>CM074501.1:2862567-3462567 GCA_037389245.1 Oryzias sinensis
TCGCTTTTACAGACTTCACAGCATTTGATAGATTCTAAACAACTGAAAATGGACATTTGTTGAATTTACTGCATTAGGAGGTCATATTTACTAAAATCAAAAGCTTGTGACTTTTTTGGAGACTCTGTTACATTTCTTTGCAGGATGTCAGAACATCCTCCTGACTCCCTGTTTTGGATGAACTGACTCCCACATATAGATGTTTTGTTTGAGGATTCTCCTGAGGCTCTCAATAGGGTTGGGGTCAGGGGAGGGGCCACACCATCAGTTTATCTCCTTTTATGCCCATAGCACCCAATGATGCAGAGGTATTCCTTGCAGCATGACATGGTGGATTGTCATGAAGATGATTTTGTTCACGAAATACGGTTCTTAAAGTGAGTCAGTCCAGAAACTCCTACTTTTCAGAGTCATTTCACATCTTTAGAGGACCCTAAAGAGGCGACCAGCTCTCGTTCGATTCCCCAGGGTGTGTAAAATATCCCAACCTTCCCCACTGCTGCCTATCTGGAGTCTCCTGTGTAAATGTGCAGGATTTGTGACAGGAAGAACATCTCTGCCAAAGCACCTGTGGCCACACCTGAGGAAATGTGCCGAAAGGTGGACAAAATTTTGTTATCAAGGAGGTTTTAGAAACTAAAAAATACAGACAAATGTTTGATGCTGAAAAGTGCATCAATAGACAAACTCAGCTGTCTGATCTGTTGTGTTCTGATATAAAAATGCGCCCAGCACCTCAGGTGATTTATTCCTTTTTTTTTTTGGTCTTTCATTGATAAACCGGGTCTGGGGTGAACTTTTGTGGGATCTTACTTCCGTTGCTATGTGTCAGGAGAATGTTTTGACTGTGTGGAACATCCTCAGGTGTCTCTGGTTGCCACGGGGCCTCTGACTAACTTGGCTCTGGCTGTGAGGTTGGACCCGTCTCTGCCGAGCAAACTCCGAGGGCTCTGTCATGAGGCAACACTGAGTGTGAAGTAAAGCACCGTCAGTCTCTCAAGTCCTGGAAGTGACCTTTATGCTTCAGACCAAAGTTTATGAAGCCGCGACCACAAACATCACAATCCCACAGAGTCTTTGCTGCTGCATTGTAGCAGATCAACCTCTGGATGCCGTCAGACTTCCTTCAGTTAAGAACAATAGTACGTTGTCATGTTAACACAAAGAAAGTGACAGAAGAGGTGATTTCTACAGGAAAAAAAGGACCAATATTCAAGTTAAAAATGTTTAGGTGGTTACCAGTTGCATGTAGGAGGGTTTAGAAATCGCTTAATCTGTTTTGGTAACTACAAACAACATTTCTTCCTTTTGAGATTAGCAGGTTCAGGCACTCTAAGCCCAAACCATTACTGCTCCAAACCTGGAGCTGACACAGAGACCAAACAGTCTGACTTTGGCATCCTTTGTTCAGGGCGTTGTTGTTGTTGAAGTCCTACAGTTTGGACAGATGGAGGATGTTTGTGGGACTTCCGGTTCTTTTAGCTGGAAGGACTCTAAAGGAATACATGGAATAATAAACATTAAGCTCTCTGCATGAGGCCTGTAGAATCTGAGGTGACGCTTTGGTCGTTGTTTTTCTTTTTGTTTCTCTGTAAACAAAACGACTGTAACTTGTTTCTACAACAGCTTCAGAGTTTGTCCTCTTCCTCCTGTGTCTCAGCTCGAGGAAACACCACAGTGTGCGGCGAGTTTAACTTCACTGCCGATCCTGAAGCTGCATACATCGTCCTAAAAGATTATCAGTGTCCCACATACTTGGCCTGCTGGGAGTTTACCTGCTACAACAAACTATCCTGGGTAAAAAAAAAAAAGATTGCAATAGTTGTATCTTATAGATGAATATGACTCATCGTCTGTTTCTCCAGGACTTTTGTGAGGCCTGGCTGGCTCAGGACAGCCACAAAGCTCGCTTCATGGAGACCATCTTCCGCCACAGCATCCAGGCATCCAAAAGTGAACGCTTTGAGAAGGAGTGTGTGGCCGGCATAGGCTTCATTTCCTGCGACTCCTACGCCATGGCGGCCGCCGTGGATGACTCCTTCATCATAGAAAGCGACTGTTACCCCGTCACCGTGGAGTTGACAGGAAGTCACACCAGAGGAATGATGGTGGTGGACAAGCTGGGCTTTCTGAAGAAGAGCCACACGGCTTTTATCATGAAGAAGGTGGACATGGAGAAGTTCAAGCAGATGATGATGGCTGCTCTGAAATAGCAGCTTTAGTTCAGGCTGATGCAACTCAGCAAAAACAGCAGATTTTGGATCATTACACCTGTTTTTAGTTCAAAACTTTAGACTAACAGTTATTTTAAAAATCCAACTCACCCCCTAGTTTAGGGTACAAGTCATTTTGACAGAAAACTTTGTAAAATCAGCTCCAAATCATCTCATTTGGAATGATCTGCTCTGAAAATTATTGACGCTAAAGAATCAAAGATATCTGATGTTATTTTATATTTGTTTACATTAGTTTCTTCTCCTTTTTAGGTTTGAAAATGTGAGCAAATGCAGATTTACCCAACTTGATATATTTTTGTATTAATGTGCTTGAATATAGAAGTGTAGCTAAAAAGCTGATTTAAATTATTTCCAATTAGTCAATCATTGCAAATGTGATTTTAAACCTTAGAAAAGAAAACAAACGCTGGACAACAATCACTTTTGTTATAAAATACTTGATCTGTATAAAGTTTCTAAAACTTTATTAATAATTGCCAAAACAAACATAAAATATGTTAAAAAAAAATACAAAATAACAAATGAGAATGACTGACAGTATTAAATAAAAAGAGCTAACACTTGAAATACTTTATTAACTTCCGCTTAACAGAAGAAAACTAAATGGATCGACTGCTGAAAAAACAGTTCTGAATGGAGACAACGACTTTAAGAATGAATTATATGATATGAATTCATCTATGCAAAAGAATTAGCTGTCCTTATTTAAATGACCCCTTCACATAATCTGCAACTTAGAACTTAAAGTACAAAATCAAACTTATTGGTATGCAAACAATGCAAAATTTGTAGGTAATGAATTCTATGTAATTCAGTTACAACGGGTTAAAAATGTTTGGATTAAATTTCAATCTGTATCTTTATTTCCCTAAACATTCATGTCAATATTTTTGTATCTTAAACTAATGTTGTGAGAAAGAACTAACAAATCACCCAAAATTGATACAATTATTATCTTATTAAATATAATGATATTGCAAATTTTTATTATAAATTCAAAAAAGGATTTAAAAAAACATTTTCATTCCAAAAATATGTGATTTGTTTTCTGTCTCCTTAGATGCAGTAGACTGTACGGGTCAAACACAGACTTAATTCAAATCTATAGCTGTTTCCTGAGATTAAATGTGTGAAAAACAGATCACTAAAGTGAGGAAAACCCACAGCAATAATGACTGAATTGAGGAAATCTGGTAACTAATATTACGGAGCTCAATCGGAGGCCCTGCTGAAAATGATTTGGGGTTTTGCATTTGTAATCAGATTTCCACAGTAAATTCCTGTGGCGTTCAGGGAACAGGTCATCCTAAAAAAAGCTGACTTCCTTCTGGGTTTTTGTTCTAGCACTGAGAACTTCTGTTTGGTCATTTTCTGTGACTGATGATGTCCTTCTGAAAGATTGGACCTTTTTTCTGGACGTATTAAAGCTGAAAAGATGAAGCACTTTAAATGCACGAGTTTTATTAGCTATAAGACATCCTCCAAAGGAGTTTCATCCTCTGACAGCAGCTGGACTGTAGACTTTATAAGGTAATGGATACAAATGTGTCTCAAACTGGACTAAAGCAGGAAGTTCTTAACCTCTTCAGGCGTTTAGGACTCTGCTGTCACTTTACCTAACTTCCAGAGATAAGCGAGCAGAAGATTTCTTGACCGTGAGGAGGTGGAGGTCTCTGTGGATGAGATGAAGGCTGAGCTTCATCTTCCTCTGACCAACAGGAAACCACAACAGTCATTTCCTGACATAATTTGTTAAAAAAAAGCTGTGAAAGCAGTAATTATTCCCCCTAAACGTTTGAATGACTGCTGAATGAAAAATGCATAAACACCACAATGATAACTTGGACTTAATGCATAATTTTAATCCCACAACACACTAATAACAACAAATGTATTTCCTAAGGAATGGATGCTTACGACAGGCGTCCTGTTTGCACACTGCTCATGAGTTTGTATTTTTGAGAAGTTAGTGGTTCTTTCAAACTCTGAAGTCGTGTCATCCATCACGGACACGCACACCAACGGCGGTGTTCATTTCGACACGGCAAACGCACGCAGCCGCACGGCTGCTGGCGGCATGTGGTCTCCTCAGTATCCTTTCCTCCCTCTGAATCTCGACCTCGTGTCCAGCTGCAGGGAGGAGTCGAACCCCGGTCAGCATTAGCCCGACGGTGTAAAAACCTTAAACATCCTCAGTAAACTCCTGCTGCTCACTCACCATCGACCTCTTGCACTCAAAGAAGGATGTCTGCAGCGCTCTGCAGTGGCCTTCCTTCAAACACTCGCTGGGTTTCTTCCCTTCCTGACACGTTCAAACAAAAAAATTAATAAACTTGTACAGCATCACATGTCACATGATCTTTTAAACCAAATCTTGGGATTATTTGGGACTACAAATATTAAATTCTTAAGAATGAGATCCCAGATATTCATTCAGGTTACAGTTTAGATTAAGAGAAAGCAAATTCATGAGAAAAAAGGATCTTTCAATGCTATATTTGACCATTTTGGATTTAAAGTATGAAAGAAAAGTGAGTAAAGCTGAACTGGACTTTTATTTTCAGCTGTAAAGGTTTCTCCATCAAACAGGAAAAGACTTTAAAGACAATTACAGCAGTTTCTGTTTTTATTCACAGGATCTTTTCAAAATAAAACAAATTCCTTCTCTTCACAGTTGCAAAACCTTTGCTGATAAATAAAACAGCTTTGAAAAAAAGGTAAAGCAAAATTTCAACAGTGTTTCCTTTTAAATAATTTATTTACCACATTGAGGACAGAATTTTCAGATTCTGGCAGTTATACTTCTATAATATCATATAGGAGTAAAGAGTTGCCCAAGGAATTTGGAATACTTTTAGTATCAATACCAATAATGAAATAGTTTAAAATAAATATTTCTGATTTTTAATTTGTAATAACTTTCCACTCTGCCGTTCTCATATGCCCCCCTCCCGCCCCCCATACTAGTTTAGTATTAGTTACCCGTAGTACTCACGTTAAAAAAAGTCGTTACTACCCAGTTCAGACAGTAAGAGTGACCAGGAACAATGTCACATACGATACCTATACTTAAAGCCATGCTATAGTTACTAAATAATTTACATTTTTTTCAGGTTATTAAACTTTTAGTCATTTTCGGAATGTACCAAATGACGTCCATTGGTCGCGTGCGCCAAAACAGAATCGTATGTGTCGTTGACAAAAAATCTTCATGAAGCAGATCTTCAATTTAGCCTTAGTGGTTGTATTGGTCCTTATAAACACTTGCGTTCCGATAGATTTGTGGGTTTGGGTGGACCAGGCAGGCTTACCTTCACCACGCAGTCATGCTGAAGGAGACAGGCTTTAAAGTCCTCTCTGACGCCGGCGCAGGCTCTGTAATCTTCTTCCTTGTCCTCATAATATTTCGGCATTTTCCCCCAAAACTCAAGTTAACATCGAATTGGAGTCATAGGATATTTCAAGTGGAAGAAAATAGTCTTCGTGAGCTGTTTTCTACCTTGTTATGAAAGGTTGTCGGCCGCCATGACGGGAAATGGCATTATGGGAAACCGGAAATGCCAACGCATGCTGGGAACACTTGTAGTTTTATCTGTTAGCTAAACTATGATGAAAATTAAAGCTTTAAAAATGTAGATGAGATGAAAAAAATGTTTGTGGAACAGATTCACAACACAAAAGATCATGACTTTGATTTCTGTAACAACCTTTCTCATTTATTTTGAGCATTTTAATTCAAAAATGATCAGGCAGATGCATGTACACGGTGAAGGCACATGAACTGATGGGAGTTGAGGGGCTGTTGGCAGAACGTCATTTTATCTCTTGTCTCATCAAAATCCAAGACATGTCATCCTCTGCATGCTTTCACTTTTGTTCGTTTGTGAAATCACAAACCTGGCCTGTCTTGTTTGCAACACCAAAGCCATCTTTCAAAATAAAAGGTTTACAAACTAATCTCTTTCCATCAAGCCTGCTCAGAAAGACTTTAAACATTTTAGTTACCCTTAAAATTACTCACAAGTAAAATCATTTATGCTTACTAACAATTTCTCCATTCAAAACACAGAAGAAATGCACAATATCCCCAAAAATATGCTTCTGTAAACTATTCTGAAGCAACATAAAAACGCACACAGCCAGTGGCAGGTTCTAAAATCAGTAGTAGTTACAAATAACAGACAAATCAGGTTCCATCGTGAATCTGAGAAACGGAACTCAAAAATATGAACTATGAGGTACAAAAATTACTGAATGAAGGGTGAAGAAGCTGTGCAAATATTGCTGTTTTAGTCAGTAAACTGGTTTAACTCCGTTTGTTTACTAAATTCATTCAGTATTACAATAGATGTCCTCCACATCCAATCATACACTGTCAGTGATTTTCAAAATATTTGTACATCCAGCAATCAATTTTGTAGGCAAAAAGTTCAGGGAAACTGATTGTACTGATGATGATGAGGGCGATTTCAAAGGATCAAGCTATAAGGCACATATTTTAAATTTATACCAACAACGTTGACAGAAGATATTCACAACTGTCCTATCATTTGCTTAAACAGAAAATAAACCATCTTAGTAGCTGTTACAGTGAAAATAAAATGTACAACTGCAATTTAGATTAAAAAAAAACACACACAATAACACAGTCTTTTAATCTACCATTAACATCTTTTGGTAGAATAAAAATATATTTTACTTTTTGTACAAATTCAAGATTTATTTCAAATAAATTAAGTCACCTTCATAGATTGCCAGTAACTGTAATGTTATTTCAATAAAAACAATATAATCCTTCAGGAAAATGTTACCAAAGCCATGTCTGGTGTTTTCCTAGAAACGGACACTGAGGTGATAAACAGCCTATCAGAACGTAGGCCAGTCAGATATGATATCGTTACTGCACTGTGGTCCAAATGTCCCAGACTGGCTGCAGGCAGGATTCTGAAACGATGAGCTTATAGTGAGTTTTTGTTTCAGGACAAGATCAGCATCTGATGAGAGTGAGTGAAATATTCCCATTTTGGCTGGAGTTGATTTAAAGCTCCAGCATCTACAGGAACAGAGAACAGCTGAGCGTTGGAGACAGCAACATTCTTGAAGATCCCAGGTTCTGCTGAGGCGTTGGGGACAGTGCAATACCTCAGCTTGCCCATGTGTGGCAGCACTGAAAAACAAAGAGGGATTTGGCAGCGTCTACATCATTGGCCAGCTGACCGGACGTCGAGACATGAAGAGTCAAGCTCCTGGTCCATGACTTTTGTGATTGTTTTTCAAAGCTGCTGAATAACGTCGTCACTTTGAGAGTCACGGCTGAGAGCAGATGCCTTCAGTGTTCAGCAGACAGTAGTATTCACATTCTGACAAATAGATGAAGAGCACAGGGGTGTGAGACGGATAAAGACAGGAAGGCAGAAATGGAATAACAAGACAGAGAGGTGGCGCTTTCTCTGAGAAACGGCTCCAAAGACTTCACTGCTGGTTGCTAGGTGCCAGAGGTCCTGCACAAGCAGTCTGGTGATTCTGCTTCTACAGGGACCATGATTCATAAACCTGCTCCAGAGACATCAACCAGCTATCCTTTTAATGTGTATCTGCAATAAGAAGCAAAGTGTTTAGGATTACAAAGTGTAGTCAAATTGGCATTTTGTAGGAGAGAAGACTCACCTCACTGAGGATCGCCCAAACAGCAGAGTCTTTCTGAACTGAGAGGCGAAGTGCAATAATGGGATTGAAGGAAGGGTCTACAACTCCCTCTGCCACACCTTTCTCAAAGTGACCTGTGTTCAAACATGCACACGCTGATTTAGGTCATGAAAACCACATGTAAAACAAAGATAAAAATTCGACAATCTTTGTATTTTAAAATAAAATTGAACTTCTCATGTGTCAGACACTTTTCAGACAGCCGGATGTTTTTACCGATCCTGTAGAAGCGGTCTTCAGTTCGCTTGGACTTGTCTTTGGTCAGCAGTTCATTTTCCTTAAAGAGAAAGACGAAAATCTGTGAAGATTTACAACATTCAAACTATTCCCGATACATGTCAGCCAGTGCTCTTACAACTGAAATGTGTGAATGCAGAGTCACAACGTATCAGTTGCATCACAGCTAGCATTCTGTCAATAATCAATCCTCCACGTGCAAAAGAGCAGCAACTCTATGTAATCTAATCAGAATCATTTTCACCATCCAAAGACAGTGTGAGTGAGTGTGTGCGTGTGTTTGTGTGTGCGCACACGTGTTTCACTACCGAGACAGGCAGTATTTCCACAGTGGTGTTCTCGATTTTATCCCCGGGGTGCTCCTGGTTACCGCTGCGAAACAGGAACCTACCATTCAAATTAAGAACAAATAGATTTTTATTGCCAGATAAAGATTCAGTCTTGTTCACGGTTTATTTTAGAGTGAGCCATATCTAATGCATGGAAAAGCAGTGGTTTAAGAATTCAAATGTACCATATAAGAGTTGTGGTATTTGTATTGTACATTTTGCTATGCAAATGCTCTGATTTTTCCCTTTTTATAAATCCAAAACTGCTGCAAACATTCGAAAAATAAGCTATTCGTGTGTTTCACATGTTTGTGCTTTTCTTCAATGATAATCTCTAAAGAAAAGTTGCAGAAAGTCAAGAGAGAGCAAGAAAACAAGACAGCATAGTTTGTGTTCATTTTTTTCTTCATCAATCACTAAAATTAGTGTCTATTAAATCTACCATACCATTTATTTTGATTTTCAAGTGCTGAAATTGTATTTATTTTGTAATGGTAATAACACGTAACAGTCATTTTTGGTTCAGATGGTATTTTCAAGTTCTATAGATGAAGTTTAACTGACATTCATTTTCATTACTTTGAAGGCAAAAGTTTAGAATCAACTTCAAAGGATAAGTGGTAGTTTTCAATTTTATGAGGATTTATTAAAATGGGACAACTTGTACTTAGATGGTATTCTTATTTTGGTGACAATTTGTTCTAAAATAAGTCATTTCTACTTATTCCATTAGTTTTTTTTGTCACTGTATTTAAAAAAAAACTACAATCAGGTACATAAAAACTAAAAAATACAAAACATTTGCTTGGAAGTAGCAAAAAATACTAATTACTGGGTTATATAGCATTCAGTCTGAAGTAATTCAATCTAACAGCCTTTTTGGCTTATTTTTCCCTTTTTGAATGTTTAAGTGGAACTCATTATTTCTAGATATGAGATCTAATTAGATTTCTTATAAGTAAAAATTACTTGCTGCATGGACAGATGAATTTACTGATTTCTATTGATTATTTTTACATTAAGTGTTCTATTTCTATTTTAGGCTACCTCTTTATACAGTGAACACTAACATATACTATCTAGGTTTGAGTGGGCTTTGCTCTGTCTTTGTGACTTTTAACCTCGCTTTATAATTCAGCGATTTCCCATCTCTACAGAGGGAAAGAAAGTTAAATTTAGAACAGTCTCATTAGGTGTCACTGATCACCACAGAGAGAGCGTGCAGGGACACTCATTAAACTGCAGCAGAATAAATGAACAGGAAGATGAAAAGAAGGTTTGAATCCCCCCTGAAACTGTTCAAGTCATTACGTCAGGTGCAGACGCTGTCACACGTTCCTGAAGCTTGTCAACAGACCTGTCTGTTCCCACACTACATAAACTCAGTTGTGTGGTCAAAGTACTATAAATAACTTTCACATTTACTCTTCAGTGCACAGGTCACAAAGCTCTGTTACAGTCAGTGGAAATGTCTAGCTGGAGGTGCATTTTATTTCAACAAATAAATTGGGGCTGAAAGGGGATTAAGCATCAGCCAGCCCCCACCTTCATATTTATGCAGCACGCCTTTTTAACCTTTCCTTACACCTTAGAAAATAAAATAACACCAGAAACTGGAGCAAATTACCTTTTTGTCTTTGGTGTAATGAGAAAACTTTCCCGTTAATGTTCTCAAAGACCCACTTCGAAAAATAATATTATGTTTTTGGTATTTTTAACATGTTCTCGGGGCATTTTTCTCATGATGGAGGACATATGTAAAGACATTTAAGCTTAAAATTGCATTACTGAGGATTTCTTTAGTCAAATTGTCGGGAATAAGGAACAAACAAATATGTCGCCTGCTCCAAGCTTTTAGCAATAGGGAGGTGAGGGGGGGGGGGGGGCACCTCCCTATTGAACACCTAATGAACTCCTACCGCTCTGCAAAGACTAGGTCCTAGAAAACGACACAGGCTTTTTGGCTAAAAAAAAAAAAAGACAGTTATGGTTAAAAGACCACTGGGGGTTCTTTTACAATAGATCTAAAGATGATTGGAGCGGGTCTTTGAAATCCAGTTGGGTTTAAGAAGTTTCGATTTTCTGCACATATACTTATTACCAAAAGATTAATTCTAGCATTTTTTATTGAGTAGGATGGTGGAGAGGATAAAAAGATTTGAAAACATTCCACTGTTTAGCATCCAAGTCAAACTTTCATAAAGTGCTTCTGCTCTAAATTTTAATCTCTTATTTTTTCTCTTACAGCATTTGAATTCTGACTCTTCTACTGTTCTACACGAGTACATGTGTCTCATCACTCTTTAAAAGAAAAACTATTGCAGTATTCTAAATATGTTACTGGCAGGTAATCTTACCTCTGTAGTTTGCTTTTAAAATGTCCCCCTAAAGTCCCTGCGTTCTCTGGTCCAGTGTGTGGCGCTGGTTGTGAGAACTAAATGGCAGTTCTGGGGGGGACAGTGTATTTGCTGTGTTGTCTCCTTAACTCTGGAACAGACTGCCACCAGCGATGAAGGAGGCTACCCTCTCTAAACTGTTCCTCCACTGTCGTGCTTTGGTTTCTGCCCAGCTGACCTTTCATTATGATTTTAATCTTTTGTCCTCGTCTTATTAAAGGTTTTAGCAAAATTTTCTTTATTGTGCCTACCGGTAATTGTTTTTATCGTTAAGCATTTTACTGATATAATATTCTGTACTGTACTCTGGGCCTCCTTCAATGGTGCTGGAAGGGGCTCTAGAAATGAATAAATAAGGATGAATGAGCAAACCCTCACCTCTCTATGTTGACAGGCCGGTCAAATTTGAAAAGTACGTAATCTCCTTTAGTGGGAGTAATGGCCCAGAAGAAATCTTCTCCCAGGTAGGTCTTCTCCAGCGTGTGACCCTGATACACCTACAAGGTAAAAGGCACATTCGAATGTAGGTTTTCTCCTAGATGACATAATGTGTTTAAACAATTTTAAAGCATTTTAATAATGTTTAATTTTATCCTAAGGAAGTTTTCAATGGTTTTCTTAAAATCTAAGGAAACCTGAATTAAAAGTTCACAAAGTCACAAACACTGCATCTTTCAGTTGAATTTAAATATAGATTTTTTTTTTTTGTTTTAAATTAGTCCAAGCACTATCAATCTATCAAACAGCTGCTGAAAGTGCCATCTGAAATCCAAAGAGGCCCTTTTCCTACACTGTCTGCTCTCTTGTGATGCCTCTGGGTATTCTGTACCTTCATTGAAGTGGAGACCTCAGCTGGGGGGTTAACGTGCATCTTGTGAAGCAGCGGTTTCAGGAAGTCTTTATCCTGTGAGAGACAGACCGAGAGGAAACCTCACTTTTCACACAGGAAGCTGCTTTAAATGCATTTGGCCAGAGTGCGAGACTCACTGTGAGTTTCTGAATCTTTCCAGCCAGAGAAGAATGGAGTCCCACGTGCTGAAACAGCGAGGGTCTAAAGCGCACGCGAAGGCTGGACTTCTGCCGCTCACAATGTTTCTTTAAGAAAAGAAAGAAGGATTAATTCGGAGCCTTTTTTACAACGAGCAGATCTTTCTATACAGCAATGTCACGACTTACTGCATCTTTCTCAGGATTGCAGACCTTTACCCACAGAATGTGGTCCAGCAGCCAGTCAATGGGCTTCTCTTTATAAAACATAAAAATAAACTCCACTATGAGGTTTAGATCCGGAGCCTGGAACATTTTTCCTGTAAGGATATTTATAACAGACATCAATCAAACACAAAAGTGCTTTTGGTATCGCAGCAGTTTTTCCTCTTTCTGGATGACAGCCAAACAATAAAAAGACAGTCATCTGCATCAGTACTACACTGCTTCTGAATAGTTTGACAGAGTCCTGCTAAATGCTGCATTACCAATGAAGCCCAGCTGAGAGAACTCTAGAATCATCCAGTCTTCTGAGGAAAGCTGCAGGGCAAAGTTCTTCATGGTAGCAAAGTAGTTGGGCTTGGCCACAATGTCGTCCTCCAGCTGAAAGATAAAAAGGAATTCAACACACAGGTTAACATAACATAAGAAGCTACTTCCTGCCATTTCTGTGTGTTTCTAAGGTCAATAAAGGTGGAGTGGGGTAGCAGGTGGAAAACAATGGGGCATCTCTCTAAGTAGATCGTCTGAAACTAGAGATTAAGCTAACTCTAAGGCCACACACAGTACCTCTTCCGCCTCTGTGAGAGACGTAGCAGAAGCCACATCCATGAAAAAGGCATCAGCATGAAAAATAAACAGATCAACTGAACCAACAATGGTTGCTAAACATTACCTTCCTCTATCACAGGGTTTTTGGTTTTCTACAACACTCTAGTAAATGTTTAAAGTTCCACCTCCAACTATGTTTTTGCGTTTGTAAAAGCATTTCCAGTGGTCAAAATAATCAAAGATTGCCAAAGACAGAAGTTAGCCTCCACTAATTTCCCAACAACCCTTTGTTTACACTTTCTCCCAGCTAGCCAATAGCATCTCACAAGCCCAAGTTAACATCAGCGTATCAAAAAAAGAAAAATGGCGAGCAATGTCAGAGCTATCCAGCAGTTCAGTTTAGAGCCAGATGCCCGCCGAGATGAATAAAAATGAGACACTAATTGACCTATTTGTCTGCAAGTGGATGCATCAGAATTGGAGTGGAGAAAGGAGAATTTGGCCCGCCCATGGCATTTGCTGCGTCACAAACCCAGGCTTTTTCCAAACTGCGAGTTTTGATCTGCTCCTAGTCCAACACGATACTGAGAAACGCAGCTTTAATCCTAAATTATTTTTTGCATGTCCTCCATCATGAGAAAAATGCTACAACAACATATTCAAAACACCAAAAGATGATTTTCGTTGGAGTGGTTTTTTCAACAGTTCGTGTTGAACTGTTTTCTGAGCAGATCCACCAAATGCCTCAAATAGATGAACAGGAAAAATATGTGAATGTGCAGTAAAACATTGAGGTGATTTCAAAACTGAGACATGATCAAAGCACAGAGGTTACAGAATTTCCACCGAGAAAACAGTGTACAGTCCGACTATACATGAACTCAAAGCTGCTCCAAAGTTCAGTGTCAGGTTTAAACAGCATTAACACGTTTAAGAAATGATTCTCTTGCTATTTATAACCTTAAAGCAGAGTTACTCTTGATCTCAGCTGCAGTCTGGGTGTCCTGAAGGCTCCAAATCAACAGATGCTTGCTGAATGAGATTGGTCTGCTTGTTCCAGAGCCCTCAGGGTGGTTTGCTTTCATACAACCACCAAAGGTTTTTGATTTTTTTCAGATAAATCATCACAAAAGTGCTGAAGTTTATCACCACAGGTGCATTTTAAAGGTAAATTATTATCCCTGGCCTTGGAAGACTAATCACTCCATTGATCAACCAGGCTAATAATCATCAACTCATTTCTAAAACAGTTTTTCTTTTCTAAATTCAAGAACATACCTGGACGTAATAAACCCCTTTGCTCACTGCATACATCATGAGGAATGAATAATCCAGGTTCTGCTTTGTTCGCCATCTAAAAATAAACAAACAATAAGACATGACACAAAAAAGCTAAGTAACACGTGTGATGTTCAACATTACAAAGGTCATTTTCCCGATGAAAACTAATTGTGCCCAAAAAATGATCGATTCACAAAAATCAATAATGGAAGAAGCTAAAATATCACAACAGTAGCTGATGAATTGTACCATTCTGCAAAGTCCAGATCACACAGACAGGAAATGCAATCAGGAAGAGCAACGTGGATTAGCCAGTTACTATCCATCAGATTCTACTATTGCTTTTATTCTCATTCATCCCTGTGTAGCGTGATTAAAGTCTAAACGCTACAGAGCAGACACAGATCAGCAGCATTGGATAGTGACCACTGATTAACTAATGATCCTCAGTAATGAGTTGGATACCCCTCTTTTTAAAACAAACTGACCTAATGAGAGGGATGACACAACCTACATGTCAAAAAGTCAAACTTGACTCAGTTGAGAACTGGACTGAATGACCCCCCCCCCCTGGCATTCCAAACAGAAGTACCTGCTGGCTCCAAAAAGCCAAAAATCCCATCAACTTCTATACAGAAATTAACAGCTATTATTACTCAGCTTTTATATTTGTCAGAACAACTATTCTTGCACTGCTACTTTTTTCTTGTTCTTGGTAATCCAATTTTTGTCTTTTTTTGTTCCAAATTCAAGTAAATTAAGGTATAAACGGACCAATCAGACGTCACGTATGATGCTCACCTCGAACATTTGAAATGTTTGATTGTCAGTCTCTTAAACCCACCGTCAGTGGTAGATATGTGGCCTTCCAACAAACCCACTCCTGACTGACGAGAGTGGTTGCCATGAAAACAATGACCCAGACTGTCTCGGACCTTTAACAATTTACTGACGTCTGGCTCTAACATGGTGGTGTCCATATTAAAAAAAGGCGCCTGAATTGATTTCCTTGGTTTGGAGCTGGATGAGGGAGGATCTAAGGGCAGGGATGCCCAGTTTAGTTTAGTCTGTTTAATTTAATTTAGCAATCAGCCACTGAATTCTATGACTTTAGGTTCTTTATGATTCATGTTTATTACACAATCACCGGCATGAAGCCCATTGAGATGACTATTGTTGTAAATATTGGGCTATATAAATAAAATTGAATTGAAGTCATTCTCTATGGATCGATGCTTCCAGATCTGCAACCACTGGTTGACTCAAGAAGTGACTCAAAAAGGCAACATAAGATCCCTTCCTCTGTGGTTCGCTTTAGTTTGAGCAACAAGCACGCACACAAGAGTTTTTATGTCACTTTGAGAGACATAACTTCAGAAAAATGAACTGAAATGCGACTAATTACTGCTGCTGTGAAATCTGCTGCTTTAGTAAAACCATTAAGCATTTAATGTTCTGCGCCTTGTGTTTATAAAGGGAGCCCTCTGTGTTATGTCACCAGTGGAAACCATGTCAGAGAAGCTACTTTACATGAGTAAAGCAGATCTGCACTTACAGGTTTACATTCAGAACTGCGCTAGCTAACTGAATAATTTATAAACCACAGCTGTCACAGTAATTGTTTTACCCCAATCGAGCCGCGGTCTGTCTGAATGCTGTTCAGAAAGGAGCGTAGAGCTGTCGGCAGATTTCTTAGGAACGCAGGATCACAAACATCCAAGATTCTGGTTGGTGCTTTGGTTTTCACAGGGAGGGTTATAAAACAGACTTAGCACATAAAACGTGACAGCAATGCTAAACAAGATAGTGACTGATGTCATTTAGGTAAGAAACATCTGTGCGTACAAACATCTGCAAACAAGAAGCCCGGAGGACTCCTGAGGGCCATTGTCAGAGTTCTGGGGGCAGTTCTCTAATGAAGCCCTCTTAAAGAGCGAAAAAAGCCCACAGGATCAGAGTGAGCACTAAAGACATAGAGTGCTGCTTCTGATGACCTTGATCTGACTTTGACAAACGCCTTTGGAATACTAATTGCCCACTAAATCTTCCCTCCCACATTTCCACTGACTCATCCATGCACATTTTCTGGGATTCTCATCACAGCTAGTCTCCAGCACGGTCTCTAAAGCTTTAATCCGCTCTTTCATTACTGATTTTTGTCCCCCCCCAACAATAGCTTCAAATAAGGCAAACATGCTCAGCCATTTTTTTTACCTGACTCTCTCTTTGGAGTCCCCAAACGTCTCCTTGAGGTTGGTGAGATCGGGATAGTAAGATGCGGGAGGAGAGATGACCTCCAGCAAACCTGAGTTCAGCTCTCTAGAAAACCTAAACACGGAAGTGGATCTTTTAGAAAAAAAATATAATGTACCACAAGTCCCTGTTCTTTATCACAGACTCGAATTCCTGACGATTTAAATGGATCGGAACGAAAAAGAGAACTTCACTCACTCTTTCTCCAGACCAGCAACCACACTGTGAACATAATCCAGGTCCGTCTGCAAAGGACCAACAGATTCAATGTACTGATTATTGACAAACAATGCTTTTGATTTACATGACTTCTCACCTCCCCAACAAACATCACAATGATGACAATCGAAGTTTTTCCTCAGGGGTCAGCTTATCGATGAGGGAGTGGAAGCGTCTCCGACAGATACGACTTCACCTTCCGCTTTACCGTGGGAATCCCCATCACCATCGTCACTGCAAACGACATGAACAGTTCAGAGGGTTCATCCATGAGTTTGCATCTGCAAGCAGATAATCTGAGCGACAGATTATGTCCAAAGGAAAACTTTATTCAACCCCTGCAAAAATGACAGATGCCAGCACACAGGAGGAAAGTTTCAGATGAATTTGAGCATGCAGCTTGGTTTATGCAGACATACTTATAGAATACTGTATTCACAGTTTTCTTTGCTTAATCGTACATAGTGGAGACAAGACACCATCACTTTGAATTACTCTAAGTGTAGAACTGTTTGTGAGCTCTGGTTTGGCTTTTAAGCAATAGGATGTTGGAATAAATGCATTTAAAAAGTCTTAATAATCACTTCTAAGCTGCATTTAGAGCACCTTCTTAGGCTACAGGGCAGATTTCCATTGAGCCTAAAAGCATGTCGCTTGCACGTACTGGTGAGATCAGGGAAATGTGCGGTTATGTCATGAAGGGCACAGCAAGGACACTTCGGCGTGTAGACAGCCACGGCTGGGAACAGCCACAGACACTTCGACATTAAATAATCTACCGACTTCACCCTCTGAGCAGAAGCTCCAAAAGTGCAGGAGGCTTTAAGAAAGCTCAAGGCAGACATAGCAGAGGACGGAGCAGGAGTGGAGCCAACTGGCTCAGTCAGTCAAAAGATAAAAGTGAACTGTCTCATCCACAAGCTTTTCCCTGAACACAACAAAAAAAAAGGAAAGGTGTAATACGGCTCCTACCTTCGATTTCATTTTTTTCTAAAGCACCAATTTATAATCAACACCTCCAGTGCCAGACGTAACAAAAACTATTTTTACCACTACTTTCTTATAAAACGTTTATTTGAATGTCCACAAATATTCAGGAAAACAGGCAACACTGCAGTTAAAAAAATGGAATAAAACTTGAGCAAAACCAGACTCAGTCAAGGTAACCATCTCTAATGATCAGAGAGACGAGACGCAACAATTATTAACCAATCAGCTAAATCAAGTTAAATTTTTATTTTTTATTTTTTACTTGTCCTGTCCAACAGCTGAGAAAAAGATCAGAGCTGAAGGCCTGTTGTGTAGGACATATTTTACTGTTACAACAGGGGTTGTGGATCTTCTAACACACAGTGTTTGAAAGAACTCCTACTGTAATTTAGACTAAACTTTATTCATATTAGATATATATGCAACTGTTTTTGTTGAACCGGACAGAAAAGAAGAGGGAAGAAGACAAAGGGATGTTAGAGAGGGGTTATAGAAGCTAAGACTGGCTGAAAGTTCTACAGGTAAACAAAGCCATCTTTGTTGTGAGTGAAAGACAAGTAGGAAGCCCAATGCAGCTTTATGAAAGAAAGATGTTTTTGGAAGCAACATCAGACGATGCTGACATAACCAGCATTGAAAGGAATGACATGGGATGTCTCGCCTGTCCTAGAAAATGTCTCAGCTGGCATGAGCTGAATGAAGGGACTGAGGAGGAAGGTCTGTGACTCCCATTCTTCATCACAGTTGAAGCACTTGGGTTGTTTTGTCTTTAGAATAAAAAAAATTAAAGTAAAACAAACAACAACAACAAAATTAGGTGTGTTATAAAATTTAATTCATAAAAAAAGTACTCACTATTAATAATAAAATCTACCTTGAAACGGCATTCCGTGCAAATATGCATGTGAATACTTACAAATTAAATATGCTGATGCGTCCAAGCATTATCGGAAAATATTAGGACAAAAATATATTTAAGAAAAACTTTAAAGTAAGTTCACTAATCCTAAATTAGCTTGTTAAGGGTGACTAATACACAAAATCTGATATCAAATATTAAAGATACTACAATAAATACCAGTTTGGATAACAACTACATTAACTCCATGCATTTTCATTTTTTACTTAACAGTCAAAGAAAACATTAAATTATATCATAAAGATTAAAAATGTAAAAAGAAAAATGCATATAAAATAAAGTATTTTAAAAATACTTCCTTTTTCCAATAATTTTCTATATGTGCAAGACTATTAGACTTTAAAAACCATGAAAGCTAAATGTCAAGCATAAACCTCGACTATTACCGGAATATCTCAATCCCAGAATACATTAAAAAGCAAAGGCAAGCAGGCTAAAAAGTTTCTGTTCTCAAAAAAAGCCACCTAAATGCTTCTCACTATTTACACAAACATTACCAAACAAAGTAAATTCATTGAGCTGAAAAAAAGAACCTTCTGGCAAACAGTGACTCGTGGCTTTAAGAAAGCAATTTGTCAGCTGCTTTACCAGACAGAATATCTGACTTTTGCTAAACAAGAATGTCATTATAACCTAAAATATAACTCTGTGTTGTGTCCTGACTCCCAGCATCTGGTTTGTGTTGTTTTTAGCCTAAACTGTGAATCCATATCTAATTCTAAAGTCTAAATTGTAAAACAAAAATATAGCTTTACATTAAACTAAGATTACAAACTGAAAACAAATAATGACATTCAATAAAACATGAAAAAAATCCGACAACTAATCTAGAGTCAAAAACAACACGAACTACACATTTTACTTAGGAGATAAAATTATCTTTAAGATTTTAAGCATTTCAAGTGTAAAGAACAATCCTCTATTGTCCCCACGATAGCAAAGTGTCTATCGTCCCCCCTTCTATTGTTTCTAACCTAAATTTATCAATTAAAACAAAAAATATATCATTAAATAGCTTGCAACGCATTGTTTTAGTGTTAGTTCTGTCACCATGCATCTTCAAAGTTTATAAAGTGAAAAACAAATGAACAAAGATTTTAACTTTTTCTCTGAAACAAACTGTTGTACGCTTTAAAAGTAATTCTAAAATAGAATTTATTTAGCCAGTAAATGTTAAATAACTTTACATTTTGAAATAAAATGTAAGCACGTACCCCACCACAACTGTTTTCATTTGACACATTTATTTTGCTGAACTAAAATGTACGTTTCTTATTTGGGACAAAATTATTCATACCTCATATTCTATATTTATTTTCCATATCAGCCATCACTTGACATTTTCTATACTTTTAAGGTGTAAGGATACTTATTATTTTATTGTTTTGCTTTTTGAGTCTTATTAAAGTCTACAGTATAAAATTCTGAAGATTTGTTTTTTGACTTAAATAAAGCATTGCTACTACACAAGTACACAAAGCTGTTTTAATGGGAAAACAAGCCTTGTTGGGGCTAGTAATAAAGCAAAAGGAAAGCGTTAGTGTGGTGGAGGCTTGACAGGGTTAAAGGGTGAAACGGGCTGACTGACATGATGTGAGAACAAACAAGGCCCAAACAAAAGCACAGGTCCAGCTTCAGTGAACTGCACAATGGACCAAGATGGGGAGGGATCCTCCAGATCTGTGCAGCGTAGAGAATCTGTCCCACTTCTGCTTTGTGTTTCTCACTCTAAGCTTCATGTTGTATAGCGACACCCACCACCACCAAGAAAGTAGGTCGAGGATGAAAAAAAGAACGTGGGAGGAAAGAAAAGAGACTAAAGTGACACTGTAAAGGAGGGAGGCAGAGGGATAATGCATGCATTTGAAGCTACCCGTGACCCTTGATCAACCTGCACACATCTGCCACCACTTTCTTCACAGGGGTGGGGGCATAACCATCCGCATGTCTGCACACGTCTGTTGGAACAGAATGCAGGGACTTGGTGTGACATGTTCAACCGAGAGCATAAATATTAGGATTTGTTAGGACTGTTGGTACGTCAAGGCTGTTATAGATATGTGACATTTTCCTGAAGCCAAAAACAATCTGTCACCATTAAACAAGAGAACATCAGGGTCAGAACACACATTAGGAACAAAAAAAAAAGAATAGACTCCAATGAATTTTACATAACTATTATAATTTATCGATCAAACGTGACAATCTGATAAACTTAATCCTTCTTAAAGAATGAATTATTGAAAAAGAATCGTGATTTATCGTTCCAGCACAGTACAATTCTTCACACAGAGACGTTCAATTCAATAGAGGTATGAAAGCTTCAGCTTGTGTCATTCACAGAGGTCAAGTCTGGGTGAGGCAGAGGACATTATCTAATCAAGTCTGTTTCCAATGATGCAGTCCATCAATCTTGTGGTGGGTACACAATACAACGATCCCACCCAGGAATAACATTTGATTGTGAAACTAGGGGAGCTTCATACTATGGCAGCAGACCAACCTGAGGTGGGCAGAGATGAGCTTTGTTGCCTCCTACAAAAGTCAGCAGGGAGACAAACAAGCTAAATGTGTTTCTGCACAAATATTAGGAAAATAAATCATGTCCCTCAGTATCTAAACACATTTTGTTTAGAGTTTTGATTGATTAAAAAAAATGATGAAATAGCTTTTAAAGGTATAATTATGTCAATGTTGGACCTGTTTAGCTTCACACAAGGGAAGAAAGCGTGCTTAGGTAGAAGAAAAAGTACTGAAAACAACAGAAATGTTTATAGGGGATAAGCCAGGTGTTGCTGAAACCAGTAGAACAACAGATCATAGTGAATTACAGTCACCAACCTACAGAGTAGTTATAGAGATGAAGTGATTAAGGGGGAAAAGGGTTGACAACAAGGTTACAGCACTAAAAACACAAAGAAACACAAAGGAGTTTTTATTGCTAAAAACCTCTGCATACATTATTATATAGAGAAGCACTAATAAATGACTTTTAGCAGGACTCTAAATATGCCCTAACCCAGCCTCAAAAGTAAAACCAAGCCGGCATTTTATGAAAGTTAAAAAAAATGCAGGTCTGTGGGAAAATGCCAAACTGAGATGCTTATCTTTAGCTTCAGGTAGGTCTGCTGACACCTGAGTGTGAGTTCTGCAAAGCCTCAGATCTCTTCTAAAAGCGTTTTCCTCACTATGTCATGGTTCCCCTTCTGGTTTTGTATTCTTTTTTTTGTGTAGGGCACTGTGTTCCGAGTCCTGACTGGCTGTAGACCTTGTCAATCGATCTCCTTCAGCATGACTCCTGCACAGATATGTGCAGCCTGCCAAATCTACAGAAAATCTTTGACTGTGAGCAGATTTTTGTCTTCATTCTGCAATACAGTGTTCCTCACTATACGTTTCATGGTCTTGCTGTTTCAGGAATGTTTTTCAGTGCTACTATGGTGATTTCTTTTCTTACTTTAACAGTGCACTGTATTCTGCGCTCTGATAGATGGTAATCTGTCAATCAATCTCTTCTGTCCCGTGCCTGCTTTACGGAAACATGCCTTCTGCAGTGGGCCAGAGCTACATATTCCTTTGATTGTGATCAAATCTTTATTTTAATTCTATAATACTTGACTTATTTTTCTACGAAGGTTTAACTTTGAGAGTTTAAACAAGAGAAGAAAAAATGTAAATGTCTGTCTGAGAAAAGTGTGAATACTGAGGAGTTTTACAGTCTCAAACATCTGTAATAGTACATCACAGATTTGAACTATTGTGGGGTGTTTTTTTTTAGAATGTAGCCCTTAAAATGACCAAGGGAACACTGTGTGTAGATATCAATGACTACAAATCCAAATTGGACTAATAGGTCACACGTTGGGGTTGAACGAAGCTCCCATGTTACTTGTTCAAGCTTCACACTGTTGCTTCTTCTAAAGGTCTAAAGCCACTACCTCCTTCATTTGAGTTGTTCAGAGTTTTTAGTCGGTTGGGAAATATGCAGCTTACGCATATTTTACACAGTTTATACGCTATTATAATGTAAATCTTGCGCAGTTGTACGTGATTTTTGCAAGATGCATACCCAAATTAATGGTTTGGCGAGACCGCTGGTTCGACGGACTTCTTTACATATGTAACACTGATTGATAACTTTTATATTGTATATACGGTGCACAAATCACATTCAAATTACGTAATTGATGCATATGTCACTAATGAATTTCCATATAAACAGCACAAAAGTCACACATCGTTCATGTTTTTGTTCATTTATGTGTACTTTGCATGGTTTATTCATGATACATATGTGAAATTTTCTGTAAAGACTTACAATTCACTTTTTCCATGTCTGACCAATTTTCATCCGCATAACATGTGCAAAACGTACATAGTGGCTGTGTGACACAGCCTTAAGAACTGGAATCAAGCAACTTGCTGAACAACCCTTGCATTTTATTTCTCCAGGTTTAATTTTTACCCCCACCCCAAACTTTGCAAAGACAGATGAATAATCCTCTTAAAGAGAACCTGACACAGGAGAGGTCACCATCAGTAAACTGCACTGAGATGGGTAAAGACGGGAAATTAGTGTCGAATATGAAAGCCCAGAACAGGAGTGGTGTAATCCAACATGAGAGGAGATTACTATGAGAATAGATAGATGAACTGAACATCTGGGAGTATTTTTTTAATCTTTGCTGGTGTTTGAAAGAAAACACTCAGAAAATGTCAGACTTTAAACCAGACGGCTTCCATATCAAATAAGGGACTTTTTGGAAACGCAATCCCTGGAGAATACCTAATCACAACAAGGACTTGTTTTGTAAAGCTGGAAGCTTGTTGGGACATGATTTTTTTCCCTCGGGGTCATGGCGATGTTTGGAGGTTTCATTTACCAGAGAAACCATAAAACATGGGTGTCTCTCTTATGCTACATTCATAAATGCGCTTTCACTTCTCACCTCCTGTGCGTCCCAGACCAACCTGCACCGGGCCGGTGTAGGCTGCCTCATTGTTGAGAAGGTGAGGCAGGTGGTGGTAGATGTTCGGCACCTGGAGAGGCTTCTTATTCGCAAGCTCCTTCAGTAGTTTCTGTGTTTCATCTGAGAAAAGAAAAAAGAAAAAAAAGAGGAAGGAAATTTATGACAATGATTAATTGATGAGCTTCCAACCTACATGCATGCATTAATCATTAATGTCATCTTTATGAAATTAAAAAGTTCTCTTCTATTTGAATCAAAATGAGAAAATGTTTCGGCCCTAAACCACAATTTTTCAATCTGACATTGAAATAGAGAATACAATGAATATATGTTGCTTAACTGAAATGTCCTAAACAAAACCAAGTTAAAATGGTAAAACATTAACTGCCATAAGAAACCAACATGTGGGAAAAGACCATGTTTCTCACTAAACAAGTCAATCAACCTAATTTAGTAACTTATTGCTATTGTAAGTCAAATAACTCACTCAGTCTTCATTAGGCGGTTATAAAGTCTGATTTAGTTTCGGACGATCTGAACCATTTAGTGTTTTTGTAGTGAATCAGCACACAGCGGTCTGAATGTGTCAGTCACCTGAGAAGTTTATGAGGGCATCTTTGCTGCTGTTGGTTTCAGCAATGGCTCTCCTGAACTGCTCCAGAATGTTGTTGATCTCGGATGAACGCTGCAGGGTTCTGTGTTCTGCAACACGGAGGCGCTCTTTCAAAGCGTGGAACTCCCGCTGGTATGCTACCAACTTTTCTGTGACAGAAGAAGAAATGTTTGCGTTGGTTAAAACAAATAGAAGTACCGATAGTTACATGTAACTAGGCCTGCACAATGTGCCGCAAATTTATCGTTATCGCGACATTAAGCTGTCTGAATATGGCCAACCGCAAAGACGGCAGAATCACAATAAATGGTTACCTCCTGGGTCGTGCTAAACAAACTCATGGCAGCTTGAAATATTGAACAAATGAAATAAATCCCTTTATGCATTTAACCAATCGGAAGGACCCGTTTACGTTGTTGATCAATCAGATGAGCCCTCTTATGTTTGATGTTTGCCTCCTACGTCGACGAGGATCATTTGGAGTATAATTTTTAAACTGTTGCAGTGAAATGGAAATGATGTTTTTTGTTGTTTTGCTGTTTGTTTATATACCGCAAATTATATCGTTATCGCAATATTAATCACCAATATCGCATATCGCGAGTTTTCCTCATATCGTGCAGCCTTACATGTAACAACTGATTGGCACTTCCTGATTTTGTCTTCCCATCTTCCAGATCCCAGTGATAACCAGTCATTTAAAATCCAGTTAAAAGGAATCATTAGCTTTTTTAGCACTGCTTCTTCCTTATATTTCCCCAAAGGTCCTTCATTTGAAAGCTAAGATACACAATCCAAATAAATAAAAAAGTATTGTACTTTTCTCTGTAACATAATATTTAACCTACTTTAAAACTCATAAAAAGTAGAATTTTGAAGAGAAAAAAAAAACACAGAGCAATTTTGACCATTTAAAAGACACACTGATAAAGATTGTGTTTTTGGTGTTTTAACATGTATATTCTAATGATGGAGGACATGTATGTATATATAAAATTGAGCACAAAATTGCACTTCTGACTATTTCTTGATCCAAATCATCGTGAATCAGGAGCAGATAAAAACATGCCGATTGGAAAAGAGCTTATTTAACATGGAAAAATACGCAGATGTGTCAGCGGGACACATGCCCCCTGCTCTGCTCCATTCTGATGCATCCATTTGTAGACGACTAGATCCATGAACATCTTTATTTCCTTGTCAACGCAGCTTTTTTTTATAAGCTAAAAATGGCAAAATCATAATTGAAAGACCAATGGGAAAGCTTAAAAAAAAATTTAACGCTTTTTTTTTTTTTAAGAATGAAATCAATGTACTTTTTTAATTTCCCTAATTTACCTTTATGTCTGATCTATCAGAGAAGTCCCCTACTGTCCATATTTTTGGGAGACATTCAACTTTTGCACATTGAAAAACATTAAAACCCTGATTTACTCAAATGAAGACCAAGAAACCACAAATGTTCTGGGTAGAACTATGTGTACAAATTTAAAATTTTCCCCCAAATCACAAAGCAAACATGACCTTAAAAAGCTAGATTTAGATGATATGTTGTGTATTTGTGAGCATACACAAAGAAAATAAGGTTTTGGTTTGGCTCACATCATCTCCTGATGGGTTGATAGTGCCCTCCTACAGAAAGCTGCACCAAAACAAACAACAGGCTCGCTTTGTCTACCTGTTTCCATCACTGACCGAGTTATAGTCCATACAACCTGACCCCACTCTTCTTCAGCACAGAACCAGCATAAAGCTCATCCGACACGGTCATTTATCCCAAACCTCAGTAAACTTCAAACTGTAAACAAGACTTTCATCTTCACCAAAGCGCTTTGATCGTAGGGAGCTCCTGCAGTATGAAGCCATGACAGTATATCACATTTTAAGAGAACACAAAACACTGAACAACACAGAAACAAGAGTAAAGAGTTTCCCTGTTAATCTTAACACACTCTTGCTGCCATCACTTTAAAATACGTATACCTACAGAGGAAAACAAAACCTGTGTAGTTTTGATTGTTGAACTGACTTAAAATAGATCCAGCCAGTCTACCAGGGCTGTTTGAGTGAATGGATGAGCAAAAAGCATTACCGGTAACCAATTAAATTTACCAGGTCTGGAGTACGTCTGTACAATCTGATTATTGTCCACTGATCTCAAACACCGTAAGCAATGCTAGAAGGGCTTAGAGTCTCTGAGCTGCAGAATGTCTCTATTTAATCGTGCTTTTTGAATCTGACCTCCAAATACATCAGACATGAAAACACACAGTAAATCCATCGTGATTAAATGTTTGAGATGATTTTGTTTTAGCCATTTCTTTTTGAAAACAAAACTACAGTTGAAAACTAGATGTAAAATGAGTTTTCAAAAGTAGATTTGTTTTAATAAATGACTAATTGGGCTTAAAGTCCCATTCTGATCCTCTTTTTGATCTATTTTAAAAAGTGTTCCCTGTGGTCTTTTGATTATAATTATAAGTATGCTGTTTTTAGCCAAAATCAAAAAATGTGTCCTTTTCTAGGACATAGTTTCAACAGAGCAGCAAAGGTTCATTAGAAAATTGCCTCTTAGTTGTGGTTCTCCCCTTTCCCATCATACATCTCTTTACAGCCTCTCCTACTAGCTTACAGTCCTTCACACCCCCAACCTAACATTACTGTTGCAACAAAAATGGCGAGCCAGATGTCAGCTCAGACAAAGGAAACAAAGACGTACATGGATCTAGTCATTTGCAAATGGATGCATCAGAATGAAGCGGAGCAGGTAGCTTGAGGCCTGCTATAGTAGCTTCTACGTCACAGCTACAAGCTTATTCCAACATGTTTTCTCAGTCCTGATACACAATGTTTTGAAGAAAAGAGAATTGCTCAGAAATGCAAATGTAAGCCTAATTTTCTTTATACATGTCCTCCATCATAGTAAAAATGTCACAAGAACAATTAAAAACACCAAAAACACAATTTTCATCAGAGTGGGTCATTAAAGTATTGTCAAAAAAAAGACAATTTCACCTATTTTATAGGTCAAATGCCCTTGATTTTCTGCCTCACTTTTTTTGTATAAATTACATGCTCAGTATTTACACTACAATTAATCACTTATTGTTGGAGCCTATCCCAGCTACTTTCAGGCAAAGGTAGTGTACACTCTGGATGTTTTGCCAGTTTATTACACAGTGGCAGCCACACACTCAAAAACACACCAAAGGGACAATTAAGAGTCACTAATTAAGCTTTGAAGTAAGATTACGAAGCCAGAGAGCCCACAGAAAACCCATGCATGCACAAGGACACAAACTCTACACAAAAGTCCCAGTTACGATTTGAACAAGAGCCTTCTTGCTGTGAGCGCTAACCACTATATCATTTCTGAAATCGCCAGATGAGTCTATAGATCTGTGCAAAGATGACAGACAGCATGTTCAACGTCATAAGTAGCTGTAATGCTTGGTGAGTTTCACATTCCTTTCTGTTATTTCACTTCTGTTCTAAGCTGGTTTTCTGACAATCGGGCATGTGGAGCAGTGTATTATGAGAATGCAAGGAATCAAATTTCCCATGATTCATTAAAACCTCGATTTTTGGGCTCACAGTACAGTTTACTATGAAAAAAAACTAAAAGCAAAACAAAATAACTAAAAAAAATGCATTTTTTCTTTTTTATTTGCTAATAACAAAGTAACAATCAAGAAAAACCCTTTTAGTTGGCTTATAATACAACTGGTGTAATTTAATGAAACAATTCTAAATTGTTACATCTAGCACAACACATGAGTTTGACACTTTCAAGTTCAATGTCATCATATGCAAAGAATGCAATTGCAACAATTAACTTTCCACACGATTCAGTTCAATGGTGTAACATACAGTTTGGTTTTAAATCAGGAATTGTGGCATCAATAGTTTATTAGAAGGTCGTCATTCAAACTGCATAATAATGGGCATAATTGAATCTGTGGAAGTAGTTGTTTTAAATTTCAAATGGCCCAAACTCTATAAATTATCTTGTGTTTAAACAATAGAAAGGCCAATCAGTTATTTAGGGTGTAACAAGGAAACTTTAAGATGTTGAGTCGGAAACCTACAACATGATCATTATTTCGATCATGTTGCAAAGCCCAACAACCACAACTGTTCAAATGTACTGCAAGAAAAAGGATGTTTCTTTAAACACTGTGCAATAGGAAGAAGGAACATTGAAGTTGTTTTAATCCATTCACCCCTAAAGTCCTCATTACAACATTGCCCGGGGAAAAAGCTCACTAAATGTCTTCACAGTGATCCTGCACCTCTTGCTGATGCATGCTGCTGACCGCATGACCATGAGTGCTGACCAAGTACTAGTGCAGTCTGTCTGCATTAAATGGAGATACTTGCAGCACTATAATATTTACATTTATTTGTCAAAGTTTCCTAAAACTAAAACACACAACTGGCTGATTAGAAGGAAAAAATACTTTTGACAATATTGTTGTGATCTGAATAAAATGTGAGAGACGAAGTGAAATCAAAATACTGCAGAGAGGAGTTACATCATCCGTCTTTTCCAGCATCAAACTACTGCGTCCACAGATGCTCATGACATACTCAGAATACAGATTAAGCAACCCACTCCCATCTTATCTGCCTAAACATGTAATAAACTTTATTATTTTGCAATCCACCCTTAAAATATATTTATAACACAAACAACTCCACTCAAAAACATCCATTTAAAATTTCTCAGTACTAATATTTAAAAAAAAATGAAATCAGGGTACAAAACTACAGATTTACAATAAAGACAATGTAGATATTTTAGTCACTTTGCTGCCACTAATTTTCCTCTAAAGCTTTTCAACTTTAACAAAGTCGGATAAAATTGGTCATTTAGCAGCTGCGATGCATTGCACTGCATGTGCATGATGCAAACATCTTGTCGTACAAAAAAGGTGCTTTTGTTCTGTTCTTTACAGATTCTAAAGCAAGAAAAAAGAAACGTGATTAAGGAATGCTAGTTACGGTAAATTAAAACTTTGACCCCAGAAGTTTTACTAAACTCTACAATAGTAAAGACAGAAAAAAAACATTGATAAAAGAATGAATATAAATAACCAAAAAGCAGACGTTTTTTGTAATTTTGACGGAATTTTCTTGTATTGAAGTCCAAGAGACCTCTAAAGTATTATAAAACCATTTTTTTTTGTCTTTCCTTGAACCAAAATACATTCAAAGACTAAGGAGGGATATTTATGCCACCACGTTGCACACAAAACTTTTAAAGTTGCCAATGAAAATATTAAAAATGTGCTTTTCGATTATTTTTTCTTTTGCGTTAAAAAAAATGTTTTGCTTTCAGTTTTTTTTTGCTTTCAAAGACGTTTTTTTTTTTGCTTTCAAAAACGTTTTTTGCGTTTGCAAAACATGTTTCCGCATGCGTTGTGTGTCATCTCACTTTTTTCCTATCTTTGATTTTGCTGAGATAAATTTCAGTTTAGCGTGACAAAGCTGCCATCAAACAGCTGCTGATTGGTCTAGATTCTAACCAATCAGGTGTCTCTGTCTGATATTGACGTGCTTGGAGGCAGACATGGACTTTTTGACTTGGTGTCGGTTTTGTTCTAACGGGATTCTGCTGGTTTCAACCATTCTGCCCCCTTTCTCTCAGAGTAAAACCCAGAAGGAGCAGCTAAATAAAACAGAGTTTTGTATTTATTTGTCAGTGTAGTGACCGTGTTTAAAATGTCTGCAGCAGAAAGAAATGTCAGAGCTCCGACTCCGTCCAGCAGGAAGTAACACTTTTTAAGATTTGTATCTGAACTACGGTTTTATTTTAATCAATAAATGTCGAAATATTAAGAGAAAATATAATTTTTTCTTGAGTATTTTTTTTACTTTGCTCAAGTGTTCTAAAACAAAAGACACTGTGAAAATGAACATAGTTAAAAATGTTTCTTCTGTTAAATACATCGAGTCTCCTTTAGTGAGCCATCATTCTTTTGCTTATTACTGTTGGTAATCTATTGTGCAGCATAAAATATAATGCGCTTTGAATTATTTATTGTTTTGTTTTAACAAACAGATCTTAAAGAAAATCACACTTTTTACCAATAATTTGTATTGTAGGATTCAGCAGATAAACTTTACAGTTTAGGGAAATCCTCAGCCATAAATTCACAAATCGGACTTAAATAAATTAAATCAATGCTAAATAAGAAAGAAAGTATGAATAATTGTTAAAATGCTAAAAAATGAAAACGTCTTCATCCAAAGAGACTAAATTGAGGCTAAAAAGAGCTGGTTCAGTTTCTGAGCCTCAGTAGCTGACACCATGTTAGTTACATATTAGTTAGAATCTGATTGGTTTGAATCTGGTCCAATCAGCAGCTGTTTGATGGCAGCTTTGTCAGGCTAAACTGAAACTTATCTCAGCAAAATCAAAGATAGGAAAAAAGTGAGATGACTGAACGCACGCGAAAACCTTTTTGGCTGTGGCAGTTATATCACGCTAAGTCACGCTCAAAGTAGTCAGTAAATTAAAAAGCGAGATTTGACACAACGCATGCGAAAACGTGTTTTGCAAACGCAAACAACGTTTTTGAAAGCAAAAAAGTTTTTTGAAAGTAAAAATAAAAAATAATTGAATAGCAAATATTTATTATTTTTCATTTGCAACTTAGAAAGTTTTGTCTGCAGTGTAGAGGCAGAAATATCACTCCATACAAATACTTCTGTAGATAAACTAACTTTCTCATTCTATTTTTTTTTTTTTTTGAGTAATTTGTTCTCTAAATAATTATGTTGGACATTTCTATCTGACATTTAGTAGTCTATTCATTGCTTCCTATTTTCATTACCGGTAGTTAAGGCTTTATATTCCAGGGTACTTTCATCTGGTTTGTCTGTTTGAATGGAAGCCAACATTATCCAAAACGACAGTGTCAGTCTGGACTGCAACTGAAAGTTTCACTGTTTTACTGAAAAAGTAGTAGTGATGTAAAGTAGACTCAATTTTTGCTGACATCACATGTGTGTTGTCAGCTGTGATGCACTTGGACGTTTTTATGTTAGAGTAAAATAAATCTACGGTTCTTCAATCCAAATTGCATTTTCCAATATTAAATTGATCAATTTCTTTCATTTTGAAATAATTTTATAATTATAGGTTGATTCAATTAAGAAAGACAGACTGAGGTGGTTGGACCCTAGAAAAAAAAAACGAGTCATCAATAAGTTGAATAATCCTTACACCCATATGTGACATACCTTTTTTTAAGCAATAAAGAATAAAACAGTCTAAAAGACCCAACATGCCAGTTTTAAATGTTTGAAGTTGTTCTGTCATATACATTTTGTGTTTGTTGCTAAAAATAAAAAGGTGAGTTAAGAAGATAAAAAGGAGAGTTCCTCTGTTAAGAAAAACGCTTATTTATCGTTTCAAATGCCAAATGAATAATATACAGTATATCTAAATTGTATCCATTTAGCTAAAGAATCGGAATATATCATTTTGCCACAAAGTTAGTTGAATCTTTTATGTACTAACTGGTGGACCATGTATTGAGCTGTGTATCATACCACGCAAAAGGGGAAAGATACACAACCCTAAAAGTAATTAATAATCTATTTGGAGTAAATACAAATAATTTATTAAAAGTTTGATGCAAAACTCCTCAGTCTCTCCCATTCTGATATTAGACCTAACTTCAGTGTATGACAAATATGTCTGAATCTACAGCTGCTGTCTAACTGACAAAATATTGAAATCAATAAAACAGTGAAACCATGTAAATGTGGTTGGTGTCCATAAAAAACATTGTTCATTTATTTAATATACTTTATGCAAGAAAATAGCAAGACATTCATTTGTTAGAAAAAAATGTTTCATAGAAAATAAAGATGACCTAGTAGAATTGTGGAAAAAATATTCCCACACATTGTGCTTTCATAGCTAAATTTAATTTACTATGGTTGCTTCGTACACAGTTTTTTGTTGTTACCATTTGTGAATGCTATTCACTGTTTGAGGCCTAAAACTCCAGCAAACAACAAATACTGCTAAAGTCAAGTCATTTGAACATGAAAAAAAGTGTCATTGTTTGAAGACGATATATTAAAAATGTCAAAATATGCATGTTTTAAAGGGCCTATGTCATGCAAAATCAACTTTTTGAGTCTAAAGTCGAACCCGAATTCTTTCTCTATCCCTTCCGCTTCTCCCCAACCCCCCCAATTGTAAAGGGCATTTGGAGGTTTAGGGGGGTCCTCAATGTTTTTTTGAAGGGTAAACCTTTTCGGCAGAGGGATTTGTATCCATACGCTGCGAGGGTGATCCACGTCGCGCTTTTCCGTGGAGAAGAAACGCATTTCTTCACGTGGGTGTGCTCCGAGGCACAGAAGTCTACATGTAAATTTAAGTAATCACTTTTTTGTTTTAGCATGACTTTTTAAAGTAATTAAACTGATGTCAACTATTTCCGAGCGCTGACAGCTATGAACTAATGTGGATGACCGACTATACATTACGTAATCAAGTGGTGGTTATGTCCAAATTAGAAGACACTATTTTTCCATAACTCTCCGTTTGGAGTGCTAAATGTATAGGTGATCCATTCACTTATTTCAGTGCATTCCTCTTAAAACTTGCTCTCTGAGCAACAGCCCTTCACATTCCACGAAAACGAGTGGGTTCTCACATTCATACTTATGACGGTAAGGAACCGCCCCTTCCAGGAAGAGTCTGCGCTGCCAGCACTGCCCCAAGGCTAACACGCTTTCTCCACGAAGCTGTCAGTGATGAGCAAAACACGTTCATTTTATCTGCACAATATGCACATCCATCTTTGCAAAAGTTTGGATGTTTTTTGTTTTCTTGGGCGAAACGCAGACGCACTGCCCAGTTCAGCTCCAGGTTGACGTCATGAAATGGGCGGAACCCACATAAAAGGCGGTGCCTTAGAGATCGAGTCGTCTTACTTCTGGGTAGGAAAAAGAGCTGTGAAAATAACTAATTTCATTAAAAAAAAATCATCTTTTAGTGCACCAAAGGTAATATATTAATGTTAATATGGATATAGTTTACTTTTAAAAGCCTTAAATAAAAGCATAATATAGGCCCTTTAAGTAACATAAGATCAGATTTTAGGGAAGCTGACATGTCAGGATATCCGTTTAAAAAAATTTAGATTCAATGATGAAGACAAAATGTAGCGGTAAATAATTGGATCCCAGTATATTTATAAGTCCTGTGACAGTGCATGATGAACAGACCTTTTCAGAGTTGAACAGTAACAACTCATTGTTTAGTGTCTGGGAATGCTGCTGAGACTGACGTATGAATGAATGGCGTACACTGAGTTAAGGGAGTAAAGGCGGACTGAGAGGCAAACAGAGAATTGACTCCTAACTCACAACAGTAAATAACTAATTAAACAGAGTAGGGACTATAAGACAAAGAGCAATGGGTGCATTTGTGTGGTCTGTATCTGACTTTTTCACTGCCTTGTCAGCACCCACTGCTTTCTCTTTCCATCATGAACCTCAAATTCTTCCCATCCTCTTCCTTAACATCCATTCTTCTTTCCTTTCATGGCCACTAAGGGTTTGTCAGGCACAATGTCTCGCCTCACAGTTTGAAACCGAACATACAGACAAACATGTAGGCAAATGTGAAATAAGGCCAAAAACAGGAAAAGAGCAAGCTACAGCACACCACAGCACACCACATCATGCAGCTATTCGTCCTCATACTAGCGGCTTGCTTATTCTTCTCCTTTACTGCAATAACACATGCTATTTTTGGTCTATTGTGTTAAGAAGGACGTGATGATGGAAAATAACTAAGCCTTTAATAACAGCGCGAAGGGACACTGCATGTTTTGCGAAAACAATAGATTGTTGGTGCTTGGTACCAGTGGACAAAATAAGTTCAATGACTTTGACCATATGCTCCTATAACGATTTCCATCATTGCTTAAAAATGACATAAAGAAGCTTGAATATGTAGTTTAACAGCATTACATTGGGGGTGGGAATTAATCTGATTTTTTTCTATCTACCAACTCATTTTTTGAGCACTTTTTACTTTTGATTTATGTTTATTTGTTTTTTTTTATTTCATTTTAATTTGTGGAAGACAGAAATCAACCTTTTCTTCCAGCATTTCTCTGTTTCTCCAAGTCTAAACCCAAGTCAAAAAAGTATTTTTTACCTTCAGAGTTTAATCATTTGGGATAAATGTCACACATTGCCCAATCTGAGTTATTGATTACACCTAGAAGGTCCAATCAGCTGCAGTAAAAGGGGCCAAAGCTGTTTCAATTGTTTGCAGGGGTCAGAGTGAACAATTATCAGATCAGTTTCAGTGCATTCTTACTAAATCACATAGAGTGGAATCGAGTTCTTTATCATCAAAACCAACATAATTTCTCTGTAGAATAACAAATGTCTACATTATAGTATTTTTGACTTTTTGGATCAACTTTAATGGTGGTTTTCATAAACAAAAAGTAGACTTTTAAATTCAGTTACAGATCACTTGAGATAAATTCACAGAGAAACCAGAGTATTCTCTCACCGGGGGAATGGATGAGACTCAGAGTGAAGTACACATTCTGAATGTGGAGTGTTTAGACAGCTGACTAGCAAAGCTCTTCCTGACAGCAGCAAAACAAGCACAAGAAAAGCGGGGCCTGAAACTCAACATTCAAAACAGGAGGGAAAACTTTGTGATACACAGATGGGAAGAAATTTCTAACCTCAAATACAGGCTGATGATTCAATAATCCACTTTAAAGGTTCCTTAAATAAAGTTCATTCTTCCTAGCTTTTCTTTGGGTCATTTTATGCCCATAAACTGGGCTTTTGAACTTTCAAAAAAGGAGGGGTGTAACGATAATCAACTTAATCGACAAATCGATTATTATTTCTATGGTCCACCAAGATCAATGTGCCAAAGGCAAGCCATACTATTATAAAATCATTTCAAAATTAAACAAATCGATAGAAAGAAAATACCATTAGGATTGAGGCATTACATATACATATTTTTATATTACTACAACATCACAGCGGACAACACACTTGTGATGGCAGCAAAAGTGTCATCATGTGACTCACATTAAAGTCCTTGGTTCCAAACAAACCCTTTGGTTTGCTGTCAAAACACTCACCTAGAGCCGAAGGAGGCAGCAATATTTCTAATTGGGTTTTATACCAGTTTTTACGACAGAGCCATTTAGAAATATTTGATGAACATGTGGACTAAACAACCAAAACGTTATGTTTTTCTATTTAATGAAGTCACATTCATTGGGATGCACCTACATTTTCACCAGAAAAGAGCTTTCCCATTAAGATTTCCAGTAAGTTATTACCGCTTCTGCTGGTAAAGTCTTGTTGTCATTATGGCTGGTTATGTTTTTATTACAATGATTGGTGGGTCAACATAAACATTTTATCATTCTTGTGAAAACGCCCTTTAAGTCTGAAGAGATAACTTACATTCTAAATAGTTAAAGCTGTAAAGTAAATTTAACTTTTAAATGATCCAAATTTATGCTTTTATCAAAAGTCTATGTTATGCTCTAACATCCATCTCCAAAATAAAAAAATTAAAAATGGGAGAAACTACTACACAAATGGAGGAGGTAACAGAAAAAAAGCACCCAAAACTGATGACCAAGAGCAAGTGAAAAAAACATTTGCTTTCAAAAATAGTATAGATACAAAATATATCATAAGACAAGAAGACAAGAAAAAGTGTTCAAAAGTATTTCTTTTAAAGATTATGTTAAATATTTCTCAACTCTCAATGTTTTACAAAATAAAACTTAAACTTGAAATCTTTTAAGTTCCCAACAAACATGGATCCCGTTTCCAAGACCTTTTTTTAAATTACTGAAATGGTTTTAACACATTTAGTTACAAAAGTTTACCAAACAAAAACCAAAATTTCAGGAAAAGAATAATAAATAAATAAAAACCCAGCAAGACTACATTTTAACTGCAGAAACAAATGTCAGCAACATACTTCAGGAAATCTGGTTCTGGTTCTAATGAGCTCTATGGAACTCGTTTGGTTTTGTGACTTGAGAATTGTAGCAACAAACCACATGCTGCAATATCTGTTTGAAGGCTGTTGCAACCGAAAGGGGAAGTACGACCAATCGGATTAAACAGTCTAGTGGTAGAAGTGCTGCTCTCTACGAGATGCTTACCAACTGCAGCTCACAAAACAAGCATTTTTACAGTTTGTACTTAGTTGTACTTTGAATTCAGGTCAACCTGCAGAGAAAACTTTAAATAAAATAGTTTTTTTTAAACATATTCTGTCATTGACATTTTTTAAGAGAGTAAAGGGAGAAAGAAAGAAAAATTATTAAATTCAGAAATCGAATTTGGTGCGAAAAAAATCAGATTATATTTTTAGGCCATATGGCCAAGCCTTTTTAGTAGAGTTTGTAATTTGTAACAGATCTTTACAGTTTAAGGGGGTATCTGTTTAAATGAATCTACACATAATGTATTCACTATGGGTTAAAAACAGAACAAAGATTGTAAACTCTACATGTTTGTCACTCATTTATTCATTCATCTTCTTAACCGTTTATTCCCTTTCAGGGACACGGGGCTGCCGGAGCCTATCCCAGCCACTTGTGGCCGAAGGCAGGGGACGTCCTGGACAGTTCGCCGTCAGGTTTGTCAATTTAATGGAAAACATTTCATTCAAGAATTGGGACCACTGGAAATGATTTTAAAATAAAGTCGTAATTTTGATTATGCCATTTCTAGCCAAGATTTGAAATGAATTACTTCAATTGGTAACAAGTAATTGAGTTTAATTTATTCAACCTAATTTCTTATGTCTATCAGACTCAATAATTGTTTATACAACTCAAATTTACAAATTTATCAAACTAAATGTCATTTTTCTCCAGTTCAATTACATGTTTTTCCATCTTAAATTATTGTAATTCTTGAACTCTCATACGTCTGAGTTTGAGCCCACAGGTATTCTCTTTTTTTAACATTAAAATGAATGATTCAATGTGGATTTGCAATATGAAAAATCATTTATTATAACTCTGACTTTAACTAAGTTGTTGCGATTCAAATCACCACTAGAGGTGCTAAATAAGCTCATCATTCTCTCCCGTCCTCCCTCTCACTCATGGTGCAAAGATAATTAAACATAACAGGGTAAAATAACTCGGCAAAACACAGTAAAACAGCTAAACCACTAAACACATTTGGTCAAAAATCCACACTTAAACCCAAATTCGTCCAGACAGGCAAAGGGAATGGTATCCCACAATTCCTTGCAGTGCCAATCTAACAGCAGCACCAGCAGTGTGCTTTTATGAGTGTTAGCGCAAAGCAAAGTGCAGTTAGATAACTGACAACTGTGTCCATCGTTAATTTAGTGTATTAAGACGCAATAGATTATCTTTAATCTTTAAGATTTATGACTATTTTTCCATAGTAAGTCACAGCTTGAATTAAGCTAAAAGTTTAAAGGAAAATGTATTATTTTTAAAAAGACTGATGTTATTTCAAAGCAAAATTAGAGAGGAAATTAAAATTATAACTCACATAAACCAAAGAGAAAAACAAAAAACCAGGAAGAGTGAATGATGTGAAGACACTGCATTCACAAAAGTCCTTGGTACTAGGACATGTGTGGGAAGTGAGGGTTCCACTTACCTTTGCCGTTCTGCCATGCTGTGTACCAGGAGAGGCTGAGGAAGGAGGTGAAGAAAACAATCGCAGTGGCCACAGTTCCATTTCTGAGCCTCATCTCATTTCAGCGATGCCTGTCCTCGGCTAAGTGTCACGGACCCCGGAGCTGCCTTCCTCCCTCCCTCCCTCCCTCCGTCCGTCTCAGTCTCACGGCTTCAGGATGTTGAGACGGGCGTAGGCGAAGACATAAAGGGCGCGCCAAACCGCAAACCGTCCAGATAGCAAAACGGGGATGCAGACTCGTCCGCTGTGTGAGAGGCGATGTAGAATCTAATCTAATGTGTCCCGGAGTGTCCGTCTTCCTCTTGGAAGTGAAACCTGCTCATGTACGATCTAACGGCGATCATCATACCCGTGTCACCAGATTGTCGAGACAGTACAGCTTACATGGTCATTTAACCTCGGATAACTAACAGCCTGGGCGATTCATTCTGATTTCCCAAATAGCCTCGTTAGCTACAAGTTAGACTAGATATGGCATATCAAGTGCTTGGCTGATCTTTCTCGCGATAGGCTGTTCGGACTCTGACGGTGTCGGCTAGGCGACGCCTCAAATCACGCCGATTCTGCTGTGACTGGCCAAACATTTACACGGAATTAAACACAAATACATTAAATAAAAAGGGAAGCAGCGTGCTGCTTACTCAAACAAAGTAGCATGTAAGTTGAACGCGTTACCGGTCGGCTGCGACACAGTTGGACAAACCTTGTTAGCCGTCAAGCTAGCAAGCATTGCACCGCGTCTGTGACTCCGGTCAGCACCGGCGACGCTGCCAACGCAAAAAGCGGCTCCCTCACCCGTTTTGTGCGGCACTTAGCTTCAAGCTGTTACCTCTGTTAACAACAAACATTAAGACAATGTTACTCCCTGCTGCCTCCATACATTTCTTTATTATCCACGCTCAAAACTAACTGCCAGCCTACACCTGTCACGTTTGATGAGCAGCAACTACTTTTCCGTCATGAATTTTCAAAATAAAAGTAATACAGCTTGAGAACAGGGACAAAACGAAAAATGCTGTCGAACATGAAAACATATAATGTAAAAATAAATAAGAAAATAGTCTTTCTAAACATTTATCTATTTCCGTTCTTTAAATGTTTTACCTTTTGATTATTTAGCTCCAGGGTACCAACTTCTGAGTAAACCTTCTAAATTACATCCATTTGATTATCCTTTATTACCTACTGGACAAAACAACAGTTAAAACTGTATTGAAAGATAGTATACAAATAAATTTTAAACTATTCTTTTAAGCAAACATGTTGACTTGGTAAAAAAGAAAGGCATCCAAGGTACTAAAAGAAGTTGATAAAAAAAAGATGGTTTTCTTTTTGAAGTTTTGAAAAAAGGAAAGCAATTTTACATTTAAGAAGTATACTTCACTTCTTTATGTAATTAAGTACACTTGAGTACAAGTATAACAAACAAATATAGTAAGACTGTCTGTGTAGTGTAGGAAGTATTACTGAATACTACTTTAGACTAAATTGGACCATTTTAAATTTACAATAGTATATAAAAAGTAAATTCAAGTATACCATATCACTTTTAGTATAAAGTATACTTGTAATACACTGAAATAGACTTATTATAAGGGTATTTTTGATTATTGGTAAAAAATGTTTATTAATCATAAATTAATAAATTGTAAACGACAATGACGCTTTTACTCATGGCATTAATTCAATTTCTATATATTTTTCCAATAAATGTTTAATATCTATAATATAATATTGGCAGAGGTTGCTGCAGGAGAAGAAATTAAGATGTGAGAAATGAGTTTTCCTATCATCTCTGGGAAAATGTTGATTGCAGAACTGAAATGTTTTACACCGTTTGTGTCAGCAACTGTCACTGTCAGCAACTACAATATTATAATATTTATTATGGTTAATATAATATGGTTAACAATCTGTTTTAAATTTTGTCTTCAAGTTTTTTTTGTTTCGCTTAGAAGCACTTTTAAAATGTTAAAAGTCCTTTCCTTTGAAGTAAATTTTATTTTGAAAGATCATAAAACAAAAAGGGCAAAATCTGTTACTAATTTAAAGACTAGTAATTTTTGAAAAGATTACAAATATCTTTCTGTAAAGACCATCGTTGCAGCTCATCCTACAAATAAATTGACATATAAGTTTGACAGGGAAAGAAACAGACTTTTTAACACAGTATAAGATTTATTATCAAGAACTCTTGCAAGAAATACAAAACCAACAGTTTCTCACTTTCTCTGTTTAATTTGAATATAGTTGTAAACTCATTTTTCAGAAAATGTACATTACATTATGAATACATTCATGCATCATCAGGCACCATCCTAACAAGGATCCTCCTCCTTTCTCAATGTAGTGTGTATTTATACTGATTTCTCCATCATTTTGGATGTATATAAACATGCGAGAGAAGTTTTCTTTGCTTCGTCTGCTTTATGAATTCTCCTTGCTTGAGAGGCAAACCCAGAAATGCTCGGCATGTTCAGATGGATGATGTAAGGCAAGAGTGAACTTTAGAAGGGCGTAGCTTTGAAATAGTCCTCCACTGGAATGAGGGACACTCCACCGACCCAGTCCTGCAGCCAGACCTGAACCAGATCCATCTTCATGAAAAACCACTTGTGTCCCACAGGCCACTTGGCCATCACAGGATGTCTGTCAAAAAGATGCACGCAGGAATGAATGTGCCGAATGCAGCCTCAGCAAACTGCACCTGCTGCTAACTAGGTTACCTTGAGAACATTGCCTCCTTTGCAAAAGCGTGCTCTTCTGGGAGAACCTCGACCATTTTGCCAGTCAGTGTCAGACAAGCACACCTGGGATCCTCTGGATCATACATCATCTGCCTTTAAACATAAAAAAAGCTTATTACATAATCTGCTGCTATTAAAAGCTTTAATTAACCAGCAAAGTGCAATCGCACATCAGAAGCTCAACCAAGAATAATGCTCAGACTTTTGTCATTTCCTCTAAACAGCTGTTTCAAACCTAAAGGCAACAAAAGAATCAACATTTTCTGAGGTCCATAAACAGCTCTGAGTCAAACTCTACAGCATAAATGGTTGGAAAACTCAGGACATGAGATGGAGAGGGGTGGGGAGGGCAAGTGAGTGGGATGCAACCATCAAACTGTGAGGCAATATGAAATCAGTAAAGATGCTCAGAGATACAATACTCTGAAACTCAAAAGGTTTTACTGATAGAACTGTAACATTAAAGATCCACTCCCATCATCTTTTGCTCCATATTAAAGGCGTTCCCTGCTGTGGCTATTGTGTTTTTAGCAAGAATTTTAAAAAGCCTGTCATTTTCTAAACCTTTTTTTTCTAAAACCTGTGTCGAAATTCTTAATTTGAAATTCACAAATGAGTAATAGGCAGGACTTTTGGCATGGAGCAACCACACCACCTTCCCCCTCCCCAGCACCCATAACTGAGCTATGCGTCTACACTCTCTGCCGCTAGCTTACTGTCTCTCACTCGCCCAGCCTAACATTACATACAGGTGCAACAAAAATGTCGATTAATGTTGGAGCTATCCAGCCGTACAGTTTTGATCCTGACTCCAGCTCAGACGAGGAAAACAAAGACGTACATGGATCTATTCAGCGTTAGAAATAAGGGGGAAAAAATGGCAAGTAAACTTGGTTGTCCTCCCCAATTTTTGGTTGTCCTTCGATACCAATATTAAACAGCAACGACACCTACTCAGATGTCAGTACTTACATCTTTTTTTCTTCTATACATCTAATATCAACTGCCTCTTATGATGGACATTTAAAAAACTCTTTAAATATTAAAAACAAACATTTTACTCAATATTGAAGCATCTGGTTACACAAAGTATTGCCAAAAACTTGAAATTAATATATTTATAACTAGTATCTTTAAACAGATTTAAACATATTGGTTCTTTTTTTTCTTTGGTTTTGATAATTGTTGCTTAAAGAATATAAAATACAAAGACTGTTGTAAAAATTTAGAATATCATATTAATCCCATGGAAAAAGGTTTTTTTCAGCTCATGTCAGTCTGTTCTGTTATGAGTGAAAGTTATAGTGTTATATGAATGTTTTAAATTGTTTTTTGCGTGTTTTTGGGGAACTCTAGCGGTCGCGCCAGGTACTGTTGCTCAACACATTGTTTTTCAAATAATCTTGATGAAAAGTGCACATGTAGAAACAGAAAGGATTCGCTAGCATGCACGCACTTTGTTAGTGGAAAGAATTTGCTGCATACGTCTCAATTCAGAGGTTGCCAAAAACTAACTCTTGAAACTTGAAACATAGTCGAAAAATACCAAAATGTTGAATAAAAGACCTGGTTGTCACACGGACAACTATCAGATTCATTTTGGTTGTCCCGGATTATGATTATAACCACCTTTTTCGAACGCTGCTATTTGACTACAACATGTGGATGCATCAGAATGGAGCAGAGCAGGGAGTCTGTAGCCTGCCCACCTAACATATACGCTCTTTCTCTAAATTGCATTTTTTCATCTGCTTTACCATGATTTTAATTTCTAAAAAAATTCTAAAAGTAATTTTGAGCTTAATTTTCCTTATCCATCATCAAGAAAAACACCATAGGACCATGTAAAAACACATTTTTCCCTTTTCTTTAATTTTACTCACGTTTCTTTTTAATAAAAAGACAGAAGACCAACAAAAGTACCAAAGCATGTTGGAGCGTTTAGGCCCAGTGGTTCCCAAAGACACCCTTGGGTGAAAGCGATCCAAGTTAATATGCAATATTACCATTTTCACAAGCAATAGATCAATGTCTGAATGCTCTACTATAGAATTCAAACAAAAATCCTTTAAACTGACTAAAAATGTGTGACTAAAGATCGCTGTGTTAAAACATACATTATTCAACAGCAAGTTCCCACTGACCTGCAGAATTCTCCCTCTGCCTCTGAGAAGGTGAGAGAAGCATAGGGGTTACTTTTCAGGTCTGCCACCGTGTTGTCCATAGGAGTCACATAAAAGTAGATGACTCCGGTGCTGTTGTCCAGAGGCCCGTCGCTGACAGAAAAGATATTTCCAAACGGTAGGCCTTTGATCTGTGTGAAAAACCAACCAAATAGAGGCAATAGCAACATCTTGTACATAAATTTAACAGCAAATGTAAAAAAAATTCTTGCCTAATTTTTAAGAAAATTGAATAAACATTAGGAAATTTGTGGGAAATAAATAGAAGACAAAGGAAAAATTAAATAATAGTTATGTAAAACAATGAAGTATGCAGATTATTTTATTGTTGCTATTAACATAAATTCCTGCATTTTAATCTTCTATTAATTTTTATTTTTTTATTATGTATGTTGTATCCGTCTTCTTTTATGGACCACATCTGAGTCTGAAATAAAGTGAATTATTATTACTTTAATATCTTAGTCCAAGTCTACTATTAGACTTAAAACAAGAAGTGAGTAAACAAAAGTGGTAAGTTTGCTAAATGTTAAACCATCAGATTACCTACATTTTATTTACCCCTTTTTTCTAATGTAACTCTTTCATTAGATTTTTTTGGGCTAAATCCTTAAACCTCTCTTAAAGATACCATAATTCACAGCAAAGCCTCTTTTCAGTACAGTGGTTCTCATCTGTGGAATAACTTTTAGATCAAAGATACATCTTTTTAACTTAGGATTGAATTAATTCATTTAATTAACCTTTCCTATCTCTTTATTTATCTTTTTTGTAGATTTTATGGTTTCTCATTTGTACATTTTTACCTTTTTTATCTTCTAATCTACACAGTGCCTTCTCAAACTATTAGCCACAACATTTTCTTCCAGTTCATGTCATCTTTTGATGTTGTTTTTGGTCCCTTGTGTTTTATGACTTTTCATTGTTTTAACCCATGTTTATCTGTCTTTTCAGTTGTGTTCTACAGCATTCTGATGAAAGATGTTCATCAGAATGCTGTTCAGTTCGGAAAAAGAGCTTATTTGTGACGTTGAAAATATGTTGGGTGGGCCACAAGTTCCCTGCTCTTAGCTCTCAGCAACCAGGAGAGGAAGGGGGGCGTGGTTGCTCCACGCCAACATTCCCGCCCACAAATTTCTAAAAAAACTACTGCCGCTCTGCAGTAACTATGTTCTAGAAAAGGACACAGGTTTGTAGATATTGATAAATCATGTAATAAAATGGTTACGGTAGAACAGGGGTGGGATTATATAAGTTCGCTTCCTTCCACTCCCTTTCAAGCAATATTTATTAATATGACTAATTATCCAAAGTTTGTTTAGTTATTGTATGAATGTATAACTGATGATTGTATTGTTTTTGTGTATTATTCCTATTTGATTGCTTAAAATAAACCATTTCAAATCAAATAAAATTTAGGTTAAAAACGACACAATCCTAATCAAAAGACCAATGGGAACGCGTTGAAAATATATCAAAAGATGGTACTCCATTGATGAATTATGAAGTGATATTTTTGCTGTCTGATGGCAGCTACGTCCCACTAAACTGAAACTTATGTGAGCAACATCAAAGATAGGAAAAAAGCGAGATGAGACACAGGAGAAATGCAAAAACATTTGTGTGGCAGATGCAAAAATATATAAAAAGTATTTGAAAGCAAATGTTTAACATTTGCATTTAGAAACTTTTGTGTGCAGTGTGGTGGCATACATATTCATCCATAGTGAATTGTTTAAACTGTCGACAGTTACATTTAAATGACTATATATTTTTTTCAACACTGGACTTTTTTGGCCTCTTGCGGCTTCCGTAATTTGTTTTCACAACAGAAAGTGTATAGATTTAGATCTAAAACTCAAGAAAGAAACATTTTGAACAAACAGGCTTAAGGTATGAGTCACATATATTTGTTACATTACCTTGTCTAGAGTTGAAATTGTGGCTAAATGTCCCCAGTCGCTGTAATGAGCGATGTATCTGGCCGTTCTAGCGGTCTCCTGGTGAGGAGGAGGTGCGCCGCTGCTGCCAGCCTTCTTCACCTTCTCTATTCTGTAGGAAAACAGCCGAGAGGACTGCCGCGCGGCGGCGTCGCCTTCGGCCTTGGCCTGTTCTCTGGGGGTCTCTATGCCGTCCCCGAGGACGTTGGCTTTCCACAGCCCCGCTCCGTCCACCAGCAACGCCGGGGCGACCTCCTCCGACAGGTCCGCATCGTCCACGTCGTTGGAGGACACCACCCAAGACACGGAGCTTCTCAGGGTGTAGCTCTGCCCCAGGCACAGAAAGCAGGCGAACAGAGCCAGAGGGAAGCAGCGGGGCCTCATGGCATTGAGATGCGGTCGCCTTCCTTGACCACAAACTCTGTTGTTTACAAACTGCTGCACAGAGAAGGTTCTACAGCGCCCTCTGCTGGCCGGCGTAAAACGTCCCGAGTAGGGGTCACCTCTGCCCCCGTCCTCTCATTACATGATACGTCATTGTTATACAGGAAAAAACAGATTTTCTGAATATGTAAATTGTGTGTGTACGTCTATCTATATACATGCATACAGACCAAAGGTTTAGACACCACTTCCCATTCAAAAAGTTTTCTTTATTTTCTTGACTATGAAAATTTTAGATTCACACGGAAGGCATCAAAACTATGAATTAACACGTGGAATTATATGCAGTGTGAAGCAACTGAAAATATCTCATATTCTAGGTTCTTCAAATTAGCCACCTTTTGCTTTGATTACTGCTTTTGCACACTCTTGACATTCTCTTGATGAGCTTTAAGAGGTAGTCACCTGAAATGGTCTTCCAACAGTCTTGAAGGAGTTCCCAAAGATGCTTATGGCATATACTTTTATAGTGCTTTTCTACCTACAAGGACAAACCACTTTACAGTCACAGACCCATTCACCCGCTGCTCTGCTGCCAAACACAGGCGTCTTGTGTTTGGCAGCCCAAGGACACTTCGACTCATGGGTGTGCAAGGCGGGAATTGAACCTTCAATATTACGATCATGGGTCGACCACCCTACCGCTGCACCACGGCCGCCCCCCTTATCGCTTGTGGTCCTTTTCCCTTCAATCTGCCGTCCAGCTCACCCCAAACCATCTCAATTGGGTTCAGGTCATCTGGCGCAGCACCCCATCACTCTCCTTCTTGGTCAAATAGCCCTTACACAGCCTGGAGGTGTGTTTGGGGTCATTGTCCTGTTGAAAAATAAATGATGGTCCAACTAAACGCAAACCGGATGGAATAGCATGCTGTTGCAAGATGCTGTGGTAGCCATGCTGGTTCAGTATGCCTTCAATTTGGAATAAATCCCCAACAGTGTCACCAGCAAAGCACCCCCACACCATCACACCTCCTCCTCCATGCTTCACGTTGGGAACCAGGCATGTAGAGTCCATCCATTCACCTTTTCTGCGCCGCACAAAGACACTGTGGTTGGAACCAAAAATCTCCAATTTGGATTTATCAGACCAAAGCACAGATTTCCACTGGTCTAATGTCCATTCCTTGTGTTTTTTAGCCCAAACAAGTCTCTTCTGCTTGTTGCCTTTCTTTAGCAGTGGTTTCCTAGCAGATATTCTACCATGAAGGCCTGATTCACACAGTCTCCTTTTAACAGTTGTTGTAGAGATGTGTCTGCTGCTAGAACTCCGTGTGCCATTGACCTGCTCTCTAATCTGAGCTGCTGTTAACCTGCCATTTCTGAGGCTGGTGACTTGGATGAACTTATCCTCCCCAGCAGAGGTGACTCTAGGTCTTCCTTTCCTGGGGCGGTCCGCATGTGAGCCAGTTTCTTTGTGGCGCTTGATGGTTTTTGTAACTGCTCTTGGGGACACTTTCAAAGTTTTCCCAATTTTTCAGACTGACTTTCCTTCATTTCCTAAAGTAATGATGGCCACTCGTTTTTCTGAACTTAGTTGCTTTTTTCTTGCCATATAAGAAACTCTAACAGTCTATTCAGTAGGACTATCAGCTGTGTGTCCACCTGACCTCTGCACAACACAACTGATGGTGCCAACCCCATTTTTAAGGCAAGAAATCACACTTATTAAACCAGACAGGGCTCACCTGTGAAGTGAAAAACATTTCAGGTGACTACCTCTAGAAGCTCATCAAGAGAATACCAAGGGTGTGCAAAGCAGTAATCAAAGCAAAAGGTGGCTACTATGAAGAATCTACAATATGACATATTTTCAGTTGTTTCACACTGTTTTATGTATATAATTCCACATGTGTTAATTCACAGTTTTCATGCCTTCAGTGTGACTATACAATTTTCATAGTAATGAAAATAAAGAAAACCCTTTGAATGAGGTGTGTCCAAACTTTTGGTCTGTATTGTTTATATATGACGATTTTTGTTCAAGTTATTTTGACAAAATTTCACACACACACCACCATAACCAAAGTTTTGTTGATCTTTGACCTCAATCAGAGCCTGCCATCTTGAAATAAATAAAAAAATCACCTTATAAAAAAGTTAATTGGTAAAAATCACCAAATTTGTGCATTCTACAAATTTAAATTCCACCTAGGGATTTCAATCTATCGCCTACAAATTCCTCGTACATCAGTGGCAAGGTACGTGAGACAAAAATTGGTTTTACAGTTTGTATATTTTGAACACTGTTAAGCGTGGTGAACTCACAGAAGTGGCATTAGTCTGATGTTGCGCGCACATTTTAATTTTTAACAGAATACTGTAAAAATGTAATACATGAATATTTGGCTCAAACTGAATGAAACAATATGTCATACAATAGGACTATATTAGGAATTCAATTTAATTCAGTTTTATTTTATAGCCCAATATTACAACACAGTTGTCTCAACTGGCTTCGCTAATTGTACAAAACATAAAATCAATCATAAAATACAAAAGCTGATTGCTAAATTAAAATAAACAGACTATTAGACTAAGTAGGTGAGGTAGGGGGAGCAATAAGTAAAGTATTCTCTACTAGCAAGCCTGACAATAAGCCTGTCCAAAGAGGAATGTTTTAAGCCTAACTTTGAATGTAAAAAAACTGTGTCGGCTTCTTTTACATGAGCTGAGAGCTGATTCCATAAGACAGGGGCTTGATGGCTAAAGGCTCCACCTCCAACTGTACTTTTACTAATTCTGGAAACCAAAAGCCGTTCTGCTTTTTGTGAGCAAAGTGTTCTGTTTGGGTGGTAAGTCACTATGAGGTCTTTGGTATAGGATAGGGTCATACCATTTAAGGCCTTCCAGGTTAACAGGAGGATTTTGAACTTGATTCTAGATTCAACTAGGGGCCAGTGAAGTGAAATTAACACAGGAGTGATGTGATCTCGTCAGCTAGTTCCTTCTAACAATCTAGCTGTTGCATTCTGAACAAGTTGAAGGCTGTTTTCACTTTTAAGTGATTTTACAACTTGCCTTAACAACTCGCCTCAAATGGATTGATCTGGTTAGATTGTAGGGATATAAATCAATTTATCAATGAAGTTTATTAAACATTACACCCCTAGTTAAATGTTATCTCATCCAATAAGTTGCATTATAGTTAATTATTAATTGAATTTTGCACTCAAACCGAGAGCTTGTTTTTTCATAGGAAGTGAAACTGTGTCTTCCACTGTGGGACTTGCATAAAAGTGCTACTCATTCATTATCTTCTTCTCCTGTTTATTCCGTTTCGGGGTCACTGTGCTGGCGGAGTCTATCGTGTGGGCAAGGGCAGGAAGCACCCTGGACAGGTCGCCAGTCTGTCGCAGGGTAGAGTGTCCACAATCACACACCCACCCATGCACACTCACATTCACACCTAGGGAGAATTTAGATCAACCAATTAACCTATGAAGCATGTTTTTGGGACGGTGGGAGGAACCCGGAGTCCCCGGAGAAAACCCACGCATGCACAGGGAGAACATGCAAACTCTTCACAGAAAGGTCCCCCATTGATGTTCTGGTCCCCCAGCTGGGGACTTGAGCCGGGGGCTTTCTTGCTATGAGGCAGAGCTGAGCCACCATGCAGGAGGGCTGCACGGTGGCGCAGGAGCAAAAGTGCTACTGTAAGGTTATAACACAAAACATAAGGCCATTAAGGCATGAATTGTTTGCATTAAAAGGGTTTTTTGAAATCTCCACCAGGTTTTTAAAAATCATATTGTTAAAAAGTACATTTATTGCAAATTGAATACTTTTCTACTTAACCTATTAAACACCTTTGAACCTTTTTTGAAATTTTCTAAAATATACTACTAGATCATATACAGATAACATAAGAAAGATAATTCTATAGAGCTATGGAATCTTTAAGGGTAAAAGCAGATTTCAGTTGAAAGAACGCGCCTCAGAGCAAGGTGTTCATTTATAGATGTTGAACTTTTAGGGTAAAAATGAATGCATTTTCCAGGCCAAGTTAAAGTTAAATTCTAGACTATTCTGTCTCCATTGTGTTTCTGAAAAGGGTCCATGATTTCAGTAACTGACGACTTGCTCTTTTAAATAATTCTGTGAATTACCAGCAGTTTGTCCTGATGCCTCGTCATTCAGAAAAAGGAGAACAGTCTTTGTTTAGAAATAAAAATGTGTGCTAAAAACTTCAGATATTATTTTTTTACTCGGGGTGAAAAACATGAAAACTCCACACAGAAAGGTCCCAGATGGGATTCGAACCTGCACCACTGTGCAGTCTGAAAACATACGGAGCCCGTGTCCTGACATTAAGATATAAAAATATATCTTGTTCCCACGCTCGTTCAAGTGCAGTTCCATGATCTGACCTGCAGGGGGGGTTGTAAGCTAAATAAACGGGTGTGTCTTCTGTGTTGGTTTCATCCATTCAGCATCACAGGGATCAACTGAAGCCATCTGTATAAGAAATTTATTGAAATTTACAAAGCTGTGAAATGCTGAAGGATTCGTATGTAATTCATAAACAGACACATTGAAGTGGGATTGGCATTAACCTTCAGTATGCTTACAGAACAATCAACATTTTACAATTTAAACCACCTCACACTCAAAACTGACTGAAGAGTTAAATCAGCATCTCTGTGAAATCTTAACATTTCTATTTTTTTTTACAACATCCTGCATTGATTATCTCCTCATTAGTCCATGGTCTTATCACTCCACGCCATGGACTTTCTCTTCGCCAGCTCCATCCAGGATGGCTGCCCGCTGTCAGACATGGACTGCAGCATTGACGGCTGCGTAGGTGACGATGACGGTGATGGAGACGAGCCCAGGTTTCTCCTTAGCCATTTTTCATCGCGAGGCTTTTCTGGTACTTTGGTGGGGCTCGACTCTGAAGAAAAAAGGCAAATTTTAATCTTACATAGCAGGTAGATTTCTTTTCGTTTTAGAAGTCAGTCTCACCTGGAGCAGGCTTTACCCACTGCTTTCCGTCGGCAGTCGTGTCTTTGCTTGGAGGGGTCACTTTTGCTGGAGATGGGGGCTCGCTGGCTGTCTGCACTTCTGTTTGAGGTTTCCTTAATTCCACCTGGAGAAAAAAAATCACTGATGAAGGACGTGAAACCAATATTTTGGTAGTTTAACGATATGATAATTAGTCCAAAAGCTTTCAAACTTGCTTTACTAAGCAACTTATAGAGGAAACCTAAAAAAACAAATGTAAAAGCATTACACGTGTCTGATCTGAGCCTCCTGATTTTGCAGGAAAATATTTAATTCTTTAACCCCTTGATGCCTATTGATGGAAATATGCAACTGCTCCAAAACTGACTTAAACTCAGCATTAAATCAATTTAACAAAAACATGAAGATGAAAATAAATTCAGGCCTCAAAGGCTTAAACATTTTACTTGCTTTAAAGACTGAATGAGCCCCAAAGGAGCACCACGAACCCCTTTGATCACAGGTGTAGTGGTCCACGCTGCGCGTTTTTCAAGAAACACGGCCCTGTCGCTGGCTGAACCTGTCCACACTGCTCGCCTCACTGAGAGGGATGGCACGTCCTTCTGCGTGGGGGGTTCTTTCTCCCCACTCCCAGAGGCAGAGTCTGCAGGAGGACCTGCAGGAGTCGGTGTCTGAGCTGCAGTTGTTGACTTGAGCTGGCCGGCGGGTGGATTGCTCCAGGGTGCCAGCTGGTGCTGGACTGACGCCTGTGCAAGCGGCTCTGGGGCGTTCACCTGTGCAGAATGAGATGAGCTGACTGTTTGTGATGCAGAGCGCAAGGGGGACAGGCTCACCCATGGGTTGGTTTGCAGTGCTGAAGGAGAAACAGACTGTGAGGTGTGTAGGCTTGGGTTTAGCTGTGACTGATCTTCTTTGGTTTGTTTAAAGGAATACGACTCTCTGGAGATGTGCGACAGAGCAGGAGACGTCATCTTCTGCCGTTTTACCACTATCGATGGTTTCAGAGACGTCTCTAGAGTTTGAACGGATTCTTCCCATGCTGTATCTGACAAAGGTTGGTTTGGAGTTTGCGTTGGATGCTGCTGACATGTTACTGTCTCATTTTGAGATTGCGGGACAATTCTCGTCTCAGTTTGATCCACAGACTGTCCCTGCGGCCGAGCAGTGCTTTGAACGTCTCTGAGGAACGTGCTGGAGGAAGGCTCTCCAACAGCTTTTTTATCTGCAATCGTTAGATTTGTAGCTGATGGCACAATTGGATTTTGTTGACCACTCGTCGTCTCCTTCTGTGTTTGCATCCCAGATGTGGCCTCTGTTTGAACCGTAGATTGTGGTTGTGTTCGGGCTCCTGAATCTCTGGAAAGTCTGCTTGTGAAAAGCTGCTGGATAGTCCTGGTCTTTTCCATGGCCAGACTCATCCAGGACACCTCGGTTGAGGACGTTTGGGGGGCGGGCTGTGGCTCTGTTTCTTTGACGCTGGAGGAGGATGTTTGGACTGTGTTGGGGGAGTTGAGATTGTCAGTTGGGGGGATGTTGTGCTTTATCTGAAAGGAGACACCAGCTGGAGCCGGATCTGGGGAAAGACAAACATCTGTTAGATCTCCTTGGCAACAGTTAAAGCAAGCCTGTAATGTTTATGAGTACAAGGTTCTTCCGTCATCAGAGGAAATCTTATCTATGGTGCTGAATGATTATTTACTACATCAAATCCTCTTTGCTGCAGGAGCTTTCTTTCTTTCTTTCTTAATAATGAGTAGAGTGAAAATCTGTTAGCCACAAAAATATTTTTAAAAATGATCAAAACATGTGTTTTGTCTTTTTTCATTTCTGTATGTTATTTTCTGTCATTTTGCAGGAACAGAATAGGAAGCCATGTCACCTGTTGGTCTGAGGGTGGAGCTGGTGCTTGTAGGCAACTTTTCCGACATTCCACTGGATTTTTCGCCTACTTCCGTTTTTTTTGGCTTCTCGCTGAGCTCCTCTTGCATGACTGTCTTTGAAAGGCGGTTAGTAGCTGCTTCCGATCGGAATTTGATGGACTGAGAAGTGGCCCGCAGTTTAATCCCGAATGCTGTCGATTTTTCTTCCTCCCGGGCCTCTGTGGCTTCCTCTGCCTCCTCTAACTGCCCCGGGCTGTCGTCCGCCTCCTCCGTTTCCGCAGCAACGGTTTCCACAAGTACGGTTTTGGTTGGTGATGCTGGTTCTTCAGTTTTGGCACTGTCTTTCTTTTCCCATGGAGCTCCTGAGACTTTGATGGATGCTCCCTCTTGTTTAAAGCGTCCCAGGGCAAAGGGGCTGCCTTTGAGCTGGAAGCCTTTAAGATCTTCTTTGTCCCTCACGATTTTCTCCTCCCTCTTGAGTAAAGCTTCCGCCTGCTTCAGCACAAAACTGCTCGAACGGGGTCTATCATCATCGCCACTTTTGACACTGGAGAAATGGAAAGATCCAGATCCTGGAGAAGGCCTTGTTATCCCTCTGAAGCTCTGGCCCTCACAGGGAGCAAAGCCAGACTTGGTGGGCACAGGTGAGCTGAGATTACTTGATATCTGGTCTGACAGAACCTCAGCCATTCCCGTTTTTGTCTTTTCATGAAAAATTACTTGTTTTCCCAAATCTGTTTCTCTTTTGTTTTTAAGTTCTGACTCTAAGAAGGAAGAAGGTGCATTGGAAACAGCCTCTACGGCATCCATGTCAGGATTAACTTGGAGAACCCTTGGGAGCACATCCTCAGGAAGAGCATGGTCGTGTTGTGGGAGGTTTGGATCGGATACTTTGAGTGGCGGGTCTGAAGTGATGGGTGGAGTCTCCACAGACTTCAATTGAAGTTGCTGTGGAACCTCTTCTTCTGACTTCTCTGTCATTTCCTCCTTCACATCACTCTTCTGCTCGTGCTCCTTCTCTGACTCCTCCTTGTTGTTTTGTGGAAAGGACACAGACTGAGACTGCAGAGAAACAAAAAAGAAGTTCACAACAACAAAGACAGAGGATGGTTTTGTTGTTATCTTCTCACAGGTGAGTGGAGCTGGTGTCTCACCACAGAGGAGATCTTCTTCTTGGTGCTGGCTCTCTGGTTTCTGGGCTTCACAGACATTCTGTGGCGTGCCGCAGAGCTATCTAAGCGTGAAAGGGCTCTGGGCGGAGTGCCAAAATCTAACAGAGGCTCGATGGTAGAGGTAGGGGAATTTTGGGCGGCAGAATAAGACCAAGGATTGGAAAAAGTCGGGGACAAAGTTTTAGTTGGTGGAGGTTTGGAAATAGGACAGAGAGGTGGATAAACCAGCTGAGTCTGAAAGATAAAAACAAAAGAAATTATTTTCAAGTGAATTAGCTTTCTGGAATTGATCCATACTTGCTATTTTTTACTCCATTCTTTTTTTGCAAAGTAGATGATTTTTTTACCAAGCTGAATTTTGTCTGATGAATTCTGAGAATTCCTTAAAATCTTGAGCACAAGCCACAATGAAACACATTTATAGAAAACAGTTTTGGGAGCACAACTGGTCCCATCCAGACATTGACATCCAGCTAAGTAAGTTAAGTTTACTCTGAATTCTTTGGGTTGAATAAAGTTTTAGTCAGACATTTATTTAAAAAGGACTCAGGTCTTAATAACAAGTGATGCCTCTTTCATCCAGTTGCCCATCTTTGTCGAAAGTAAGTATTTGTAGCTTTGTGGTGAGCTTAGACTTTTGTAAAAACCTGATAAAAAAGTGGTTTTTTACAAGGTTTCCAGTTTAATTGACAGTAAAGAAATTAGATCATTCCAGAAAATCAATTGCAAACCTTTAAGAATGCAAACATGACAGTGAACACCTAGTTTTGTTCAGCAAGTCGTTATCTAAGAAAGAAGCTCAGATTTCAGCCAAAAAAAAGATCTGGCAACTTGTGCAGTGACCCTGGATCAGGTGAAGCTTTGAACTGCTGAGGAGCTGCAAATAAAAAATGTTTTTAAGCCTGTCTGCTTTTAATTAAAAAAGAACTGCAGAAAGAATAGGCTGTTAAAGAAGCTGCTACAAACATGTTTCTGTTAAAACTCATTGGGGTTGTATATAATTTCACAAAAGGAACAGAACTCAGTTAGGTCTTTTTTGCTCTTGTTTCCCTAAATCATTGCAAATAATGACATTTTTTACCTCAGAGCCTGAACTTTGTGAGATTGTGATTTACGTTGAGAAACTAATGACACAACAATAATAAAGTTTTCTTTAAAGACCAACTCAGATGAAAATCATATTTTGGGCATTTTAAACGTGTTCTTGTAGCATTTTTCTCATGATGGAGGTCACATGTAAAGAATTTTAGGCTTAAAACTGCGTTTTTGAGTTTTTCTTTATTCAAATCATTGTGAATCAGCAGAAGACAAAAAAAATCCTGTAGGAAAAAGCCTGCAGTTGTGAGGTCAGAGCTTCAATCAGTGAACCACAAGCTCCCTGCTCCGCTCCATTCTGATGGATCCACCTGTAGATGTCTAGATTCATGACCGTCTTTGTTTTCTTTGTCTGAGTCTGCCACTTTTAAATGCACTAGTAATGTTAGGTTGGGTTGTAAGGGGCTGTAAGCTAGTGGGAGAGTGTGTAGACTCCATGCCAACAGTCCTGCTGTTCTGCAGAAAATATGTCCTTGTTTTTTTGTTTTAGCTAAAAATGGCATAATCATAACTAACAGACCACTGGGAACTTTAAAAGCAGAAAAAATAATGATTAGAGTGGGACTTTTAACAAGCTACCTCAGACAGAGAGGCTCCTGACTATTCACTTGTAGAAAGAGTTTTAGGATTTTCTTGTGAAAACCTCGACTTGAAATCATTTGGAACGTGTTTTCTGACTCATTCTTGCTTGAGAGTTGAGAGGTATCTGCTTGTTTAGTTTCAAATATTGCAGTTCCATAAAAACCACTGGAGGCTGGTTACAAAATGGAGGAAGTTCCCAAGAACTTTACAGCAAAAATAAGTATTTTTACAGTCTGATTTTAATTACATTTTCCATTAATATTGATATAACTGCTACTGATAACAACTGCATGTCAGCTGTTTTGATTTAATCAGAGCTCAAACTTGTGCATTTGTTTAAAGTTCCACTTCGATCATCTTTTGGTTTATTTTCAAAGTCTTCCCAATGGTCTTTTAATTATGATTATGCCATTTTTAGCCAAAATCAAGAAAATTCAGCTCAGAGATGGGTGGCGCAGAGTAAGCCTGCCCCCACTTCTCATCATCCATCTGTTTACTTGCTCTCATGCTAGATTTGAGCTTTTCACATCCCCAACCTAACATTACTAGTAAAACAAAAATGGCGAGCAATATTAGAGCTATCCAGCTGTATAGTTTTGATCCAGATTCCAGCTCAGACGAGGACAACAACGACGTACATGGATGCATTTGTCTGGGAGGGGATGCATCAGAATGGAGAGGAGCAGGGAGCTTGTGGCTCACCACAGTATCATTTGAACACACTTATAAGCTTTTTCGAACTCCATTTTTTAATCTACACCTGATTTACAGCGATTTGAATAAAGAAATGGTCAGAAGTTAAATTTTAAGATAGATTTTCTTTATTTTTGTCCTCCATCATCAGAAAAATGCCACAATAACATGTGTAAAAACACCAAAAACACAGTTTCCATCAGAGGGGGTCTTTAAGGGCAATTGGATGGACCAATACGCGAACCCAACTTTATTGGAGTCAGGCGCTGACCAAACCTGATCAGCGTCTGACTCCAGACTTCATTTTAACTGATCAGAATCCAACGACTGACATCAGAGATTATCTGTTCAGTATCTCTGTTTACAGCTGTGGTTGTTGTGCTTTTCGCTCAGCACACTTCAGTTCTGGCAAATGCGTGCCGATAGCTTTCAGCCTTTGCCTGCAGCTTTTTCCCTTCAGACCTACAGAAGCCAAGAGGAGCTACCTGTAGCCCCCCTTATGTTTTTCTTTTTGGATTCATTTCTATTGAATAAATAAAAAAATAATTTGGATTCAATTTGTCTGGAGTGAAATTCCTCAGTAAGACACGTTACAATCAGATCATTTTTGATGACATTGGTCAACAAAACCAAGAATTACGAGAAAGAACGGCACATTTTCAACTTTGAGATGCTTTATTACCTTGTTGAGGGTCCCCTGGGATGAGACCGTTTCTCCTGAGGTTTCATGTGAGCTTTGAAAAAAGAGATCCTCCGAATGTCCACACTTGTCTTCTGAGTCTGGACTTCTGACGGGTAAAACCATAGGGGGGGGCCCAAAATGCATTTTCTGCAGCTGAAGCTTCATCTATGATGGGAGGAAACAGCTTAATGCTTTAGAAATAATGTCAATAATGTCAATAAATATTAGATTTCACGTCTTAAAAAAAAAAGCAGTACCTGAAGAGCTTTGATTTTGCCGGGAACGTTTTCTTGAGATAAAATCCTGGCTGGTTCCGGGTCTGACAGACCCTCCTCAGACAGGAAGATGCTGTCATGGGAAAATGCTCGAGAGCCCATTATTCTCTGACCGCTTCTGAGAGGGTGAAAAGGAAAAAAAGAGAGGATGTATGAACTTCAATTGTAAAAAAAAGGATGCATCTGACATAAAAAATTGGAAGAAAAAAAACTTCCTGCTCACAGTAAGTCCTCATCTGATCCAAGTCTCTCTGCAAAAGTTATGTCACTGGCTGACTGGCTGAGTTTCTCTGCTTTCTCTTCCCCCGATTTCTTACTCTTCCGGAACAGTCGCGTTTTCAGAGACCTTATTTTGAACTTTTTATTCCCTGAAACAGATTCGGGACACAGATTCAGACATGCAGAAGGACTCTCTTCTCTTGTTCTTATCATCCTTAGCATTCACATTATTTCTCCATAGCATTTTCTATCTTATTGATGTGTCTTTTCATTGTTATTTTAGGACATTTGAAGTTAATCTCACCTGCAAGGTCCTCTGTACCTTCCTCTGCATCTCCAGAAAAAGACTCCATCTGTCTGATCTCTGGAAAAGAAATGCAAAAAATGAGAGAGGTGCTAACAGAAAGGAGAACTGAACCAAAAAAAGGTACCATAAAGTAAAGTCATACAGATTTTAGAGGTCCCATAGTGGAGGGCACCAAAAGTGGAATGAATACTGCAGCTGTAAGATCTCAGGAACAAATACGGGCGTGTAGTTCAAAGGTTTATTACTCTGCATTATCAGGAGAAAAGCTAACCATTACTGCAACAACGCTGGATGGGTGAGGTTGCCCGAAGATCAACTAAATATAATAAACTGAAGATAGAAATGGTTGCAAAAACCATAGGTAAGTAAACATTTGAGCAAAGTAGACAATCAGGATGCAGGGGTTTCATCGTTTTTTTTTACTGTTTTAGTTGCTTTTGACTATATCCTAGAGAAGGCATTGAGTCTGAGATTTATAAACAACCGAAGCTGTGCCTCTGAGACATAGCATGGTCTTGCATGATAAGACAAGAGGTGTTAAACAGCCAAAGTCCACATTGCTGCACAAAGTACACCTTTTTAAAAGCGCACATGATTGTCTCATGACACTCAAAGGGGGGAAAAAAAAGTGTCCAAACTTCTCTGCTTTAATTAAACTTGTTTGTTTTTTAGCTCCAACAAAATCAAACTTTTTATAGCTCACAGAGCTAATATATTCCACAGAAAAACAAAGAATAATCTCCTCGATTATATTGACATTGCAGAGAGAGAGACTGTTGCACCATAATAATCCACATCAGGGGCTTAGCACGGAGCACAGATTCCCGGGAATCTCACCTGAAAAAACACAGACAGTCCTGCTCTCATCAAAAGTAAAGGAACTTACCTTCGGTTTGTCCTTCTCTCAGGTTTAAACTTCAGGCTAGCCACATCTGCAGAGCAAGAGGCAAATAACTGAGGGAGGTGGGAAAAAAAAACAGCACAGGGAAATAAAGAGAGGGAGAAGGTCACTGAATGACTGGGTAAGCAAATGCAGAAAGAAAAAGGAGGACAGATGAGAATGTGTGAGAGAAGGAGGGAGAGGGATACTCTATTACATTAGTGGCACACTGTGGCCCTCTGCGCTAAGCTCCTTATAAAACGCTAACCTGATTTTAGGCCCAGAAATGAGAGTAGAGGGGAAAAAAAAAATAAAGCCCCCGTTGGAAAGAGGACACGCATTCAGGATTATGGCTCATAGAACTGTTTACACTTCTGACAGGGTTGCTGACTCCTCCCCACATGATCCCCCCCGGGGGGGGGGCTGTATGTTGCAGGTTGAAAAATTCAATAGAAAAGCCCTGGAATGTACAGTTTCAGTATATATAAACTGCCGTCAAAGGTGTAATTTAATGTGCTTAAAGACTTGTTATAATCAATATCAGGTGTTTTTTAACATGTTCTTGTGACATTTTTCTGATGATGGAGGACAGATATGAAGAAAATTAAGCTTAAAATTGCATTTCTGAGTATTTCTTTATTCAAATCATTGTGAATCAGAAGCAAATAAAAAATAACCTTTGAAATAGATTGTATTTTTGACGTAGGAGCTACAATCAGCAGCCCATAACCTCCCTGCTCTGCTCCATTTTGATGCATCCACTTGTACAATTATATCCATGTACTTCTGTGTTTTCCTCGTCTGAACTGAGATCTTAATCTTAACTGTACGACTGAGTAGCTCACCATTTTTGTTGTACTAGTAATGTTAAGGTTGGTGTATGATAGCTATAAGACTGTGGGAGAAAGTGTAAACAGATGGATGATGGGAAATGAGGGAAGGATTACTTCATGACAACTCTGCCCTGCACGTGAATTTCTGATTAACTCCTTCCGCTCGGCAGAAACAATGTTCTCAGAAACATCATCAAAAAAAGTTCATATTTGTTAGGTTTCATTGGAGACATTAAATTTGCAGTTTAAAGAAATGTTTTAAAACTAGTGAGCATGCTGTCTGGATTTCCTTTAAAATCCACGGCACTCCATAGTCCTGCACTATATAGTTTTTCTTCAGTTAGGAATTAGGGAAGGATTTCGGACGTACAGTAGCCCCAAAACCCTGTGAAAATGAAATTTGGGCGAAGTGATGCACCCCTACATAAACATGATGACATCACAGCTGGAATGGGGCCAAAATCTCTTATGGGGATCCCAAAAAAAAAAAAAAAAGTCCAAAATCCACTAACAAAACCAAAACACATTTGTCGAGGATATCCAAAGGAAGTTTTGAATTTATTATGGGATGGCAACAGGATCTACAGCCAGTTGGTGGCAAAGTGTGAGATGTTGTGATTTTCACATTTTCCCACGTTATGAGAGAAAAAAAAAACTTTTGTTCAATCTTCATGAAAATTTTTCATGCACACCACCAGGTTAAGTGTACAACCATAACTGAAGTTTTGTTGACCTTCGACTTCATGAAAAGACTGTCATCATGAATAAAAAAGGAAAAAAAATCCCCTTTTAATTTAGGCTATAAATTTGAATTCCTCACAGGTAATTTGGTTTATCTCGTCCTAACTCCTTGAGCATCATCGGAAAGCCACTGTGGAAAAAGCTTTTTATGAGTTTCTTAGCGCGGCTCTGACCAGTGTGGCAGAGCCAAAAGGGGAGAGTGAAGGACCGGGGAGGTAAAAGGGGGCAATGGGGGGACAGCAAAGGCGGAGGTGGATGTCAACTGTGGGGTAATTAACACCGTTTTAATTTGAAATTAAAAATATTGACACTGCTTAAATTATTCAAATTAAAAAAGAAACAAGTATAACATTGAAAACTTTTTAAATGAAATATTGCCATTGAAAATAATGTTTAGGCTTTGTATTAAAATAGAAAATTTTAAAACGTGAAAGCAGATAAAAATAATAGGTTAAGTATTTTTTATTTTGCTTCCATTTGAACTAAAATAGAAGTTGAATAAAACAACAGAAGGAAGTCATCTGCAAATTACCGTATGTGACTTTATTAAAATTTGCAATCCAGTTTTCAGAAATGCTGCATAATTTTGGTTCCCCTTGACCTATTATTACTTTAAAAATTAAAGTAAAGAGTAAAATATTTAAAAAAAAATCTCCTTGGATTTCCTTTAAATTAAAGTTCAGCTGCTGCAGCCGAAGTTTTGTCCTTATCATTTCTATTTAAACCTCAGTTTGCTTGCCAATTCATTTCTTTTCTTTTGTGGATTATTTTGTGTTGCAGCTGTCTTGCACATTCATACAGCATAGTATTCCCTTACTGAAGAGCTATGTAGGCCACTGGGCTACAGTCAGTGGGAGGGAGGGAGGACAGCAGGAGTTGACATTGCATCCACATTCATTCATCTGGCTGCAGCCGTCTCTCCGTCACGTAAATCCTTGATTTCTCCACCCTAAAATAAATCCAGCTTCTGATACCGGCCTTGTGTCAGTGAGACCAGACGCTCTGATCTGCACATGCATGAAAAATATGAGGTTTCTTTATCTGCATTTATATTCTACTATATAGTATATTTTGGCACTCTGCTTCCTGCATGGCAACCCTTGTATCCACCTAACAACGGAAAACACAACACATTCAGCTAAAGGATTCCATATCAGTGTCTCTTCAGGAGGTTTCCACATGGATTATTTTGTCTTCCACTCGGTCACCAGATAAAGACAGAGTATATCGAGATTAAGGCTGAAAGATAATCCGATCCCATCCCTGCGTGAAGTGTCGAATCCACCTCTCAATTCAGATTTTATGAACAGCGTTGTTCTTCCATAGAAAATGATTTTATCTTGACTAAAACAATAAAATTTGATTAAAGTGTGTTTGTTATCCATCTATAAATCCATCTTTGTCCTGTTCAGGGTCAGGGTTTTTTCGCGGGAGCCAATCTTAGATGCATCAGGGACAATCTCACACACACACACACACATTCACACCAAAGGGCTCATTTAGTCACCAATCAACCTATAAAGCGTATTTTTGGACAGTGGGAGAAAGCCAGTGAAAACCCACAAACGAATGAGGAGAACAACCAACTTCCACACAGAAAAAAACCCAGCTGGGATTTGAACCAGCTTTGAGTTTTGACCACCTGTGCAAACCCTCCAAAACATACATCTGGAACTAATTTTGGAACCTTTTCTGGTTCAAAAAACAGTCATAGATGAGCAGAAATGAAGACAGTATGATTATCGTAGCCTTTGATAAAATTCAAGTTAAAAATAAAGTTAAATAAATTATCAGCTTCTCATTGCTTTAAATCTTTTATAGTATTTCCTGTTAGTTGCTGACTGAATGTCAGACTGAACTTTTTTTTTAAATATCAGTGTATATCATGTGAGTGCCCTGACATATTTGTAACTGTTGGTTGATACGCTAATAAAAAACAAATGTATATATAGAAATAAACACAATCAAATGTCATACATTATTTTTTCTCAGTATCCCAAGCAATTTACCAAAATGTGTCCCAATTTAGCTGATGTCACCCTAGTAGAATTAATATTTGGAGTGAGTTTTTTTTAAGCTACTTTTCTTTTTACAAATTCTATAACGCAAAAAGAATTACAACAGGGATCATGAAAGCTTATAACGGTTTGTTTTCTACACAAAAAAATGCTCTAATTATTTTCCAACATCTTATTATTTAAAATCTTTAACATCTAAAAGTGCCATTTTACAAATGAATATAGTTAAATAACATCAGAAGTGCAAGAAGAAACAGGAGAAGCCCACAAAGTACAAAAGTATAAAAAAATGTAATGTTGCGGTTAACGTTTCACCCATTCCAGATCTGAAAGGTAAACCCTGATTATGAGTCCAAGCCCTGCAAATGAACTGAAGGCACTGTTAGATAAAATGAATCCCTGCTTTTTTTTTTTTAAATATTTATATAAACACACGTTTGAAAAACAACACCTTAAGCTTTTAAAGTTTCATAGAGATTTGGTGTGTTTGGTGTGGAAAATGTCTACGGTGGTCTCCTGGCACTGCCTGAGGTCGTAGTCACAATATCCCACAGAGAATCTTCCCTGAAAGGTAGAAGAGGATCGGAGCTTGTTATCCCCGTTCACAGTAAAAGACAAAAAGAATAGACAGCAGTCATTTTCTGTGCTGAAATCCCACCTTAGGTCTCTTGAAGTAATCTAGTCCTCTTCCAATTTTAATGATCCAGCCATTGTCAAACCTAAGAACAAAGTCTCGTTTATTAGTCTTGTTTATGTTGTACCGATCCCTGAAAGTGACATTCAAATATAAAAAAAAAGGTTCCCTCAAAGTAGTAAATTATTTTTTTGAAGGCAAGTCCTTAAAATTCAGCCTATAAAAGGTGCAGAAGACAAAAGAGTGTAACTAATGTCATAGAAGGGAAGACCTGATCTCCCGGTCATGGATGGTGGAGGAATACTGCAGATCCAGATCGACTCCCTGAGTGCTGAGGCTGTCCTTCAGCTCAGCCAGAGCACTGCTCTGCTGGCTGCTGTTGGCCTGCCGGACACAACGACAATCTCAAAAAACAAACTGAGACAAAAGAAGCTTTTGCCTATTAAGGAAACAAAGTGACTTACCTCATCTTGTGATGTGAGAAGGTGGATCTGTTTCACCTTGCAAGGGGCTTTCAGCAGCATCTCACAGAAGCGCAGGAAGTTGTACAACTGGGGAAGTGACAGAGGGGCTCGGTGCAATAAAAGCATGTAGTGCAGTTTACAAGACAGCCTTACTCTTATGACAATTTTTAAGCATAATGTACAAAAAAAACTAAGATTAATAACAAATATAAGAAGTAACGTTTTTTACCCTTAGTAATTTAGAAATAAGACAGAAATAATAAGGTCTTTATGAATCCAACAATGGGGAAATGGCTTTTAATGTACAACCAGTATTAACATATTAACAATTCTTGTTCATTTAAATCAATATTTGAGAGTTTTCTTTATTATGAATGGAAAGGATCTTGAACTTTATTTAAAAAAACAAAAATGTTGTAATATTCATGTTAAAGACTCGTGTTCCCAACAATATCATGTTTTAACACTTTAAATGTTTTGAATAAATATGCATAATTTGGGGTTTTTATAAGCTTTGCCTGAATACTGAAATCCTTCAATGAAATTTAAAAATGTACAAACAAGTGTTTGAAAACTTTAAGAAACAGTTGTTGAGATGACACAAACTTAAGCTATGTTTATGATTTTTGTGGTTAAAATCTTTGGTCAGTTGGTCAGTGAAGTCTATCACACTGCTTTCATCTTTGGATTTATAAATTAAAACAATTATAACAACAATGAAAGCCTCAATAAAAATAATGATCCTAAAAAGCACAAAAACAGTGATAGAGAGGAGTTTTCATACTTGGTGAGTGTGCCGGATGTATGGATCCTCCACCCAGACCTCTGTCAGAGCGCTGCTGATGTACGGCTTGAAAAGAACCTCATAGCTGTAACCGGTGGAATCCTCTGCGATTTTTATTTCTTCGTGGTATTTCCCATCTATCCAGACAGGGAAAGGTAAAAGATGAAAAGAGAAGAACGCTTAAAATGTCAGTTTGGGAAAGTCCAATACTAAAGTCCAAAAGTAAATTCTATTACGGGTAGCATTATATAAATTTGCTTTATTCCACTCCCTTTCAAGCAATTCATTAAACTTATTGATTAAAGTCACATCTATATATTTTTTTCCCAATCAAGTCACAATTAATTGCCTAGAGTTTGATACATGTATAGTCATACATATCTTTTGCTTGTCTTTTTTCCATATTTTTTGTTTTAATTGCTTGAAATAAATCAGTTCCAAATCCAAATGAATGTTATTAAACTATTGCTTTCATGTAAACTTTTTAATATGAAAAGATCTTCAAAAGAAGCTTAATTGAGCATGAAAGCTTGCAGTCAGCCCAATCTATTTTTTACCTAAATACAATCGATTTTCAAATAGCATTTTTCATTTGCTCCTGAATCACAACAATTTAAATAAAGAAATACTCAGATGAGCAATTTTGAGCTTTATTTCTACAATATATGTCCTCCATCAGAAAAATACCACAAGAACATGTTAAAAACAACAATTTCATTAGAGTTGTCCCTCAAATGTCATATTAAATGTCCTTTCAGGTTGTTGGATCAATCTGTTTGGAGACTAATATCTAGTTTATCTTTGATAATTCTTTACACGAATATTAAATTCATTTTACCCACAAGCAAAAGAAAAAGTAGGTTTCCTCAAAAACAGCTGGATTTACCTTCTTTCATCTGGTTAACGTGAGCTTTGATCTGCTCTGCTCTGTCCATGTAGCCTTTGATCCTTTCTCTGAAATGTCCTCGTTTTGTCTCTTCCTTTACCGCTGATCACAAGGAAAACCATAAAAAATGACTATTAGCATTTAAAAATGTGTATTATTGTTGTGAAAATGAGAGGAGACCTTTCAGCACATCCATCAGAAGCTGGATGCCCTCCTGGTAGCAGACCAGGGACTCCTGGAAGCGGCCGTTTTGGTCCAGCTCCACCGCCCGCATCAAGACGGAGACGGCGGACGCCTCCATGCCAGCAACATGATTTTGTGTCATTCCGACTTTCCGTAAATTTAATGTAACTAAGGTGCTTTAAAAACGGTCGGAACCTGATGGAAAGCTCCCAGTGTACCACCAAAATAAGTCCGGGAGAAACACAACAATTCAACAATAAAATAAAACACGGTTTATATTTCAGGTACAATGTAGTATTAGATGTTAAATATTTATTTTAAATTAAATTCTAACCGTCTCGGTATTTTTTGGCTCAAAAAAAGACCCACACTTTTAAAATCATTGCCTAGTTGCGGAAAATATCGATATCTGTTTCTTCGTATCGGTACCATTTAAATGTAACACCAGAAGCATTTCCGGTTTAGACGTAAACGAAACTAGACAAACGTGGGTTCAAGAAATTACCTCTGTTTAGGTATATATATATTTAAAATTCTAGCCTTGTGGTTTTAGTTGTAGTATTATGACAGAAGAGTCGCTTCCTTACGATCGAAATAAGCTGTAATTCGGCGGGTTTCGGGACAGTAACCTTGGTGTGATATTGTTGTTTCCCAGCATTCAACATGTCAGCTGTCAGCTTTTTACCGGCGAAGGTAAGTGCAGAACTGGTTTCAAGAAATTCACCTTTGATAATGATCACCTACTTTTTTTTCTACAGTCAAAAAATTTGATATAACCCATTTTTATTTCCAAGCTCTTAAATAACAACAAAATGGTAACACAAGGCTTTAGAGACGAGCAAAGCAGTTTAGGTCAACTTAGACTGCGTCTTTGGGTAAATGACTATAGTTCACTATGAATAGGAAAAACTTTATTTACAATTTACTTTGTTTATCCTTTAAATTTTATAAATCAGAAAACAAATGAAATCTCTTTTTTACATGACAGTCCCTGAAGGCAGCAGTTCTGTGCCCGCGTGGGTGGCTTGTGTCAGCACGCAGCACCTTTAGGAAAGCAAGGATCCCCAAAGAGGTAAGAATAAGATGAATAGATATAATTTATTACAGACACATGGTCCAATCAGTAAAAAAGAGTACACAGACCCAATACATTAAAAAATACAGTGTCAAGAATACACAAGTTGAGGTACAGTATATAGTTAATAAACAATAAATTAATTAAAAAGGATAAGAATAAATACCAAGATAAAAAGATTACATATACATACTACACCATAAAAACATTAGTTGCAATGACAAAAAGACAGTCCCTCCAGTGTTTCCATAAATTTGACTGGAAGCGTATGGCACTAAATCTAATGTTACTTATAGCCAAGATGAGAGTATTTTCTGAAGCATTTAATCTGCAGATAAACTTGAACATGAGTGAGCGCATGCAAGCCCAGAGAGTGTTAATTCTGAGAGAAACGAATAAGAAAGAAAAAGCTTTTATTTCTGTCATTCACTTTCTGACATGCACTCTTTTCTGTTGACCCTCAAGCTGGTGAATATGTCTTTTGACTCAGAGTAAATGTCCAAGATGAGTTGTGTTTCAGGCTGAAGGAAACAATTCACACATTCAGTTAGAATAGAACTAAAGTGCATTGAAAGACAGAGAGAGAAAAAACATACATATTGTTAAATATAAATAAGTAAATGTATCATCATTTATTATAACGGAGCAGATCTTGCAGGGGGTTTGGGTTTTTCTTTTCATAAAGTAGATCCAATCAGACGTCTTTGAACTCTTTCCAGGTGTTTGCTGAGAGATCAAAAGAGCACGACAAATATGGTGGTGACCCAGAACAACCCCACAAACTGCACATAGTGACTCGGGTGAAGAGCACCATGCGCAGGCCGTACTGGGAGAAGGAAATGGTGAAACACCTCGGCCTCCAAAAGGTGAGGCTTCAGTCGTGGGTGGAGCGAACGCTTGCATTTTAGTGGCTCTCAAGACATCCGGGGCCTGTTTCACAAAGGAGGTTAAGTGTAAACTCTGAGTTCATAAACCCGGAAATCAGGGAAACCCTGGGTTTTCCGTTTCAGAATCGGAGGTTTGTCAAACCAGAGAAAGCAGAGTAAGTCAAACCCGTTTCTGAAAGAGAGTTAACTTTTACTCGGAGTCAGTATCCATGGTTACTTATGCTGTGAACCTAACCTGGTCGGGAGCAGGTTTTATTCTCCAAACTCGAAGTTTTTGCCGGTCCCCTCCCCTTTTTAAAGACGAAGCGGTATATTTCGCTTCAACCTTCATTGCCCACATTTCCGTCACACGATCTAAGTGACAAGAATGGCTTGTCCTTTTTTGGAGGACCCAATAGACGAGGAGGCTGCATTAATTCGTAGAGAATTACATTTACCTCGTACGAGGATTTTGAGACCTCGACTCGATGTTTTGTCATTTCCCCATACGTTTTTGTTTGAGCGTTACCGTTTTTCGTTGCAGTCAATCACATATATAAAATGAAAACAACATTAGGTCTTGCTATGTAGATGTTTCATATGTCAAATATATTTATACTTCATTTTTAGCTGCTGCCATGTTCTTTTAATTCCTGCATGATTGCATCTACATGAAAATGAAATCAGGGACATTGAATTAGATTAATGTAACAATTACTTTTTGGAAACACAATTTGCTAGCACTGCTTTCTTTCTTAATCCCATATAAACCTATACCACTTGATCAATACAGGGGTAGTGTTGCAGCGTGTGTGTGCTGAGCGGGGTGCGATCCACGAGAGACAAGGGGAGGGGCGAGTGCAGGTGCAGATGGGGGGGGGGGGGGGTGAGCACGGATGAGGAGGACGGAGAAGGTGTCATTCCCAGAATAACTGTTTTGGAGTCATTCTTATTCCGCTCTGGAGGTTGAGGGTTTCGAACGGGAAGTGAACCCCGAAGGAGAATTCCCTTCGGCCCTGAAGGAAATCTCCCCTGCGCTTTTGACCACTGTCGGAAAGACGAGAGAAAAGAAGGAAGTCTTTGCGCAGCGAAAGGTTCAACAGTAGACAAAAGTTCACTTTTAAAAACACAATTGCATGTATTAATAGTAAACTGACCAACGTTTGCAAGAGGGGAAAGTTAACAAAAAAGTCCTCTAAACATTACCGACGTTAAAGGCATTTTCCCCCTGATTGGTTCTGTACACTATGCAGCATTTCATGCATTTACACCAGGAATGACACTTCAAAAGTACACCTTTTTATTTCACTCCTTACGCTATTTAAAAAGTTATTACAGTCAATATTTTATAACAATGATTTAAATGCAAACTTAGGCATTAACTTGAGCAGCTATGTTTTCCCACGCTAACTGTCTCTGTTTTGCAGATGCAGCGGTGTTGCTTTTCTTCTGGAATATGTGCTCAAATTCACTGTAACTCTGCAGCAGCACGTCAAGTTCAGCTGGCGAAAAATACGCAGACCTCTTTTTTTCACGGTTGCCATGGTGACTCGTGATATCTGCGCTCCATTGATAATGGCTTCTTATAGACGCGGTGCGCACGCTCACCTCCGAATCAGTCCACTCAGAGTTGATTGATCTAACGCGGATCAGCTGCTCTGAAACTGAAAACTCAGAGTTGTCAATCTCTCGATTGACCAACTCAGAGTTCAGGTTTGACCTCAGAGTTGGTTGAACCTCCTTTGTGAAACAGGCCCCCGCTCCTTAACACTAGAACGTCCGTAGGGCAGCCATTTGGCTTTTCTACCTACAATGTCCAAGGGACAGCCAAGTGGCTGGATTAGTTAAAATTTACATGCCCAAAGAGCAGCCTTCAACATAGTTTACACATGAACAGCACAGCCATTAGGCTGTTCTTTTGGCATGCAAAAAGGACAAGCCAAGTGGCTGCGCAAGTTTTCACTATTTCCCCTCACCTCTGTCACTTCTAGTAAGAGGTCACAACAGTTTGGTTTTTCTTTTTTGGCTGAGATTTATCGTTCATGCACAAGGGACAATTCTTTACCGGCATAATACTGAAATGTTCAAGCAAAGAAATCATGTGGTCAAAGTCATATCTTCAACCCACTACTTGTCTGTGCATACTTGGTACTGCCCCAAAATCTCCTTTCTGCATTTGCCACATGGTATACTTGTAGCAATCAACAAAGCGCACTCTGGCATTATTGTTATTGTACTGAATATTCACCTGGCATATTGCCCGTTTCCCTTTGCCAGGGATGGGAGCTTGTCACCAAACATGGTATTCCTTTTTCGCCTTCTCAGCTCCCGCATGTACCTGTGCAAGGTTTTTTACTGATTCTGGAAGCTCCCAGTGAATTTTGCCTGGGTTGAAAGTTTGATGCAGTTGGCAACAACAAACCCACAAACATTGGAGATTGCAGGAAACCTGTCAGTCCCAGCTTGTTCCATGCGCATGCCCTTGACATCAAAGTGTAAATGCTGCATGATATCTTTGAAGTGGTTTCTGACCATAGTTTTTTTTAGATCAGTGGATTTCCCATTTTCGCCAACCGTCTTGCATCTTGCATTTTGCATGGATGGAAGTTTTATCCCCCCCCTCACAAGGAGGATGGCAATGAACCCCAATAGTTCAGGGAGGGCCATGAACCAGCTGTCATCTTCTGTCTGACGTTCACGCTGAACAACACAGTACCGAATAGTCTGAAGCATGTTCAGAGTGAGGAAACACAGAAAACTCCGTAAGCGAGTCGACACCGTACTTCTGACCAAAGCAGTAGGCTCTTCCTCAGCAGTGTAACATTCAATTGTGCTGTGATGGAGAGGCCTCCCAACCTCTTCTGAATGTCACATCATGCCATCTTTTGCTTTTTCTGTTGGCACAGTGTGTCTCCTCTCTGTCGTCCTCTCTTTTCCGATGGCAATGAAATCTCCTCATCTGTGATTTGATTTCTGAGATCTGAGCAATGTAAACCTTCAGCAATGTAAAGATATATGTTGTTTCACTTGTTTATTTTAATTTTTTTTGTTTTTTGTTGAATTTTAGTTGAAACTATAAATTCCAAAACATGTCAAATAGGCCTCCTTTGCCTCCCCAGTCCAAGAAACGTGGTTAAATTAAATGACTAAATTTCTCATAGGTGTGTATGTGAGTGTGCCTGGTTATTTATCTATGTGGCCCTGCAATGGACTGGTGACCCATCCAGGGTGTACCCCTCCCCAGTTGCTTGTGACTATTGTGACTAGCTGGCATGTGCTCCAGCAGACCCCTGTGATCCTGACCAGGATGAGCAGGCACAGAAAATAAATGGATAGACAACTGCTAGAATCAGCAAATGAGAACAAGATGTTCATGAAATCTTATCAAAAGAAATATCAGTCTGAGTCCAGCTGAAGGACTATCTCTTCTCCCTCAGAGTCAAATGGGTTGACTTGCTCCAGGATCATTTTCAATGTCTGCTCAGGGTAGTAAAATTAAGGCATCTTGGTTTTTCAGTTGACAAACTGGGAGTCAAAGTTTGTCAGAGCTTGGAGGCTCTTTTGAAGCAGAAAAACATCCCCCACCCTGATCTGAGTAAAGAATGTGGTTAGCTAGGACATGTCTTCATCCAGATGATCAGGTAGTTAGTGCTGCATTTACAAATGAAAGGGGGCTAATTGAAGATTGTTGAATTAGTCATTTCGAGCCACCCAGCCATTTGGCTGTGCTCTGGACGCTGCAGGGGGAGTGAAAAATCCTGGGCGTTCTAGTGTTAAATAATTGTTTACCGGTACCTGTTTTACAACACAGCCTTGATATTGGGCTTCCAAAGGTAGCAAACAAAAAAGGGATTTGAACTGACATAGATTCCAGATCATGTATTTATTTTTGGTCTTATTTTGTCCAAATGTCTTGCTTATAGGCACATGAACCAGTAATTCACAAAAACACACCAGCAGTCAACAGCCAACTAAAGTTTGTGAAGCATCTTGTGAGGTAAGATTCCTGCACTAAAGCGAGCGGTGAAAATTGTCCAATGTTAAGTCATTTTGGCGTCTGTGCTCCTTCAGGATCCAGCCTCTGCAGACTCCCTACGGGCTGCCCGCTGAGCAGGACATGGCCGACACCTTCCTCAACAGCAAGGGCGAGCTGATAGTGCGGCGCCTTCTCCAACCGGTCGACCGAATCACAGAGTCTTAGCTTCGTCGTCGTTGCTTTGTGATCCAGTGTTCAAAAGTTGCTTAAAAAATAAAGTTTTTGGTTTTGCTGTAGTGTGAAAATAAAATTTGAGAAATTTCTATGTAATGCCAGCATGATCCTTAATTTGTATATTTTAGAATTGGATACAAAATTAAAAATTGAGAACCAATTATCTACACAAAGCTATTAAATTATAAAAATGTTTATTTTCCACAGCAGGTCTGCTCTAGTTGATTTTTGAAACATTTAATTGACATGAGTAACATCATGAATACATTTTTCAAAGTTAGGAAAATGATTTGGTATATTTTACCAAGACCAGAAAAAAACATTGAATCCGAAACATCACTGAGTTAAGACGTTCACATTTAGACATTTCTCTGAATGTCTTATCAAAGATTAACAGAAGCTATTATTACATGTGGGGTGGACGTGTCTCCTCAATAAGGTATTAAAAAGAGACAGGCACATGAATGTTTATTTAGAACTTGGGGGGGGGGGGGGGGGGTCCAACTGCAAAATCAAGCAAATATATGCTAAACACTACAAAAGCTTATTATATTCTGAGTCATGCTGCTGCTTAGTGATTGGAGAGGAAATAACTTAAGGAAAAGATTAACTTTATCAACAAAAAAAACTGCAGACGTTCTTTCTGCATCTTAGTCATTTAATCAAAAATGATTTAAGGCGGATTTCTCACAATTGGGGTGCTGATTCCTAATCACATCTGCTGCTGATGACCTGAATCAGGTAAGCAGAGCAGAGCAGCAGCTCCTGAAGCCTGGATTTGTTACTGAAATGCATTAACAAAGTCAAGATTTATGTCAAATTATTTTCATACAAAAAAACTACACCGATGCAAAATCCTGAACACATTTAACGTTTGCACACGTGTTACCATCGTGGCTCAAGGACAAGACTGACAAAATATATCCACTCAAAAGGAAATGAACTGCTAATAAGAAGGAAATAACTTGGGAAGAGCTTTCTGTTCGACCTAATGCTGAGGTAGAAGAAAAGCAGCTGTTGCGTTTTGAGTTTTCAGTCCTCTCCAGAGTCTGAATCAGACTCGCAGGCTCGCCCTCTGATGCTTCTCTTCTCAACTTTAGAGAACTTCGTGCCTGATTTCTGTGCTGCTGTTGGAGGCTCCATCAGGTTACCGCTGGAAGAATAAAATGACAACGTTAGTCCTATCTATAGCACAACAACCCTTTTTATTCCAGATTCTGCCCATCTCACCTGTAGTTGATAACGTCGGCGCATCCAAGTCTCCATTCCAGCATTTCCGTTGAAAACTCGTCCGTGTTTCCCAGGTCAGTGAATCCAACCACATAATCCTTAGACTTTCCGTCAATGAGCAGCGCCAGCGTGGGAATGACTTTGATGCGCAGCCTCTCTGTCAGGAAAGGGGCCTTTTCTGCATTCAGTTTGAAAAACTTGGTCTCAACGTGCTTCTTTGCCAGTATGGCCAAATGTTTGTCCAGGATCTTGCATCTGCAGATTAACGGAGGAAACAAAGGTTTTTTGATTTGTTATATATATTTATATATATGAATGAAGCAATACAAACTTTCACAAATGTTTAGAGTATTGTCATTTTTCCCAATGACAATGTAACCTTTTACAGTCATTTTATGTACTATTGAATGTTTCAAATGTTTAGTTCTACTTGATAAACAGAATTACTTTAGTCTTTAATTTATGCCTTACTGGAATTTGACTAATTCTGGATTTTGGTTTACTTGTATTATAAAAACGGTCTCATTCCTTCGCTGTGCAAAGAATTTAAAGGCAAACTGATGAAAATTGTAATTTTGGTCTTTTTAACATGTTGTCGGGTCATTTTTTTGATAATGGATGACATATCTAAAGAAAATTGAGCTCAAAATATCATTTTCTGAGATTTTATTCTATCAAATCTTTGTGAATCGAGAACGACAAAATGATGGTTGAAAAAGAGCCTAGTTGTGACGTAGAAAATACATTCCCTGCTCCGCTCCATATATATAATATATATAAAAGCGGCATCATCATAATTAAGACCAATGGGAACGCTTTAAAACAAAATAAAAGGATGATGGCATCGGTCTTTAATATCATCTCAAATTTCAAAGTTTAAACTTTTTTCCCCCAAAACTTAGAAATTCCTTTAAAATGCACTTAATGTTAGCGTTAAAATCTTTCCTCAGGTGGGTGTTTTTTATGTAGCTGTACTCATACCTGAAGGTTGAACTCTTGTAGAAATGGCAGACGACATTCTTGCTCTCCTTCACCTCGCCGAAGAAGTCTTTCTCACTGGCGATCTCTCTATACTCACCGTGGCCTTTAGCCAACCACTCCTAAAAGGAAAAAACATCAAATTATTTACAGTCTTATCATTTTTCTAACTGTCAGACATGAATATTACCCATTTCAGAAAAAAAAGTCACAAATCTACACTAATTATCTATATTTAGATAGTTTTAAATTGCTGGGTTTTTAGCAGAGCAGCATTTAAAATTTGACCTGATGTCAGTCAGAGAATGACACAGGAGCAGATTAATAATTGATCACTTCGGAAATTAGATAATTTAATCCATATGCATTGGCTACAAGATGTTTGCAGTCATAGTTTGGCCATTTTGTCTTATAAGACAAATGTGAGTTTCCTAAAAGAGAGATTAAACTAAAACAAAACATTTTCAATACGCACAAAAACCCAAAGGTCTGCTTCTTCTAGACTCGCACCAGTTACAGCTGCTTAAATGTAGGCACAACTTTAATATCTTTCCTTCTTGGTTCATGATTATGAATTGAATCAATTAATACAATCAATCATTTAAAAAAAGTCTATTACATTCAACTGTAATAACTTATATTTTATTATTCCAGGGTCCGGGTAAATACTCAGTTCTGATTGGCTGCAGGGGGTCCTTTAAAAAGTGATGACGGACACCCAAAACAGGAGTTCTGGTCACATGGTAAATGGCGTATACTTGTATAGCGCCTTCCTACAAGGACAAAGCGCTTTACAGTCACGGACCCATTCACCCAGTCACACACACATTCACACACTGGTGGCGGATCCGCTGCCAAACACAGGCACCTGCCTACCACCAGAGGCAAGGTGGGGTTCGGTTGTGCAGTGTCTTGCCCAAGGACACTTCGACTCATGGGCGTGCAAGGCGGGAATCGAACCTGCAATCTTACGATCATGGGACGACCGCCCTACCGCTGCACCACGGCCTAAATGTTCTGTACTACTGTGCTGGCCTCAACGCCAGTTAGTTGGGACAACAGAAACATGAAACACAAGTTTAGAAATCGTTTAATTATAAATTAATTTAAAAATTGATTTAATGGTGAGAGTGAATGGTGGGTATTTCTTTCATGTAGGATTTAGGAAACTACTTGTGGACTTTGTTTCTTTGGCAGAAGATTTTGCTTCCTCATTTGGACAAAAACAAGTGGGAAGTGGTAAACGTTCCCTCTGAAATGATACTTTTCTCTGCTGCTGCAGAGCGAGATCGGTGCAGACTCTGTAGCCATTACCATGGCAACGCGCATCAAAAATTACGCTTCTAATGAAAAATCTAAAAATAACAAAATTAAAGTACTAATAACTGATTAAATATTTATTGCTTTTGTAAATGACCAAAGTATATTTGGAATAATGCACTTCAAGCTGTCCATTATCAGATGTTAATGGACGCTGATGCGTGAACCAGTTGCTTCTGCAAAGTCAGACATTCTCCATTGTTTATTTTTACGGTTAAAAAAAAAAAGTGGGTAAAATAATCCACTTTATAAAATTCTTTGAAATGTTCAAGTGTTGCTTTTCTAAAATGTTAATTTTTTAAAAGGAAATCGTGTTTAGAGAAGAAGACTTTTTCAATGTTTTATGTTTTATGTTTACAGAACTTACAGAACTTATGGTTTCAAAGTAAAGGTGCCATATTCCTACAAACAAAAACAGATTCAGAGAACATTAGACTCACCTGCTTTTGTTTCTGTGCTTTCTTCAGTGCCTCTAGTCTCTTCTCTTTGAGTTTCTCCAACTCGTCTTCATCCATTTCATTCAGCTGGCTCAACTTTGCATCCACTTGCTCTTCTGCTATCTTTGCTGCTTGCTCCAAAATGTTGGATATTATTTCTATGGATGAGTTGGCCATGGCTCCTAGTTGAGTTGAGTCTGCCACAATCTGGAACAGAACTTTAAATATATATATCCGTATACTAGACATGGCTAGTTTTGGCTCACATGGGTAGTAGTCTTTGAATCTGCAGATATGTTTAGGTTGTTGTACATGTTACATCCAACTTAAAACTCAAAAGGGACACCTTGAACCTGATTCATTTCTCCTTGTAATCCTTGTGCTTTCCAAGGCACTTTAACATTGGGAGTTGGGTCATCTAGACCCACTAGACAGTGCTCTGAACTTTTTTTCTTCAATGATTTGTGATCTTCACTGGTGTCCATGGATTACATGAAATCTTTCCACCTTTATCCTCCTTTGTCATGGTAGGGAGAACACGTCAATGTAAGGATGGGGTCATCTAAGATAGCACAAGGGTCAACGACTTTGACCAACTCAGTTTTTGAAATAACTTTTAAATGCAGGTTCCTGCACTTTATGTAGACCAGGTGCCAATAACAAAGAAGTTGATAAGAAAAAACAGTCAATAAATGTCCCAAGGATCAGTGTATCTTTTGTTCTTAGCAGCAATGGGAACAAAAGACGACACAAGCAAACAATCAGCAAAGAAAAAACCTTTCTTCCTTAATTTTGAGGTGCATCATTATTAGGTCACACCTCTCACCCAAAACATTGAATCATTTCAAACTCAAAAAAGGAAAGTTACACTGACTGACTGTGTCTGTGAGCATTATTATGCTACAGCAGGAAACAGCAAAAAATGAAATCATTACATTTATTTATATTTTGTAAAAAAATAGTTTGGGTTAACTGTTTTTCCTCACAAGTTTCACGGAGAAAATTAACGAATCTACACACACAGTTAACACCGACACCGCCTATGTTGTTCGTCGGTTGTTAGCTAACATTTGCTAAGTGCAATACAGCTAACCATAAAATGCGTCTCTCTAGGCACTTCATATTACTTTTAATTTTTACTGCTGGTAGTTTGGACGTAAACATACAAACATTAGCATTGGCTTATTAATTTTAATAAACACGCGCATTTGGTGATTCATTGTGTTACCCAACTAAGCTAACTTGCTATATATCATCGTCGAATGCCGTTAAAAAATTACCAAACGTATTCTTTTATATTGCTACCCCCACCCCAGAATATTAATTTAAGCTAGTGTAAGAATTATGGATCTATTAATTTTTCTAAATGTTTAATATTCTTATTCTTACCTTAAGGGAAGATATCTAGCGTTCACGGCAGAGGTTCCCAAGGAAATCGCGTTACGTCACACAAATTCACTTCCGGACCACTTTCAAACTAAAGCTGCAAAAAGTTTATCTTTTTAAGTGAGCAACAAGAAAACAATGTATTTACTTATAAATTGTACAGAACGTTATTTTCTGTAACTATTCAGAAGGAAGGAAGAAAAAAAAGTGCCGTATCAAGTCTACAAACAGATGCGTTAAAACGGAGCGGAGCAGGGAGCTTGTGGCCTGCCCAGCATATTTTCTAACACATTTTTAAACCAGCATTTTATTTGTCTGCTCCTGATTCATAAATGGAATAAAGAAATACGCTACTCAGAAATGCAATTTTGAGCTCAATTTTCTTAACTCCATGATATCCAACATCATAGAAATGCCACAAGAACATAAAAAAAAACGTTATTTTCATCAAAGTGAGTCTTTAGGTCGCTTAAAAAACTAAATTAAAGCAAGGCCAAAAAAAAAAAAAAAAATCCACAAAGAATCAATACAGAATTCAGTTTATTACCAAGGTTTAGAAAACTTACAAACAAGTTCACAGCTTCAGGTCTTCAGGCACAAGCCAGTTTATAGAACACTGGCCAATTTTTACCTGTGGCCACTCCTTTGATAAAAAGATGACAGGTGAAGAAACTTACACTGAGTGAAAGTGAGTGAAAATATACACATTCCAGATTACATTCAATTCAACAAGTCTTCAAAACGGTGATAGACTGATCTGCTTTGCATATAAGGATACTGCTTTTAAACTACATACATAATATCTCCCAAGGAGAGTTCAGAGGTCATCCGGCCGTATTACAACAAGTACTTCCAAGTGATTGGTATAAAAATTAAAATGTGCACAAATACAGAAATGTAGCCTCATGCTATACAGCCGTTTTCCAGAGTGAGTACAATAAGAAGTAAGAAATCCCCTGTAATTATACAAATCAAGAATCCTCTTAATATAAACATTATTAATCAGTGAGAGCACATTGCAACGCTTGATACTTTCTTAAAACAAATGCTTGCTGAACATGGCATCATTTTTCTAGTAGACATCTTGCTTGTAAGTAGAAAAAAAGATGCATACGCTGCTTGATTGCCATGAATCATGTCAATGTTCTCCCGAATCAGAGTGCTACAGTGAATCAGTAACTAAACCTCCATGAGGTACTTTGGCGAGCTTCTGATTTCCATGTTGGAACAATTAAAGAGTGAGTAGTGTTACAATTATAAGACTCTTACTAAGAATTCACTACAGGTAAACAATACAAGAGGCAAGTCCTCTCCATTTTTTCCTTAAAAATTCTCAACCACGATTTTAAAAACATTATTTACACTGAATAATAGGATTTGGCACTTCTTTTTTTTAAAAAAGAAGTAAAAACTATTCCACTGTGTGCAGCAGTTTTGAATATTTCACAGATAAGTGTTGGAAAATTAGAGCACCGAATAACCAAACAGCCGTGTCTTTTTGTTGCTGTTTTCAGAAATCTGTGCACGCCTGAAGCAAGAATCCTTCGATTCGACAGGTAGGAGATGTACTTGAACAGAATGAGCACGCATGTAACACCAACACTTTTACATATGTGGAAGGAGAAGTGGGAAACAGCCACTATGAAAGGATAAAAACACATTTTTTTCCTGCAACTGGCAGGGTTGGAACATTGTTCTAGACACAGGTAAAATCATGCATTGTCTGCAGAAATAAACAAAGGGGGCAATTTTATAAAGCTGCTGGTCTTCACAGAAAAAGGTGAAGGGAAACTGAGAACAATTTTTAATTTGATCAATTAAAAAAACCAAAACAACCGTATGTACTGAACATATCAAATACTGTCATGGCTCACGCTGTTTACTGTTGGCCACAGAGATCACTGGTAAACGAGCCACACTTGAGAAGGTATTACAAAAGAAATCACTTCCATGTGACTTCATTACTAGATGGACTTTATAAAAACAATAGAAGTGCAAAAAACCACATCCGGTGAAGACGGGGACTGCTCCTTCACGTTATCTTCAGGATGCTACCATACGCTTGCTGCAAGATCACCTGCACGTTGTCCAGGATGAAGTCGAACGCCATGCTCCACACAGACTCCGCCGACTGCTGCATGAGCCTGCAAAGGAAAGAAAAGCATACAAATAGCACAAGTCAAAAATGAGCGAAAATCAATAACAAGAGATGACATTTGTTTTACAAAGGTGCCACGTGACAGAACTGACCTTTTCATGTACTTTATAATCAAATCTAACTTTTCCAGATCTTTGTCTTCGATCAGTTCAGTGCAGTATTTCACCACCTGCAGGATGTCCTCCTCCATTGGTTCTAACAAAAGGCAAACGCATGTAAGAAACCAAAAAGACAAACCTAAACTTTCTGTTCTATGAAGCATGTACCAGTTATGGTGGTGACCCATTCCCGCAGCAGTGTCCTGATGTCTGTCAGGTCAAAGGCTCCGGCCAGCATTGGAACAGGACTAGAAACGGCCTCCACCGCAGGTTCTGCGAGGTCCAGCTTTGAGGTGGAGGGATTGTTTTCATTCTGAGCAAAGGACATCCATGAGAGCCGTGAGGTTCAGCTTTTAAGCTACGTACACATCGCCCTCGGCAACGCAACCACTTCCAATCAAACGTTCAAAAATTTCACGTTCACGTGTAGCTACTCAAGTTTTACAACCGTTTTTGGGCTCTAGTACAAAATGCGTGGCCAGTTAACGCGTGTTACAAGTTAAAGCAGGACAAATTGAATTAATCAGAGACTTAGATTTGGGTAGGGATTTATGGATTTGGTTTATCTGGTAAACAACCACGACGAGCCTTAAAATGTCTGCGTTTGTTTGTCAAATAAAGATAAACCAAGGCCACTCTCCTGACATGATGGTAATCCATATCTGCAGTTGCCAGGATGCTGGCAATAAACCCAGTTGTTTCCAGTCTGTTCCCAAATTGTGAAATTTGCACCGCTTCGACATTTTGCACCAAGCCTCTTCCAACTGTAGGTGACGAACATGCGCTAGTAAACAGTAGGAAAAGAAGAAGCCTCTCTCTGCTTGTCCGGTGTACTAAAAACACGTTCTAAACATGTGTCAAATGTCTGGTAGCTTCAGACTGCCATCACAGGAAGACTCACCTTTGGTATATTGATCGGATCTCTTGATTTTGCAGCAGCTGCTATGGGTTTGACTGGACTGTTTGTCTGCTGCCTCTTCATGGGTGACGTTCCTTTTTTAAGTGGACTGACTGCGTTCTTCCTCTTGTAGCGTCTCTTCACTCGACCAATGCCAGTCCCCACCACCGGCTGTTTTAGCTGTAGCAGTGGATTCTTCTGCTCCACTGCAGATAAACCAAGCGAGTAAAAAATTAGACTTAAAAAAAAACGACAACAATGAAATGTTAGCAAGAACTGAAAGAGTCAACGCACCTGTTTTCACCTGGGCTTGCACATTGGCTGCACGGTGGTAGGCGGACTTGAGTTCTTCCTGTAGCTCTTTGGGGAGGGCTGCAAACACATCTGGATCAACCTGCAATCCAAAGGATGAGTGATAAGTCGCATCATTAAAATGTTAGCTGGGTGCAGTCAGAAAAGAACAAACACGCTTCTTTGCAGGAACCTTTTAGTATCCTTTATAGGAAGATATCTTTTTGGAATTGCTCTAGTAATTGCATTTCACTTATTATCTTTATTTTACATGACAACTACTCCTTGATTATAAACATAAATCCAAAAATCAATATATATTATTAAAAATATTATCATTCCTGCTTTAAGTTTTTCAAATTACAATTTGACTATTACACCATCCTCTACACTTGTTATGTGATTTTTTAGCTCTGAATATATTAATATATAGACAGCTTAAGGTCACTAAACCGCCTATACACTTTTCTCAGACAGAATTGAACCTTTTCACACTTTTGTCTTTTGTTTAAAGCTCAAATCTTCTTAGAAAAATAAATCCAGTACTGTGGAAAGAAAAAGATTTGCTCACGGTTGAAGATATATGTAAATCTAGCAAACTGCATGGATTTTTGACAGGAGACACGGCACAGAGGAGACTGACTGTCAAGGCTCTACAGCCAATCAGGACTAAGAAAAGGTGAACTGCAATATAGCGAGGGAACACTACTTTTTTTCCTTTGTGCTAAAACTCTAAATAAATGTAATAATTCTAACCTGTGAGAAGTTTGGTAGTTCAAGTACAATTCCTGGTGTGTTTGGCTGGTTTGGAATCTGCAGGACTAAGGTTCCAGCAGGTGGACTGGACAGTGCTGGACGAGGAGGGGAAGCTTGGCGGGGGTGTGGCGAAAACTGCTGCAGAGCAGGTGAATGGCAGTTATTTGGTATTCCATCTCTCTTGGTCCACGACTGCTCTACTTGTTCTCTCAATTCTGGGGGAAGAGCTTCCAGCACAGAACGATCCACCTTAGAGTGATATCATTAAAAAAAACACTGAGGGTTAAAAACATTAAGGGAGTCACCAAACAGCAAGTATTGTCTGGGATGTACCTGGGAAGGCGAGGGAACTTCGATGGTGATGCTGAGACGGGTGCGTGAATGTTTGGGTGTCTTCCTGCAGGTCGGCTGATCTTTGCTTGTTCCTGGAACCGGCTCAGCAGGAGACGAGGTAAGCGAAGAGGTGCTAGCTGATGGAGCCGACTGTTCCTTACAATAATCTGCAACATTCCAGACAAAAAAAACTTTAGATTTTGCTTGTCTTTCAAAGAAACAATAAAAAGTGCACAAACAAATAAAACTAACTGTTCTTATTGGATCTGATGGTCAACATTTCCTTAATGGAGCATGACCGCGGACCCCGACCGTCCGGTGGAAGATGCCGATTTCCTTCGAGATGTTGCACCTGAATGCCAATTCCTCTTAAGTCCTGCACCTGCAGCTGCATGGCGTGGAGCAGCTTGATGACTGCAGATGCGATCAGCTGTCCACTGTCAGTGGGCTGAGCGAGCATGACGGTTCTAAAATGAAGTAAATGGATGGGGAAAATGAAGAGAAAGCTGTTTCCATGTGTACTCAACAACAGTAGTCTCCAACCAGTAGTGGTCCAGAAATTGGGATTATTTCTGTCTTGTTTTCAAAAACTATCAGATTCTGTCTGCTAGATCTGTTTATGACTTACTCCTGAGGCATGGCAAGTCCTTCACCTCAGTCAGATGTCTTTAAAACATCTGCTACCTTTTTAAAGGGGCTGCTTCGACGGCTAAATCAAGGACCCAAAGCTAGAAAATCAAATAAAAAAAACAAAACAAATGTTTTTGTAAAGTTTCTTTAGGGGGAAAGGAGCCATTGAAGAAATGGAGAAAAAATTTCCAACTAAAAAGAAAATGAAATCGTCTCTTTACAGACAAAACAAGCTGTCATCCTCAAAATATGGATTTATTCAACGATTGTTGATCCACAATATGTGATGACCGATACTCTAATGTGAAGCTATGTCCACACCAGGCATGTAATACTCATTCTTGAATGCGCATGTTTCTGCAAGCATCATATAAAAACACGGACTGCGGTGCTTGTAGCGAGCTGGATTATTTCTGAATCCACTGTCTTCTGAAGAATAAAAACGTTGATGAGTTATCAAAAAATACATTAAAAACATTTTTTTTTTACAAAAATTGTTCCGACGCAATGCATTGTGGTCCATCAATCTAGTGAACCAGATGCAGACTGGTTTTGCGATTTGGGAATTTTACACTACAAAATGGCGAACGCACTATATAGTGCAGTATATAGGGGTTAGGGTGGAAAATTTGGACAAAGCCTGAATCCTGAATTGAGTTCTCCGTGTTAAAAGTAGTATTCTATTAAAAAAAATGTAATTCTGTCTTTATAGAATTTTTAAAAATCATAAACAACTTCGACAAATCAACAACTTTGTTTTTTTGGAACTTCATCATCTTTAAAATGTCTCCAGACAGTTTTAAATTGTCTTTTTAAACTAAATTTCACAGAGTAGCGTTTTCATTTGAAAAATTTATTTTTCAGAAAGATTCAAAAACTTAAACGCAAACTTCAGCCCCGTTTGGACCAGTCCATGAAAATACTGTCTGACATTAAACCACTTCATGGCCTTAAAAAAGTTGGGGACCACTGGTCTACAAAGAAAACTGTGGTATATTTCCTACCTGGCTAAGTTATCACAAATGCCGTGACCACCATATTTGGCAGACTCTAGCGGTGCTCCAACCTTGCGAACCATGACTTTGAGGGTCACCCTGCGACCCCGCAGTCCTGCTTCCCGTAAACGTTTTTGCACCTCCATGGATAAATTTGACAGGAAACTCTCTGCCTCTTCAACCTATTGATGTAAAACAGGAGAGGCTTTTAGAAAACACAAAGTAAAAAAAACAGACTTCAACTGGGGAAAAAAAGTCTCAACCTTTGTAAAGCGAATGTTATAGTTCATCTCGGCGGAAACAGATTTTCTTTCCTTCTCGCAGCGGACGGGACGGTCATCTAAACCCCTGCAGAAGCGAAACAGGGTTTGTCCTGTTCGGGGGCCGAACTTCCTCTGCAGCTGAGACAAAGACACCTGCTGGAGGTCCCCACAGGTGGTCACACCCAGAGTAGCCAGCCTTTTGCCCATAACATGCCCCACCCCTAAAAAGAAAAACCACAAGAAAGATATTTATCTATTCAACTTGTAACACAAACAGGTGCAGATTGTAATGTAATGTCCGTGGCCAGCAGGGGGTGCTGTGTAACTACCTGGTAATCTGGTCACTGGCAGATCTCTGATAAAATCATCCACCTCTTCAGACTTTAGGAAGTACTGCCCGTTTGGCTTAGCCTTTCGAGTTGCCAACCGAGCCAAAAGTATGTTGGACCCTGAGCATATCACATTAGTTTTTTTTAATTATACGATATGACCACAGCCAATTATGTCTTATTAAAAACCGCGAGGCAAACATGGCTCACCCATGCCCACTGATGCACTGCATCCAGTTTTCTCCTTGATGTCTGCTCTGATGGCCTGGGCCAAATCATCAGGGCTAATTCCCAATTCAGCAAGCAGGGCAGAGCCATCTATCAATGCTTCATCACAGCTGAGGGCTTCAATGTCATGTGTGTAACTGTGGAGGGCCAAAAAGCAGAATTTAGGGGTTTTTATGTCACACGAACAAAGCAGGGATAGACAGAATTCAGCTCCCTCTCACCTTGCCAGAATCTCATACATGTTAATAGCCACCTCTTTATAGGCTTCAAAATCATAGGGGACGGACTGCAGAGAGGGGCACAGCTGCTTCGCCTTGCCAAAAAACATCCCGTTCCTCACGCCCGCCTGCCTGTGGAGCAAAGATCGTCACACACTCCCGTCCACGCACAGCCATTGAAGTTTGTTATTACGTCTTACCTAGCCTCATAACTGCAGGAAGCTATCTCTGCCATTGAGAGTGCGGCAGAATCCAGATTCACTCCGTTGGCATACGAGTCCGGACTATCTTGGGATGGGGATGTGTGTAAAAGATCCCCTTCTTTCTCTATAAAAGAAAAAACCTCTGTTACTGCTTAGATAATTCTATCATCATCAGAAAATTCATCACATTACAAGTTGATTTAATCCCAAATAAAAAAATAGCATAAGGAGAAAAAAAATGTTAGTCAGGCTCAGTTCACCACCACGATGAACCAAAAAAACAACAAAAAGAAACTGAAGCTCATTTGAAAGCAAAAGGAACTTGAGACAGTGCATCAAGTGACCTCTGGAGGAATGTTTTTCCAATGCAAAATGTTTCAAGACTTGGACCATTTTTTGGTTCAAATTTAGAAACAACACATATAAAAATGTAATACAAAAAGTTAACATTTGTATTCCATTTAGCTTTGAAGGCAAAATTTATTCACAAAAGGGAGTATTTTATTTTGATTGCTTGATGGCCATCATTCACCATCCGTCCATCTTCTAGACCCACATCATGACCTCTGTTGGGGTCATGGGGCTGCTGGAGCCTATCCCAGCTACTTATGAGCGAAGGCAGGGTACACCCTGAACAGGACAGCTGTCCATTCCAGAGTCAAACAATCACACACTGTCACAGTCAAATGTGAGCGTCTTTGACATACAGTAAATTGATGCAAAGCCACTTTTCTCTGTAGAATCAGCTGATTTAAGTTGATTGTGTAAGCACTTCACTACTAAAAAGTGTTGCATATCAGCGCAAAGGCGGCTTTTCTCCGCTTTAGAATCTGCTGGAATTATGTTAATTGCACGAACGATGAAGAGTTACGGTAGTCGAAAGAATGTCAACACTGGCGTTAATAAAGTGTCACTGTTAAGGGGTCACAATAAAGAAATGGGTAATATGACCAAAAACAGTTTTACAGTTACTGGGCATTATTATTCCTTCAATCTGGAGGGGGTCCTGTGACCCAGGATTGGGAAAACCATGCAGGCTGCTGCTCGCTGATGGGATGCTTTTGAAATGGCAAAGCTGTTTTCTGTAATACTGGTGTCGTACCAGGCTGAGGATGCGCATGTTTTCTCTGGTAGTACTGCTGCTCCACCTGAGGGTTTGCTCCGGGTCTTGTGGGCACCCGGCCGTGTCCACGGTTACTGGTCACAGCAACAGGTTTGCCTGCAGAAAAGCAACAAGACTATAAACACCAACGTTCAAGCTCACCAGACAGTATGAAATAATGACACACCTTTAAGCTCCGGTCGATGTCGGATCCCCACAGACACAAAGAAACAGTCCATGTCTACGTGGAAAATGCACGACTTGACACTGACTGGTGCTGAAGAACCTGATGCAAAAATAAAAAAGTTTAAAACAAACACTTTGAGTAAATGTGCCATCAAATCAGTAAATACTTTGGATGAAAAGTAAGCATGCAATGACAATTTTTAATACTTCACATCAGCAATCCTGAACCCTTTTTGCACCACATACCGGTTTGATGCCAGACAATATCTTTATAGACGGGATTTCAAGGTGTGGTGGATAAATAAAACAAAATGAAATCACATCTGCAAAAACACCTGTTTTTTTTCTACATAACCATAAAAGTGAATCCACAATGTACGTACAGTTTTGCACAGTGCCCTTAGGACATTATGAAAAGGGTCACCACATATTTTGTGGGGCGGACTCCATTTTCCATAAAAAAACCCCTTCTGGTTTAATCTGGTGAATGCAGATCTCTTTTACTTTGATGCCAAACGCTCTTCAGTCCCCTTATGGGCTCTTTTCTGTGTATAGAAACTCTCCAAAGATGTTTGCTGTTTCTTGTCAAGATGCTCGCTTTGACGGGCATCTAGAGACAGATGTGGTGGTGAGAATGCCGACTCATTGACTGTACAGTGTTCCCTCACTTCCACTGTCTTGCAGATTTATTTTGGAGCAATTATGCAGTTTTTTTTTTTTTAAGCAGTGCACTGTGTTCTGCATCCAGATTGGCTGGAGACCTTGTCAATCAATTTCCCCCATGCCATGTTTCCTGTACAGATACATGTAGCTCTCCAGATCTACAAAAATCTCCAATCACAATCAAACTTTTGTTTTCATTCGAAAACACTGAACTTTTTTTTCTATGAATGTTTGAACTTTCAGAGTTTACACAAGAGAGAAATGGGTGAAAATGTATGTCTGAGAAAAGGGGATAAAGTGTTTAGTGGGGGGGTTTGCTGCCTGAAAACATCTGTGATCTTACTTTGTTGATTTCCGCTCTCGCTGGTTATTTTTGAAACATATCACCCGTGATAAACGAGGAAACCCTTCTGTGAGAAGTGAACCCAATGAGCCCCCCCCCCCTCTCGTTCCAAACAGGAAGTACCTGCTGGTTCCTATAAGCCAGAATTCCAGACTTCTAGAAATTAACAGCTATTACTCAGTCATTCTATTTGTCAGAATAACCATTCTTGCAGATCCCTTTTGTAAACATGTTCTTGCTAATCCTAGTGTTTTCACGATTTATTTTCTTTTTTGCAAGTTATTCAAGGTATAAACTGGTAAAAACTTTTTATAAACCAGAGGCCTCAATCAAAGTATTGTGGTCTCACGTCGAACTTTCGAAACGTTTGACTGACAGATTTCGTCTAGCCCGCTTTCAAGCGGTGGGTTTATGACTTCCAACAAACTCACTGGTGAGACTGGTTGACATAAAAATGATGAATCAGACCAATTGGGACCAATCACTGCTGACTGATGTTGTCTGGCTCCAATATGACGGTGAAAAAATGGCGACTGAATTGACCTCGTTTGGTTGGAGCCGGAAGTAAGTCACTCAGTCCAGTTCTTTTAAACAGTCGATATTAAGAATAAGATAACAAGTGAAATGAAAATAACATAAGCAAGGCAATAAAGTAAATGCATTCTTTTTACCTCGACTGTCTGATGGTCGTTGAGCTGCAGCTTTCCTTAATCGATCTTTCCCTGGGTAGGAAATGCTCCCAGATCCTTTTTTCTTATGATGAAGTTCATTTATGTATTCAGAAAAGCTGATCCTCCATGTGGAGATCTGGTGCAATCGGGAGTGGGAATAGAACTCAGAGATCAGACTGCCCGTCTGTTCAAGCAGCTGCACAGAAGACTTGGATGAGGGGTCGCTGTGAAGGTTAAAGTTGGTCTTGACACCAGCAGGGCTGGAGAGGGCAGGATTAGATGAAAAGGCATTGTGGTGACTCCCGTTTGGGCGGAGTAAAGAGTGTGAATGAGAACAAGGCGACAGAGACAGATGGTTTTGCTCAGAACCCGTAGAGACCTGTGGAGATGGTTGGTGCAGTTCAGTGAAGAGTTGTGTTTCACTGCCTTTTGCAGTGTCATGGTTGGTGGGTGGTGTATGGGGACATCCACTGACACCCTCTGTACTGGATTGCTCTAGAACAACTGGGGACATCTGAGATTGCTTTGGGGGACTTAGAGGAAACTCATACGGGTCAGACCTGGCCTGTTCTACAGGACTTTGAGGTTTCTCAGGTGAACTTCTAGCTCTATGCTTTGGCTGGTTAGAGCCATGATGATCTATAAGTGGTTCCAGGTCCTCTGGTCTTAAGGCACCATTGAGAAGATGAGCATGTCCGTTGGTCAAAGGGACTTCCTTTGCCATGTTAGAAGCCGCGGGCAAACAAGGACCGCCTTTCACACACTCTTGCATTTTGTTTGTCTTTGAATGGCTCATAACATCCGATGAGGTCGGCAGTATACCATTTCTGCTGAGGAATAAAACATTTCAATAGATTTGCAGAAACACCTCGGATCTTCAAGGGTAAGACAATATAATCAAAGTTGAGTCAGAATACTCACATTGCTATTTTTTCTTCTTCTTTACGGTGAGTAGACTTGTGTGGGGGCTTTGTGTGGTTTAGGTTCTGAGGTGGGTGGGACTGTAGTGGGCCTCTATGTTTGGAATCCGTAATGATTTGACCAACTATTGAATGGCCTATTGAATACTGGGTGGGCTGAGGGCTACTGCAGCTGGAGGGAGGGATGTGGTTTTTCCGGCAGCTAAGTAAGGACGGCCCAGTGTGGGGAACAGAGAGGCCGATTTTTTGCTGTGGCAGATGCAGCTTTTGACGAACATTTGGCTGAAGGGAACTTTGGCTTGTTCCTGCTACCTCCAGGGTCTGGTGCAAAGTGACGCCGGGGAAGAGTGTGCTCTTCTGTTTAGCATACAGCTGGTACTTTAGGTGGGGTAGAAGATGCCCGGCCTTGATGCTGTTTGAAACCAACGAAAAAGTAGAAACAGAACATGAAACGATCCGGGCTAAACGGGACAAATCTCACCTTCACCTGAACAAACCTGTCAGTGATCCACTCTGGCCTGATGACCTTTTCACCTTTGAGATCTTGAATTTTGCAGTTGGGCAGATTATTGGCGATGATGTGGGTGGTTTTTGAGCGCGAATAGTAGACATGGAACTGACCCCCATGCAGCATCATCAGTCTGCGAAGTTCATCCGCACTCGGCTCTAAATATCAAATAAGTCATATGTAAAATGAACGTCAAACAAAAAAAAAACTTGGTTCCTTTGCTGGAGGGAAGAGGACAAAAAGGACTCAGCGCTTCCCAAAAGTCTGTGCTCAGGTTTACCTGTGTATCCGTTGACATAAATAGCCACCCCTCTGAAGATGCCTGAGCATGCTCCTTCCTTCTGCTTTTCTCTGGGGGCATCAAGTCTGAACTGCTCATCCAGCTTGGACACCTTGGCAGCCATGTAGCCCCCCTGAAATTCACGCAAGACAGGAAAAGGATAGAAATATGTGAGCATCAAGGGGCTTGTTTGTGTTCAACTGAGGATTAAGAGTGTGGGGTTTAGTGACAGTTTTGGAACATTTATGTGACAAAAATATGAAGTGGAGGTAACAGAATTTGATATCTTAAAAGCAATATCATCACATCATTCATGCTAACAGAAGGTAGAGCTGAAAACACTAGTCATCACTCTTAATATTACTCTATTGTATTTGCAAAATGGCTGCACAGTGGTGCAGTGTTTAGCGCTCTTGCATCACAGCAAGAAGGCCTGAAACAGAACACTAATGGGGGACCTTTCTGTGTGGAGTTTGTATGTTCTCCCCATACATGCGTGGTGACTGAGCCCCTGACAGACAGACTGGGGACCTGCCCAGGATGTCAACAAGTGGCTGGGTTAGGCTCCGGCAACCCCGTGACCCCGAAAGGTACAAAACGGTTAAGAAGATGACTTTGCAAAAGATTACAAAATCAATCAAAATGGATTGCCCAAGTCTGAACCCGTCACATTTCCCGCACTTCAAAGCAAAGTTTTGTTTAACAACAAAGAAATGGCAAACAAAATAATTAATAGCCAGGATAGGTTTTTACAAAACACTTTAAGTCAAAACCATTAACTGTATATGTGAACTGGACTTAGTGAGTGTGATGTTGCCCTCAGAAAATGACTTATTTCTGGCTCTGACTAAATTTAATTTAGTTGCTTTTTTTGTGCGAGATGGACACCACTATATTGAAGCCAGACATCATCAGTAGGCAGTGATTGGTCTAAATCTGTCATCGTTTCTATGCCAACCACTGTCCCCAATCGGGAGTGAGCCTGGTGGAAGTTTAAATCCCAACCAATTAAAAGTGGAGTCCTCATGGGCAACACAAAATCTGTCAATCAGAAATATCGAACGTTCAATGTGAGAGCACGTGCTTTTATTGAGGCATCTGATTGGTCAGTTTATCACTTAGGTAACTTGCACTACAGAAAAAAACGAGGATTATCAAGAACATGTTTAAAAAAAGTATCAGACCAAGAATGGTTATTGTTCGTGTGGTAAGTGTATCATGAAGTATTTGTAAGGCTAATTTAAATTTCACGCTCTTATGACTTACGGGTGGTGCTGTCGCAAAGCACCCTTACGTCGCACTTTAATTATTAATGAGATGCGCGCACTGGCTCCTTACAGATAGCACACAGGTAGTACACAAGTGCCCTTAAAATGCACGCAAGATAAATACACAAACTACACTCCGGTTGTCCATTTCCTAATTTCTTACAGCCAGGCTACACTGCAAGGAGTGCACACTTGTCACTTGAGCAGCACAACAGGCTCCTCGCAGAGGTTTCGGGGAGGTTGAATATATGAAGAATCTGTATGACGGACCTCCATCTCACCAACTTCACCCTTACATTACCCTTGTGTGTTGTGTAAGTGCTATGATCTGTTGCCCAGTAGAAAAAAATGTTCATGAATATTTTGGCTCTATGGGCCTACTAACAGAAATGCCCATTTTTCACCTGCAGACAGCCCGTATCCACCCATAAGGGGCAGTTGGGACTAAGGCATAACCAGTGAAAGTGGCTTCTTTTTTAACGCCATGCATAATGCCTGGAGTAGCTTTTATACATTTGAATCATATGTTCTCTTCATGCTTTGAGATAATGTGCCTTGTGAAACTCTCAACACTGCAGCACTCACCCTTTCAGCCCATCCATTGTCATCACCAGCACTGGCTCTCTTCCTCATCCAGCCATCTCGACTCATACTGAGCCACCTGAAAAAGGCCATCATTCCTCAATTAAAAAACACATATATAAACCAAGCCTTAGACTGAGACCTGGTTTTCAAACCACATCAGACGTAGACTGATGGATCAGTCAGTAAATGAATCTGACATTTTCTTTCTTCTTTTTTTTTCATTTTATCCCCCCATTTTAAAACGATTGGCAGTGGCTGACACCTGAGAGTGCTGAGCCAATTATCGGGCCAGCAGCATTTGTGGACACCAAAGTGCTGTTGCTCTGGAAACAAGTGCAAGAAAAGGGAAATCTGCCCTTTAATTTCTACTCTCATTCTTACTGCCTTTTAGAACTTTTGCAACGGCTGTATTTTATCAGATAAAAGGAAAAAAAATGTTTATCATTAAAGAAATATATAAAAGATCCTTACATAAATCCGACCAATAATCTTTCTTATGTTTGAAGTTAATTGATCAGATTTCTGCAAGGATTAATTATCTTTCATATGTTGAAAACAAGAAGTAAAAATCATCTTTTTTGTTTTGTTTAATGCCCTGTAAACTATTTGATACATGCAAAAAAATATAAAAGCTTGTTTTTAAAGATTCAAGATTTTTGACCAGGTTAGAAAAGTTACTTCTATTTGCTCGATACCTGTCTACGCTTTTCTCAAAATCAGCACAGTTGATAATTTTTTGGTCTCATTAAGAGCTAAGATCTATAAAAAAGGAAATTATTATCAAAATGAATCCAAATCATTTTGCTCCATACACTTGACAGTAGAAAAACTTAATACAGGACTCAAAAAAACTTTAACTGCACTGGCATGTTTGGTTTATTTTTAAGGATGTCATTTTAATTTTCAATAAATGTTGACAAGTTAGACTGACATTCATTGTCATCATTATGGAAACAAAAAATGTCAATTTTCTGGGTGGCAGCTTAGCTCAGGCGGTAAAGCAGGTCATCCATCAACCGAAGGGTTGGCAAATCGATCCCCGCTCTCCCCAGCCAGCTGTCCCCCTCCCGAGTGCGGCTAGTCTGCAGTTCACCGCCCCCCCCAGGGGATGGATCAAAGTGCGGAGAAGAATTTCTACATTGTGGGATAAATAAAGTATCGTTTATTATTATTATATTTATGTTCTAAGAATAAGTGCTAGTTTTAGATTTTATGAGGATTTACTAAGACGAACCAACTTGTACCAAGATCCCATTCTCATTTTGGTCACATTTGTCTAAAAAGTACGGTGGCCCTGAAGTGCAAATCACACCAACAAATCACTTCATGCAAAAACATCTTAAGAAAAAGCAAAAGAGCAAAACAAAAACAAACAACATTACATTTTAAAAATCCAAACAAATTCCCAGAAACCAAAACACAGTTTAAAAAAATACAACAAAATAATTTATAATACCCAGAAATCAAAATAAAATGTAATAAATTGAAACATGATAAGAAACCAGGATAGGTAGGTGCTATGGGATATCGCTGATGATCCAGTATTGCTTTATGGCAAATAACTTTCAGTTAAAATAAGGAACAGTCATAATAATTGATTTCCTACATCTTCTGGTTTATTATTGTTTTATTTTTTAACTTTTTTATACTTAATTACTTTTGTTTTCTGAAAAGTTTTTGTCATTTTTTACAAAAACATTTTCCAAACATTGAAACAAAAACATTAAAAACCAAAAATTGAAGATGCATTTAAAAAAAAAAAAAAAACTCATGTCAAAAATCAAACATCAATATCTAACATCATCCTTATTTTATTTACTTTTCATTTTTAATTCTGGACATTCCCAACCTTTTCATTTTTTTTAAATCATGCTTTTGGTTTCTGGAATTTTGTTTTGATTTCTAAAAAATTGTGTTTTTGTTTTGCTTTTTATTTTATTTTATTATTGTTGTGATTATTAAGATGTTTTTGCAGTAAATGATTTGTACTTCAGGGTCACAATAAAAAAACAGAATTTTTACTTTTTACACTAGTTTTTTCTGTCACTGTAATAAAATGAACCACAGTTGGGTCCACAAAAACTCAATAAATACAACCCCCATTTTTAGAAATAGAAGTAGCAAAAATACTTTTTATAGGGATGCACAACACATACACATTTAACAGTATGGTTTTTAGCTCGCTTTTCAAATACTTGAAGTCCTTGTTGATATTATATGCATTTCTTAAGTATAAAAAACTTGCTGCAATTTACTACTTTCTAGGGATTTTCTTTTTAACGTTTTCCTATTTTTAGGCTAGCTGTTTAGAAACTTTAGTTAGAGTAAACACATGTATGGTCAGACTGTTGTTGTGTTCATGTGTTGGTCGGGATGTTGGGCAGCATGGTGGTGGTGGAGGGAGGTCTGTGCCCTCAGACATGCCCGGGCAGCCTCCCTCTGACAGGTCGGTCACAACACAGCCCCATGTGGCACTTCAGATTTGGAGCTAGCTGCTAGGTCAGCCGCTAACATTAGCATAGCACATGTAAGAAATGTATCGCCGTGCTATTCGGCGCGCGCCAATGCATGAAAACATCGTTTTATTTCCATACACAGCTAATGGAAATGTTTTAACTGCACTTGCTATAACAAACCTGGCGAGAAGGAGCTAAACAACGAAGAGGGTGGCGGACTGTGTAACTTCAAAACCGTAAGTAATAGGGTCGTAATCAAAGAATGAGTTTGAGTGACTGTTTATCAGGAGAAGTCACCAGTTTTTGGTCATTTTTGCTACCTTTTCTGCTGTCAGGCGACGTTGTTGGTCACACACTTCTCCCTGCAGATACTGAGCCGTTGTGAAGGCGCTGCTCTGTGCTGCTGCTCAGGTTAAACGAGGTAAGACCGCGGCGAAATGGAAACCCTCCGCTCAGGTCGACCCCTTGGCTTTATTATTCAGACGAGTCCCACCGTAAGCTGGAATTCCTTTATTGTGTCACGCTGCCACGCCATGTCTCTTGAATATTTCTGCGCACCCTCCCAATCCATTCGCTCTCCATTTCAACCGCCTGATCCATTTGCCTTCTCTTTTTCTCTTTGGGCGCCTGTCAGCAGCCGCTGTATTCAGGCTTCCGGGGAAGTCGCTTTCAAAATAAAAGACACAAGGCCCACAGTTACTTTTTATAAATCTTCCCCCTAGATATTTTAATAATTTTATTTTTTCAACTGTATTCATTTAATTTTATTTCTGTGTGTTCTGCCATGTTGAAAGATGAATTTCTGGTCCTTTGTAACATACATAAAAAGTTTATCTTTATGTTTCCTAGTTGTTATCTATTTACTGTGTATAATACTATATATTTTGCTCTTATTATATATGTTGCTTCAATATTAAATGTAGACTAATTTTGAAAAGGAGAAGTCAAGCAAAAATAAAATCAAACTACAGGATTTAACTTGCTGCAAAGCAGGACTGGTGGCTCCTCAAGATTTGGAAAACCTATTCTGTTGCCCAGTTCTTTTCTTTTAAAAAATAATAGAGCTCAACCTCCGGTTTTGTCGACTACAGCTAGCTTGATAATTGTCCTCCTGTCTTTTTTCCGCTTTCAAGTTGAGTAGTAATACCGCCTCTAAGCGGCCACCAGAGTACACGTCTCTTCTTTGTACAACAACAGTTGAGAGGCTCAACACTTTTGACCAAAGTACGGCCGCGTTGTTTACCTGCTGTGACCCTGCAGTCGTGCACACGCAGCCCCGTTTTTCTGTTGCCTATAGTATTCATCCAATAACACTGATCGTTTCCCTTTTCCATTGATACCAGTCTAGTGTCCACCATTTCTACTGTTCTTTTCTTTTCATTGCTTCTTTTTTTATTGTCTTTGTTTTGACTGTTGGCAACCATTGTCCTCAGGCGGCTCCATCCCGTTGCGAAGGCAACCGGACCGCCGTGACGCAGAGGCACGTGCAGTTTGCTCGAGCCAGCAGCAGCGTCACAGGTCCATGACAACAGTCATCTAACACTGTCTCCGTGGAAAAACATCCTCTGCTCGTGATCTCCACCACAACAACCTGCACATACATGTAGTCTAAATCATTCTCTATGTTCGAGCCTTGAAAATAAACTCTTAAAACAAACAATTAATTTTGACACTAATGGATCAGAAGACTGTTATTTTCCAAAAAACGAATATATAGCTCTTGAAATGAATGAGTGGGAAGGAAATTTTGTATTGAAAAGAGGATGCTGTTGACACATTTCCAACGGAGCCTGTGATTGGTTAGTCTCTGTTGCTATGGTACCAGACATCTGATGCTTTATGTCGGTGAATCAGGAAGTGACTCCAGTCCCCTCCAGAGACCATGTGAGTTTGTTTTTGACAGACAAACATGCGTCATTTATATCTTTTTAATATGAAAAAATGACTAAGAATGTAAAATATTTCCTTGTAAAATGTTGTTTTAAATCAGTGAAGTAAACACAATTTAGTACCAGCCTCTCAGTGGAACCAAAATGTTTTCAGATGAGATGAAGCTACAAGGGTTTGTGGGTCAGAGAAAAAGAAAAACAACAAAAGGATATTTTCTTCATGTGATACTTCAGTAAAAGTAGTTTGCAAAAATATCCAAAAAGTTACAATACTAATAAAAATTGTAAATGATCCCCAGCGTTTATGAATATTATTTGAAATTTGAATATTCTGTCTCAAATTATTTCACAATTTGTTAACATTTACAACAAATTATTCTTTTTACAAAACAATTTAAGTAGTAAGACTAAAAAAAATTTGTCTAACGGTTTAAAAAAGTTGTAAAACAATGTTATTCAAAAGACAAATACATATTTTCTATTGTGCTTTCATGCTTTTCAAATAGAACTTTGGATATAAAATTGTTGTTGACTGTTTTACCTGAGCTACACTCCTAAATAACACACAAAAATCCAATTTAGGAGGATACATGTTAAGTTATGAGTATTTGCTTTCAATGCTTCAAGGGGTTAAAATCAAAGAATAAACAAAGACAAATAATTCATTCTTCACATTTGTATTTAATGATTTTTTCTTATTTTTCAAAAAAATTCAACAATTCAAAAATATTGCACAGTTAAAAAAAGGTTTAAAAAACGTTCACACACCTAGTTGCCAGAAATTTTCAAACTTTTTTGGATTTTTAAAAAATAATTTGTTGATTTTATTCTTACAAATTGTATTTCCTAACTTGAATCCTGCGCTCACAAAATAAAAAAAAGGAATTCAAATATAAGTAAAATGACATTTTCCTCAAAACGCATGTTTGGCAAATTACTTAAAATCTCAGTCATACACAACACAGCTCCTCAGATTACTTCATCCATGAGAATGAAATTGATGCATGTTAATCCTTTAGAAGGTTTTGTGCAGCCTTTTCCCACTTTCACCTGTTGCAGCTTCTTCCTTTACACATTGCTAAGTCCTGCAAGCTGCATGGATTCTTGCATCTCCATTGTAAAAACAAAATCTCTGCTGGGTCTCCAACAAGTCCTGTCAGTGTCAGTTCAGTTTGGCACTAATGCGAATCCACTGAAGAGCCTGTCTTGTGTATTGGACAGCGTGAGCAATGCTGCTGTGGAGAGTCAGTGGCCCAGATAAAGTATTCAAGTAGTTGAAGAACTCTGAAAAGACAATATTTAAATCACATTTATATCATATTTATATCTGTTTTAGAGAAAAAAGATCAACCTCGTTGGCTATCACTGATGCTGTGGAGAAAATCACAAATACTCTGGACGAAAAGAAATATGAAGCTGGAATTTTCATTGACTTAAAAAAAGCATTTGACACTCTCAATCATGACATCCTACTTGACAAACTGGAAGTATATGAGGAAGAAAACAATTTGTCAAGATTGATAAATTTACATCAGAAACCATAGAGATAAGTTTTGGTCTCCCACAAAGATCAATTCTGGGCCCGCTGCTATTCAATATATACGTAAATGTTACATTCAATGTTTCAGAGCTTGTGAAACTCATTATTTGCTGATGACACAAACATATTCTCTTCTACAGACAATCATAGGGAACTCATCAATGTGGTAAATACAGAGTTAACCAAAATAAAATCATGGATGGATTACAACAAATTGTCTTTGAACCTAGATAAAACCAAACTGATGTTTCTGGGTAACTGCAACACCAATACCAAGCTCTCAATTGAAATAAATAATGTTCTAATAGAAAGTGTTACAGAAATCAAATTCTTAGGGGGTTGTTATCGATCACAAACTAAATTGGAAGGAACACATACAAACTAAAGTCTCAAAAACTATTTCAATCATAAATAAATCTAAACATATATTAGAATACAACAGTAGATATTTATTGTACTGCTCCTTAATATTACCATATTTGACCTACTGTATAGAAACTTTACTTCATTCTGTCTTTTTACTTCAAAAACGAGCCGTCAGATTTGTACATAAAGCTGGATATCTTGATCATACAAACAATTTATTTTATTAATCTAGACTTTTAAAACTGTATGACCTTGTGGATTTTTACACTGCGCAACTTTTATACAGTCAGTGGGAAATCGTTATCATTCAATATCCACAGTTCTTAGAAAAGGAAGAAGGCTACAAACTGAACCACAAAGAAAGGTTTCTGTGTGTCAGTGTGTGGCACTAAACTTTGGAACGGTTTAAGGAATGAGCTCAAACAGAAACTCTGATTTCAGGATATGAAGATACGAGGAGTTAAGGATCAACAGGGGTTTGAATAATTCCAAATACATGTGTGAACTTGATTGTGGTGAAATAATCAAAGCTCTTTTAATTACAACCACTGAGTGTTACATTGTAATGTGCAATAATGATTACTGAAAGGTTTAAATTACAATCAATAAGCTATTGATAGTCTTTACTTGATCTGTAATGTGTAGCAATAATTACTGATTTATTTTGATAATGTGTTCTAATAATCGATGATTATTACATATTGGTAACAATTACTGTTTACTGAATTCATGAATGAATGTTTTCTGAAGATAATCAATCATTACTAGGCACTGGATTTTGTTACTTGAAAAGAATCTATTTGATCAGAACCGAATTACAAAAACTATGTAAAACTATAAAATGAATTAACTCAGTAGGGGTGGGATTATATATATATATTTCAAGCAATAAATCAAGCTCTACCTGACTTTAGTTAATGATCACTGTATTTAATTAAGCAAATGTGATTTAAGTGACCTTTTCATTTTGTTTTATTTTCTGTCTTTTTAATCTATGCATTTCATCATTTCTGTAATGAGTTTGATAAATATGCATAAATTCTTTGTTGCTTTGACTACAATGCTTGAAATAAATCAATAAATCAAATCAAATCATATATTTATGCAATATGATTTTAAAAATCTGACATTTCAGAGCAAAAATGCACAAATAAGATGATGGATTTACCTTTATTTTCCTTTGCAAGGTTGTCTGCTACCTCCCAGTACTCATAGCTGTACAGGAAACTGTTTGTTATATTCAGATGATTTGCAGCCATCTGGTGGATACGGTGGGGAATGCTTATGAGAAAAGGACAGCTGATTGTCCCAGGTATCTCCTGCTTTTGTTGTTTTGCAGTTGGTGTGAGGGAGGATGGGGGTTTCCCAGTGTTTCTGAGGGGCAAAGTATATAAACTTGTAAATATATTTGACTGATCATAACCGTTGACTGTAAAAACAATGGACAGCTCAACCCCTCCCTTCTCGTGTTCCCAAATAGGAAGTACCATTGCTTGCTTATGGCCGCTACTGTCGCTAGTGCCATAGAAACGATGACTCAGAGCTACTCGGACCAATCACTGTCTACTGGTTTCAACATGGCGGCATCCGTATCAGGAAGCAATAGTGAGTGATTTGTCCTCATTTAAAGAGAGCCGGAGGTAAAGTATTTTCTATGAGTGATGTCACACCTCGATTAATCCATTGTTTTTACAGTCTATGATCATAACACTACTTCACTATAATGATTGTGCACTTACTTAGAGTCACCCCAAGAGGGTGCTGTTGCAGGCACTTTGGGAGAAGCCTGTTAAAGCATCAAAACAAAGATACTGAAATTACACACATAGATGTTAATCTTTCTACTTCGTAGTGAGGTTTTCCTTCAGACAAACCTTAAAATAGTTGAGCAGCACTTTTGAATATTTAAGTGCGTGATCCTTCTTTAAACGAAACATCTGCCAATAAAGGAGTGCAAGGCATCTGAAACTGCAGCAAAGAAGCAAAAATTCAACCAAAACTCCTCCAATAAATGCTGCTTTTGGTTGTGGTGAGATCATACACACCACAAAACCGCCAGCTGCTTATCCTCCTGTCTTGCTCCAGGACCCGAATGACTCTTCAGCTTCATTGCGTACCTTAAAACACAGCAAGGTCAGGGTGGCTGCAGTTTGAACGTGTTTGCTTCTCCAAATTCTTATTATTTCTGTCTATAAATTCATTCGTATATATGTCACCTGATCAGCTCCACTGTTTCGGAGTACATGGTATAAGGGGACTTTGCTTCTAGAGGCCCTTCCTCCATTGCTTTCCCGCATTCCATGAAAGACAGGGCGGCATCAATGTAGTTTACAGCTTTTCCTAGCTTGTCCACCTGAATAAAAAAAACAGATGTGTAAAAGAGTAGAATTAGGAACTGAAAAAAAAAGTCAGTTTTAATGTAATAATAAATGGCGAAACATAAATTAGACACAATGAAGAGATTTTTGCAACTCATAGAAGGGGTTATTTTTCACATTGATCCATTTTTTATAAATGCTTACTAAAATTCTTGACAATAAATATGGAATTGAGCAAAATTACAGTAAATTTGGAGCCAGATGAGATGAGACTTTGGACAGAGATGTCCAAAGTCCGGCCTGTAGGTCAAATGTGGCCTGTGTTCATATTTCCACCAACTTGCAGGCTCCTTTCGTAAAAGTTATTATTTCATGAAAATTATAGATGAAAATTTCTAACAACAATTTTCTTTTATTGTAGTCGGCTAAATTATGTCTTAAACCTGTGGCAACACTGTCACATGACCCTTCTGTGACACTTTTTGGCTAATTTCTGAAACAACGACCGTAAATAAAAGGAAAAGCTGACAGGGAGGGTTGCCGCTTCCAGGACAAGTAGAAATGGGCTTTTTTCAGTGAACTATGAAACAACTGTGTCTGCCAAATTTGGCAAAATGCTGTGGCTGTTTTCAAGAAGTTCAATATCAAGAGGTACTACCAGACGAGACGTGCTATCTACAACACGCTTATTGTGGATTAATGAACATTGTAAAAAAATTGACAAATTGACAGAAATTTTGGTACTTAGACGTATGTGTTTCCTATATGCAGAGATGAAAAGTATTCTACTGAAATGTTCATTAAAAAGTAAATTTGCATTTAGTGCTATTAGAATAGTTCAAAAAGTGTCAGGCCAAATGGTTGGTCCCTTAAACATTTTCATCTCACCAAATCTGACCCTCTTTGCAAAAAGTTTACTTTAGACGTTTGGTTTTTGTTTGTCCTTTAACTTTTAGAATACCTTTTTCTCTAATGGGCTTGCAACTTTGCTAATCCTTCAAAACCATCCAACACTTCACAATGAAGCATATCCAGATGCTCAGACACATACAGTCAGGACCATAAATATTTGGACAGAGACAGATTGTTTCTAATTTTTTTTCTGCACATTACCACAGTGAATTTTAAATAAAACAACTCAGATGCCATTGAAGTGCAGACTTTCAGCTTTTATTCCATGGGTTGAACAAAAAGATTGGATAAAAATGTGAAAAACTAAAGCATTTTTCAAACACAATCCCTTCATTTCATGGGCTTGAAAGTAATTGGACAATTGACTTCCATGCTATTGCATGGGCAGGTGTGGGAAATTCCCTTGTTATGTCATTATGAGTGAAGCAGATAAAAGGCCAGGAGTTGATTAGAGGACTCGTGCTTGCATTTTAAAGATTTTGCTGTGAACAGACAACATGCGGACAAAGGAGCTCTCCATGCAGGTGATAGGAGCCATCATTAAGCTGAGAAAACAGAAAAAAAACATGCGAGGAATTGCTACAATATTGGGAGTGGCTAAATCAACAGTGTGGTGCATCCTGAGAAAGAAAGAAAGCACTGGTGAACTCAGCAACGCAAAAAGACCTGGACGTCCACGGAAGACAACAGTGGTGGATGATCGCAGAATCATTTCTATGGTAACGAGGAACCCGTTCACAACAGCCAACCAAGTGAACAACACTCTCTAGGAGTTAGGCGTATCAATATCCAAGTCTACCATCCAAAGAAGACTGCATGAAAGTAGATACAGAGGGTACACTGCAAGATGCAAGCCTCTCATAAGCCTCAAGAATAGGAAGGCTAGATTGGATTTTGCTAAAAAACATCTCAAAAAGCCAGCAGTTCTGGAAAAACATTCTTTGGACAGATGAACCCAAAATCAACCTCTACCAGAATGATGGCAAGAGAAAAGTATGGAGGCAGTAAATGCAGTGTGATGGCCTGGGCATGCATGGCTGCTAGTATATATTTGTTTTTAAAATAAAAATGTAATCTCTGAGAAATTTTTTATTCGAATCGTTGTGAATCAGGAGCAGATGAAGAAGATGATGGGCGGGCTTATTGTATTATGTTCCTGCTCCATTCTGATGTTTCCATTTGCAGACAAATAGATCCATGTATATCTTTGTTTTCCTCGTCTGAGCTGGAATCTGGATCAAACTGTATGGTTGGATAGCTCCAATATTGCTCGCCATTTTTGTTCCACTGGTAATGTTAGTTTGGGAGTGTGAGGGGCTGTAAGGGATAGCATGTAAACAGAGAGCTCTCAGCAACAGGGAGGGAAGGGGGGTGGAGTTGCTCAGTGCCGACAGTCTCGCCCCCAACTTATAGGTAAATTTCTAATGAACTCCTGCTGCTCTCAGAGCTCAGTCATGTGTGATGGTAAGGGGGGTGGGGTTGCTCTTGGTCTCGTCCACAACCCAGAGGCGAATTTCTGATGAACTACTGCCAATCTGAAGAAACTATGTCCTAGAAAACAACATAGGTTTTTGAATTTGCAAAATCTAGATGGGATTTATTGTGTTTTCTTCAAGATAAACAAAGGAGATTTAAAAATGTTTAAACTGGAAGGATAATTGCCAAGTGTTACATTGGTCAGAATTGATTAAACCAGTGGTTCTCAAACCTTTTCTCTTGTTCCCCCCTTTGGAGGAGGAAAAATATTCGCCTCACCCATTTGATCTTATCATACCAGTAAAGTAAGATGAATATGTGCTTTTCCCCCTTATGACTCATTTTCCAGCATGCAAAACCCATAAAAGATTTTCAGTGTTAAACATCTCTTTGTCTTTGGCCCCTTAAATAATAACTGCTGCCATTGGTTTAAATTATTAGTATTAATTTAATTAATTTAAATTAGTATTTTGTAGCTATACTTTAATTACATTATAGCTGTATCTAATGCTTTCCTAACGATCCTAACACATTTTTATGGTTCATTAGAACATATTTTCTGTGTGTGTTAGATGAAGCTGCTGCTGCTGGAGAATTCAGAACCTCAGTGCCAAACATTGAAATGTCATTAAAAGCTGTAGGCGGCTCATGTGAAACCGTCTGCTGGGTGTAAAAGTGTTTGTCGCCAGGCAGCAAAAACAAACTCACCATGGCATCAGCTCGGTGCTTCATCCTTTTAGCTTCGTGTAAGTAGTATTCAGCATGGTGAGGACTGCAAAACACAAAAACATGTGATCAAAAGGAGTATAAACCGTCTGCAAAGTTTTTACGGGATCTATTATTTGATGTGAGGCAGTTTCAGTGTTTTGAGGATATATCATTGACTGTTTATGAGAACTGGACCAAGCAAGTGTGACGTCACCCAAAGAATAGGGCTTACTTCCGCCCCAACCAAATGGTTGGTGTTGACTGATGTCAATTCAGTCAACATTTTCTTCACAATACGGAACCCGCCATGTTGGAGTCAGACAACGTCAGTAAGCAGTGATTGGTCCAAGTTGGTCTGAGCTATTTATTTTTTATTCGTCAATCAGGAGTGAGCTTTTTGGAAGTCCATATCCTTTCCACTGAAAGTGGGTTTAAGAGAATCTGACAATCAAACATTTGACAAGGGGGTGAGCAGACACATACTGATCTGATTGGTCAGTTTCACAACAGAAAAAATATTATGAAAATTAATTAGGATTATCAAGAACATGTTAATAAAAGGTATCAGAGCAAGAATAGTTATTCCGACAAATAGAATGTCTATGTACTGTAATAGCTGTTTATTTCTCAATAGAAGTCCAAGGGATTTTGGCTTCTTAGAGCCAGCAGGTACTTCCTGTTTCGAATGCCAGGGGGGAGGGGTCACTTTGTCCAGTTCTCTTATAAAGTCAATGGAGTATACTATTCAGACTCACGTTTCATGGTTTGGTACTTTGGCACCTGCAAGGCTCCAAGATGTCTCAGTCACCGGTTGGAGCTGCTTTGAGACCTTGACACACTCAACCTCTGACTTGGGCTATTGTGACAAAACAGATGAGAAATGAACTGCAGTGTTTGGCAGTGGGCTTGTGATAGTAAGGCAGAAATTTTAGGTTACCTTTACTGCAGGATCTTTACTCTTGTCTCTGCTCTTCTGGGTGTGGAAATGATGCTGGTCAGCAGGCTTTGCTTTGGAGGTAGGCTTGTTTGACTCAGGGCTTTGAGGTAGAGGAGACAAAGGAGATAAAGGAGGTGTTGGCCGGTCTTCTTCTGACAACTCCTCCAAGCATCTGCAAATACACTCACACATGTGGATTGCACATTTGAAAAATGTATTTTATTATTTTTGTGCACAAAACAACATTTTATGCCTTCATCACATGCACCCATACAGGGGTTGACCCATTTGGATGCTTTGGGTTGTTGGGTTGTCTGGACACGTGAAGCATTGTAGAGAGGAGTGGCCAGATCTTAAAGGGTGCTGAGGGGTGTCTTGCTGTTCCCTTGAGGTTGATATGGCCATCTTAAGGGACATCATGAAAATATGGTTGTTGTGCGTGTGGTAAGTGTATTGTGAAGTATTTGTAAGGATAATGTAAGTAACATGTACTTATGCCGTACAGGTGAAGATGTTGTACGGTGTCCTTACGTCGCGCTCTAGTCATTAGTAAGATGTGAGTATTGGCTCCTTACTGACCGTATCGGGTGTACAAGTGACACGTAAGTTTGCGTAGTATGCCTGTAGGATGTCCACACAAAAACCGCTCTGATTGTCCAATTTCCTTATTTCTAAGGGTGTATTCAGACTGGAAAAATCCCTAGATCGGGGGACCCAGTCTGCTTCATTTGGGCCGGGTCGAGTCCTGAACCTTGCGTTTGGTCTGTATTCAGACTGCCGTCAAACGGACTTTCCTGTTCCGGACTAAATCTTGTAGACAAAACAACATGACAAAAGATCTCTTCACTCACTGGTCAGAAATTATGAGGGCAGGACAAAGCAACTGGAAGCAGAAATTATGGAAGTCCTTGACGGGATAGTTCATTTAAATTTAATATTTCGTTGACCAATTTTGAACGTCTGTATCAAAGTCAGGCTCAACACTTTTTACTCGCTTTTTTTGGTCTGGTGGTGTCATGCTGCAGGACAGTTACTTACAAGAAGACTGCTAAGAAGGTATGCTGATAAGTGTTTATTACATATAGATCGTCGGGAAAACAGTGAGAAGCAATGTGTATCACTTGTTTCAATTAGTCTGCATTCATCCAACCACATTTATATGAGTTGCTGTGTTAATTGTTGTGGTGTTATGGGATTATTTTAAGAGAATTCTGTAAAGGAACTACACTGACTTCGAGGTAGCTTTTAGGACGACGTCACAGCAGCGCTGGGCGCATGCCGCGTAACGAGACACAGACAAGCATGTAAGAAGCGTTTTAGCGGTGTAGAATAAATAAATGTTCTAACAAGTAAGGAGTTGAACCTTTTTTTCCTCTTTCATAACACGACAGTTGTTGCTTTACATTTGTCAGCCGCTTATATTTTGCTACATTCCTATTTTGTTTACATCACGTGGTGGCCGTATTTCCGCTCTGAGGATGAATTGTATTCAGACTGATGAATCTCTGAGCGTATTGAAGCTCAGTACGATTGGAAACTAACCGACACCACCTCAAAAGATGGGTCCAAGAGCGGTTCCTGGACCCAGACCAGGGTCCACTTGGGTGTATTCAGACTGAAAATTTGTTCCGGATTATTGGGAGAAAGTAATTCTGGCTCACTTTAAGTGGACCAAATGTGTCCAGTCTGAATACACCCTAACAGCTAGGCTACAATTACGGAGTCTACTTATCACTAATCAACCTTTTGCAGGTTTTGGGGGCTTGAAAAATCAAAAGTCTGTACAACATGCCTGCATCTCAACTACTTCAGCATTACGTAATCTTGTGTGTTGTTAAAGTGTTTGCTACAACCTGCCGCCTGCAGCATTCCCATAAAAATATGTGCGCAAACATTTTTACTCTATGGTCTCACAGAGTGGTTTACAACCTTGATATTTTGTGATAAAGCAAAAGGTGTTTTACCCATTTTTCACAGTCTCAGTAATCACGTTTCCAGCAGCGATTGATGGCGATGCTGTCTGCCTTGATCTGTCATTTGAGTCAGGAACACTCCTCTTGTTTTCTCTCTGTGACACACCATTCCCCAGCTAATCAAAAACAACGGAAAGCTTTACAGAGATCAAGTCAGAATCAGCTCAGATGGCTTCAAACCCCAAAAGGTAAGAACCCTTATGACTACCTTGCGTTTCCTTTTTCCGTCCTTCATGGAAGTCTCAGATTCACGTGATTGCTTCCTAACGTCTCCTTGCTTGTTAGCGTAGGATGAAAAGGAGGCGGGTTTCTTTGCAGCTGAGTCTGTAGTGCTGTCAGGGATTCTTTTCAGAAGACAGAGGTCAATCTGAACCACTAGATTTCGCAGTCCACGTTGCGAGTTTGGGGGTGCCTTTTCGGTTCGCCCAAATGGGACCAGAGTGTAGAGTTTTCGCTTTTCTTTGCTCTGCTGGAGTTCATCTGTAGTAGCTGTGCCGGGCTCTTTACAGTGCAGCGACTTTGTCCTGATGGCATCGGGCCTGCCTGGGCCTTGTTGCCCTTTCCTTGTGGGTCTCTTGTGAGAGGTGGAGTCTGCTGGTACTTTGGCAACTGGAACTTGTGGTTCAGACTCTGAGTCTGAACTTGAAAAAGAGGAAGACGATGAGGAGGAAGACACTCTGTGGGGACTTGGAGAAGGAGAAGTGACAGGTATCTGTGGGTCTGGTATTTGCTTGTCCTCCTGACTTGAACCTCTTCTTTTAGTTCCCTCCCGATGAGTTGGAATGTCCGGACGGTGGGGCCGCTCGGCATTTGCTGGTGCTCTCTTTATGGCCTGAGCAGTTTTCCGTTCGAGAGGCTGCTCCTTCTTTCTCTTGTTGTCCCCTCTCACTGTCTCCTCTCTCTTGTGTTCTCGTACTTCCTCAACCTCCTCCTCCTCCTCTTCTTCTGAACTTTGAATCCAACGGCGTCTCAGCAGCTGCTCCTCCGCCAGCCTTCTTTTTTCCTTTCTCTCCTGGTGTTTCTCCTGGTGTTTTTCCTGATATTTCTCCTCCTTTCTTTTGAGCCCTACCCTGTCTTGGATTGGGTGTTCCACTTTTCCCGCTTTAGCATTGAGCTTTCTCTTAGAAAGCTTCTCGTGACTGAAAGACACAGAGTTGGAGGCTGAAGCCTCCCAAGATTTGGATCTAGTAGGCTTTAGACCGAGACCGGGTCTACAATTTGACTCAGTGCTTGAGATATGAGCGGCTTTAGAGTTTGACTGAAAGTGACTAGAGTTGGGTGGAGGAGGCTTTGTTTGTGTAGGTTGTTGTAAACTCTGTTGGAATGAAGGTCGAGTTTTGGGGTTGGATTTATTTCCCTGGATCTGTTCAAAGTGGGTTGTGTTTTTGGCTTTAGGGGCATCAAAGAGCCATTCTGCATCTGGATAAGCGGGGTGGGATTTAGACCTCTGGGTGTAATGCCGACTTGAAGCTACAGGAGTTTTTGATCTGCTTGAAATTTGCTCTTGGTCCTGCTTAGGGCGTGTCTTGGACCTGAGCTGGGAAGATGATGGCTCAGGAACGTGATTTTTGCTCTTAGCAGCAGGGGAGGTCAGTGGAGGAATCCATGGTCGAATTTTTGGCCTCTGTGGGATACTTGTTACAGTAGGATTTAAATTGTTCTGAGTTTGAGGGTCAGAATGACGACCAGTGTTAAAGGGAGCATGTAGAGTGGGGCTCGGGCTTCTTGGAGGATGTCTTTGTGTAGGGCTAGGGCTCCTGCTGGCTCTGGGGCTCCCACATGGGCTGGGACAAACACCTGGGCTAGAGTTTGTGCTGTGCCTTGGACTGAGAGTAGGACTTGGACAAGTGCTGGTGAACGGGCTGGGGCTAGGACAGTAACTATAACCAGGGCTTGGTAGTGGGCTGTTGTGGCTATAACTGAACTGTGGACTTGGAATAGGGCTTTGGCTAGGGCTGTACTCCTGACTGCTGTCCCATGATCTGGCTGGTGAAGGGCTGCGCTGGGTGGGTGGAGAGATCAGGCGTCTTGAAAAGCTCTGGGATGAATCTTGTTCAGTGCTGGCAGATTTCTTCTGGGGCTTCTGGAGCCACTTATCTAACTGCCACTGGGCAGCAGGTGAACGAGGAGCCTTAAAAAGGATCAGGTACAAAAAACAGAGTTAATAGAATTACAAGAGCTACATACTGTATCATTGCCAAAATGCTGAATTGATTTGAATTGTAAGTTGTTGACTTCATTCAGTTTAAAATTCAATCTAATCTAGTCCCACTCCAATCATCTTTTGATATTTCATAAATGTGTTCCCAGTGGTCTTTTAATCATGATAATGCTCTTTTTTAGACAAAATCAATAAAACCTGTGTTGTTTTCTAGGACAGTTTCTACAGAGCAGCAGGAGTTCATTAGAAATTCCCCTATGAGTTGGGGGTGGGACGGTTGATGCATAGCAATTCTGTTGCTGAGAGTTCTCTGTTTACACTCTATCCCGTGAGCTTACAGCCCCTCACACCCCCAACCTAATAACAAAAATGGTGAGCAATATTGAAGCCATCCAGCCAAACAGTTTTGAGCCAAATGCAAGCTCAGAAGAAGAAAACAAAGATATACATGGATCTATTTGTCTGCAAGTGGAAACATCAGAATGGAGCAGGAACATAATACAATGAGCCCGCCCATCATACTTTCTGCATCACAAATAAGCTCTTTTTCAAACAACATTTTTTCATCTGCTCCTGATTCGCAACAATTCGAATAAAAAAATTCTCAGAGATTACATTTTAATTTTAATTTTCTGAATATATGTCTTTCATCATCAGAAAAATGTCACAAGAGCATGTTGAAAGCACAATTTTAATCCTAGTGGGTCTTTTAAATCACAATATGTTAAAGGTGACCAATTAAGTTAGCTTTGACAACTAGTACATGGCGTAAATAACTTCTGTATTTAATACATAATGTAATTCATCAGTATTTCATCAGCTGTCCTGACAGCTATGAAAGTTTCCACAATTAGCCAATTTTTTAATCCTAGAGAACCCAACAACAATTTTCTTTAGGGCCTTTAAAGTTAATTAAGCAAATTTGTTTTTGTTTGTTAATTTTAGGAAAAAGCAATTAACAACAGCCAAAATAACACCCATTACAAAAAATTGGAAAAACGAATTACTTTTAATATAAAAAAAAATTAAACAACAAAAAAAGGGCCACATTTGACCCTGTGGGTTCTCCAGGGTTACAGAACATCCAGGACACGAATAGAGAAAGGTGAGTTGACATCAACAAAAAGAAAAAACAGTGGATTTGACAGAATGACTGTTAAGAAAGGAAGAAGGGCAGCCACATTTCTAGAATTTTACATGGATCAAAGAGCATCTGTTTTTTTATTTATGTAATTAGTTTAAAGGGATTTTAAAAGTGAGCAAGTAGATAGTTACTCAATTTTATTTGAGATTGTATCATATTTATTTTTTTTGATAATAAAGAAACCTTCAAGACACAATAAAAGGGTTTTTGTAGCATATGACAAAAATGAATAGGAATCTATCCAGAGGTGTTTGCCAGCAAATGCCTTGACAGACCATGAGAATAGGAGGAAAACCAGAAAAGAAGATGATTTTATGGAAAAATATAATAAACAGATGATACTCACAGCTGGAGAGCAAACTTCTTTATGTCTTTTTCCCCCTTTTTCTGTCTGAGCAGCAGCTAAATTAAAACTCTATTCCCGAAGTCAAACAGTGGCCCCTGCCCCACTCCCCCCATCCCTCACCCTCTCTCCAGAGAAGACACTACATCTCTTGTACTGTCTCTGCTGCCCTCCCACTCCTCTGTCCCTCCCATTTTTCTACCACTACCTGGAACTCTGAACATGCTGCTTCCACCACTCCAACCCCCATCTTTTCCCTGGGAGACACTCACACACAAATGAAAAACACATGGCAGCGGCGCACCCCTTAAATCCCCTCCCTGCCGCTCTACAGGGGCTGAAAGCGCAGCATGTTTAGTAATACAGTCGGCTATGTCACACAGGGCACTGCATTCATAAAAATGGAGCTCCCTAAATTGATGGCCTCTAAACCCCCACTTTGCCCCACACCCCCCAAAAGTCCATCATATCACACTAAGCATCCCATCTCTCTATATTTAAAGTTTACAAGCACTTTAAAAAAGTTTTTGCCTCAATTATAGAAACAAAGTAAACTATCACTTTTTGCTTTCATCGCTGGTGTGTTGTCCACTGTGATGCACTTAGTTGTTTTTATGTCACAGTAAAATAAACCTACAGTCCCTGGTATGGTATTTTATTAGAATTTTATAATGGTATATATTAATTTGATTAATAACTTGCCTCAGACAGTTTGTAGTTGGATAAATCATTTAACTGATTCATCAGATCGACCCTATTTGTTTGGGTTTTAAGTTGTCATTGTAAACCTTAACTCTTCATTTTGTTTTGTGTTGAGTGGTTCGTTGATATGATTTAAACCTCAGGGCCATCATAATAAAAAAGTTTTATTTAGCTTTAAATCCATAAAATCACAACTGTGTTTTAGCCTCAGAAACTTGTGAGGGTTAACTGACTTGAATTCAGTTTAAGGGACACTGATGGATGTATTTCAGTTGAGCACGTCGTTCAACGATCGAAGGGTTGGCGGTTCGATTCCCCGCTCCCACCAGCCAAATGTCATTGTGTCCTTGGGCAAGACATTTCACCCTCCTTGCCTCCAGTGTGGCTCCACTGGCGTGTGCATGTGTATGAATGATCCCAGTGATGGTCAGAGGGGCCGTAGGCGCGAAATGGCAGCCACGCCTCTGTCAGTCTGCCCCAGGTAGCTGTGGCTACAACAGTAGCTTACCATCACCAAGAGTGAATGAAAAATGAATGAATGAATGCTTTGAGCATCTGGAAAAGCACAGATAAATCTAATCCATTATTATTATTATTTAAAGTTGTTCCAAGACCCAGTAATACTAATCTGGTAAGGGACTCAATACGTACCTAAAATGCACCAACCTTTGCCCAAAAACCTCACATTAATGACCAAAATGTTGGTCTGAACAACTTCGACAAAACTAATTATGCCTGTAACTGTCGTTTATAATCTATTGGTTTGGTCATACTAATTATATAATGTAAAATGTTTAAAGGAAAAGCATAAGAGTTGATACCATCTCCATTTTGAGGCATGGCAGTGGCAGTGTTATGGTTTAGTGCTGATAAACCGGTGAACTTTATGAAAGAACTCCCATAGACATCAATTAGTTTCAACAGGAACTAGATTGTGAGTCCGATTGAGTTTGAGTAATGTAATAACAGTAAAACTATTTTTTTTCTTTTTTGTGCTGTTTTCTAAATTTTTTTGAAATACTTTTCACATAGTGAAAAAGTTTTTTTGTAGAAAGCAAATACTCATCTTTTGTAGCTTCTTGTGCTCCTGATTCAGAACTATTTGAATAAAGCAATATTCAGAAATGCAATTTTAATTTTCAGAAAAATGCCACAAGAACATGTTAAAAACCTCCAAAACACAATTTTCATTGGAGTGGGTCCTTAAGGGCATCACCTTTGTCATTGTTGCCTTGACTCACAGGACAAGGTCTCTTAAGGAAATTGGACTCTTGACCACCAATCATTCTTCTCCACTTCATAATCATTTGTGAATCCTATGTCTCCCCTCCATACATGTTGTCAACTGCCACCCCCCTCTGGGGGCCTTAACATAAAGCCTGGCTTAAAGAGGAGGAAGGAGACACACAGGACAGAATAGAAGGCTGTCGCCTCAACTTTTGGTACCTGGTTGTTGCTGCATGGTGGCTGTGTGTTGACAGGGGACGGAGGACCTGGATGAACTTCTGGACTGGAGCTTGGGCTGCGGGAATAAATGCTGCTGCTGTCCGACCCAGTGGTGGAGCCTGAGCCCGAAGAGTCGGAGCTGGTATGTCTCACCCTTCTGCCATGTGTGTGCGCTCTACCAGCCCACATGGTTCCAGCGAACAACCATACAGACATCAGGCAGAGGAATGCGATGACACATGGGCGAGTTCAGCTGTTTTATTGAAGCTGTAAAAACCCTTTTTTAAAGTGCAGTGCTTATTAAGGAAAGTACCTGCGTCTGTCCGAGGATGCTGACACGTGAGTGGCCTTCAGAAACACACAAAAGGAGCATCTTATCATCCCAGTTCCCATCAAAACGTCTGGGTCAAACACATGACAGGTTAACAGGGACTTACTCGTTGAGAGTCGTCATCATCCTCTTCATCACTGCTTAGCTTCAAGTCATCAGCAAGCATCCTTTACACACACAATAAAAACCCACTTTAAAACCATGACTTCATACTTTATAATACAAAACTGAGGTATTTCAAAACTTTGTCTAAATGATCCTGATGTAATTTAACGTACACTTTAACCTACAACTTTACACTTGCTATACAGATTTTATATGATGATACTGACACACTAAGTAAAGCAAATATTCACTTTTTTTTTAGAAAAATAACTATGCTAAAAATTTAAATGAGATCAAGCGCATTAATTTAATTTGACCAGAAAAATTTCATTTTTGTAACAATCTGAGTTATATTTTAAACATTTAAAATAATTCCTAATTAAATTAAAATTTCCAACTGTAATTTTTTTGAATCCAGAAAACATATTCTAGTAGATAAACATTTCATTCAAGCTGAATGTTTTATTGTATGGTTCCCATATAGTTATATCTTATTATTGCCTAAGGGGCTGTGTAAAAAATGTTGCTTTATTTGGAGGAAAATAGAGTATACCGGTAATTCTTTAATAACCCCTACTGGGAAAACACAAAAACAAATGCAAGTCATTAACTTAAACCATGTTTTTTCTGTGTTCATTAAGTCCAAAATGTTTTAAAAATATAATCTCTTAAACCTATATAGGTCCAACTATCTGTATAATATTTGGCATTAAAAAAAACTCAGCATTATCACCATTGTGCCCTTTTACCAAAACATAGACTGTTGAGCTGGGATAACTCTATTAAGAATACAGAAGTCTGCCTGTTTTATATAATCATTGATGGCTTGCCATCCCCTCCACTCAACCAGTTTGTCCAAATAAGAACTAGCTCCCAAAGAGTGACATGGGGGTCAGTGCGAGGAGAAGGCATACTATCTCTGTGGAGGAGTGCCTTCAGTCAAAGCGCCTTCTGAGTAACAGTCAGAAATGGAACACTATCCCACAACGTGTGTTTACAAAACACATCAAAAACTTATTCACATTGATTTTAATAGGACTCTCTCCCTTTGCCTTTTATATTAATGTTAATGTTTTGTAATGTATGTATTTTTTTATCAATAGGTATTTGAATTTATTGTTTTATAATTGTATTTTTATTGTAAATAATTTTTTTAATATTTTTAATTGTGTTTTTATTTGTTGTTATTAGCTTTTTAGGTTGACAATTTTAACATCTGTCCGGAAACAACCAATGAAAAATAGCCGCTGGGCTAATTATGGCTCAATGCATGCAATGCTATTAATGTGCGCTGTCCCCGAGAAATAAATTAATAGAAAAATTTTGAGACCCCTATTTCATTAGCATGATAAAACATTCCATATAACCTATTATTTATAACAATGTCCTTGTTTTCTGTCCTGTAGTCCTTCTTCATTCCGCTGGGGGCAGTAGAGGGCTTTTCCTGCTCATTTCAAAATGGCTGCTTCCATGAAATCTCAAAAACCCTTTTGGCAGGAAAAGGTTTTGCTAATTTTCAAAACTTTATGTTGAGAATAACTCATCTATTGTTATTCATTAAGAAAAAAAGACTACTTGCTGTATTGAAAGAGTACGACAGTCTTTATAAAACAGTTACACCATGTTATAAATATGTGAATCAAATTTAAGACTGTGGGTAAATAAGGTGTTTTTTGCCTGAAAACACATATCAATATTTTTGCATCTTACACTAAAATTGTTGGGAAGAAAAATGTATCAAATTATCCAGCATTTTGTAATTAATACTATCTGTCAAGAGAAAATGTTATTGCAATTTTTTTTGTGGATTTCAACAAACGGTTTTAATCACATTAATTACAAAAAATTGAACATACAGTTCTATAACTGTAACTATGTACAATTAGTGTTGTAAATAAATATTGCCAATATGCATTCCATTACAACTCACTAGTGGGTAGGCCTAATATTGTGCACATCCAGGAGTGGTCATAAAAAAACCCACGAAGAGTCTGTTGTGGAGCAGTATCTCAGATTGGCTGCTTACATTTTTACAAAATCTAAGCTTCTGTGCTATTTTGCCCATTTCATGTACCCCATTTCAAAAAATGATATTAGTCTTTATCCACTTTAATTGTTTTTTTGTAAGTATTGGCAACATTATTGACTGTTTCAACATCAGTCAATCAAAAATAAACTGGTGTTTTTCTCTACATACTTCTAGTCTTCCATCATACATTTTCATATAAAATGACAAGTTTGAAGTTAATAAGCTGTGGCAAATTCTTCTTTGGTCAAATTCAATTTATGTTACAGTTATTACTAGAATTAGCCCGCAAATGAGTTTGGAGAAAATCTGCATGTCATCAGAATTCCTCTGGGAAGGTGTGAGGCATGCGTTTGGTGCACACATGTGTTTCTCATTAAAGGAGCATATAAAATGTTAAAAAACAGGAGCACATCGCTCTTCACTGACAGCTGGTGGAATGTTGAGTCACCTTTGACCTGACCTACAGCTACAACAGTGTTAGCTGCTTACATGCTCAGCTCTACCCTCCAAGACTTGTGTTGTTGCTGTTCAAATGATATGTTTGTGTGCTTTTACAAAGGTGGACAAATCAGTTAACTGCCTGATGCAATTTTCTTCTTCTGCTGAGTTCAATCTTCACGACTGGACTACTTTTCCTCAAGCCATACTTACGATTTTTGAGGTGCCACATGGGGATGACGGGTCATTCGGAGCTGAACATCACCCCCTGACAAACATGACAAAGCAGTTTTAGAGAGCCATTGAGTAACAGTTACATCAAAGGGGCAAACTGTTGAGACTAAATACATACTCTGCCTTTGCTGTGTGGATGAATGCTTTGCATCCTGGAAAAAAGAAGACATTTACATTTAAAGTTAGACACCCAATACATTATAAGTCAAATAAACCTTTAATACTTTTACACTTTTTTGTAGACTCTCATTCTCTGCATTTGCTACAGGTTTTCTGGCCTGTGTGAGCTGAGGCATTGCTGAAAAGAGGAACGCTTTTCCACCACTGTTGCACGTCTGCAAAGTACTATAAGGCAGTATTTTTTTTTCCAAGTTGAAACAAAAAAACACATTAAATAGTATTTTGTGGCAATTTCTGAAGAACAGCAGGAAAAAAAACTATTACATTTTCTTGACTTTTTTTCCCTTTTTTAAATTTCTTATAACAAGATAACAAATCATGTAGAGTCCCACAAGACTCAATTTTAGAACTTATTTATGCATCCATGGTTGTTCTACACAAACATTAGTTCCCTAGATTTGTGCCTCACGGCAAATGTGTGTTGTAAATAAAATTGTTTAGGCTTAAAGCCATCTCAGGGGCTGACAGCATTCTCAAATAAAGCTCTCAAATAATGTTAGTTTCTTAGTTAAACAAAAGTGGTCTTAAGTTGTTAAGGTTGGAACGCACTGAATCCGTTTAATGTTTTCTGACCCAAGAAATTAGAGTCATAAAATTGAATTTTAGTCTTTATTTAGGTCTTTATCTAGTCTTTATTTAAGTCTTTATCTAAACAAGTAAATAATTCTATACCACAAAGGGGCAACAGTATGAGATTAGTTAAACCACACTAAAGGAGAAGGTCAATTGTTGATTACCGGTATATTTTTTATAGAAGATGTTTCCCTGCTTCTCTGAGAGCCCTTCTCAATTCTTTATTAAGGTATGTAGTTCTTGTAAATTTATCATAATCAAAAACATCAAATTTGGGGGGCAAGTTATATAACTAAACATGGAGGGACAGAGAAATGATATAAGAGATACAAGGCCCAATATTATCCATTTGGAGTCCATAAACATACATTTAAAAGAATACCTGAAAATCGATTCTATAACTCAACTGGCAAATGGTTAACAGGTTCAGTGAAGAAGTGCAGGTTTTATACATTGTCGCTCTTAGTGCACTTCATTCAGGAGAGGTAAGGGTCCAGTTTAGGATGTTGGAGATGGTACAAAAACAGGAGTCACTGATATTATGTTAACTCTGGTTTCTCTGAATCCAACAAGCTAAAAAAAAAAAAGACTACCGGTAGTTTCCCCATTTAGAATGAAAGCTTTTATCAAAGCTGTAAATATACCCTGGAGTTGTAAAGGATTCTCTGGCCTTGGTCACCTCCAAAGGGTCGCTGGGACGGCCAGGACTGAGTCATATCCTGTCAAGCATAAATGAGAGGTGGGGGTTAAAGGTAAACGGAAATATGTCACTGTGATGAATGGGTCTGCACACAGAGAAAGCAGACATCGTAAAGGTGTCGTCAGAACATTCCTTGTTTCTATTTTATTCATGACCCCCACTCCTTTGCATTTGTGCACATACAACACACACATGTAATAAAAACGAAGTCTTGTTATCTTGCATTTTAAGTACATGCTTTCCTCCCCCACCATGGGGGGAGCTTTGGGGGGAAGGGGGTAAATGGAAATCATCTTCAGCGTCTAGAGTGCAGTTTACGGATGTCAAATGCTGGAAGTGGTTTCTTAACCAGTCAAAGTGGGGTAAATTTAAACTCAACAGGTGCATGTCTCAGCGGCGGGTTTCCTGTTTATGTGGGCAAATCCCTCTGTCATCTGAAGATGCTGCGATGTGAGTGTGCGCAGTCATGAAATGTTCAAATAATGCATCTGGGAGGAGCCACTTTAAATCTTTTTTATCAGTCCATTTTCAGCCAATGAAGTCCTCTCACCTCTTCTGAACCTGGAAGGGAGTCGACGAAAAACGGAACAAGAAGCATCAACTCCTACAGAGAAACAAACGTCCCTTTCATAAATAAATAAAAAAAAAAGATTTAAAATGGAGCTTGCTAAAGGATTTGCAAAATTAAACCTAGCAAGTCAAACATTTTGATCGTTTGTGTCACTAATGTCTACATCTTTACCTTGTCGACTCCTTTTTGTGATTAAGTTATATCGCATAAATAGATCATTCTTAAATTAAACAAAGTTTCACACTAATGAAACCTTATCCCATTTTATTTTTTTAGACACTAAAACTGGCTTTTTAACGGTTAATAAAAAACACAACAAAAGATAACCTGGACGTCAAATATCAAATGATAAACAAAGCCAAATAATTAAAAACTATCAATTTATCTATTTATTCTTTAACTATTCACTTGTTATATCTTAGTATTTAATAGTTTAATTAAGCCTTCAGGCAGTATAGCTTAACAATAATGGTAGTTTTAATAATAATAATATATATATTTTTATTTGTTGCTCAGAAGTTTTTCGACAGAAGTCATTTAACATTGTAAAGGGCTTTGAGTTGCATTTTTACTTAGTTATTTCCATAACTAAATCAAAGTTTAAAATGAAATAATAGTTTATCAGTTTCGACTTCATCCTAAATTAAATTTAAAGTTCTTCTCAAATAATCTCCAGGCCCCAGGATTTCTGTTCCTCAGAACAACTAGACCTTTGACATTTCTGACGACCTTTCTTCTCATTAGATTAGATTCTTCAGTTTGGAACCATAAAGGTCCAGTTGGAGGAAAAGAAGGACATGACCTGAGAAACCTTTACAGTTCCCCTTCAGGTCTGTTTAAGGGATTTTTGCTATGTTGAAGTATTCTAAACACCTTAACAAAACTGAAAGGAATTATAATCACACTAAAGGAGTTTTTTTTTAAAGTCCTACACAGATGAAAATTGTGTTTTTGGTGTTTTTAACATGTTCTTGTGGCTTTTTTCTGATGATGGAGGACATATAAAAACCTAAGCTTGAAATTGTATTTCTGAGTATTTCTTAATTCAAATTGATGTGAATCAGGAACAGAAGAAAAAATGCAGTTTGAAAAAGAGCTTATTTGTCACGTAGAAACACTGGGCGGGCCACAAGCTCACTGCTCTGCTCCATTCTGATGCACCCACTTGTAGACAATTAGACCCATTTAATGTTAGGTTATGTGAAGGGCTGTAAGTTAGTGGGACAGCGTGTAAACATATGGATAAAGGAATGTGTACACCCACTTTGGAGGTCGGATTGCTCCACGCCAACAGACCACAACTCAGACGCAAATGTTATATTAATGAACTACGGTCACTCTGCAGAAACTATGTCCTTGAAAATGACAGGTTTATTAATTTTGGCTATAAATTGTAATTGAAATACTTTTAAAATAGCTCAAAAGTGATCAAAGTGGGACTTTAACATCAGTAGAAAGGAAACCAAGTAAAAAAAGACAGATGAGTCAGCTTGGCCTTTGTTTCCTCAGCCAGAAAATAACTTTGTTAGTGTTCAACAAATTTATTTTCTCTGTTCTTTATAGTTCTGAAAGCACTTTTAAAACTTTGAAAGAACATCAATAAAATTAAGGTGTGTGTGTGTTTTTTTTTTAAAAGAATTTTAAGTACCTGCAGGAATTGTGCATATTGTACTCTATACTCTAGATATGAAATGGGACAGCGTTTCAACAGCCACATCACATAAACATGTCAGTGGCGATGTCGGACTTAGTGCCCTGCTCAATGACAAGGAATATGAAACATCACACTGGGAATAAAACAAATTTTCAAATTGCAAACAATCTGAAAAGAGCTGTTTCAAAATTGATTCGAACATAATCACAATAGCAGATGTCTCTGTGTTGCCTCTTATTCTCTTCCCCACCTTGCTGTTCCCACCAACAACACTGCACTGCCCCAGGGAACGTGTTGTTTCCTCATGCCGCTCATCCTTCCACTTCATTATAAGGTCTTCCTCAGTCACCAAGGACACAACCCCTCACCCTCTTCCTCCTCCAACAACAACAACTTCTCCCAGGTGGAGCAGCATGTGTTGCTATCTGCCTTACTCAGTTACCTGTGTTTCTGCAGCTTGGCTTTGCTCCTGGCATCCATCCCGCACAAGCGACAGACAGTAAAGTGAAGGAGAGCAGACCTTCTTTACATGTTTTTATACATCTAAATACTGGTAAAAAGTCTTTTAATCACTTCTATTGCTATTGGACAGACCCGGAGCAACCTTTGGAAATACGTCTCAGCACTTCTTTCCACTGTCAAGCACAGTGATGGAGGTCTGATTATATGGGCTTGTTTTTGAAACAATGAGAGATATGAAGTTTGCAACATAATCTTCTCTGTTGCCCAGAAAATTGTATATGTTTCCTTTAATAATTCAGCACAGATAATCAACATATGAGCAATGTCTGCGTGCTTTCTAGTTTTAACAATTAAATGTTGCAAAATGAGTCTTAAGTCCTTTACAAGAATGAATTTCACAAAGCAAAAAAATTCTCTCTGTGTTGCTGCAAAATATTGCTGTAAAATCTGCTTAAGCATTGTTGTAAATTGCTTTTCCATAAACTACTACTGCAGACAGGACATAAACTATCATTAAAACTAATTGAACAGTTCATTTAGCTTTTCAAATAACCAGGAAATTTGAACAATACGTAGATAATACAAGTAATTAAGAGAGGTTAGCAGGTCAAACAGCATCTGTTGCTTAGGGTTTCGCCCAAATAAATATTTTTTTTGAAAAGCAAACTCAAAATATAATAATAATAATCTAAAAACCAATGCAAAGAAATGCAGCCAGTTCGTGTGTTTTCACAAACATGTAGTCATGAAAAAATAAAGTACACCTTTAAGCTGAGGTATTTCAAGTGACAAAGGACATTTTTCTCTGTTAAAGCTGCAAATTTTAAAAAGTCTTACCTCAAAAATATCTTTGGCACAGCTGTTGTGATGGCCTCTTGTTACCTGTTTAATCCAAAGCAGGCAGACATTGTAAAACAGTGGAGCACGTTATGACTAAGAAGGAGATTTGCGGTACAACCGTGCAGCTCTGACATGCAAATGTCACATACAGCACAAATATAGCACAGACAAGGTGGACAAATGAGCCATTTCCTTCACATTTTCTAAAAAAAAAAAAACATTTTCACACTTAGGAAATTCCATTACAGAGACACACTTCAAAAGTTCTGGGAAAAAAACCTTGGGCATTCTGCTTCCCGCCTTTTTTATCTGATGCATTCACATCTCAGTAGAGCGCTTTAGTGTATCTTACTGTGTCTCCCCCCAACACACACAAAAATACACATGCAAAACAATGGTGAGAGCTGAGAGGGCTGTGAGGCTCGTTCATGACTCATATCTACAAAAATCAAAGCTGCAGATGATCAACCCGGATGCTACCTCTGGTGCATGCAGCTTTTGGTTTCCATACAACCCTTTTTGAATAATTCAACGCACAACTTAAGTTTAATACAAAACGTTCTTGTTTTAGATAGACTGTAATAGAAAAGTTTGTAAATCACCATTTTTTAATGGAGGTGAGCAAAATATTTGTCTTGTCTGAGCAATTTGACCAAAAGACTGAGTCGCAAATTTGTTTGTACGTATACGTTTTTACTCAGTCTGAACTATCAGATTCCTCTCTAACTTTCAATTAAAAAATGTTTTCTGCTGTTTGAGGTTTAGGAGACAAATGCTTGGCAGGATTTTGATTTCCATGCATTTTATTTTGGTGATTTGCTTCTCTGTTGCTGCAAAAACATTGAAAAAGATGCAACTCAGCAAAGAGGAACCATATCTTTTTAAGTACAAATGTGTTCATGCCTTCCCTTGCCTCAACTGTGAGTGTGAAAGTTAGGAGTGAAAGTCTATTATTCATTTGTGTGACTGTTATCAAGTGCAATGTGTTTCAAACCCACAAGGCAAGCACGCAGGCTACAACTGTGGTGCAATACCCAAATGAGTGAAAACCCTTGGGGTCAAACAAACCACAACCCATCATAACACCTGCAGAAAGCCACAGGAGCGGCCTTATGACTAGAGTCTGTTGCATTCTTAAAGTAACTATAGAGTTATGCTCTATTTTTGATGTATCTCCTGCTTATTCATCATTGCAAACAAACTTTAATTAGATTTTTTACAGAGTTGCGCAAAGTATACTGTGTTCACTGACTGACTAAGAAAATGTGAATCAAGTTTGTTTAAAAAAAAATCACTTTTTGTAAACAAAACTGTAATGCATGCCCCGAATCTCATTAAAAATGAAATGTACATCTCTCCACGTGATTCTGTTGAAGATTTTAAAAGATCATCTCACCTGAGAAAATGCGCATCGAAGCAGAACGCAGACAATGGAAGGTTCCCCTTTGCCACCGAGGACGGTAGGCATTGTTCCTGGATGGTCAGTGTTCTCCTCCGGTGTCCATGCCAGTGAGACAAGAGTCAGGCCGGATGTGCGGCGGCTGCGGCTCTCCCTCCGTCACGCACGGACTCAGCGGGGTATGTAGGCGGGCCGCCAGCGTCAGAGATGACACGAGCGTTTACGCACGGGGATCACGACTCAGAGAAATGAAAAATCGCAGGTTTTCTGTCCTCTTCACAGAGACCTGATAGCAAATGATGGGAAACCTCCCTGGATCATCAGTGGAGAGAAGGAAACAGAAATCAACGCACATCTCTCCCTCCACAAAGTGATATAATCAAAGCTGAAGCATCAGGATGCAAGCTCGTCTTGTAGAGGAGAGTGGATGCTGGGAATGACAGCGGGAATGAGAGGATGCAAATGCTTAAGACCAGCCTCCACCTTCACACACCAACACTCTTAGTTACAGACCCATGGTGACAGAACCAAAAGACACAACTGCATCCCCTGATGCCTGCACAGACTATAACCTCAAGAGTCAGCCTTCATGACTACACACACATTTCCTTATCACTGGAACACACACAAATGAGTACCAAAGACTGAGCTGCCTCTCTCCTTGGGTTGGTTTCTGTTTTTTTTTTTTGCAGATTTCAGGTGCAGGAAAGTAAGAAAACCCATGAGTCAGCAAGTGGAGATATATCACTTTTTATTGTCTGCATTCAAAATGTAAACGGGCATGCAGGTTTATATTTCACAATTATACACATTCTCTTATTTTAGATATGAACTTATATTAACTTGGAAGCAAGTACCTTAAAGTTATTACTTCATGGAGGAAAAAAGTGATGGTCATTGTTAGTAAGAGCTTTCTGGCTCCCTCTTGGTGCTGTGCTAAGATGACACAGTGCTAAAGCACATCTTAAGGTGTCTGACAACCAGCATGCAGAAAACAGTGTCTGAAAGCAAATAAGTGCACTCAGAGGGCTCCACTTTGTGGACAGTGAGAGAAGTGATGTGCCTAAAAATGGAGTAACAGTTACATTTCACACACACACAGATGGTATTAGAGTTACTTTTGGTTTGTTGACATTGTACAAACAAATATTTTACAGAAGAAATGGTTGATTGGGTGATTTGGGATTTCTTTGTCATTTTCCACATCTGGCCAGTTATCGTGACCCTCAATAGTTTTCTGCCTCTCTCGGAACCTGTTGTTGGAAGTCTTTTTTGTTTTGTGCCAGATTAAAGTCATTAACACTTAAGCTACTTTCACACCACCCTCAGCAACGCGCATTCAAGTGACTGCTTACAATGAAAGGTCTGTGTAAACACATGTAAATGCACGTTTTGGGCTTCCGCATTCAAGACGCTTGCATTCATCCAGTAGGGACATCAGTTTAGTAGTGATGTATGGATGACGTCCCTATAAATTCACGGAAGTGTCAACCATTTGAAAATTTATCACGGAGGACAAATTACTAATTGAGGTTTTTGGAATTATAAGACACTAAATCTTTCATATATCGGACTAGAGCTGTGAGAGAGAAATCCTGGAGCAAAATTCACCAGATTTGCACCGCTTCAACATTTTGCACAAAGCCTCCTCCAACTCCAGGTGGTGGTCGTGTAAACAGGAGGAAAAGAAGAAAAGAAGCCCCTCCCTACTTTTTCATTGTGAACACCATAGGCTAAATGCATGCTCAAGAATCTACATCTACCGCGTTCTTGAGCCCGTCACATGTCTTGTGTGTCTATAGCCGTAGTGGTTAAATCAGTTTGCTCAATTGGTTTATCTTTAAAACAGTTTTTTGTGGTAATGCTCGACATAAAAAAACCCTAACTTCATTTTGTAAAGATATATTTTTGATTATACTATATAATGCCTTAGTTCCACAATAGAAATGTCAAAAAACTAAATTCTGAGTTGTAAATTATCATTTTTTCATACAAATATCACAAACATTCAGAGACAGTTTTTAAGTTTTATGACAAAAGATCAAATGTGCAAAATAAAAATGTATAACTCCACAAAGCTAAGAAAAGGTCTCCTGGACTAAATAAAATGTTTCAGAGATTCATTTCAGAGGGTATAACAATTATGCGTTTGTTTAAACCAAAAAGTTCAAAGCTAAAAACTTTTTGAAAACGTCATGTTAAATTCTGAGAAAGGAAAAAAAAATGCTAATGAGGGGCTCGGTTTCCTTTCTGCATCATTGTAAACAGTCGTTGTGATTGGCAATCTCATCAGTTAGTTCAGGGAACAATGATTGTTTGATTGATTGATTTTAACCAAAAACAAATAATATACAGAAATATCAATCTATTAAGATAATAATTGAACAAATGAGAAGATTAAGAAAATTAAAGAAAATAATGTCATCTTCTAGACATTATCAATAATCTTGATCATAAACAGACATTTTAGATTTAACATTCAGTGCACACACATGACACATTAAGTCCATTACATTAAATCCATTATATGTTGATTATTCGTGAAGGTTCTCTATAGGTGTTGTCTTGATATTATAGAAACTGCAACTGTTTTGAATACAGTAATAGCTTTTACAAACGGTGTTTGGTTGTTTTTGTGCTAAGTTTTTGGTGTTTTTTCCTCTATAGACATTTTTTGTAGGATTTACAGTCAGGACCATAAATATTTGGACAGAGACACATTCTTTCTAATTTTGTTTCTGTATATTACCACAGTGAATTTTAAATAAAACAACTCAGATGCCATTGAAGTGCACACTTTCAGATTTTATTCCATGGGTTGAACAAAAAGTTTTCATTAAAATGTGAAAAACTAAAGAATGTTTTAAACACAATCCCTTCATTTCATGGGCTCGTAAGTAATTGGACAACTGACTTCCATGCTATTGCATGGGCAGGTGTCTGCAATTCCCTTGTTATGTCATTATGAGTGAAGCAGATAAAAGGCCTGGAGTTGATTAGAGGACTCGTGCTTGCATTTTGAAGATTTTGTTGTGAACAGACAACATGCGGTCTCAATGCAGGAGCTCTCAATGCAGGTGAAAGGAGCCATCATTAAGCTGAGAAAACAAAAAAAAAACATGCCAGAAATTGCTACAGTATTAGGAGTGGCTAAATCAACAGTGTGGTGCATCCTGAGAAAGAAAGAAAGCACTGGTGAACTCAGCAACACAAAAAGACCTGGACGTCCACGGAAGACAACGGTGGTGGATGATCGCAGAATCATTTCTATGGTGAAGAGGAACCCGTTCACAACAGCCAACCAAGTGAACAACACTCTGCAGGAGGTAGGCGTATCAATATCCAAGTCTACCATAAAAAGAAGACTGCATGAAAGTAGATACAGAGGGTACACTGCAAGATGCAAGCCACTCATAAGCCTCAAGAATAGGAAGGCTAGATTGGACTTTGCTAAAAAGCATCTCAAAAAGCCGTGGAGAAGCTCATGATCCAAAGCACACTGCATCATCAGTAAAACACTGTGGAGGCAGTGTGATGGTCTGGGCGTGCATGGCTGCCAGTGGCACTGGGACACTAGTCTTTATTGATGACGTGACAGAGGACAGAAGCAGCCCAATGAATTCTGAGGTGTTCAGAGACAGACTGTCTGCACAGATCCAGGTGAATGCAGCCAAACTGATTGGGCGGCGTTTCATAATACAGATGGACAACGACCCAAAACACACAGCCAAAGCAAAGAAGAGGAATATTCTTGAATGGCCAAGTCAGTCACCTGATCTTAACCCAATTGAGCATGCATTTCACTTGTTAAAGACTAAACTTCAGACAGAAAGGCCCACAAACAAACAGGAACTGAAAGCCGCTGCAGTAAAGACCTGGCAGAGCATTCAGAAGGAGAAAACCCAGCATCTGGTGATGTCCATGAGTTCAAGACTTCAGGCTGTCATTGCCAACAAAGGGTTTTCAACCAAATATAAGTATTAACCATTTTGTTTTCAGTTATTTCATTTATCCAATTACTTACAAGCCCACCAAATGAAGGCATTGTGTTTAAAAAATGCTTTAGTTTTTCACATTTCTATGCTATCTTTTTGTTCAATCCATGGAATAAAAGCTGAAAGTCTGCACTTCAATGGCATCTGAGTTGTTTTACTTAAAAGCCACTATGTTAATATACAGAAACAATATTACAAAGAATGTGTCTCTGTCCAAATATTTATGGTCCTGAATGTATTTCCCTATGTAAATATGTCTGTGTTTTTTTCCAGCTTTTCCAAATTTCCTTGTTGTGTTTGCTGTCATACTTTTGCAAGATTTTTCAGATCTTTTTTTTTTACTTTTGTTATTGTTGTGCCATTTAACTCCAATGGTACCTGACTAGTTTTAACAAATTTCAGAAAAGTTTGTATGTCTTTTTAGGGAAGGGAATTTAAGAAACACGTTATTGTATATTGAACAAAATAAAAAGGGTGCTCTATGTTCAAATGATTTCTATGGTTTTTGTTCTAATATTTTTAAAAACCGCAAAAGGAAAGAACTCCAAACAGGCTGGGCACTAACCTTATCTGCTCATGAAAACTATAAGAAGAGCTTCAGTTAAAAGTTTAAAAGCCACATTGCACAAACAGCAAAAATCATGGAAAACATTTGCATGAACCCCCCCCCCCCCCCCCGCTTTTACCGTCACACCCCCAAACTAATATTACCGATACATCAAAAATGGTGAGCACTATTGGAGCTATTCAGCTGTAAAGTTTAGAGCCAGATTCCAGTTAGGACAAAGAAGATAAAAAAACACATGAATCTATTTGTCTGCAAGTAAATGGATCAGAATGGAGCGGGGCAGAGAGCTTGCGACTCACCCAAAGTATTTTCTACATCACAAATGCAATCTTTTTTAAACCTTTTTTCTGCTACTGATTCACAAATATTTGAACTAAGAAATACTCAGAAATGTAATTTAAAAATCATTTTTCCAAAATGTTCTCCATCGTGAGAAAATTGTTGTGAAAAAAAACACCAAAATTGCAATTCTCATCGGAATGGGTCTTCAAGCTTTCAAACCAAAGCTGGCAGCTTGAGCAGTTATTTGTCATGGTTGGGGGTCCGATTCCCAAGTTGCTCTCATTGTGTCCTTGTGTAGTGTGGTTTCACTTAAAAAAAACTGCTCTAAAGTATCTTTCAAATGACTAAATGTAATTGGAATAAGAAATAAGATTAGGAGACCTAATAAAGTGTTTGAAAGAACTTAGATACATTTGAAAAATATTTTTGTAAGTTTTACATTTTATTATTGCCGTAATTTGACCTTCATTATAGTTTTTTCGATATGCTTCAACAAAAAAATGCAATAATACATTTCGAATGAATCATATTTATTTCAAACCGTTTTCAATAGATTGACATTAAGTAAATTTAAGGTCTGGCCTAAAAAAAGAGGGGAAAAATCTCCTCCGCAGCAGATAAAAGAGCAGACTGACGTGGTAGTATAAAACGAAAAAAAAGGAGCAGGATATGCAAAGCTGCATTTTGAAAGCCTATTCATAACACGCTGACTTGACCCAACAACTGGTTGGACTGGCTTTGCTGCTCCAGTGTGATGTCATCCAATCGATGGGTAGCTGGCGGCTGCGATGCGCATGTATGCGCATCACAGCGAACCGTATGTGAAAGCTTTCCAGGTTAGACCAGAAGGAAACAGACCATTCAAGGAAAGGAGCCAGGCTTTTGGATCCAAATAAGCTGCTCGTCTTTCATCTCATCGGCACCCGAGGTGGAGAGCTCCCTGCGTTCTCAAAATTGATACCTCCAGCATCCCTTTTTTGTCTCTGAGGGGGATTAGTAACGTTTCTCCTGTGACGCACAGATGCCAGCGTAACCAGGGCGGTGAGCTGTTAGAGATACCCACAACACCGCCTCTTTGTTGAGCAGGATCTGCTGCGCCTGGACATGAATTCGGCGGAGCAGACGGTTACATGGTTGATCACGCTCGGGGTGCTGGAGTCGCCGAAGAAGAGCATCTCTGATCCTGAAGCTTTCCTGCAGAGCTCCCTCAAAGATGGGGTGGTCTTGTGCAGGCTGTTGGAGCGGCTCAACCCGGGAGCCACGGAGAAAGTAAGCGAGGCTCCTCTCCACCCCTCCACCCCACCCTTCAAAACAGACTGCGTGCCCGTGCGCGCTGTCCACAGGCGTGACACCGACGCGGTCTGTTGTCTGGCTTCTCTTTTTGCGCACTGATCCATGAAGCAATTTCTTTTGTAGGTCACGGCGGCCCTTGTTATTGTCTGCAGCAGGATGGTGCGCGTTAGTGAGTGTCAGCCTGCAGAGACAGTTAGGCCATTGTATCGATCAATCTATTGATCTTTCCAAAAAAGAAGCCAACATAAGGAAATGTGTTTAAAAACCTCACCAGGTGGGGTTAGATCCAATGTTGCTTTATGAGGGGCCTCAATAATAAGGTAAAAACATTGGTGTCATTTAGTGGGCTTGTCAAAAAATATCCTTTGTAATCTGATGCTTGTCAGTGAATCTGCACACAGTCACCAGACAGGGATGGTGAGCTGTCTGCAGACCTGCTTTGAGAGTGGGCCGCCATTGACTGCAAAGAGACAGATGGATGCTTGTTTTTTTTTTTTTTTTTTTTTTTTAAAGAAACAGTGCAGTTTCCCCCCCAGCATTTACCTTTTGTAGCTCCGCCCATTCCCCCTGTCCTGTTTTTAGGCCATCTCCTACCATGGTGGGCTATAGCCCAATTCCATTTATCATTGCGCAGAGATGAGTACAGCATCAAGAAATTGATTAGAGATGAGTATTTGTCATGTCAGCCTAAATAAAACATAGTTATCAAATTCATTTCTTATAACTAATAAAAAAATAATATTTGAAGACAATGAAAATTGGGTTTTTGACATGTTCTTATGGCATTTTTCTGATGACATGTATATAGAAAATTCAGCTCAAAATTGCATTCCTGCGTATTTTTCTATTCCAATGGTTGCAAATCAGAAGCAAACGGGAAAAAAAGACATTGAAAAAGGTTGTATTTGTAAAGTAAGGCTAATAGCTCCCTGCTAAGCTCTGTTCTGATGCATCATTTGTAGATGACAATGTACATTTTTGTTTCCCATGTCCAACCTGGCATCTGGATCATAACTGTACAGCTGGATAGCTCCTTGCCATGTAAGTTAGCAGGAGAGCATGTAAACAAAGAGCTCTCGGTTATGGCTAGGGGCTCAGGATTGCTCCGCACCAGCAATACCATCCACAATTTAGAGGTGAATTTCTAACAGACTCCTGCCACTCTGCTGAAACTGTGAAATAACATACTTTTTGATTATGGCTAAAAACAGCATAATCATAATTAAAAGACCAATGAGAACACTTCAAGATCAAAAGACAATTGGAGTGGGACTTTAAGTACTGAGTAACAGTCTGATGCTTATCTAATTTATGGCCTAAATTTACAGACTCAGACTATTTAACAAAAAACAAATTATGTCAGTGTTGGTATTTTGGAGATACTCAACACACATGGGCACAACTAAAAATATTTCCTGCAGTACAGTGTTTTAGACACCAACACCTTCACTGATAGAGAACTTTAAATCTTAAATCATAATGTTTGAATGATTAGGTTTATAGTGCTTCATTGTACTGTTATTATTATTATTGTGCATTCTTATGTTTAATGGTACAGGAGCACTGGTTTCTCACTTCATAAATGAAAGAAAAGTATAAAGTATGGTGCAGTAAAATAACTTTTATGGTATATTTTCATGGTACAAGGATAACTTGATTTTACCAATCTCTAACACTGAACCTTTGAAGAGGAAGGCTTAAAGGAAAGCTAATGTTAGAATCAGTACATCCCTTGAATGAATGACATGGAATGTCTTTTTTTTATTTAGTATTTAGTGTTTTTGATGATTCAGAAACGATTGAAAAAAACAATGCTAAATGCAGTTTAGAATATATAAAATTGATAAATACATTCTATTTCAATGGGCTTCAGTGGAACAGTGGTTAGCGCTCTTGCCTCACAGCAAGAAGGCCCCTGGTTCAAGTCCCAGCTGGGGGACATGAAACAGAACATCAATGGGGACCTTTCTGTGTGGAGTTTGCATGTTCTTCCTGTGCATGCCTGGGCTTTCTCCAGGGTCTCCGGCTTCCTCCCACCATCCCAAAAACATGCTTCATAGGTTAACTGGTTAATCCAGTGGTTCCCAAACTGGGGGGCGCGCCCCCTAGAGGGGGCGTGGAGGTATTGCAGGGGGGGCGCGGTGGAGTTTTTTTTATCATACTTTATTGACAAACAACATAATACAATAACAATGTGAATGTCTCAGGGGGAATTGAAATGTGTACATATTGCAGAAAAATATAAAAAACAAAATAAAAAGTATATAAATATATACACAAACATATACAACATAAGACAAAAAGAATTATTACTTCAAAAATCTTTGGGGTTTAATAAATTTTAAATCTTTCAAAAATTAAATTAGTTGGAATTGCTTTTTGGTTTTGCAGATGTTTGATAATGGTAGATTACTGATTGATTTCACTCAAAAACTGCTGGAATTTAGGTTTGGAGTTTGACCATTTGGCCTTATGGATATGGAATTTTGCCAATAATAAAAACAATTGTGTAATGAAGATACAATCTTTGTCTACTTTGATAGTAAGGTGACCCAGAATAATGTCTTTATCTAAAAATGTAACAGTTTGTTTAGTTATATTTCCAATATAGTTTCCCACTTCAATCCAAAACTTATTTGTATGTCTGCAGTCCACAAACAGATGATAAATAGTTTACTCCTGAGTTCCACAGAATGAACAAAACAGGTTCATGTCCACAACAAATCTACTCAAAGTTTTTTTGGTAGGATATATACAATGCAATATTATGAAGGGCACCTCTTTTATTTTGTTATTTAGACAGTATTTATTGCTAATAGTCCAAGCATAAGTCCATTTTATGTCCACAAAGTTGGATTCCCAATAAAACCTCCCAGCAGGTAAGGTTGTGGTATGTAAAAGATTTCTTATTTGTTTATTGGAAACACAAATATCCACATTGTCCAAAAAAATTATCTGGGTTCTTAATTGACTTGTGTTCTAAATCCCTTTAAACAGTTGAAGTAGACTGGTTGGAACGGAATCTAACACTATTGCATATTCTCTGGGTGGAACAGGAATTCCGAATTTTAAAAGAAATTCTTCATACGTCAGAAGATGTCCATGAGAATTGAAAAGTTGTCTGATTAAAACAATATCATTATCATACCATCTAGGAAAAAAAGGGATTTATTCTTGTATTGTACATTACTGTTATTCCAAATACAACAAGTTGTTGGAGAAAAATTATGTTTATAAAGGAGTTTCCAGGCCAGCAGGGCTTGTTTGTAAAAGTTTGAAAGTTTTGTGGGTAATTTTTCAATTTTACAATTACATTTTAGCAAGAATTTAATTCCTCCCATTGTTTCAAATATATATTTGGGAAATGCATTCCAGATATTGTCTTCCCCTTTCAATAAATTACTTAACCGCTTTATTTTAAAAGAGTTGTTTAAAGTTTCAAAGGTTAATACTTCCATGCCCCCATGTTTTCTGGTGTTACACAAAACATTTTTCCTTAAGTAATGACATTTTTTCCTCCAAATAAAATCAAATAATGTTTTGTTTAATATGTTACAGATGTGTTTTGGCATTTCTAAAGACAGAGACACATAGACAGATCTAGAGATTCCTACAGCTTTAGATAACAGAATTCTACCGTTCAGAGAAAGATTTCTCATTAACCACATGTTATAAGGCGCGGTGGAGTTTAGAAACAAAGGATTTGTGTTTGTGTCAGTGTGGGGGGGCTCGAAAATATTCTAATCTTCAGAAAGGGGGGCCCTGCAGAAAAAGTTTGGGAACCACTGGGTTAATCTAAATTGTCCTTAGGCGTGAATGTGAGTGTGCATGGGTGGGTGTGTGATTGTGGACACTCTACCCTGTGACAAACTGGTGACCTGTCCAGGGTGCCCCCTGCCTTTGCCCACAAGTGGCCAGGATAGGCTCCAGTAACCCCGTGACCCCAAAAGGGGATAAACAAAAGAGAGAAGATGAATGAATGAATTCTATTTCAGAGTATTGTGATGAACAAACATGTAGATTTCCCTGAAGCAATCTATCTTGGGGATTAGATGTCTTAGCAGTGGGCAACCTTGCATTTTGACACAAAAAAATCTAGATACTTTGACATCAAGTGATCTTTAGTTTTTTTTAAGCCTGAAAAATATCACACACCAGAAATATTAAGACAACCACTTCTCCTTTTTAACACTACTTTCAAAATGAACCCTTTTTACATTTTAAAAAAAAATTTTGAATCACAATTGTGAAGTCAAACTGTTTGTCTGTTTTAGTTGTGTAATAAGCCACTCATAAATGTCATATTTATAAAGCCTCAAGGAAGAATTGATAGTTATATTTAATTATTAAAATATTATCCTATAAATTCACAGAGTATGTAGGACAAATTATTAAGTAAAAAACAATTTTAGTGAAAATGTCTGTATTAGCCACTGGAACATCTTTTCGTTTGTAGAAAATGAACTTAGTTCAGATTAGAAGAACTTGATTAACATAAATGTTTCATGCCATAATATCCTTTTCTGGTTTTATGGGTAGCTAGATATTGATTTGGTGTTTTTGTAAAATTGGCATTCATGGTGGCGCTGTGGTTTGCACTCGTGCCTTACAGTGAAAAGGAGTTTTTGTGGAGTTTACCTTTTTTCTTCAGGATCTCCAGATTCCTCCCACAGTCCAGAATCATGCTTCATAGATTAATTGGTGACTCAAATGCCCCTGTGGTTGTGAATGTGTGACCCTGCAACAAACTGGTAACATTCACCCAACAGTAGCTGGTTCTGAAGACAACTGGATGGGTTGTAACTTTGAATTTCTGGGATTTGCTGTCCACATTTTACAGTCACTGCAGAAAAGCTTGATTGGCAATAATCTGTCAAATCAGATGTCTTAATGACAGAATAACAGAATCCTCCCCTTAACCCTTGTGCTATCTCAGATGACCCCCCCCCCTTACTTTGACGTGTTAAAGTAATGATGACAAAGGTGGATAAAGGTGGAAAGATTTCATGTAATCCATGGACACCAGTGACAATTACAAATCATTGAAGAAAAAAGGTTCAGCGCACTGTCTAGTGGGTCTAGATGACCCAACTCCCTACGTTACAGTGCATAGGATAGCACAAGGGTTAAGACTCATTTAAAACAATGATTTTTGATCAGAAATTGGATTACGTTTTAAATATATTAATTATGTAACCCTGAGGACCAGTGTTGTTCCTCTCAGTTTGGATCTTGAACTTATTATTTTGGAAGGAACCATTGAGCTAAAAAGGTGTTGGTGTATGTAATTTGTAAACATTTTTTGTAGTGATTTTTACAAATAAGAAGATAAGACTATTAGTGAAAGTTGAATGATTTGTGTGAGATGTTCATAATTGAATAGGTTTTATCATCAAAAGTGTTGAGGTTTGAAAGGTTTTTTGATGAGTGGAAGAAATTTCTTTCAATGAATTAATAGGTGGAGCTTCACAAACAGAGAGCACAAAAGGCGGCCGTTTGGATTTGATTGTTGCCGTTGGTGAGAGACAGTGAGCTACCTCTACTATACATTCCTCTATTGTCAATAAATCCCAGAGTTAGTAATACCTAGACCTGCCCATTGCTATCCTCACTGTGGTAAACTGCTTCTGTGGCAGTCCTGTTACAATGAACTGTGTATTTTGCTTGTTTGTAGTTTTGCGTGCAAATACAAATAGCATAAAAAAAATGTAAGCCTAAAACTACACATTCATTCTGGCCTTTTTATACTGGACATGTTACATTACAAATTTGTACACTGCAAAAAAGGCTCCTTAAAAATGAGCCATAAATTCTTACCCATTTGCAGATTTTCTTTAAATAAGTTTAAAAAATTGTTAATGGGATAAGAAAAATTGCATTCACCAAAAATTCTTATTTGAAAAGATAATCTAGTCACAAAGACATTTTTTCTTAAAGTAAAAAGATTTTGCGATTTAAAAACAATCTTGGTACGATTATTCTTCATGCGATACAGATGGTAAGACCATTTTTATTGAAACAAGGGTCTTTTTCACTTTTTTAAGATTGATTTTTTTGTAGTGTATTTGTTAGAAGGAATACAACTGGTTGGCTTCGGTTCTAAGTAAAACATTTCTTTATAGAATGTTTTCATCTATAAAATCTTGACATGAAAAAATAAAATAACCTTCACTCACACTCACACCTATCTGTAAAAAAGGTCCTAGAATAAATTAAATTTGGCAAATATGTCAAAGAGTAGAATTGTACCCTTATTTTACATACAGTTTAAAGCATTGAGATAATTTTTTGTAGATGTTTAAATTTTTTATTTTATGAAGTCAGGCCATAATTGTTTCCATTTTGAGGCATGAATAAAGAAGAAATTGAGATCAATAATAAATTGTTCAAGGCATATGTGTGAGTCCTTCAAGTTGATCCCAAAGATTGTCCAAAGTAAGCCTGATCTGTAGCTGGAATTTAGGAGAGAGTCGGTCCAAAAGATGTTTCCAGAAATTTTGGAGTATGAACAATGAAAGAAAAGATATTTGGTGGTTTCTGTTTGAGAGTCACAGAAAGTTCAATTATCACATGGACCAAATTATTCACGATGGGTTTTTGAGGAAAGTTTGGATCATACTAAATGAGATAGGTGTCACAGAAATGCGTGTTTCAATTATCATACCAATGGTTATATAGGTTTAAATGACTGTAAAAATCATATATTTAGACTTGGAGAGATTGTAAAAATAATTCGATGTTATTGTTTAAGCTCCATAATCAGAAATATCTCCTGCATTTTATACATTTTGTAGTGAGTGTGTTACTGTCAGTGGAGGAGGTTAGAGACCACTACAACATTAGTGGTAGTCTCCTCTGACGTCATTTCCCCTTCATTCAGTCCTGAAGGCTCTTCCACTTCCCGAATGCGGGGTTCTTGTGTTCATCCCACCGGAGGTTCTGAGCTGCTGCTCGTTCAGGCTGTAGAAATGCTCGTGGGAGAAGAAATAGTTGCTTTAAAACCAACAACTTTACATTTCACCCCAGTCTGAAAAGACGAGCGCCCCTGAAACGCCAAGTGGAAGTATTTCCCCCCTTCCCTTTAATCGAGGTTTCCGTTTTTCCCCCTCCAGATTTACCCAGAACCGAAAAACGACGGCGAGTGCCTGAGCAACATAAAGGAGTTCCTCAAGGGCTGCACATCGTTCCGCGTCGAGGTAAGAACAATTTTTCTTAATTTACAAAATTAGACTCCTATTTAATAGGGTTGTGTCGACAAAAGTCTGCATTTTATTCCACAAAGAGGGGTGTTGTGTGTTCATTTATTGGTAGATACAACAATACACAAAGCGTCCATGGACGAACCGTCACAGCGCGAGGACAATCACACCCATCGCTAGGCTCGGAGAGCTTCTCACTAGCTAGCTTGTTGTTTGGGGTAAAGATATAACATATTAGTATTTCTGTTAAGAATTCATTAAAATAGTTAAACTTGTTCACGTCCCCACCCCCAGGTGGAAACGTCCGACTAGCGTTTCGTGTCTCTAATGACATGAACACACGGCTTTGTCTTCGCGCTCGTGCGTGACTGTTGTGTCCCTAAAACTAGATGACCCAAGTCATCATCTGAAACCTCGCCGTTATATACAGAGTGAGGCGGATGTAAAATCTTTCTCCTCTTTGCTAATTCTGAGGGCATTTTTAAAGCAACCTGCCGTGGGAATTCTGGGAAAATGAAGCACAAAGTGGTGTTTATGTTCATGTTTTTGCCCTCTGCCTAAAGAGTTCATTGAACTGCACCAGTGTGACAATGCAACTCAGTGTTCCTCAGCATTGCTTCTCCCTGCACTGCCTCCAGACATTGAAGCAGAATAGATGAAGCCGTGGCGTCACAGACTGCTGTCAGACTCTGTTTGAGGCCATACCACTGAAATGAGAGGGAGGTGAAATGCATTCAGCCTCACTTGTGAAGTTATTGACAGCTTCTGGCAGTACAAATTCAACATTTGTTTGATGACAGCATATCTTCAGGTTAGTTTTTATATTCCAACCAATATGGGTGTAACAATTCTGTTTTATAACTATTCGATTCATATCATAATTTGCAGGTACTGATACGATTCATAGTTAATATATTGGTTCATTTTGAACAATCCGATTCACTGACCTAAAATGGGTACAGGACATCTTTGGTCGACTAATTTCAACCAGTGTACTAAACAGAGCAGTTGAAGTTTTCAGATTACTTGTATTTCTTGCAAGATCATTTAGTGTAAATGAAATACGTGTACAAACAAGTAAACAAGAATAAATGGCAAATCCATTCACATTTTTTTACTAAAGCTCAGTCCACTGTTGTTTTTCCACATCCAAATAATCCAAAGGGAACATTTTTAGAATATTTTTCAGCACTGTATGGTCACATCTTTGATAAATTCAAAGTGTTTCCACTGGAATGATGGACTAATCACTTTTTGTTGATATCACGTGTTGTCCGCTGTGATGCACTTGATCATTATTTACTGTGAAATAGACTTGCAGTGCCTTAATACAAATGTTGTTTTCCATGATAGATTATAATTGATATATTTCATTTTGAAACAATTTTATAATGGTATAAGTTGATTCAATTAACAACTAGCCTCAGGCAGTTTGATCTGATGGGGTCATAGTAAAATAAATTGATTAATCAGTTATTTGTTACACCCCTACTAACAAATGATTTTCCTTTTTTTGGAATGAGCGGGATGCAGCAGGATTTAGAGAACGGCAGGCGGCTGTTCGCCATCTGTATTCTAAAGAGGATCTTCTCCAGAGCCTTAAGCACCTCTGGCTCTGACCCCAGTAAGCTTTGGTTATAATGGAGCTGTGGCCTCATGAAGGACAGAAACGAGGACACTGCTTTTTCCATTTTGAATGGTGGCCCTCAGTTAAGTGCACTTAGAATGGTTAACTATTGCAAACGTCTTGGTTTTAATTCAGATGTTTGGTTCAGTTCAACACAATCTGATACCTAAAAAACTATTACTACTGACCCGGATGGTTTTGGTGACAGAATGTCCACTTTAGGGGTTGTTTCTATAAATAAAAGCAGGATATTTCGTCTCATACTAAATTATAAGACTAAATTTAGATAGTTCACGTCTCCAAATAAAGGCTGAAGTTCTTGCATAATTCAGCACGCCCCGCTAGTCGTCTCATTTGAACTTGGTGGGCTTACACACCCACTCCGATGAAAATCATGTTTTTGCTGTTTTTAACATGTTTTTGTGGCACTTTTCTGATGATGGGGGACACAAATAAGAAAATGAAGATCAAAATTGCATTCCTGAGTGTTCCGTGTAAATCGGGAGCGGATGAAATAAATGATGTTTTGAAAAGAGCTTAATTAAAATTAGAATTGGAGTTCTGTGTAGACCAAGGTTGGACAAACTTTTTGACCCGTCATTTCAAAACTGTTATTTGCTCTAAATTTTAGTATTAATTGCACCAATGGGTTGGTGTACCTCAGAGAAAAACTTTAAATAGGATAGAGGCTGTGTTAATGTGGTGTTGGAATGATCAGAAAAATGCCCACCCTCGGTGCAGACCAGTGTCATTGCTGATGAACCTGTTGTTCTAATGAAGCCCAGTGAGTTTTGAGTTTGCTTTTTTAAACAAACATTTAGGAAGAACGAAATAAGATATATTTTTTTAAAGTCCCACTCCAACTATATTTTTATATCTATTGTTAAATTGTTCCCAGTGGTCCTTTTAATAATGATTATATGCAGTTCTAAACTAAAAAAAAAACTGTCATTTTTTAAGACATATTTTGTGTAGAATGACAGTAATTCATTACAAATTTGTGTCCAAGTTGTGGACAGGACTGTTGGTGCCGAAATAACCATTTGCTTATATTCCATGATTCCTTTTAGTTACACGTTCTCCCACTAACTTACAGCCCTTCACAATCCCAAGCTAACATTACCAGAGCATCAAGAACGGTGAAGAAAACAAAGACATAAATCTATCTATTTGTCTGCAAGTGGTTGCATCAGGGGCCTGTTTCAGAAAGGAGGTTAAGTGTAAACTCTGAGTGCATTAACCCTGAAATCAGGGAAACCCTGGGTTTTCCGTTTCAGAATGGGAGGTTTGTTAAACCAGAGAAAGCAGAGTAAGTCAAACCTGTTTCTGAAAGAGAGGTAACTTATACTCGGAGTCAGTGTCCATGGTTACTTATGCTGTGAACCTAACCTGGTCGGGAGCAGGTTTTATTCTCCAAACTCAAAGTTTCTGCCGGTCCCCTCCCCTTTTTAAAGACGAAGCGGTATTTTTCACTTTAACCTTTATTGGACAAATTTCCTTCACACAGAGACAAGTGACAAGAATGGCTTGTCCTTTTTTGGAGGACCCAATAGACGAGGAGTCTGCATTAATTCGTAGAGAATTATATTTACCTCGTACGAGGATTTTGAGAAGACTCTTTTCTTTGTCATTTCCCCATACGTTTTTGTTTGAGCTTTACCGTTTTTCGTTGCAGTCAATTACATATATACAATGAAAACAACATTAGATATGTATTGCTATGTAGATGTTTCATATGTCAAATATTGTCAACAAAGCCTACATCCATGACATGCTCACATTTGACCGGATTGATTTATGTTTTTATACTTCATTTTTAGCTGCTGCAATGTTCTTTTAATTCCTGCATGATTGCATCTACATGAAAATGAAATCAGGGACATTGAATTAGATTAATGTAACAATTACTTTTTGGAAACACAATTTTCCAGCACTGCTTACTTTCTTAATCCCATATAAACCTGTGTGTGTGTGCTGAGCGGGGTGCGATCCACGAGAGACAAGGGGAGGGGCGAGTGCAGGTGCAGATGGGGGGGACGGAGCGGAGGTGTGTGCGTGGGATATATTGTGTGTTCGGAGGACGGAGCACTTAGTTAAATAAAGAGAAGGTGTCATTCCCAGAATAACTGTTTTGGAGTCATTCTTAATCCGCTCTGGAGGTTGAGGGTTTGGAACGGGAAGTGAACCCCGAAGGAGAATTCCCTTCGGCCCTGAAGGAAATCTCCCCTGCGCTTCTGACCACGGTCGGAAAGACGAGAGAAAAGAAAGGAGAAGTCTTCGCGCAGCGAAAGGTTCAACAGTAGACAAAAGTTCACTTTTAAAAAAACAATTGCATGTATTAATATTAAACTGACCAACGTTTGCAAGAGGGGAAGGTTAACAAAAAAGTCCTCTAAACATTACCAACGTTAAAGGCATTCCCCCCCCCCAGATTGGTTCTGTACACTATGCAGCATTTCATGCATTTACACCAGGAATAACACTTCAAAAGTAAACCTTAATATCCCCATTTTTTATTTCACTCCTTACGCTATTTAAAAAGTTATTACAGTCAATATTTTATAACAACGATTTAAATGCAAACTTAGGCATTAACTTGAGCAGCTATGTTTTCCCACGCTAACTCTCTGTTTTGCAGATGGAGCGGTGTTGCTTTTCTTCCGGAATATGTGCTCATATTCACTGTAACTCTGCAGCAGCACGTCAAGTTCAGCTGGCGAAAAATACGCAGACCTCTTTTTTTCACGGTTGCCATGGTGACTCGTGATATCTGCGCTCCATTGATAATGGCTTCTTATAGACGCGGTGCTCACGCTCACCTCCGAATCAGTCCACTCAGAGTTGATTGATCTAACTCGGATCAGCTTCTCTGAAACAGAAAACTCAGAGTTGTTAATCTCCCGATTGACCAACTCAGAGTTCAAGTTCAACCTCAGAGTTGGTTGAACCTCCTTTCTGAAAACAGGCCCCAGGTCTTCATCTGCTCCTGATCATGATTTGAATAGAGAAATGCTCAGAAATGCAGTTTTAATCTTAAAATAATATACATGTCCTTCATCATATATAAAAATGCTACAAGAGAATGTTAAAAACAACAAAAACATAATTTTCACTGGAGTGGGTCTTTAAACGAATTAAACCTTTAAAATTGAACCTTTGCTCCAGTGTTTACATTCTTTCGACAACCATGACTCTTTAACCGTTAATATAAGTGACTTTATTCCAGCTAATTCTGAAGAGGAGAAAAGCAGCGTTGGGCTGATATGCAACACTTTACAGTAGTGATGTGTTTACGCAGTCGATGTAAATCCTTTGATCGTGTTGCTGGGAAAAATGGCTTGGGGTCGTTATGCTTATGTTTATGTTAGTAATGTGTTGCATATTGGTTCAAAGGCGATATGAAAGCCCCTTTTCTCTGCGTCAGAATTCGCGGATTCAGGTTGATCGCATAATTGGTCCTAGATTTATGGCATGTGTTATTTATGTGTTGCTGACCACATCTCCAAAGATAAAAGAGTTACTCGGGACTTCAGAATCAATACAAACCCCTAACCATAATACCGCCTCCACAGAATGTCAGAATATTTTAATGCTATAAACTAGGCCTGCACAATATACTGCAAATTTATCGTTATCGCAACATTAAGCTGTGCAATATGCATACCGCAAAAGACGGAGAAAATCGCAATAAATGGTTACCTTAAATGTGCTAAAACAATCTCATGGCTGCTTGAAATATTGAACAAATGAAATAAATCCCTTTATGCATTTAACCAATCGGAAGGACCCGTTTACGTTGTTGATCAATCAGATGAGCCCTTTTATGTTTAATGTTTGCCTCCTACGTCGACAAGGGTCATTTGGAGTATAATTTTTAAACTGTTGCAGTGAAATGGAAATTATTTTTTTGGTTGTTTTGCTATTTGTTTATATACCTCAAATTATATTGTTATCCCAATATTAATCACCAATATCGCATATCGCGAGTTTTTCTCATATCCTGCAGCCCTACTATAAACTGTTTTAGCTTAAGTTTTATTATTCGTATTAGTCACAGAGACAGATTTTTGCCACTCTTTAATAAACTACAAATGCATATACTGTATTCGCATATTTATACAAGAAACATACCGCTAATTCATCTTTTTTTAACCCATTTGCAGTAAACCAGAAAACTCCTTGTGGGAAATATTTGAGTAAAAATTGAAGGATCTAGTTGTTGTTTGTTAGCTTCATTTAGATAGTTTGTATGGTCTCAAGTGTTTGGGTCAGTCACTCTGTGCTTCTTTTTCTTTGGATAAAATAGCGTTTTGTCTTGTGCCGGACATTTTTGTTAATTAAAGACAGTGTCTTGTGGCCCCCTCTGCAACTCTGTGGTTGCAACTCGTGTTGGAGTTGCAGCCTAAGAAATCATTGCTTCATGACAAGTAGAAGCTTGTCGCCTTAGTTATGCTCTTCACCTCCAGTCGCCAACAGGTCAAGTTTATCATTCGTCATCTTATGTGGCCCATTTTGTTGAGGATTCAAACATCCGATCAAATTATGTAAGGACTCATCGAAAACATCAACAACCAGTTCAAGTAATTATTCGTTGAATAACATTAAACTGGTAAAAGATGGCAGTGAGTCCTGGAACTGTCTTACTTCCAGATTTCCCCCTTAGACATACACTGTGAGTTTCGAGTTTAACGCTCGTCACATGACGGCTCCACACAGAAAAGAGCAGATGACGACAACACTCGTCCACAAAACAGTCTTTGTCATTGACCGTAACTTGGAGGCCTCAGAGAAAAATTGCTGATGTTTAGGCAGGAGTGATTCGGACATCGTTTTTATTATTTATTAATGGATGCCTTCCTGAAAAGCACTTCATAAATGCCTGATGTTGCTTTTAATTTATTAGTTGCAGGAGGTAGAATTCATCTCTTCACAATATAATAAAAAGCGCAGTGTTGAAAAAAAGATTTTTATTTTTTTTTAGTAATGTTTATTTCTAGTTAGACAAATGTGTTAGCAAATGTTAATTCATTCCTGTTTATGCAAAATAATTAAAACTTTATTGAATAGAATATGATATTCTTTTTTAAATACACAGTTTTAATGTGTTCATGTCATTTACCTATCACCCCTTTCATGAGGTGCATTATTTTCACAATCCAAATAAAAGCAAAAATTGTATAATAGATTTATTCAAAATAGATGTGCAGACCAATTTAAAAAAGTCTTTGTATATTATTTGCTTAAGTGCAAAACCCACACACACATTAACACAATTGTTGGTATCCCAGAAAGAAAAACCCCAATCAATCTGTGAATGAACTTGAAATGGACAAAAGTCATCATAAATGACATGTACTGTGAATCTGCAAATATTAATGCACTTGGCAGTTAAAGTGGACATTTTGCATTAGAATGCATAGTTATATATTGTGTGCTTTGTTCTATTATTTGTGTTTTTATTACCAGAGTTTTTTTAAATTGGCACAGGGACAGTACATAACCGTATGTTCAACACTTAAAGTAAACTGACAGTAACGCTCCTGAAATCAGACATAGTTTTTTTTAATTAAACAGCTGAATTACATTTGAATTTGATTTAATTTATAATCTTAAATGATATTTAATTATTAATTAAAATGATGAATGAACGCATCTCTTGTCACCTGCAGCCCTTCGAGGCCAGTGACCTGCTGCTGGGCCTGAACTTCTCAAAGGTGCTAAACTCTTTGGTTGCATTGAACAAAGTAACTGCAGGTTAGTAGAAATGAATGCATTCTGTGTGCATGTGGAGTTGTTTTTTATGAAAGAAGGACTGGCAGTTGTAAGTGTGTGGGTGCTGGCAGTTTATTTATACTGTTTTTTTGTCGTCCTTTCTTTTTCCTGTGTAGATATCGGCGTGGGCAGTGATTCTGTGTGTGCCCGACACTCCTCCGCCCACCGCATCAAGTCGTTTGAATCACTGTCCTCTCAGGCGTCTCTGGGGCGATCCTCCAAGCTGCTGCAGAGCCAGTTTCGCAGTCTGGTAAGCTCCACCTGCAGATGGTGTCTAAAACAGGGGTTGGCAAACTACAGCCCACGGGATGGATCCTGCCCTCCTCCATGTTTGGTCCAGCCCCCTTAACAATATCAGAGACCTTTATTTATTTATTTATTTGTTTATTTTTCCCAAACTGGCCACGCCGTCGAGACCAACATAGAACGTGAGGTTTTATTCCACCCTTCTGCAGTCTTTACCCTGATCTGAAACCCTCCAAAGATCTTAGTCAAATAGAACAGAAGACCGCATTCACTTTCTACGTCTGTTTATTTTCTGAGAACTGATTCTTATAGAGCGATAATGCTGCTTTTTTTTCCTTCCAAACAGCGCACTCTGTTCTGTGTCCTAATTGGCTCGAGACCTTGTCAATCAGTCTCCTCTGTGCCAAATCTCCTGTACAGAAACACATAGCTCTTCCGATCTACAGAGATCTATGATTGTGATCAGATTTGTGTTCATTCTAAGATCCTTTGAGAATTTAATCATGAAAGAAAAGTGTGAAAATGCTCATGTCTGTCTGAGAAAAGTGTATAAAGTGGGCAGTGAAGAGTTTTACAGCCATAAAACATCTGTAATCCTACTCCATGGATTTTATCGATCACGGGTTATTTTTAGAACGTAGCTCCCGCAAAAAACAACGGAACACTGTACTGGTGAAATGGTAATGCAGATAAATGTCCAGCTGCAGCAGAAGACATAAGAATTTGACTTTGTTTTTTTATTATCACTGGATGAGAAACAGTTTGATTTGGGAAATTTAAGGCAAACTGTGAGATGAGTGAGGAGCTGCAGCCCTCCACCATCTTAAGGGCACTAAGACGAGAGACGGTTGACTATTTATTGGTGTGGTTATCATTTTGAAATGTATTAGTAGTATTTTTCCTGACTTCTTTTCTCTGAAGATCACAGAGTTATTTGTTTTTGTTATTTATTTCATTAAAAGTGTTGTTAATTTTATTAAATGAAGGAAAGAAGGGATGAAGGACATTTTATTCATGTAGCACTTTACAACTCCTTCAGGATACCAAAGTGCTTCACAATAAAAGAAAGACAAAAGAAGTTTAAAATCAAGACGCATCAGAGACGAAAAAAGTTATGTGGCCCTCACAAGAATAAGTCTGACCATATTTCTGTCAACACATTTCTCCTGTCTCCCCCACTACATCAGACAGGAAGCCTTTTTTATTGCTTTAAATGTTTTTACGCACAATGCTAAGCATTGTAGTCTGTTTTCTGCTATTGGTTCACAAGTTGTGAGCTAATCTGACAAGTTTGTTCATTCACACCCATAAATATACTGATTAATTTACCATGTGACTGGAAACATCTGCAAGTTTAGATCCAGATGCCACAACATTTGTTGTCCTGCTGTTTAGTGAAACTCCTGTTATTCTTCAGTTAGTTTTTGACTGAAAATACTTTCTTCAATCAACTTTAACAGAAGTCCCTTGGTGTCATAGATTTTTAGGTTTACAAATGATGCCAGTGGTTGTGAGCTCAGTTTTTTAGGCTTTATTTTTGAGCATTGATAATTGCAAATTGGACAATTACTTTCAATTTTTAACCGATCTCCAGGGGTCTACCTACCTGCTGATCACATGATCAGGGGCTGAATGGCCATGTTGTTTCTTGCTTCTTCAGTATATTCGACCACACACATTTCTAATTTGTACAGATTATCTTTAGACTTGTAGGTTTGTCTAGACCTTCTATAGATCCTGTAGATTCACTTTTCAAACCTACTGTATTCTTCAACCTAAACTTGTTGAGCAGATTTTTGCGGGGGTCAATTGATCTTTTTTGTTGGAAAATTAGCAAAGGGTTATTACTCTTGTACAAAAAGCACTTCGAGACTGTTTCTTTTCTCCTGCCTGTACATAACTCCAGAGTTACATAATTTACATACGTTATCTGTTTTCCCCCTCTCTGGGCTGACTAAGAGTATAGGAATCCATTTGTAAAATTCTTGTTTTGTTGCTTTTATATAATATAAAAAAATCAAACACACATTGAAGCGGGGATCCAAAGAGAGGGATTACCAACAGAAGAAGAAGAAAAACAAACATTATTATTGTTAATGAAGTAGAAAATACAGGAAAGCCTGCTTCAAATCATGGTCATATTTGGTTCAAACTGAGAAGTGAATGTTTCAAAAATGAATGTCCTTGCTGATGGTAAAACCCCTTTCTCCATTAGGACATGTCAGAAAACAGTGGACAGCAGCTGTTGGTGAAGGCGCGGTTTAACTTCCAGCAGACCAACGAGGATGAGCTCACCTTCAACAAAGGAGACATAATCAATGTGACTCGGCAGGAAGAAGGCGGCTGGTGGGAAGGGACCCTCAGCGGCAGGACTGGGTGGTTTCCTAGCAACTATGTGCGCGAAGTCAAAGGCTCCGGTAGGTGCCACAAAAATCAGGGGAGGAGGGATGCTGTGTGTGGAAATAACTGAAAACGTTCTGATCTGGCAGGTTATAGGATTACTCAATCTATATCATGATCACCTTCTCAGGGAGATCTGAAGTGGAGACACTTTTTTTCTTTTGTCAAATCTCAACTACAAAGTAAAGATTCATCATAATAATAAAACGTACAGGCTTTTCTGAGGAATACTGATCTGAGCAAACGAAACATTCTTGTCGAGTTTTCCTTATAATTATGAAGCTGGATTAAAAAAATCTGTTAAATAAATCTATTGATTGATATACAATCGAGCTTTTCTTAGAAAATCGGTAATAAGAAAATCAGTTGATTCACTGAAACCAGAATTGATTATTTTTAAGTACTTTTTTGTCTACACTGTTTAATCTTTGTCTTATATATATTACTAGTTATACCATTTTTTAAAAATTAATCTAATAAATTGGTTTGAACCCTTTAACACCAGAGATGTCTTGGACAACACCTAAATATTACAAGCTCTTTGACATCCCGGATGTCTTCGACGTCAATCATTTAGTTCTGACTCTAGAAAAGCAGCTTTTCGTATTGGCTTTGCACGAATAAGTAACAGCTTATTACAGACCCAATCCGAGGAAAACTGTGTTTTGGTGTTTTAATATGTGGCATTTGTCTGATGACAGAGAACATAAATAAACAAAATGTAGCTTGCGTTTGCGAAATAAATATTTCTTTATTTATTTCTCTGTGAATCGGGGGGAGCCCATGAAAAAATTATTGCATTGTGACGTAGAAAATACTTTGGGCGGGGCACAAGCCCCCTTTTCCATTCTGATGGATCCATGTACATTTTTGATTTGTCGCCGTTTTCTAGATCAATGGAAGAGCGTTTGTGTGTTGTTAACCAAAGCAGCGTTAAACTGAATGTCACTTTGTGGATCTATCATTAGGCTTTCTTTCACTTGTCCTCTTCCTTTGCGTCAGACAAACAGGTGTCTCCCAAATCTGGCACCTTAAAGAGCCCACCCAAAGGTTTCGAGCCTCCTGCAATTAGTAAGACCTACTATAACTTGGTAAGAATACTATCCACATTTGGACAAATTATTGTTTTCACTTACAACTTTGTTCGCTATTGCTGTCTTTGTGAAGAGAGGTTTTTGTTAATTTGATTTCTTCTTTCTACTGCTGTGTTTCCCTTGTTTTGTCTGTGTACGTGCTTCTAACTTGTTCTGATAATTTATTTTTTCTATTTATATATTTATTTTAACAGTTTGCCTGCCTTGCAGATTTAACCAAAGTGATTCTTGCAACTCTGCTTGAAAGCCTCTGAGATACACTTATAATTAAAGATTTTTCTGTCACAACAGAACTTTCTGTATGATAAATCTTATGATCAATTTTGAGACCAGAACCTGAACGTCTGGTAACACATCACAATAATGTTAATGTTTTAAAATGCTAAGTCTAGCAATAATTAACTAAGTTACTGTTTTACTCAAAGCATAAGTTAGCAGTTATTCATCTTTTCTTAATATCTAACCAGGCAAAAAATGTGTTGCAAATAACGTGCTGGCAAGTGTTTGCTAATCTTTACCTGTTTATAGCTGTTTCTCATTTAGTTCTTTCTCTTTCCAATTTAGTAGGCAACACTTTTTCACCCTTTACAATAAGGTTACAATATTCAAGTCATAATTATTAACTAAGTAATGCTTAATTAATGCTTATGAAGCTTATTAACATTTATTAAGGGCTGGGTCAGGCTAGAAAACCTTATGTAAAACTTTACTTATTGCTTCCGAACTCTGTTCAAACAATGATTATTTTTAGGGCTTTCAAATATATTAACTAACATCTAGTTCATGAATACATAATGCTAAACAACTGAATTCTGCAGCTTTTGTTAATGCTTTAAAATGCATTTAGTAATGTTGAACAAGAAACATTAGTGAAAGAACTAACTAACTTAAGTAATGCAAAGTAATTCATTGACAGGCTTGTTAACTCTTTACTATTTGCAAAGAGACATTTACTGTAAACTGTTACAGGACTTGATAGTCTTTGTGGAGCCTTAAGCTCTATTAAAAAAATGAAATGAAGTTATTATGGGGAGGAAAAATTCGATTAAACCATTTTTTTTTGTGTGTGTCACAGGTGTTGCAGAATATTTTAGAAACTGAGACAGCATATTCAAAGGACATTCAAAGCCTCCTAACTAACTACCTGCGACCTCTTCAGAACTCTGACAAGTAGGATTTGGTTAAATATTATATGAGAACTGGTTGATTCAGCTTTTACAAGTCGCTGTTTGAGATCTTCCTTTCTTGGCTTCCAGACTGAGCAGCTCAGATGTGGCTCTGATTCTGGGGAACATGGAGGAGATCAGCACCTTTCAGCAAATGTTGGTTCAGTCCCTGGAGGAGTGCACTAAGTTAGTCCCACAAACACATCCTCCTGCACAGCCGCTGTAAAATAAGAACATTCTCTTTGAAACCAAATGCCAACAAACCTCTGGAAGTTTGTGCCACTTTAAAGCAGTTACTTACGTGTAAGATCTTATATTTATATGAATTTTTTTTCCCTTTTTAGGCTTCCAGAAAGCCATCAAAGGGTGGGAAGCTTCTTCCTTAACCTCATGCCACAGATGAAGGCTCTCTATATCGGATACTGCTCCAACCATCCATCTGCAGTAAATGTGCTGACTCAGCACAGGTGTGTTTCCAAGCTGCAGTCAGCCATGATGGTGTAGTGCTGCCGGAGTGAGCTGCGGCGTTGCTGCAGCACATTTTGGTGTGCTTAGAGAGCACCAGAACATCATCCTGAGATCCTCCTTCATTACTGTGAACTGCGTAACCCCCCCCCCCCCCCCCCCCAAAATGCGTAAAAAGAGTTTAACTCGAAAAGGACTTTAAAGCATGGCTGTTGGAGCCAATGATGGGGATAGATTAAAAAGATTACACTACCAACTGTGAAAAAAACTCAAGCATTTTTGAAACCTGGAGGTCAAGGTTTTTGTTTCTTCATTGGAGTGGAAGGAGTCTTGGATATGGAACAAGAGTCTAGCAGTTATTTGGTGAAGTGCACTTGGCCCCAGTTACTTGGTTTTTAAATGAGCTTCATTCAGGATGTTAGAGGCCTGGGTGGGCTAGAGAAAACTTTAAAACTAGATGTTCTTGCTGTTTTCCTCGTTTGTGCACTGACTGTGTATTATATACATAAAGTAGTTTAAGTATTTATTTATTGATGGCTAATGATACATTTAGCTTGTGACTATTGTCATTCTTTTCTTTCTCTATGTTGCTTCTTGGAAGTATGCACAGAAGAGTTTTTACAGCCCATTTTTACCATCTTAATTGATGAAATTAACAGATTTCCAGGAGCATACTAGGAACTGAAGTTCAGAAGTTTAGTTTTCATTTAAACAACACATTTATAAAATAAAACAGAAGTCAGAGAGCCAAAAAAGTAGGAGACCAATATAGTCTGACTCAGTTTTAATTACTTCAAAATACCCAGTTGATACATTTTTTGTGTTTTTTTTCTCTTTTTTTTTTAGTAAAGACAGATTTTAATCTGTACTCATTAATAGCTGAGGACTTTTCTATAATTTTAGTCCAATGCAGTGCTGGATTTGCAGGTTAGTCTGAAAGTCACATGTCCATCAGGTGGTGACATCCACCTTTGGTTTTCTTTGCTTTGGTCTCTCATCTTGAGGTCCCAAACTATCCCAGATCTAAACGGCTATATCTACTGAAGCAATAATCACTAAAAATGTTTTTTGTTTCGTAAAAGGTTCCCCTCCAGACTCTTCTGTCATTTTTAGGCTAAACTTATTGGGCAAGTTTAAATAAATCTATATTTATCTGAACAGACTGGAAGAAAGTAGAATATTCATACTCGATGGTTGTTAGGAGTCTTCACTTCTGAATGTTTGTGTCTTTCAGTGAAGCTCTGGGGGAGTTCATGGAGGGACGGGGTGCAGTCAGTCCTGGAATCCTGACCCTCACTACAGGCCTAAGTAAACCCTTTATGAGACTGGACAAATACCCCACCTTACTGAAAGAACTGGAGAGGCACATGGAGGTTTGTGTCCTTGGATTGAGACATGTATGTGCACTTTGAGTTATGCTGTTTTTTTTACATTTTATTTTTCTTCTGTGTTCTTTCAGGAGATTCATCTTGACAGGCCAGACATCCAGAAGTGCATGGTTTCATTCAAAAATCTGTCGGTGAGCTGCACACTCCTCCCTGTGCAGTCAGACGTGGCATGTAGGAAGGTTTGATCTGACTCAATCAGGCTGTCTGCTCCTCTTACAACAGGCTCAGTGCCAGGAGGTGCGGAAACGAAAAGAGTTGGAGCTCCAGATTCTCACGGAGAGCATCCGACTGTGGGAGGGTGATGACATCAAAACCCTGGGGTCTGTGATCTACATGAGCCAGGTCTTGGTGCAGAGTCCCATGACAGAGGTATCTACACCTTACAGCTCCTTTTTTTTTTTAAATCATTCCTTCAACCTGCTCAGGATTAACGTACAATAGTTGCACTGGAGTTTAAGTCACAGCAGCCAAAAAAATGCATAACAAAGAAGAAAAAAATCACACATAAGCTGCACTTTTGGGGGTAAAGTGCAATCCGCCAAGCCTAGCATACTGCTGCGTTCACAATGAATGCAATTCGCATCCGCTGCCTTCTTTGACAAACATTATATTCGATGCTCAATGCTTTTACAAAATGTGTTCATAAACTACAGGCTACCACCGCATATGGGAGGAGCTGTTGTCCAAAGTTTTCAGTCTCATTTCTAACATTCAACAGGACTTGGGTTGGCTTGAATTTGCGAAACAAAGTGGCTGATGAGGAAATATGTAAATTTAACAGATTGCAAAGAACACTTGTAAATGTCGGAGGTTTTCTTTTAGATGGAGAACTGAAGGCTTTCTAATTTCACCTTCTGTTGCCTGTAAAGCGTTTTGACTGATGGCAGTAAAGGTTTATTCTAGAATAGATTCATATTTCATAAACCAAATTGATCCGTAAACTTTCTTTGCTGCTTGTAGGAGAAAAGTGAGCGCTACCTCCTGCTTTTCCCCCATGTCCTCCTCATGTTGTCTGCCAGCCCCAGGATGAGTGGCTTCATATTCCAGGTCAGTATTTTATCCTCAACCTCAAATGTAAAATTGGAGTAAATATAAACAATTTGTATCTGATTAACTGATTCATCCTCCCAGGGAAAATTGCCTTTAACCGGCATGATGGTGACCAAACTAGAAGACTGTGAAGCACATAAAAACACTTTTGAACTGAACGGTATGACCTCTCAATGCGACCCTAAATACAGAGCTATTGAAATGACAGGCAGCGCCTTGAATAACTCTGTCCGCCTCCCTGCAGGCACATTGTTCGACTGTCTGCAGGTGATATGCACCAACCAGCAGGACCTGCAGGACTGGGTGGAGCACCTAACAAGACAGATCAAACACGCCACCGCCACAGCTCCCAGCCACAAACCCCTCACTGTTCCCTGTCACACGGTCAGCACCTAATGACTACACGACTAGCAGTTACTTTCTTTTTGTTCGACCCAGCGGGGAGTCAACAAAGTGTTGATTTCTGACTGTTTAAATCGATGCAGCTCCTGATGTGTCTGTACAATTCTAACCTATCATTTTACCCCTCCAGCGTGTGTGGGCGGGCTCATATAAGAATGCATGTTGGCATGAGGGTACGAGGAGCTTCAGTAAAAATGCTGAAGGCGAAGCGAGCGAATGTTTGGCTAAGCAGTCTTTATTCTGTATGTTCTAAAAATAACCCGCGATAGGTGAAATTTGTGAAGTAGGACAGATGTTACAGATGATTTAAGGCACTAAAGTCCTCTCTAAACATCTTATTCACTTGGTTTAAACTTTGAGAGTTTAAACAAGAGAAAAAAGTGTGAAAATGTTCATGTCTGTAGGAAAAAAGTATATTAAGTGTGCAGTGAGGAGTTTTACTGTCTTATAACATCTATAATTCAACTTTGCAGATTTCACCTACTGCAGGGTTGTTTTTAGAATGGAAGGAGGAAACACTTTACTTTTCAGCAAAAGATTCTAACTCAGCAACTTGATAAATAAGACTGACGTGTCCAATGCTCCAAAAAGGACCGCCATTGTGTCGATGTGTGGTGAATTGCGTGCTTACTTTGGTGTTCAGTCAGAAAAAAATGTATGAAAAAAAAAAGCCGTTTTTTTTTCTTTTTGAAGCACCGGTTTGAGCACCATTTAGGCACCAGAACCGTTTAAAAACAAACAAACAGTTCAGCCTCGCATAAAATCCTAGCAACACCCATTCCTAATCTGAGGCTGCGCTGGAAGCTGAACTGTGCATTCCAATATCCTCCATAAGTGTGGATTTGGCTATTTCAAAATAAAAGCCTTTTTGAGTGTGGCCGGTCCAAAGCAAGTTTGATATTCTTTGCTTGTCTGAGGCTGATTAAATATTTAACAAAGAAAATTTTTTTGAGAGTTTTGCTTCTTCATAGTCCCACAAAAAACTGTAGCAAAGTGGGAGCAAACTTCAGCTGATTAAAGGCAACATTGCTTGAAATAGAGATGGTTTATAGAAGGTGTGATCAAACTGGTTGGGACATAAAGCTTTCTGGAAGCTTCTAAGAAGGGACATACTGAGTGCAGTCCCCCCCCCCTACGCATTTCCAAATCAGAGGTTGCAGATTCCTCACTTAAGCATTAGTTTTTCACCATTTCTCATCAGTTTTTTTTATCACACAAACCTTAAAGCTCTTTTGCAGCTTTGATCCTATTGATGTTTCTTCAGAACACTAAATATAATCTTAATCTTTTTTGTATAATAAGCTTTCTTTTGTCTTCAGCTCCCATCTCACCCTGTCACCCCATCTCGGCATGCTGAGGGCAGGGCCATGACGGTGGCTCCTACCTACCACACCCTTCCTCATCCGTCCTCTCACGGAACGTCTCACAGCACCATGATGTGGGGTCCGCTGGAGCCACCCAACACCCCCAAACCCTGGAGCCTGAGCTGCCTTAGACCTGCACCGCCGCTGCGGCCCTCTGCTGCTCTCTGCTACAAGGAGGTCCTTTTAAAAATCACTTAAAACGTATTTCTTTCTTTATTTGATTATTGTCAAACAAGGAGCTCACCGTTTCCCCTTCATGTACAGGATCTAAGTAAAAGCCCGAAGAGTGTGAAGAAACTGCTTCCTAAACGCAAACCGGAGAGAAAGCAGTCTGAGGAAGAGTTTGCCTTGAGGAAGAGTAGGTTCCCCTTTAGTAGATTCTAAAAGTTGTATATTTTTTATTTTAAAGACCCACTCCAATGACAATAGTGATTTTGGTGTTTTTAACATCTTGTGGAATTTTTATGATGAGGGAGAACATCTATAAAGAAAATTAAGCTAAAAATTGCATTTCTGAATGCTGTATTTTGTGCTCTTATGATCCGGAGTGCCTTTATGTGGATTAATTCTGGTTGTGTTTACTTATGTCAAAGCGATTTTGAGAGGTAGATAGAGCTATGTCAAAATGTCAGTCTGCTTTTTATGAGCTTCGAACAAGTTTGGCTGTTATTGTGGATATGCTAATGCGGCTAACGTATAGCAGTGCCAGACTGTTTTTTTACGTGTTAATAGCAAGTTTGGGAATTAGCAGTCACAGTAATGTTTCTTTTAGTGTCTGTTTTTTATGTGTTGCAAACACGGTTAGGAGTTACAGATATTGTGAATACGCTAACATGACTAAGGTGTAGCGGGTTACAAACAAGTTCTAAAGTCACTGTGAACCTAGTAAAGTCTGACTGACATTTATCTATGACTCTTTGTCTCGCGTATAGTTCTGTGCGACTTATATGGCACAAGTTAGAAAAAGGTCATTCATTGACAGTGCGCCTTATATTCCAGTTTGGCCTATAGTAAAGAAAATTTAAATTTTCTTTATTCAAATTGTTGTGACTCAGGAGCAGGCGAAAAAAAAGCAGTTTAAAAAAAAGAGTTTATTTGTGGCATAGAACATACCCTTTGTTCCATTTAACATTTCTCCATGAACCCTTCTTGCAGACCAACAGGTATGTTTGCACATTCGGATCTCTGCCACTGAGAATCATTAACTTTATGGGAAAAGAGGAAGAAGTTACCAGAATCCAAATTTGCCAATTCCTGCATTTCACAGATGAAGTGTGTTTGTGTAAAACGGTGGGACTTCCTCCTTTTCTGGAACCAAACGGTTGATTTTCATGTTTTGCATTTGTGTCTTCTCCTTTTCAGGTACTGCTGCTCTCGAGGAAGATGCCCAGATCCTAAAGGTGATTGAGGCGTACTGCACCAGTGCCAAAACCAGACAGACTTTGAACTCCAGTAAGAAGTTCCTGAATCTGCCTCACATGTGTACTCAAAGGGGATAAAGCTGTGTTTGCAGGGACTGCTCTTAGTCTCTGCTGTTTGTCGTTCTTTAACGCAGAAATTCTCGACTGCTCCTTCTAACAGGATCTTCTCTTTCTGTCTCTCCTCCACTTCTTGCTTTTTGGCATTTTTATTTTTTGGGTTTCCCTTGAGTTTTGTTCTCATTTTTGTCCCCCCCCTCATATTCAATCACAACTTTCCTTCATCATCCCATCATGCATCTGTCACTGCTTTTATGATTTTACGACTTGTTGCCGACTCCCACACCCCTCCACACCGTCTTGTCCTCTTGTTTGACCACCATCCCCCACCCCACCCCCACATTTGCTTTCACCCTGGGCTGCCGTGTGCAGCCTGGCAGGGCACTGACCTGATGCACAACCATGTGCTGGCTGACGTGGACCGGTCCTGCGCGGAGTCGCCGGGACGCCGTAGCAGCGTGTCTCGGCCAGAGCTGAGCTCTGACCTCTCGGAGGACTCTGACTATGACTCCATCTGGACCTCCCACAGTTACAGGATGGGCTCAGTGCCGCGGAAGAGCTGCATCTCACACCAGAACTAAAGAGCACACGGAGGTGCCACAGTGTACTCTAATGTCATGTACTGTGTGCTCACCTCTTTAAGACATATTTATTTATTCTTATTAGGTTCATTTTTGTTAACTTATTCATCTAATTTAATGTAATTTTAAAAGTTTCTTTGAATATTTTTTTAAAGTACTTTCCTGTTGCCTTTCCCATGGTCCCTTTTACGTGCCTCCGCTCTTTCTGTAATAGTCATGCAGTAAATGTTAGATATTACTTTTATCTTGAATGTGACCACTCCTCTTGTTTGATAGCTGTTGCGCTGCGTTCACACCGGACATGTAACACGGGTTCAAAAACCCACTAAAACCCGCATTCTTGAGCCCACATTTTGCACACCCTACTGTAGCGCATCAACAGTTGGAAAAGGTTTGGTGTGAAATGTGGAAGTGGTTCAAATCTGGTGAATCTTGCTCCTGGCTTTTTTGTTCACAGCTCTATTCCCATATATGAAAGATCAGGGTGTTATATAATTCCAGCCGGACACAAATTGCCATTAATGATTTCTCCTCTATGATCAGCGTTCAAACGCATGGCACTTCCGTGAATTAAAACCGACCTCATCCATACCTCGCCACCAAATCTGAGTCCCTGATTCGTCAAAGTTTGACCGGGTTTGACTTCCAACACACGTTTTGTACGTAAAGCCAGAAAACAGCCTTAAAAATTGTGCGTAAATTTGAACGTAAGAGTTTTGAACACGGAAGCCCGAAAAACGCATTTACACTCGTTTACATAGACTTTTTAGTAGAAGTGGGTGTTTGAACACGTGTTACACAGCGCGGTGTGAACAAAGCTTTAGCAGAGAGTACCAGGATTTTGGAGTGAAGTTTTGGGTAGGGAGGGAGACTGAGCTTTTGCTGTCTGATATTCAGATGTAATTCAGGAACGGGTGTATTTAATTAACCGTGGTTCATTTCTTTGGGGCTCTTCGAGTATGTCTGCTCAGACTTAGCACATGTGCTTCAAAAGTATGCACACAGGGTCAGACACATGCTCCTCTACTATCTGGAAAATCCTACTCAACACATTTTATATCATTGCTCTTTCATAATTTCAAGTTCATCTTTTATACTGGTTTACATGGTACATTTTGTTTTTGTATATTAAAATCATTGATTGTATAAGACAACTGGACTGGGTGGCTCCTCCCCTCTTGCGTTCCAAACAGGAAATACCTGCTGGTTTCAAGAAGCCAAAATCCCAGACACTTCTATAGAGAAAAAAACAGCCGTTACTCAGTCATTCTATTTGTCAGAATAACCGTTCTCTCTGATACTTTTTTAACATCTTCTTGATATTCCTATTTTTTCCCCGCATTTTTCTGTACTGCGAGTTATTGAAGTTACAAACTGACCAATCATATGCCTCTGTAAAAGTATATGGTCTCACGTCATGGATCAAACGTTGCTTGATTGACAGATTCTCCCAAGCCCTCTTAAGGGGTAGGGGTGTGGCCTTCGAACAATCTCACTCCTGATTGGCGAGAGAGGTTGCAATAGAAACATAGACTCAGACTGACTCTGACCAATCACTGCTTACTGACATTGTCTGACTCCAACATGGCATCAATTGTAACGTGGATAAAAAATGACCGAATTGAATTAATTTCAAGCTGGAAGTAAGCCATTTTGTATGGGTGCCGTCACTCTCACTCGGTTCAGTTCTCATATTCAATCAATGATTAAAATAAAAACACTTACACTTTAACATTCAGATAGTTAAAAATAAGGTGGAAGGGAAAGTAAAATCTCAGAAAATTCATTTCCACGTGCAATGAATCGTTCTGAGTTTGGACATGGAAATTGCTAAATTTCTGCTCCGACGTCGTATTTCAAAGAGATACTGAAGCACAAACTGAAAGGCTAGATGCCACTGAAAAATAGAGACAACAGTTTGATTTGTTCTTTTAGTGTTAAACCTCTGCAGAGCCTTAAACAGCAGATCTCTGACCTTGTACGCTCTCGTCTTGGGTCTTATTTGTGTGTTTTGCTCTGCTAGTACACTAAGTAATCAACTTTGGTAGAGTTTCTCAAAAAGTGAGAAACTTTAGAATTTCAGGGTTTCATTCAGAGGAGCACATACAGCTGTGCATTACAATTTACACCTCTTTATATGTTTTTTTATTCATTAGAGTGAAAATGATTTAACAAAAGTGCTCACCTCATTTGTTTGTTTGTCTTTTCTGAAAACGCACAAACTTTCTATGTTCCCATGTTTTGCAGAAGTTCCACTTTTAGACAAGAGCTTCCCCTGAAACTATTTATCTTTTTAAAATTACATTTATAATATCCATTTTGGCAGCATGTATTAATTTTTAGCACATTTTATTCTTGTCTTATCCACAACAGTAATGAAGATAGCTTTGGTGCTTTTCCCTCATACTGTACTTTAAAACAAATATTTTTGGCATCCTAAGAGCCTGGTGATTTGGTAGAAAACATTATGTTCTAGCAAATCAAGTTTTTGTAAACTTTTTTTTTTATGATTTGTTTCCTCAATTGATCTTTATTAATCCAGTGTAATATCGCTTCCATTGAAAATGACCTTTTAAAGACTTGATTTCTTTATTTGTTGAACAAAACTATGATTGTAGTGATAAAATATGCGAAACCCTTATCATAATCAAGAAACAATAAATTTAAAATGGGGACAAAAATCTTAAGCAACTAAAGGAAATGGATTAAATTTAATAGAACTGACTGTGTGAAGCTAAAATGAATTTATTCAGGACCATTGACTGTATATAAGAACTGGACTGGATGCTCAGCATCCCAACAGGAAGTTCTTGGAACGCGAGGGGGAGGGGAGACTAAAACCCCATAGACTTCTATAGAGAAACAAACAGCTTTCTAACAGTCATTCTATTTGTCAGGATAATCATTTGCTACCCTTTTTTTAATTTATTTTTTACATGTTCCTGATAATGCCTTTAATCGGCAAGTTACTCAAGTTATAAACTGACCAATTAGTTCATCAATAAAAGTAATTATTTGTCCTAAGCCCGCTTTTTAAATTGGTAAGGGGGAGGTCTCCCAACAAGCTCCTTCCTGATTGGTGAGAAGTGTTGACTCAGACCAAGCCCCGCCCCCTGACGATTCCTGGCTCAAACATGGCGGTGTCCTTATTGTGAAAAAAATAGCGACTGAATTGACTTCATGTGTTTGGAGCTGGAAGGAAGCGTTTTTCTTTCACTGGATTACACTTGACTTAGTCCAGTTCTCTTATACCGTCAATGGTCGGAATTGTGCTTGTGAAACTTTGCCTTGAAATGGACATTTACGTCAAGTATGAACAAAGGAAGTTATTTATCAAGTTTTCTCTGTAAGCCAATCATTATTTTCCACTAGAGGCATAATTTTAATTAAGTCTTACATTTAGGTTAATTCTGTTTGTCTAGTGTGTTGTTTGGGTTTACGGCATAATATTCTTGTACCCTGAGGTACTCCTTGTTCTGTTGGAACACACTGATGGTTAAATCGATGTGGGTCTTTATTGTTTGTGGGGGGGTGTCTGTGGTTACAGATGGCTGCTCATATGAGAATGTTGACTTTGTATGAGAAAGTAAATAACCCCGATCCCCTCAGCAGAAGATCCCAGCAGACTTTAGCTCACGCCTCATGCCCCCACAATCTGTCTGGCATCAGCAACTATTTTTATGAAGAAGTATTTTTCCACTGATGGCTTAAAAAAAAGGCGTGACTAGAGCTTACAGTGAGCAATTCGAGTGACCTAAAAAATACGATGATCTATCGTTCTCCAAAATAATTTCTGTAATGTAATTATCATTTAATGTGTATTTATTTTGTTTGGTTTTAAAGCTATATGTCAAAGTTTACAGATGATTCCTGAAAAAAGCCTATTTATTGTTGATTTCTGTCAAAGTTTACACTTAAATTATCAAAAAGAAATGTTTCGATTATTTTGCACAGTAGTGAACGAAGACAGTTTTGGGAAGGGAAGTCAGGATGGGGGGGGGGGAGACTCTTTTCTATTTTTGTGTCATCTACCTAGAATGTGTACGATATAATCTTAAAGATAGAGTTAAGTATTCAGTGTTGCTGTAAAGTGAATGCTCATTCGTGGTGTTAGTGTTCACCTTTGTTGTTCATAGAGCAAACGATAAAGGTAAAAAAAAAACAGACTGGGAGGAAACAGAAAAATCCTACGTGAACTTCTCATCTAACCTCAGAATGCCGACAGAGTAGACTTGAATAATAATTTAAAAAAGCACATCGTCTCCCTTTCTGTAAATAACTGTTGTCCTGGAGCCAAAAGAATCAGTATTTGAGCTGTCACTGTAGTAATCTGTGCTTTACTTTGTGACAGGTGCATTCTGTGGTTAAAGTGTGGGGCGGGCGCGGTCAGGTGACGATCGCTAGACGAACCCCGTCTTCTGTGTGCTCTGTCCACACGTGCTAGCGACACCTTCGCTGTACTCTGTTGTTCCACTCCCAAATGCTGTACCATGAGTTTTGAATAAATCTGTGGTTTGATAGACTCTGGTTTTCTGGTGGTTTGTTGCTGCTCATCCGTTTCTTTCTTTTGGTCGTTTTCTTGTATGTCCCTTTACTCTCCTCTGGCTCTGATGTTTTTCCATTGCCCTCCTGTTCCGAAGCTGTTTGTTCTCTCTGAAAAACAGTTTTCTAAAGCAGAGAAAGGGACACTTCCAGCTGTGTGAGTGATCTTCTGTTTTAACCCAGGAAGAGAGACGGGTCTGCATGTGATCATCCCCGGGGAGGACAAAGTTTTTGTGGAGGATCCCAGTCGGAACGGACCAAACGCCCTGGAGGAAAAGTAAGAGCTTCTTTGCTTTTTGACTTCATTTAGGTTCATGGTTTTTGCTAAAATTCTGTTTAACGACATAATTATTTATATTTGCAAAATCAACCATTTAAATTCCCACTCAGATCATCTTTCAGTCTATTGTAAAAACATTTCTTCATTATGGTTATGCCATTTTAGCCAAAGTCAAAAAACCTGTGCCAATTTCTAGGATATAGATTCTGCAGAGTTTAGAAATTTGCCCCCCGAGTTCTGGGTGGGACCGTTGGTGCAGAGCAAGCCCACCCCCACTTCCCATCATCCAGAAAACAAAGCCATACGTGGATCTTTTTGTCCAGCGCATTTTCTACATCACACATACGATCTTTTCAAATAGCATTTTTTCATTGGTTCTTTATTCACAATGGGTTAAATGAAAAGTACTCAGAAATGCCAATTTTGAGCTTTGTTTTCTATTGTGTGTTATCTATCATTGGAAAAGTTTCACAAGAACACGAAACACAATTTTCACCACAGTTGGTCTTCGAATAAAAAAAAGAATTAAAAAAATGAGATTTAGCTCAACTAAAATTATATTTAACAGTAAAAGTAAAAACTAGGATATTGAGAAGCATTTCTTCATGTTGGCGGGTTTTATAACTTGTTTCACAAGCTTTTTTTATTTTATCATTTTCAACAATAAAGCTTTGTGTGATGGTTATCCTTCTTTTATTCTTGTAGAGATTGTGCGATGCTTCAGATAACAGAGATGATCCATTAGCATGTTTACTGACTCTGTAAATGTTGGTGATGTTAACTAAAGCGACACTTCTAAAGTGGCAAACAAAAAACCCTGCAAACATTCAGATAAAGCAAAAGAAACAGAAGTCTGTCAAAGAGACAAAGTCACAAGTAAACAAGCTTTAATTGTGTCTTGGGGATTTTCAACATGTTCCTTTGGCATTTTCCGTATGATGGAGGACATGGATAAAGGACATAAATCATTAAATTGATTGATTTAATTCTTTGTTCAAATCATTTTGAATCAGGAGCAAATAACTGTCAACAACAGTCCAACCTAAGACTCGGAGGCAAATTTCTGCCGCTCTGCAAAACTGTCCTAGAAAATGACTGTAGGGATTTTGATCACCGCGGTGATGAAGCAGCAGGAGTCGCGGTTAACTGCACCCCGCACCCAACCAGGAAAAGTAAATTATTAGCAAAGATGATTGTGTTTATTATAGTTTAAATCACGCACCATATGCAGAACTTTCAAAAATAAAAATAAAAGAGGAACGTGCGGTGATGAGTCATCACCGCAGTGATGCGGTTATCGTCACACCCCTAGTTGTTTGCTAAAAAGGATTTTTACAAAGTCCTCATACACTCCTTACTGTAAGAATCCACTACTTTAAAAATGTCCTTGTTTTATGTGCTACATTTTTAAAAGAAATATTTAACCAGCTTTTTATTTTAAGTGAAAGACAAACTCAGCATTTCACACATCAGCAAAACAACCCAAATAAATAAAAATGGGCAGAAAATTTTCAATCTCACCCTTTATTTCCCTTTTGATATGATTTTTTAAACATTTTTACAAGAATTATTTCCCTTTTCCTGAATTTCTTAAGTTTTATGCATATGCTTTCATTGATAATCTGTTGGTAGCTTTTGCCGCCTGCTGGTTTGCTGAGATCTTAGTTTCTGCAGACTCTCAGAAATTCTTTCTTTAGGATGAAAATATTTTCCCAGCCCGGCCTTCAGACACGAACAGAAAAAGACCAGAGAAAAAATGAAATGATTATTTGTAAATTATCAAACTAATAATTTATCTTTTACTGAATGTTAGGATTTTTTTGTACTTTGAAATCTTTGAAATGCTGCATCTTGATCTCTTAGAAAAGTTTTCAAATTTATAAAAAGGATTTTAGATCCCAGAATTGTATATGTGTATTTTATTAGAGGGGTTGGAGAGTGTCTTAAGAAAAAAAAAGTATAATTTTCTTTATCATTTACTGTGCAAGAGCGACATCTGGCGTACACATTCCCTGATGTCACTAAGTATTATTTGTCTGTTTGGACTAAAGCCTCCTTTTCTCCAGCCTGGAATGTTTTGTCCCAAAACTGTGCGACTAAGTCTGTTGTTTTGTTAAAGGAGCCTAGTGGATGTGGTGTACGCTCTGAGGGACGAAGTTCAGGAGCTCAAACAGGTGACAAGCTGCAGATGTTTTATCTACCACTGTACTTTATGGAGAGAAAGTTGTGTTTTTCTGCTGAGTTTGGCCAGGGCTGTGACTTATACCCAGGTGCAAATTAGATGTGATTTAAACAAAATTAGGCTCACATGTCTCTTATTTTCCCACAAACAACCACTAGAGGGCACTGTCAGTATGTGAATCGTTATTTGCTGCTGACAGCAATGCAGAAGAAGAAACGCCGCTCAGTCATACGTTGGGATCAGCAGAATTGTTCTACATTGACACAGAGGATGAAGAATTCAATGGATTTAGTGATCTAAAGTGATTTGAAGAGTTTAGTTGACTTGTTAGCATGTTTTTACGGTTATCTGAACAATTGTTTATTTGTTGCGCTAATCTAGAAGATTCCTCCAATGTTTTTTATGAAGCTAAATACGATTACAGTAGTGAAGCATGCAGATATTATTGTTCTCTATTCCGTTATTATGATTTTCCTTCCAAGAATGAATGTCCGTTCTTGTTCCTGTATTTTGTTATATAAATTTCTCCCAAATGTGCGACACACATTATGCATTTTTTGGCTGCTGCAGTTTATACTCCAGAGTGACGTATAGTCCAAAAAAAAGACAATAACTTTGAAAAGACTATACCTTTGGTGATGTGTCGTGTTTGGCTGCAGGATAATAAGAAGATGAAGAGGACGCTGGAAGAAGAGCAAAGAGCTCGAAAAGACTTGGAGAAAGTAGTGAGGAGGGTGCTGATGAGCATCAACGACCCAACCTGGGATGAGACGAATCTGTGAGGCTTTGCTCCGGATCACCTGGAGCTTCAGGAAAGAAACTAGGATGGACTTGGAGGAGTTCAGGTCTGGCTGTGTGAGCTTGTGTGTGATGTGTCTCTACAGCCACGCCCACTGCAATGCATTCAGGTGCTTTACTGAAATGACATTTCTGGAGCACAGAGGAAAGGGGATTATTAACCAGAACTGCTTCTGGATCACTGTCCAATGGTACATGGGTGGTACTTTGAAAGTCTTATCTAAGTGTGAACTTGAAACCTGCCATTTCATCATTTCTATTTAAGTTTTTATTGAGTTCTTTTTACTGCCAATGTGTGAACACGTGTATGCTTGCTGTATTTTAGCCCATATTGAGCCTCCATCTGAGAACTCATTGTCAGGGTTATTTTTTTCTTCTTGTTTGTTTTTAATCCAACTTTTTTTTTGTCCTAAGTGAATTGTAAAGATATTGACCTTCTGTAAATACTATTAAAACTGCCTTTTCCTTTTAAAGAAATAAAGGAATCAGTTGAATGAATTACTGTTTAAATCTGAGGGACAAAATACATTTAAATATTATGGTTTCCACCTCCGAAACGTTTTGCTGAACTTCTATTAAATTTGTCTCATCAGGATTTGCCTTGATCTTGACACTATTTATCTTAAAAAAGATGTATAAAGTTACCACAAAAAAAAAAAAACCTCAGATTGATTGATGTCTTCGGAGCAATTTCTTCTATGAAATAAAAGGAATACTCCATATAATTACACAGATATATTTAATCTACAGATTATATGATCTCATTTAACAGCTGGAATACCAGATGATGAAATCACAGATTATCAAGAAAATATAAAAAAAGAAAAGATAAGTCTCCAAACAGGAAGTGGTAGAGGAAGTGTAATTATAAGTATATTTATCAAAATAAGTCTAATTGGTTTCTCAAACTGCTTTAGATATACTCCCCAAAGAAAAAATGGTGAACACCCTATGGGGTGCGCTAATTAGTAAGACAGTGAAGGCATCTGGACACACTTGATATATAATGAACCTTTTTCTCCTTATTTTAGGAACAAATCTGTAACTGCAGGCTGATTTGATTCAAATAACAACAAAAATGTTTCTTTGTTTTAGTATTTATATTTTAGTTTTTTCCAATCATCTTAAAATGCCATAGGGAAAAAAAAATCTCATCTAAATTTGTTTGACACAAAATCTATGCAGCAAATGTGGAGAAAGACTTTCATCTGCGAGCACAAACCTTCTGCGTGATTGTGTGGAGATTTGTGGAGGATTAATTGTCAACCTTTTCTCTGTGCCTCTCACCTTGTCGTGGTGAAAAACAAAAAAAGGTCTTTTGTTTCACGCTGCATGCCCCCCCCCCCATGGAACAAAAGCTGCATTCATCCTGTGAGGCAGATCTCAGAAGATAAAGGTCCAGCTTCTCCACATCCTGACCTTCCTGACTTGATTTAGTCAAGGAGTCTGGCAGGCAGAGCTGTCACTCAAGGTTCAGAGACAAAGTGAAGGATGAAATCACACACTTTTATTCAGGCATCTGATTGGTCAGTTTTTTAAACTTGAACAATTTGCACTAAAGAAAAAATATGAAAAAATTAGGATTATCAAGAACGTGTTAAAAAAAAAAGTAAGAGAGCAAGAATTGTTATTGTGGCAAATAGAATAACTGAATAATAACTCATTTTTGGAGCCATGGCGGGTGCTTCCTGTTGAAAGTTGGAGGGGTCACTCAGTCCAGTTTTCATATACAGCATCCATGTATTTATTTGTTTTGTACCATTTAGTACCAACCAGAACTTTAGGGTAAATAAAAAGATATTAAGGGTTACTAATATATTTTATTCCAGTTTGGCAGGTCAGACTAAAAGGTTTAACGGGCTGTATTTGGCTGTGCCCATCCCTGATCTAAACTACAGACAAAAATGAATGAATACTGGGTATTGGAAGTACACAACTGTGTGTTTAGCAGCAGAAGATGCACCAGCCTAAGCAGGAGAAGCAACAGCAGGCTCTGAAAAAAAGGTCTCTGGATTTTCAACAAAGCGTGGCAGCTATGTGAGAGCTTCAGTTGAACGAATTGAAGGTTATGAAGCTCCACCTCCACTGGAACAGCAGTTGTAGTTTCTAAGAAAACTACAAATGAGATTTGTACTTTTCAGAAAATGTGATCTCATCCCTCCTTCACTTTTAAAAGAGGTTTTCCCCTTAATAGGCTCAGCTGTTCTTGCACTTATCAACAGCAGTTTACGTTTGGGTATTGTTCCCTTATATTTTAAGGCTATCTTAGATGACCCCACCCTTGCATTGACGTGTTCTCCCTACCATGACAAAGGTGGATAAAGGTGGAAAGATTTCATGTAATCCATGGACACCAGTGAGGTTCACAAATCATTGAAGAAAAAAGGTTTAGCGCACTGTCTAGTGGGTCTAGATGACCCCACTCCCAATGTTAAAGTGCCTAGGATAACACAAGGGTTAAACACGCTGTAGTATCTCCTTTGCCTAAAAAGCCTGCATTGAATCCTAGAATTTTAGCAAATTTTAGGCTCATCTCTAAACTACTTTTATCTTAAAGTATTCGAAAGGACAGTGCACTTTCAGCTAATGACCTTTTTGGAAGAACACTCGACCCTTGAGGTCTTCTAGTCAGGGTTCAAAGCTTTGCATAGGACAGAGTCAGCTCTTTTAAAAGTTTGTCATGATATCTTTTTAGCTACAGACTCTGGTGATTGTGTGGTTCTTGTGCTTTTAAACTTGTCCGCCGCCTTTGACACTGTTGATCATGTAAGGGTTAATGGTCGACAAAGTGTGCATTGTCAGAAATTAACGCATGCCATGGAAGCCTGAACCGTGCAGTAGCAAAACAGTCTATATGCACTGAATAGTTCATTTAATATGACACGTATAGATGAAATACTTTTCTAATATTAATCGTCCACTTCTACCTTGGGCACATCTGTAACATCTGCAGGCTTTCATCAATTTCTAGAACAAGTTCATGAATAAACTGCTGGATACCAACTCCTCTCCTCACATAACTCAGCTCTACTAAAGTTCATTCATCTGGTCTCTGCAACGCAAGAAGAGTTCTCTATTCTAAAAAACAGGTTCATCTCTGCCCCAACGATGAAATGCAATGGTATCTGGGTGAAATCAACACCCCAAGAACACTAAACAATATTGTAGTAGGTTTTCACCTCTTATCGAAGAGGATAAGAGGTGAAACGTCTTCTAACTTTAAAACTAATTCCAGATGACAGCCTCCTAAACCTACTACAATGGAACCAACCTGGATGAACGAGAGTCTTCATAGACATACTGAACAATATTGGAGAAATTACCAGGAAACAGATCCATTGGTTATGCACACTATTTTCATCTGTACCCTGTGTACATGTTTTTTTTTTTCCAATGCAGGAAATATCGCCTTGATGCAAAAACAAACAAATGGCAGCAAGGGGTTGCTCTCCTTCAGGAAAAAAAAAAAAAACCTTAGAGAAATGCTACGTTCATGTTGGGCAATTGAAAAACCAGAAAAATGACTGTCCGACACTAGAAAAGACACACGAACTTCGGAAAAACAAATTCTGCACCAACTATGGGGACGAACCACAATAACAGGGGAAATTAAACACTCAGGAATATCAGTAAGATTTATTTCAGTTTGGTGGCCCAGATCACAGGTTATTACCTATTTATGGCATATGACCCACATAGTTTGCCCATCCCTGGTGTAGACCGTTGTGAGACAGGTTAGTTTTACCCTACTGATGATGTGTTGTTGCAATGGTGATCCTGCTCAGTCCAGGAGGAACCGCAGGTTCAGACATTTGGTGCGTGTGCTTGGCTGAGGAGCTACCATCTGTAGAATTTTGACTGAATGCCTCCAAGTCTGAATCCCGCCTAGATGTGACGATACCGTAGCCCTGTGGAGCTTCGGTTGGGATAGCCGGCTCCACCTGGAGTGGAAAGCCGTTTGTGATGAGTCTGGGGGAAAGTCCCAAAGGTTCTTGCCTCTTTCTCATTCCGTACTGCATGTCTGTGGACAACCTGGTGCTAAATCACATGTAGATGACCTGGTTCTGGGTCCAGAGTTTTGTTTGTAGTAGAGCAGCTCCCTCGCTGCGGTCTTTTGAAAGTCATTCCTCCATCCAAGCAGTAAAAAGGAAAAGAGAGAAAAAAAGTACGATAAGGGAAAAAGAAAGCGAAAAAAAGATGTATTCTCTTTATCTATGTCATCCATCACAACATAAATGCCATAAAAACATGTTAAAAATATCAGATTGGGTTTCTGCATCTCTGCATTCATCACATTCTCGCTCAACAGCAACAATTTCTCATAAAATTGTAAAATAAACCGAAACAATGCAGAGAGATTTGAGCTTTCCCCTGCAGAGTGACTTGTGGGTGAGTAATGGTCTGAACGGGACCCTGCCCTGGCATCCCTTCACTTCCTCTGACTCCGTCTCTCCTCCAGGATGGAGTGACAGCTTGTCACAGTGGGCGCTTCACAATTGAGCTCAGACCTCTCCACTATTGTGGGGCTGAGGAAGAAAAATAAAAGCATCAAGGTCTTCCTCTCTCTTTATTCCTTTTTTCCCTTCCTCTCAAAGCGAAGAATCAATCAGCTGTACACACACACACATCCATACACACAACTCATTTCTTTTGCCTTCGTCTATTCAGCAGCTCAGTGATCATTTAGACTTGACATGTATTGTGAAAAACCGAGCTGCTTTGCCTCTTTCTTCCTCTCTTTCTTTCACTCCTTTTCTCTTTCATCTGTCCGTCATTAATGTCCAGGTCTTACAAAATACAAAGAGAGGAGAAGAAGAAAGCGAAGAGTGAGGGATGAATTGATGGATGGGAGGATAAGCACTCAATGTCCTTTCTTTAAAGATTTGTTATTGTACAGTACTGTCTCCCAGTCATTTTTGGTTGGTGTTTCAGTCTGAAAGCCCATCCATGTGCTCTTTTGTATGGGAAAGCAATAAGGCCCCATTGAATGAAGCTGAATGGACCTGCCATCCTTAGGGGCTGAGGCCTGAGGACTCCTATTCTTTAGCCCCCAATCTAATTGGAGCTGAAATGAAATGGAGGTTTCTTATGAAAATAGGCTTTGTTTGGCTGCAAGGCTGGTAATTCATAAACAATAAGCAGGGCCCATTGTGTGGATAATAATATATTCATGCCGCTGGAGATGGGGAGAAAGCAAAGCGAAGGCTGAGGATATATAAGGAGGATAGGCAGTGACAGCGATGGAGAGTAGAGGGATGAGAGGAAGGGGAGGAGGAAGGACTAATAGTAAATAGTGAGCAATGGAAAATTGGTAATAGTTGGGTTGAAGCAGAGTTGGGGAGAGGCAGTGAAAGGAGTGAATGACAGGGGAATCGAAGGTGGGCGAGATGAAGATTAGAGGAGCAGGGCGGCAGGTTGGTAAAAGGTTTGAGTGGCACTAATCCTACAGGTGACGCGTGGGTCTGTCACGGAGGGGGGAGGCAAGTAGTGTCATCAGGAATGGAGGAGTACGCTGGAAGTGAAGGCGGACGGACTGCTCATGTGCAGACAGAGCTGAGGAGAGTATGGGAGGCGAGGTGGGAAAAGGAGGAGCAGAGAGAGGAGACCGGTGTGGCAGGAATCTGACAGGAGGGCTTCCACCCGGCAGCTGAGGGGAACAGGTGAGCCGTCTTTGCCGCATCCGTCTGCGCAGACCGATCTGCGGTTATGCATGGGGGAGTTCACTTAGAGGAGGGGGGGGAGAAAAGTTGGTCTGTTTTCTGACAGCAAATATGACTTCACTGCTCTGAATTTGGAACCAGGAGTCTGAATTTGGGCTGCTGTACCGTTTCTGCTGTGGTTTTCTTGGGCAGTTCGCTTTCACTCTTCTGATAAATGAAACAGCAAGGAGATGGTCTGTTTTGACTACTGTAAATCCAGTGGTTTTCACAGAAACGGTGAGTTTTCTAAATTGCCGCTTTAATAGTGGACTGGAACTGAGTCCATTAGAATGTGAGTTTTCATGCTCTTTGCGCAATTCTGCAGTGAAAGAACTGAATCCTAAGTACAAAGACAATTAATTTTAGAAAAATAAATGTTTTGTTTTCTGTCTTACAAAAAAAGAAAGTTTTTCAATGGGAAAATAATCTTAATTTAAGAAAACATGTCCTAATGACTGGAATTATTTTTCTAAAAATGAGAATTCTTGTCAAGATCATTTTTTGGCAGACTTTTGTTCTTATTTAAAGAAAATCGGCGCATCGAATGAGAATTTTGGACTTACTTCTAAGGGGCCTGTTTTTGCAGTGTAAATTGAAAACTTTAGTAACTTTTAGTTATGAGCAACACACTTTGACTTTGGTGTTCAGTCTTCTTCCTTTACCAAAAATAGCTTTTTTTTTTAAAGCAGCATATATTTTTCAAGTTTTGATGGTATATTCCAAGTCTTGTACTCCAAAGTTATACCCCTTTTACAGTATCATTGGAGGGTTGACTAAAATAACAAAGTTAGTCTTTGAGAAAAATCCTTACATTTTTAAAAATATTTGCGTTTTTCTTTGGCCTGTAGGTGGTGGTACTATTGCATACTTGATCAAAATAAGTGAGGAGCTTCAGACTAAGGGGTTTTACCACTAGATGTCAGCATTTATTAAGAATAGAATTCCAACTTCTTGGTTGTTGTTTTTATTTTGCGCCAAATTCTGCACACAGCCTGGCTAAACCATAAATATGTGAACAATGATTTTCTTTAGGAATACATGTCTATATTTTTTTTATTTAAGACTTTTTTCATTTATCTGATACTAGAAGGCAAATTAGTTGAAATCCTTGGAAGAGATTTTTTTGTATTCCAACGGTTTGGTAGCAGAGGGATTTCTTTTCAGTAAAAATGAAGGATTAGCATTGGTTTTATGGAAGTTTGTTCTCACCACAAGATGGCAATCATGCATAGTAAAACTCCTGTCTGCACTCTGTGCTTGAGTGTGTGTCAAAGTGTGCAGGAGCTGAACATTTCTGCACCTTTTGCAAATATCAAGATGTGTTTGCATTTCCAGAGAATGTTTTTGTGTCCTGAGTTTGTGTGGGAGCAGAGCTGGATGTTTCCCTGCTGCCAGTCCCCATTTGTATTTTTTTTTTTTTTTGCCTCTTTGCATGCTGCAGACTAGACTGGCTGCTGGCGGCGTTGGTCACTACAAGGGTGCTGGCATTCACTGCCTGGTAATCAGGCTTCGGGCAAACTGGGTGGCAGTAATTTGAATGGTTTGCTTGAGATTATCCCGAAATTATCCATGAATTATCCCCCAGAATTACGCTCTAGCGGAGGCCCTGTCCAGGAGGAAAGACAGTGTTGGACCATGATGCATGAGGGGAAGATTTGGATAGAATGGCATTGGGATCATGTGTGTTTGTGTGATGACTCTGCAGTGACAGTGTTAGTTTACTGGGTTAACCCTTTGATGCCTAAAACAAAATTCATTTCTGTTTTTGCCATTTAAACTAAAGTGGTTTGATGCATATTTGCATTAATATGCGCTAATTAAAAATGTTTATGAATTTGCAGCACATTTTTCACAAAAATAGATTTTTTGGACACTTTTTCTTGTTTCCAAGTGGCAAAAAAAGAAAATTCTGCCTAAACATACTAACTGCTTTACAACCATCATCTTATTTTTCAGAGAAATTGCCGTGGAAGTCATTTTCATGCAAGGCATTTTCTCTTGAAGCTGCAGCTTTTCCAGCCTAAACTCGTCATTTTGTGGAGGTTGTCACTGCGCATCATGCTGTCATTAAAGCCCAGAGACATGGGAGTGGAGCTGTTGAAGCTGGGAGAGGGGTGGAAAGTGCTGCTGAACCTCTCTGTGATAAGTGTTGAGAAAACAGGTCAGTAGATTGTCCTCCAGGCTCAATCGGAGTTATTTTCCCTGTCTGAGAACACAAATTATTTCCTGTATTCATTCCATAAACAGACCGCCAGCAGAGCAGAGCCGGCGCTGTTTGTTGTGGTCGCCTCTGTGCTCGGTCATTTTGCTGCGCCTAAACCGTATGGGAGGAAGCATGTTCTCCCACAAATGCATCACTTCCGAATAAATTATAAAGAATTAAATAATCTAGGCTCCGTTAAATGCACACATGCAAGGAGGAGGGAAAGGATGAGTGGGACAAAAAGAGAGGGAGGTGGAGGCGGTGAAAGGTTAAGTACTCTCCCTCTTTTTGGACGCTGTACTTCCTGCAGGGCCTTGTTCCTTGACCTGCTGGTTAGAGGAGAGAGGTTGCAAAAAAGAAAAAAGAAAAATGAGAGCAACGGAAGGAGGGAGAAAAAGGCTAAAGCGACATGTGGGGTTTGCAAGGTGAGAGGTGGAAGAGCTGAAATGGGAGGAGTATTTGCCTCTTACTGATGGGGAACAATGTGACACGCAAACTGGCGCACACGCCCGCTCACACAGAAACAAAAAATGGACATTCTCGCACACAAACTCACACACACTTAGGAGTACAGGCCCAGCAGGCGTATGAACTTCAGTGCAGTTGTTGCCATGGTGATACACTGAGTTGCTGACCCCCTGACTCCATTTTTCCTCTCGCTTGGCTATTAAAAGAGATGATTGACAAGTGTCCAAATGTCAGCCGACCCAGCCGGCCACACAGATTTTCTGTTTTTGGAGGGGTTATGCCACTTTCACTCCCTGAGAGCAAGGGGACATGTGCGTGTATGTGCATGTGTGTGTGTCTAAGTGCAAATTCTTTCAATTCTAGGTTTTTGAGCCTACGGATGTAACATAAATATATATTTGTGTCTGTTTATTTTATTTAAAAATAGACGTTTATTAACCAGAGCGCTTTAGCACCTCACCCCGAAACTTTGATCTGCAGTTGCAGGTTGATGGTTGTAAAATTTGAAAAGTATTTCCAAACCAGATTTTAAAATTTGACTGATTGGGGGCAAGTAACAGAGAACCTGATGATATTATGATTTTCTATGATTCATCAGCTGATTTGAATAAAAGTTTTACATTTACTGTTTGCTCTGAGAGACTGAGGACGTGTCTTTTCCCATTGGTATCCTTCACAATCCTTGTACAATCCTGCCATTTATGTCACTAACATTCTGATATTATATTTTGAAAGCTAAAAAAAGAATCATATTTTGTTTTAATTTATCATAAATTTAAAGACCTCTCACTTCCTTTTGTTTTTCTGAGAATATTTCCTGTTCGAAAAGGGAACAACTTTAAGATTCCACTTGTCAAATTGGTATCTCTCCTTAGAATCTTTACCTGGTGTTTTCTAAATTTTTAAATATATTTCTATATTCAGTGAACAATAACTAATTAAAATCAGAACACATTGTTTATTCAAGAGAAAAATTGCATTTTCAGCAGAACTCCGATCACCAAACTTCAACCGAGGCAAACAATGAAAAGCTATGCTCAATAAAACAGTGCAGTGCAAATTAGGAGTGTTTAAAATGAAAGATTTAATGCATGGATGACGTTTGCAGGTTTTCATAGAAGAGTTGTACAATTTTATTGCCACAGAAAAGGTAGTCTTGGTCTAGTTGCTCGTGTTCTCCTGTATTGGTCCAGAAGCAGGTGAAGAAGGTGGGTGGAGTTATCCAGGATGCTTCGCAGTTTTTGAAGCATCCTTTTCTCCCCAACTGTCTAGGCTTCACTCCCGCCACATCGCCGGCCTTACAGATCAGTTTATTAAGTTTGGGTCTGCCACCCTCAGTCTGCTGCCCCAGCACATCACAGCAAACAAGGTTGCACCAGAGACCACAGACTCATGAAACATCCTCGTCATGATTTGACAGGATCCTCCTTAGAAAGTAGAACCTTTTTTACAGAGAGCATCAGTGCTAAGACCCCTGTCCAGTTTGTTGTCAATGTAGACTCCCAGGTATTTGTAATCCTCCACTGTGTCCACATTGACCCCCTGGATGGAAACAGGGCTTCGTAAAATGTTAACATTTTAAGACAAAGTAAAAGACTGATGACTGATCTGGATGGCTGAACTTTTTTTTGCTTTTGTTTCTTTTTCTTTTTCAAAATAAAGTGATTTATTTCAGGCAAAACAAACTAAAGTAGCACGCCAAGAATAAAAGAGTACACTAGGTGTCATTAATGTAATGAACTTCAAATAGTGATCATGTCTGAGATTCAGTCAGTTTACATTTTGGTTCATCAACAAAACAGACGATTTACAAGAGGAGGAAAATCCATCCATGCATCCAACCATCTTCAGAACTTGTTGTATCTCTTTCAGGGTCATGGGATTGCTAAAGCCAACCAAGCTGCTGTTGGGCAAAGAATACACAGGGTCACACAATCACACACCTATGGTGAATTTAGAGACACCAGTTAAGCTATAAAATGTGATTTTGGACTGTAAGAGGAAACTGGAGTGCCCTAAAAAGCCCTTGCATGCATGAGGAGAACATGCAAGCTCCACACAGAAAGGTCCCAGCTGGGGTTTGAACCAGAGCATTCTTGCTTTGAGGCTAGAGCACAAATGATTATGTCACCATGCAGGAAAATTATGAGTCGTAAAGTCTATTAGCTCTACCGATTAACATCTGAACTCAAACGCTTAACTGAAATATTTTAAACAAATAAAGTTAAACTTCTCAGATCTTAAGAGAACTACTCACACTGTCAAACACAGTGATGGAAGGATTATGGTATGGGCTTACATACTCTTCACAGACATTTAACTTTAAAGTCCTTTGTCTGACAATGAAATCATCTGTTACGTAGTTGAAGCTTCACTGAACTTGGGTTAGGAATGAATACCAGCAATATTTTATCTCCTTATTAAGTGAAAGCCTGTTTGAAATGAAAAGCTCCTTATTGGCGAAACACACCTGGTCCAGGTAATCAACAGCAGATGAGGCTGGATTTCTGGAAAACCAGCAGGAGGGCGGTTTTCAAGGCCAGGAGTTTGACACCCCTGGTCTATGGTGACACCTAGGGGTGTAATGGTACACTATTTGACTATGTCAATATTTTTTTAGTACAATTTAGGCAGAAAAAAATTTCTTGCAAAATGCATTTATTGGTTTTATATAACTATAGTAAATTTAACCTATGTAGGTGGTCGGCTATATAAAATAATACAACTATTAGCTGTCAGGAACCAAAAACTTTGGATACTTAGCACTGGCCTGAAAAAAAACAACATTTTAACTTTGCACTTGTAGACCCAATTTTTACAGTCGGGTGATGCCGTTTTAAGAGCGTCTACAGATTAGATGTGTTATCTGTGGCATATGCTATCTTAGTGTGACAATAAAATGTCGAAACACAACATTTGATTTATCCAGTTGTCTTTTACTTTCATCCAAACAAATCCAAAGTGTTCCCACACAGGAGAGTGTAAGGAGATTGGGGGGGGCATCACTGTCACCTCCGTCACCTAATAGCTGTTAAACCTCCTTCAATGAGGGGTCTGAACATGGTCAGAAAACGTAGGGGAGATCCTCTCCAGGGCCGAAGGCAGATCTTCCTTCGTGGTTCACTTCCCCTTTCGGAGCCTGAGAGCCTCCAGAGCGGGTTATTAAAAGAACCAGTCTCCGTTCTTCTGGAGGAAACCATTTTTATTACTGTTCCGGCAAACTCAGCTCACACACACACACACACTTGCGCTGCTACGCACTGCCCCCCCTCCTTCCTAAACACACGCGAGTGCAGACACCATTGAGCATCTCGGCGGAAACTCGCGGTTAAGATTAGTTCCACCTCAACGCACAGTTAATACACGTGGGGGTGAAAAAACAACAAAAAAAACGAAAAACAGAAACGGTACAAAAGTGATCTGAACCCAAATTGCCGTACCGAAACGGTTAGGTCCAACTACGTGTACCGTTACACCCCTTTTAAAATCTCAACAGTAAATTGTTTTCTGCCCCAGCCACCTCTAAGTTAAGAACATTTATTATCTATCTTGTCCTGAGGGGGGAACTTTTTCCAGACGTCTTTAGGCAAAGGCAGGGCACACCAACGTCTGTCAAAAGTAAATCCCAGAAGATGAATCAATATTCTTACATAAAATGTAAACATTTTGCTAAGTTTTTAAAGACAAATTTCTAGGACTTTGAAAATAAAGTTAATTAAATAATCAGAATTGCATTCAAACATTTTTTTTCACAACTATCAAGAAATTAGGACAGAAAATGTTTCAAAATATTAAAAAAACAATATTATAGATCACGTTACTGGTGTCATTACTTAAATTCATAGAGTGAAATATCAAAGTTTCTTTTGTAAATCAAAGCGTAATCTTGTGTGTTTCCTCCTCTAACCCTTTTTTTTTTAATCTAAAACATATAAATGCAGAAAACAGGCGCGCACGCACCAGCCTCTGCTGGAAAAGTAATTCAGTCACAACAAAGTGTCGACCCCCTGATGTTAGCGTCACACCGAACAAAGAAATCAGCGGAGATAAACACACATAATGTAGATGTATTTACATGTAAACACACATATCCTGGCCGGCACAAAGAAAAGCTGCGAAATAAAGCCCTTTTGTGAGGGAAACAGGGTCATACATTTGTCGTTTGAGCTGCTCCGATAACCCATTCAAGGCAAGGTGGCATCAGTTTGTGGTGCCCCCCCCATTTCTTTTCTTTAGTGTTGAGTGCTCTGCTGTAAGCATGTATGTATGCGTAGCATCGATCTACATTACTCCAGAAAGAGTAGTGGTTTTGGCTTTGCACCAACAGCTATTTGCTTATTTTTGTGTGGTTTTTCCTCCTTTTTTAATAGTTCCTCCTGTACATGTGCCTTTTGTGTCCACTTTCCCTTTCTGGCTGTCTCATTGTTTGGAGGCTTGAAGAGATCAGTCTTATCTTGATCACCCACAGCAACACATTAACCTCTCCTCTCTTATCTCTACACTGGTCATTAGTGCCAAAACCCTTAATGTCCTATTGACAGGGAGCATATAACACTGTGTGTGTGTGTTTCTCTGTGTGTGCTATTGTTAGTGATTTAAATCTGCTGACTTATTGATCTGAGCTGATAACATTATTTGCATCTTTGGACAAAAATGAGGAAGACTGGTTGAAGTTTTGTAATAGTCCTTAACCCACTGCTTTAATTCTGTCAGGCCTCATTTGTGCAAATTTTAAAGTTAAAAAAAGCATTTAATAAAAAAGACCAAAAAAGTATTTGCTTTAACCCTCAGTAGTTTCTAAACTCACGGTGCCAATCACATCACCTCTTGATGCCTATTTATGCAACCACTTCTTCTCTAAATTTACCATAATTTATTATCTACATGAAAGCAAAAACAAAAGGGAAATGGGTTTATAGTTGGAAATAAATTCAGGCGTCAAGGGGTTATTTCAAACATGAAATATAATAATAATTTATACAAAAATAGTTAATACCGTGAGCTGTGCTGTATAGCCTGGTAGCGCTGCCCTCGCTGCCCCCTTTTGACCTACCCTCTCTCGCTGAGCGGCTGCTCCGCGCCTTTCACCCTCCCCTTGTGATCCCTGCTCTGACCTGCATGTGACAAATTCATGATAAAAAAAACCCAACTTATTTCAAAATGGCATCTTTTTTGTTTATTTTATCTCCATAGCAACCATTTTATGCTTTGGTTGCCTGTGCGTGACAAATTTTAGGAGAATCTGCAAAAGTAAGTCCTTGGCAACTGAGGTTTTTTGTTTTGACACCCACATTCAACATTTTTTTCAGGTTGCACCAACAATTCATGTACTAAATTTTCACAACATTCCAGTAAAAATGTGCGAGCAACAGGGAAACACCGTTTTTGCAAGCTTGCCACCCTCATGCCATTCAAAGTCTAAAACTTTTAATCCCAAAATGTTTTCCCAGTTATCTTCCCTGGGATGCTCGGAGAGTTATGAGGCAATATATTGTAACCACCGGAGGAGTTTGTTCTTGTAGAAGCTCCGAAAGGTGATTTTCTTTTTCTTTTTTTTGAATTCAAGATGGCAGCCTCTTCCTAATGTCAAAGGTCAACAAAACTTTGGTTCTTGTTGCAGATTTAACCTGGTGGTGTGTGTGTGTGAAATTTTGTAGAAATCGCTTAAACTAAAGTTTTCTTTTCCCATATTGTGCAAAAATGTGAAAGTTGCAGAATAGTACCCCTTGCTGCAAAATGGCCACCAAGCCATAGGTCCTCTAGCCATCCCATAATAATTTCAAAACTTCCTTTGGACGTGACGTCCTTGACGTGTGTTTTGGTTTTGTTAGTGGATCGTTGATTTTTTTTTTAAGCCCTTCAAGAGGATATTGACCCTGTTCATTTTTTGATGGTTTATCCCGCTGTGATGTCATAGATTTTGGGAGGGGGTGTCATTTTTTATGTCAAAATTCCTTTTCAAAGAGTTCTTGGTCCTTGCAGACCAGGACTGCTGCAGGACACAACAAGAGTTGAAGTTTGAGTAGAGTTTCACCATTTTTCACTTTATTTTAACCTTTTCTTTGCTTTGTTTGTAGAGTTACACATTTTCATTGTGTCTCTACATGTTTCATCTTCTATTATAAAACATTAAAACAGTTTGATCTCAATTTTGGTGGATTTCTGCAGTGAAAAATGACTAAATTTGGAATTCAGTTTTTTTTTAACAGTTTCAGGTTCCTTGTGGAATTATTATGTAATACTATCCAAAGTATATCAGTTTAAAAAGAAGCTGGGGTTTTACTACAAAGATTAACATCAATAACTGCCACAAAAAACTGTTTTAAGGATAAATTACTTGTAAAGTATTAAAAAAAAAGCTCAAAAAGGCCGCTGACTACATGCTAAGGGTTGAAAAGACACAATATTGGTGTCTATGTTCAATAAAATATTTTGTATTTTGTGTAAAAATGTAAGTTCTTTTTAAGGCAGAAGTCCTTCCTCTCTCTCTCTCTCTCTCTCTCTTGTGTGAAATCTTTTCAGTCGAAACAAATAACGGGATTTTTTGTATTTTAGGCAATTTTGAAGTTATAGAAATAAAAAATCTAAAGTATGTCGGTATTGGTGTTGAATGGGTTACACTCTGTCTCTTGCCTGAAACAAAATGAGTACATTTCCTGTTTTTACAAGCAGAAACTGACATTTCTGCACCTAATAAAACCCTATATTTAAAGTAATTCAATGTAGTTCGTTTAATTATTATTTTTTTTTTATATTCCCACTTAAAATCTGTTGTTTCAAATTGCATGTTTGTTTCAGACAAGTTATCCTTAAAATGTCGTCTGCTTTGGCTGGAAAACCCAAATCTCATAAACAACAGCAGAGAAATTTAGTTGGGAGTTACAGTAAATATGTGTCGCCAAATGCTGCACTTATCCATCTGTTTTCTGGCTTTTCTCAGCTCTGTGTGCTAGCGGGTCTGACAATCTAACAGGTTAAAAGAATAATTGCAACTCTATTTACCCTAAACAGCCTCTCCTCTGCACATAATTGCATCCACTCGCACACACAGAGACACAGACCCACTACAGATGCTCACTCGCAGAGTGGGAGAGTCCCTGCACTAACATTTAGGTTGCAGCAGTCATGTGTTGGAGTGAACTCTCCTCTTGTCCTCCTCTTCATCGCAAAGCACTGTTAACCACTGTGTTGCTCTTTGAGTGAGGAATACACCCAACACTGAGCGCGCTCTGTGTGCTTGATTTGAGTGCAAATTTCAGGGCGTGTTCAGTTAAAAAACATCAATATTAACTTTAAGTATTTTTTATCTATATTCTTTATTTTTATGAACTTGTTAAAGTGGCTTTCTTTGGTTGCACAACCTTGAAAATCCTCAATTTCCAGTTTAAAAAAATATTATGACACTACTTTGAAAGGTAAAAACACTAAATTTGACTGAAATTTGGCATCAACTGGCTTCATTTTTCCACTCTTGAGGCAATCTGGCAAATACTAACAAAATGTTATTTAAAATGGCTCAGACAAAAAGATACAATATCTAGAAACTGATGGTAGGAAAGTACACACAAAGCACATCTTAAGTAAATATGTCACATTTAATTAATTGATATAGCCCTGTGATTAAATATACTTTGTGTACAGCTTTGAGTACCTGATAATATTTCTCATTTGGCATTGAGTCAAAGTGCTTCATGTTTTGAAAGCTTTATGCGTCAATTTTAAGTTGTAAGGTGATTTTATTTATATAAACAGAATACTTTGCAGCTCATAATCTGTAGTGTTTTCTCTGTTAGGCTCAGTGCTGCAGCATCCAGGCTTAAACATTGGTGGCGCTGCTGCTGCATTGTTATTAAAGGCCACTGCAGCAGCTATATTGTGGGTCCACTCACAAACCGCCATTGCATTAGGAGACATTATCTAAATGCTCAACAAAGTGAAATTGGATTTACGGCTCCTTTTGCACCCCCCTTCCCCTCCGCCTCCCTTTCTGTCGTTTAACTAGCCCGCTCCAGGATCCCATTCTCTCCTTATTGTTAGGGGGAGTCAAGCGGGATCCTCTGCTCCTCATCCACTTTCAAATTGAATCAGCCTCAATTTGACCTTTTATGTACCAGAATCCGCTACAGATGTACAGTATGTGCATACAAGTCAGATCTGGCACACGTGTTTGTGTGTGCGCCCACATGTGCCCCCAGTGTCAGCTCACATTGCTTACAGTGAAGTGGGAAACAGCATCTCCTTATTTGCTGCAGAAGAGACCAATTAGTGTTTAGCAACAGAGCAGGAACCCATGTGAATGTGTCATTGATTAGCAGGCTTTGGCTAATCATCACATGTCATAAACTCACCCGTTAATGTCAGCTGGATCTCTTACAGTCCGCCTCCTTTCCCTTTCTGAACCCATCCCTCCATCTCCTCTCCTCCTTTCAGCTCCTTCTTCCCGTCTGTCTTTCCGCACTTGTATTTTTGCCCATCTGTCTCCGTCTTCTTTTTCTTCCTTTTCCCCCTCTTCTCAATTTCCTCCTTCCTCTTTTTTCTTATTGTTTTGTTTTTACAAATCTGGAGGGTTTACAGTAGAAGAAGCAGGGCGGATGCTGACTTTCCTCCTCCTGCATGAGACATTGTCATATCTGCATTTATTATTTGGCCTCTGAGGTTATATTCTGCTCCTTATCAAGATGCCTTAATGAGGATTTCCTTTTCTAATGTTAATTCATCTTTAACTCGTGCAAAAAAGAAAGCGCCACATCATAGCTTCAGTTTCCATCTTTAGGCATTTTGTTTAATTGCTCAAAACCCTAAACCAGTTTAATTTAGGAAAGCAATTTAAGTCGTAACAGTAAAAACATTTAAAAACTGCCAAGATTTTAAGGTTTGAACGTTGGAAAAAGCAAACCAGATTGCAGACTACTCATAAAAAGCTAAACCCTGCAAAGCCTACTACATCAAAGTATTCCTTTTTTATTTATTTAGATGTTTGTTGTGATGAAATCCACAAAAAATGTCATTTTTATGAGATATGGATGGCATCAATTGATTATGTATTGAGAAATTTTGCAAGTTTTTGGTCACAACAATGTTAGACCAAGATACAAAAATAGGGGGAAAAAACTTTATGTACACTTCCTTAAATTTGATCCACAGGTTTATAACATGGTGTAACTGCATTGTAAAGAATTACTTATCAACAAATATTGCAGTTTTTCAATACAGCTGGTAGTCATTTAAAAAAAAGAAGTGAATAACAATATATGAGCTGTTCTCACCATAAAGTTTAGAAAAATGGCTAAACTTTTCCCCGCCAAAACTGTTTTTGGGATTTCATCGAGGCAGTCATTTTGAAATGAGCTAGTGGTATTATGATGAACAACAGGGCAGAAAACATGGACCGAATTAAATATAATGCATTTTAAGGAAAGTTTGATTGTGCTAATGAGGTAGATGTCTCAGAAATGTATGTATCAAATATAATACCAATGGTTACGCATTGTTAGCGGGATTTAACATTTAAAATACAATCATTAGTAAAAATTTATCTCCTTTGTCCTTTCTTTTCCAAAACTTTAAAATTTCTTATTAAATTAGCATCTTTTACCGTTACCTTAAAATTGTTTTTGTTTAGGTTATATTTTTAGCTTTTATTAGGAAACAAATGAAATCGGTGTTATTTTTCAGCAGTATAATTAGTGTTTGTAGTCATATTAATTAACATCTGTTTGACACAGTGTGGTGGCCAGCTGGGAGTGTGAAGGAGGGCATGTGGTGCTCATGTTAGTGTGTTTGTGGTTGCGTAAAGGGCGCGTTTGATTTGTTGTGTTGCTAATGTGACACTGATTATACAGGTCACGGTAAAACAAAACCAAGAGACGCTGCAATGCTAATACAGACGCTGAGATAACAGCTTGTTGGCTAATAGTTACATGTACTTGGAGAAAACACTTTTGTTGCAAACTCACATCACACGGAAATAACAAAAAAAAAAAAAAAAAGCTTTCTCAACGACTTTAGCAAGCCACGCAGTGCCTTTTTGTGAGAGGTAGACTGTTGCCATGGAGAGAGGAGGTTAGTGAATTTGACCTATGCTATCATGCTAGCTTTGGTCCCGCAGCTGTAATTTTAAATGAGAGAAAAAAACATGTGTTTCTCACTGAATTGATTTATCCCTATGTTTATGAGTAGATAAGTGCAGTGATGCTTAGATGGAGGGTTATTTTCATGGGGTGACTCTTTTGTGTGTATTGTGTTTATCTAGGCCACTGTCGATGCAGGGAGTACTGTAGCTCTTTTGCTCTCAGCGGGGGCCCTCTTTTTGTGTTTGTGTGCACGGCTTTCTCTATGTGTGCCTGTGATTTTCTTGTGTTTATGTGTTTGTCCGTCTCCGCCGCAGGTACAGCAAAGGCATGGGACACATTGTGGTTTATTAAGAGCAGTGCGTGAACAGACTGCCCTGCTACACAAACAGAATCAATCACAATAGGGTGGACAGAAAGTGAAAGTGAACAAACAACGTGGAGGGAATTTACTCGGATTTAATCATCATGTAACCTTTTCATTCCTTTGAATTAAGTCAGTCGTGTGGCCTTGGCGGAGCTTTTTCTACCTTCATGTTCTGAAGAAAAAGAAATCTTATCACCAACACATTTTGCCGACTTAGATTTAAATGGGCAACAAATGCACGAAAATATGGTCATCTGTCTGGGATTTGGGGTAATTTGTCTGGGAGTGGGGGTGAACTGGTGGTGGTAGGCGGGGATGTGTCAATCATGTGTTTGACAGGGCCACGAAGGGTTTGTCATGTTGCCCAGCAGCCGAAGCAGAGGAGCTGAGGACCCTGGGGCCAAAAAAAGGTGACAGTCTGCCCCTGAAAAGTCCACAAGACAGCCAGGGTGCAGATAAAGGCAAGCCGTAGCTCCATGAAGGTCAGCCGAGGGGTGATCCAATTCTCTGTGTTTGGGCGCCCGGAGATTGTGTGTTCACCTCTGTCAGCCCTTCCATATATAGGTCAGGACGAATGAGACAGAGGCTTGTAGAAATGGGAGGAAGTGTTGACATTGAAGAGAGGCAATGGTTAACCTGTGTATGAACATGTGTGTGAATGTATGTATAATTCTGCCATTTCTCCAGTCATCTGAACAGGCAATAAAGTGGACACCAACACTCCATTTAGATCTCATTTGACCCTTGAAGTCCACAGTTGGAAGGTTAGGGTGACTTCCATTTTTATTGTGTTTTTTGTTTTTTGTCCCCCACTTTGTGTACCTTTCATAATTTCTCCATTGTGTGTTTGTACCTTTGTCTCTCAGTATTAACCAAGAGTTTCTCTTTCAAGCTTCCCCCTCAGGGAAGAATTTCACCTTGCTTTTAAATGCTTTACAGAATCTGGCAGAAAAGGTTCTCTCGTATGACCAATCCTTGAGGATAGGGAAAAATCAATGAAGTCCCGGTGCTTTCATTTTTTTTTTTTTATCACCAATAATGAAAAAATATAGATTGAGGGCGATCTTGGTTTTGTTAAAACTAGCAAATGCAGAGATGGATCCAGTAAAGGAAACAGAAATAGTAGCTTCCCTAAACCGAGAAGGACGTGGGAAAAATGTCTGCAATCGAGCCTGTAAACATTCTTTGTCAGTTGTGTTGTTTTTTTCACATCTTCTCATGGAAACATGGCATCGAGACGAGCAAGGACAAGCAGTTTTTGGATTTATGCATTGAAGTCTGCACCAGGGCCCGCAGAGGGAACTTCATCTGAAACCGAAGGGCAGCGGTTCTCTTAAATGAAAAAGATTTTTTTTTTTTTTACCAACAGTAATCCACACAATAGTTTAAAAAGCTCATCTAGTGTTGAATAATATATGTCCCTGAGAAAAAGGCAGGAGGCGGAGCTGAACATGTTGAGGTTCTCTTTTAGAGGGATGAGAATGGATAAGATCAGGAATGAACGCATCAGAGGAAGAGAACATCAGGCAGTGTGAAGCTGATGTGTTTGCATTTGCTTGTTTTAAAAAAAAACAAGATCACCCTATATCTATATTTTCATCATTGATGATAAAAAAAGAAAAAAATGAAAGCACCGGGACATTATCTGCCCTGAGCAACGCCAGTTTAAGCCGCCACTTCGATAGAAAAGTCAATGGCTATGTCCAAAATATAAAACTATATAATGTGGGACTATGTAGTGCCCTGGACTCACTCAAAATGAAGTACAGTAAATATTCAGTCTAATTCCAAATTAATTCTTGCCTGGAATAAGAAAAATAAATAAAACAGTTTTGTTTGGGATTAGGTTTACGGAGTAAAAGACATGTCACCCTACAAAAACAAGAAATAAGCAGAAAATTCTTAACATTTTTCTTTAATAAAGCAAAAAAAAAGTAAAGAAAATCAGCCAATGTGACAAGAAAATGGTTATACCAAGAATTTTCTGGTAACTATAGACTTGTTTTCTTGAAAAAAAGAAATAAACATATATCTATAAATATTTTTTCCCTTTCTCAATATCAGTTTTTTATATTGTGCTGAATTTTAGACATAATGCAAGGATAGATTTACTCAAAATGAAAAGATTAACTCAACTGGAAAGATATTGATTAAAATGCTTTGTCCTAACTCAAGTAAATAAATAAAAAGTACTAAATCAAATTTAAATACTGTTTATGTATTTTTTTCTTTTAGGAGAACAATGCCATCATTACAGTTGTTATAATGAATACAATATTGTTGCCGGTTTTTTAGAGTCCTAAATAGTATATCGAGTTGTTCATGCAGTCTCCTCCACCGCTTACCCCCCTAAACCATACATTCATCCCATGGGCAAACCAGGGGCTTATAGCTTTGTTTGTGTTCCTCGCTAAGTGATTTTTAATCAACTGGTCTGCATGAATCCTCTCAGGGGCCAGAGCAACTGATGCTATGAGACATTGAGCTGCAGGCTGATGAATGGTCTGCAAAAGACTCTGAAACTGGAGCAACAGTGAAGCAAAGTTGTAAAGATCCAGTAGAAATGGTTTTCTGTGGGAATGCTGTCTGGGAATGTTTTTCTGAAAGTGTTTATTGTTTTCCATTGAACATGCATTGAACCTGACTTTTTTTATCCACATCATCCCTTTTTACCCCTCTAAATCATGTTAGATTAAACAAGGCATAGTCTTTCAATTTAGGTAATATGCTGTTCTATCTTGTCTTCACTGTTGCAATAGCTGCATGCAGGAATCTATTACTCTCTGTTTCTATTGTATGACAGTCAGGAAACACATGAAAACTATGTCTCATCCAGTGACGTGCGGTGAGGTTAATGGCTGGTGAGGCACTGACGTCATCAGTCAGATTTGCAAACATATGAACCATACTGAGTAACTTATTCACCATTTGATTGACAACAGTTAACGTGTTTTGTTTAAAACATCATTTCAACATGTTTTTTTCATATACAAACTGCAGCATAGAAAAAAGCACAAAACCTTATTATTGTCTTACCTTTACTTGTAAAGAAAGTCCATAACGCCACTCCTTCTGAAGAAAATTACTTGCTGCTTGCTATCACTTATTCTATTATTTTTTAGCGTCATGATCTCAGGGCTCACCGGCGCCCCCTAACATGAGGCACGAGAACTGCTGGCCTCACCCAGCGGCTTTTTTGCCGGCGTTTAGCGCTCAGCACAAGAAACACGTCCCTCACATACAGTTATTTACAAAAACAAACACTGTACATCATATACATCTGCTAAATTATGTAAACTCAGCTCATATAGTACAAGTGATTGAACCGACACACAGAGAGACAGCAGTACCGTCTGACTGCATAGGTATTGCGCAATCCAAGGTGAGGCTCAGCGGGCTGGTGCCTCATTGCACGTCACTTCTTAGTATCTGAACGGCAAATGCGGAAATTCAGCGATTTTGAAAAGAAAAACACCCAAAAATGGTACATTTAAATGGAAAATGACTGCAAAGCACAAAATACTGATTAAATATAATAATTGAATTTATTTTTTCTCTTTTCTTCCCATAATGACAGGTGAGGCACAGCCTCACCTGCCTCTCCTGACTGCACGTCACTGGTCTCATCTAATACTTTGGTGGTACTGGGAGTCCAAGTGGACCTTGGTCTGGGACTAGGAGCCGCTCTCTGACTTAACTTTTGAGGTCTTCTTTCGTTTCAGACTGAGCCTGGGTTTGCTCTGAGTTTTCTCAGACTAAACAGGCTCTGTGCTCGGAACGGAAAAACTGAACCAAAGCGGCCACCATAGCTGGGCATTACGAGATGTAAAAAGAAAGCCGGGGAAAAATGTGGAGCAGTGATGCAACAGCAACCCTTTAAAATATGGTCGGATGAATGCAGGCTCATTAAAAGACATTTTAAAGTGATACGCATGGCTTCTCACTATTTTCCTGACAATCTATTTGTCGTAAACACTTATCAGCATACCTACTTTGTCACCCCCTATGTAACCGCCTTACAGGATGTCCTTACTGTACCAAAACGTAAAAAGTGTTGTACCTGACCTTGATACAGACGTTCAAAATTGGTCAGTGAAATATAAAGTTTGAATCAGTGAACTATCCTGACGAGGATGGCAAAGCGCAGGACATCTATTATTCTTTCTCTCTGCTTTGCCCCATCCTTGTAATTTCCGGGCAATGATTGAAGAGATCTTTAGTCATGTGGTTTTGTTTACAAACTTTGGTTTGAAAAAGGGCAGTATACAGACCAAGTGCAAGTTTCAGGACTCGATCCGGACCAAATAAAGTGGACTTGGTCAAGACCAACTGATTCACAGTACCTTTAATTTGTAAGCTTTTTCTAAGGTCAATTTAAAAGATAATTGAAAAAGTGACAGAATAAATCCTGGAATAGAGAAAAAAAAACACGATTTTTAAAATTCTGGTAGAAAAGGCCAAAAAGCCTCCTTGAAGTGAAATTAGCTTGTTAAGCTTATTTAAAAAATGCAATTAACTTAATAGCTAAATAAAAAATTAGCTTGAGTAGCTCAGTAGTAAAATAGTGAACTTGACAGTATTTTTTTTAATATAAAACATTTTTGTGTGAGCATTACTCTTACTATACCAGAATTGGTTAACATGCACTTTTTATTGCCTTACAATGGAGCATAAAAGCCACCAATTGTGCAAGTTCTCCCACTTAACCCTTGTGCTATCCTAGGCACTTTACCATTGGGAGTTGGGTCATCTAGACCCACTAGACAGTGCGCTGAACCTTTTTTCTTCAATGATTTGTGAACCTCACTGGTGTCCATGGATTACATGAAATCTTTCCACCTTTGTCCACCTGTGTCATGGTAGGGAGAACACGTCAATGCAAGGGTGGGGTCATCTAAGATAACACAAGGGTTTAAAGAGATGAGAGGCCTGTAATTTTTAACTATGAGAGACAAAATGAGAAAAGAAAATCCAGAAAATCACATTGTCTGATTTTTAAAGAATTTATTTGTAAATTATGGTCAAAAATATGTATTTGGTCAATAACAAAAGTTCAGCTCAATGCTTTGTTATAACCCTGTTGTTGGCAATGACAGCAGTCAAACATTTTCTGTAAATCGTCACAAAGTTTTCACAAACTTTTTGGTATTTTGGCCCATTCCTCCATGCAGATCTCCTCTAGAGCAGGATGTTCTGGAGCTGTTGCTGGGTGACACAGACTTTAAACTCTCTCCAAAGATTTTCCATGGGGGGTTGAGATCTGGAGACTGGCTAGGTAACTCCAAAACCTTGAAATGCTTCTTACAAACCAACTCCTTCGTTACCTAGGCAGTCTGTTTGGTATTGTTGTCATGCTGAAAGACCCAGCTACATTTAATCTTCCATGCCCTTACATGGCCCCATTCATTCTTTTCTTTTCACGGATCAGTCATCCTGGTCCCATTGGTGAAAATTAGCCCCCAAATCATGATGTTTCCACCCCCATGCTTTACCGTAGGTATGGTGTTCTTTAGATGAAACTTAGCATTCTTTCTCCAAACTTGACGGGTAGAGATTTTACGAAAAATTTCTGGTTTTTGGTTTCATCTGACCATAGGACAGTCTCCCAGTCCTTTTCTGGATCATCCAAATGCTCTCTAGCAAACCTTAGATGGGCCACAAGAAAAGGCCATTCTGAAATCTTCAGTTTTGTTTTATTGAGGGGTCAGGGGACTCAGACAACCAGTCAGTATCTGGTGTGACTGTCATGGTTTTCAGGCGAGACAGACCCAGATGCTGGAACTCAGAATGATCAGACAGGTAAGTGGCTTGGTAAGTGAGTTTTAATCACAGGAGAGGGTTACGAGAAATAAATCCTTTGACAGGAGTGAATCCGGACGTGACTCGTGGCGAGGCTGGAGGGAACACAGCGGCAGGAGGGTTCCGAGCTTGGTTCCGGACAGCAGGTGAGTAACAGCAGACTTCCACACAGGTGACCTTCGTTTGGGTGAATCCTGAGACAGAGAGGCAGAACATGAGAGCTAGGCAGGACAAAAAGCACGAGACTTGAGCAGGCTGACCAGGCGTAGTCACCGTTAGGAGTTAACGAACTGGCGTCGAAGAATGGGCTGGATCTCCTTAAGAGTAGGCAGGTTGATGAGATGAAGTGGTCACAGCTGGTGGAAGTCAGGAGCGGAGCTGAGGGGGCGGGGCTGCCCGAGGCACCGTGACAGTGACCACCATTTACCTCATGAAGTGCGACACATCTCCTTCGCATAGAGTTGATCAGGTTGTCTATTGTGGCCTGTGGAATGTTGGTCCACTCTTCTTCAATGGCTGTGCAAAGTTGCTGGATATTGGCAGGAACTGGAACACGCTGTCGTACACGCCGATCCAGAGCATCCCAAACATGCTCAATGGGTGACATGTCCGGTCAGTATGCTGGCCATACAAGAACTGGGATGTTTTCAGCTTCCAAGAATTGTGTACTGATCCTTGCAACATGGGGCCGTGCATTATCATGCTGCAACATGAGGTTATGTTGTTGGATGTACGGCACAACAATGGGCCCCAGGATCTTGTCACGGTATCTCTGTGCATTCAAAATGCCATCTATGAAATGCACCTGTGTTCTTCGCCCATAACATATGCCTGCCCATACCATAACCCCAGCACCACCATGGGCTACTCGATCCACAACATTGACATCAAAAAACCGCTCACCCACACGACGCCACACACGCTGTCTGCCATCTGCCCTGAACAGTGTAAACCGGGATTCATCCGTGAAGAGAACACCTCTCCAACGTGCCAGACGCCATCGCATGTGAGCATTTGCCCACTCAAGTTGGTTACGTCGACGAACTGGAGTGAGGTCAAGACCTCGATGAGGACGACGAGCATGAAGATGAGCTTCCCTGAGACAGTTTCTGACAGTTTTTGCAGAAATTCTGTGGTTATGCAAACCGATTGTTTCAGCAGCTGTCCGAGTGGCTGGTCTCAGACGATCTTGGAGGTGGACATGCTGGATGTGGAGGTCTTGGGCTGGTGTGGTTACACATGGTCTGCGGTTGTGAGGCCGGTTGGATGTGCTGCCAAATTCTCTAAAACGCCTATGGAGACGGCTTATGGTGGAGAAGTGGACATTCAATTCCCTAGCAACAGCTCTGGTGGACATTCCTGCTATCAGCATGCCAATTGCACGCTCCCTCAAAAATTGCGACATCTGTGGCATTGTGCTGTGTGATATAACTGAAGATTTCAGAGTGGCCTTTTCTTGTGGCCAGTCTAAGGCACACCTGTGCAATAATCATGCTTTCTAATCAGCATCTTGATATGGCACACCTGTGAGGTGGGATGGATTGTCTTGGCAAAGGAGAAGTGCTCACTATCACAGATTTAGACAGATTTGTGAACAATATTTCAGAGAACTGGTTATTTTGTGTATATGGAAAATGTTTCACATCTTTGAGTTCATACCATAAAAAACGGGGGCAATAACAAAAGTGTTGCATTTATATTTTTGGTCAGTGTATGTATAAAAACTAGACAAAAAATCAGTAATGAAAGTGTTTCTAAGGTTTTTGATGAAGGCCTCACATGTGTTTAGTGACTTTCTTTACTGACATTTTCTTCCCACCATTTTAAAATTTCGTGAGATTTTTTTTGCCTCATGAATAAACAGATTTTCATTATATCATTTTGACTTTATAAGAAAAAACTTCCAAGGAAAGCTTAAAAACGAACTACTTACAATGATTTAACTTCTCTGATTTCTTTCCTTTCAAAACAGTCTTGACAGTAAGCGATGTCAAGTGCAAACCTAAACTCTTTCACTAATTTCATTTAAATGCCACAGCTGCTTTCTTCAATTTTAAAAAGGACAAGTAAAAACTAAAATCGAAAGACAGCTTGAAGAAGAAAAGTTTTTTTTTCTTCAGCCTGATCTTCATAATGGGGTAGTACTACTACCAAGCCAGTCATTCCTGTAACTGCAAACACCATTACTTTCAAGTTTGCCCAAACTATTCTGCCTCCAGACTAAATTGATTCTCAATTTGATAAATATTGAAATAGATTTGATCAACTTGCTTGGTAGAAACTGGAACAGCAAGTCTAAAATAGGGACGCTTATAAGCTTTGATTTTCAACTATGCTGTTTTCCAGCTGTTTTTGTTGTGACCCACTGCCCTGAATGTTTTACCCCTTTCCTTCCTGAAAATATCTATGAATCATTTTTACAGTTGTCTGTTGGAGCTTAAAAACATGAAAAACCTCAAGATTGGTCTAAAAAGCGAAAAGGACAATCTGAGTATTTTGTTTTTTGGGGAAATATTTCCAAAGAATCTGGGTCAGTTACCGGTAGGTAAGTTTATTTTAGTCTAATAGCCCCTAATAGATGGGCTATTAGATAGCATAGAGCCATTTATGCGTTGTAAAAATAGACGTTTAAATGTCATATTCGTACCATTCAAAGCAATATTTCATCAGTATTTTGCTGCAATTTGCATCACACATTTTTTTTTCGGGGGAAATGATTAATGGATCTTGGCAGCCATATCTTTATGTAGCTAAACAAAAGCAAAAGTTCCCTGAATAGATTAAAAATATCATATCACACATTTAAAATTGATTTTTATATCCTTTATAATGTGATTCAGAGAAATAAATCTTATCTTTCATTGATAATCTTTGATCACATTAGAAGATTTACTTGTCAAATATGTACAGTCATTATGAATATGTTTTAATTTAAGATGACTCTTGGGTCATATTTAGATGGAGTGTATTTTTGCATGAAATTAACATAAATTCATAGCATCTCAAAAAGATTTGTTTTATTATTAATAATCACTTTTATTGTATTTATTTAGATAAAGAAAAATCATATTATTAATGTAATAAAATGACACTTCACGCTAGTTTCAAGACTAATCTATGGAGGGGAGGGGGCAGTTTGAAAGCAGCGTGATGCTACTCATTTAGTTTAATCTACAGAATTATTACTATTTATGTGATAATCCTCAGACGGAGCTGCTACGATCTGTAGCTGGTAATGAGCCGTGCTCTCCCGCCATGCATAACACATGAACACACAGTGGTGCATATTACAGCCTCAATACTTTATGGGGGAAATAACATTTGCACAAAAAAAACTGTGTTTTCTACATGCATTTTTGTTCTACTTCTGTTAATATTTCATTTAATTTAACCTGAAGTTCTAGTTATAAAAGCTACAAAGTCAGACAAGGTGTAAGAAATGTGTTTTTCTAAATTTCCTTTAACGGCGGATTCAGCTGTAGAATAAAAAATACATTTTCCTAAGGTCTTTTTTTTTGGCAAGTCTTTTAACTTCTGACTATTGGGTCTGAAAACATCAAGGTCTCCAGCCTTAAGAGAGGCGTCGAAGCGGAAGAGAGTCCACGAGTGCAGCTCTACTTTTTTCCTCATTGTTAAACAGCCTTCAGAGAGAAAAGCAGCTTCTGTCAGTGTTATTAATCAGAAGTTTATAGTCAAGATGAGAAAGGCTGCAGATGTCTCTGTAATTATGGAGAAAAGAGGCATTGTAGGTTTTTAGCTTGTCAGAGCAACACTTGAACAGGAGATTTGCTGCAGTGTGGAGGATATTTGGTCAACTTCAAGGCTTATTGTAGAAAGTCTTCTAATATACCTGTAAGAAGAACCCATAAAGATATGTCTATATAATAAAAGGCAACAATAAAACTTTTCAGAATGCAAAAAACTGAGCAGAAACTTATTCGAACCCTGAAGTTTTCAATTGAGTGTTTTAGTCCAATGTGCTGTTTTTGAGTCTATTTCCTGGGTTTTTCATAATAAAAGCAATTGTCTATTTCAAATTTGACCAAAATATCACACAAAAAGCCATTCTCTACAATGCTGACCTTCAAAAATCATCAAAACTACAAGATTTTTAGTTGATGCGGCGACAAGTTGTAGTGAATACACTTACACAAGTGATGGTACGTTCACACCGAACGCGATCCATGCATTATATTCACGTAGGCCACCTCTCCTGCATGCTTTTAGCCTGACTGCTACATGGAGCAATGTCTGTCTATATTTAATTTATAATGCATGGAAGACACAGTGGATGCTTAGAGATCAGGTTTATTTATTTTCAAGAGTTCTACAATCGGACATAACATAAAGCTTATCAATCCCGGACGAGCCCCCAATTCATGTTATGCCCTTTTCGTCTAGGGAAGATCTTGAGGAACATAACAACAACAACAAAAAGATTGCATCCAGACAACCAACAACAATCAATAACAAAAACACCAAAAGTCTGATTTATAACTGATTTCTTCATAAGAAAATGATAAATAAAAAATAACTTAAAGAGGTAAAGCAAACAGGCTTCAGGGTGAACTAAGGCCAAAACAGCAAACAAAACCCCACCTATCTAACCACAGAACATGTCTTTCCTGAAATAAAATGAAAAACAATGACAAACACTAACCTCCCTGAACTAACATAAACAGGAGAAAACATATGCTAAAGAAAATGGCGGTTCACCCCTACAGCTTCACTTTCAACTATACACTAAGTCACACCAAGGCGTAATGGCGTACTTGTACATGTTTTCTACCTTCCCCAAAGGCTCAAGGCACTTTAGAGTCACAAACCCATTAACACACACACATATTCACACACAGGTGGCGGCTCTGCTGCCGAACACTGTCGCCAACCTTCCACCACAGGCAAAGTGGGGTTCAGTGTCCAAGGACACTTCGACACATGGGCGGACCTGCAATCTTCCGATCAGAGGTTGACTGCCCTATCGCTGCACCATGGTGACCTAGACAAAAACATAAAACGCCAAGCTGCACTGGAGACTGGAGACAGGTTACAGCAAAGCTTTCTTCTTCCAGGCTAGAGGTCCACACAGTGCTTTGGTCAGTGGGAAGCCACACCTTTTCAGGACACACAAAGTTCCACAAAAAAACAGATGTCCCACTCTGACACTGAAATAAAATTCACAAAACACAGAATCTCAGGATAATAAACAAGCAGAACTAAGTACGGCCACAGCTGTAACACCAGACATGTGTTGTACGTTCAAGAATGCACTATACATGGTTTCATGAATGCAGTTTTAGCATTCGGTATTCATACCAGACAAGCATGGAGTGCCAAGGAGAGGTTTCTTTTGTATTATTATTTTGTTCTTTTACTGTTCACCAGTACTTGTCTGCCATCTACAATTGGTAGAGGCTTGATACGAAAAGTCAAAGTTGTCCAAACCTTCTGAATCTTGCTCCAAGTTTTTTCTTTCACAGCTTTATGTATATGAAAGTCTTGGTGTCATATAATTCCCGCCGGACACAAACCAAAATTATTTTGATTTCTCCTCTATGATCATGTTCACAACGGTTGGTACTTCCATGTTTTGAAAAGGATGCTATCCACAGGTCACTACCAAATCCAAGTCCCCCCTTGGTCACAGTTTAGCGTTTGTAGGATTTCGCAGTCAAAAATTCAACTGGTATAACTTCCAATGAGCACCCAATTTGTATTTAGAGCACGCAACCGGACTTGAAAACCTGCATAGTGATGCATGAACACTAGGTGTTTTGGACATCGAAGCCCGAAGGGAAAGTTTAAGTGCATTTAGAAAGACTTTTCATTGAAAGTAGCCGCCTAAATGCAAGTTGTCATGGCTGGTGTAAATGTAGCTTGAGAGTTCTTAAAGTTTTCTGAAGTTGTGTTGAAAGCACTGCTTCCACACATGATGCCAACTTATTCAAAGTGAATGGAAAAAAAAACAGACAAGAGATCTAAATCTATCTTCAGTGAGAATGTGATGATCGCCTTCTGGTTAAAGGGGGCATTGAATGCAGCTACAAATAGTCAGATCCACCCCCACACCCTTTTATTTTAATTATTTATTATGGACCGTTATAATGAACCTAAATAAGACTGAAAATGTACTTCCCAGAAGTTTCAATCAGTTTTCCTTCCTCTTTAATTACATTTTTTAATGATCACATTAAAAAAACAGTCCTCATGTTTGTTAGAATGGGACAAAAAGGACTCGTTTTTCCACAATGCCTTAACTTTTTTTCTTGTTTTAGTAGGAGCAACTGTGGTTTACAGAATGCATTCAGCATCCTATAGTCTCAGCTCTTTTGCCACTAAAGTGTCTGCTTAGTCTCTGTTCTTCCTGCTGTGCAGAAGCAGATGCGGAGGAGCAGAGATAACTCTTAACTTTGTTTTGACACTTTTGATTAAGGACCATTGAAGGAACACCTGTATGGCGGGAGGGAACAATGCGGCGAGCCCATAGAGAGATTGATTTTGTGCATTAGAGAAGCAGCCTTTGTCTAAAGCCACGAGGCCCTTTGTTATGCTAACTAGCCGTGGAAGATTTCCAATTCAATTTCACCTGAACGCTGGTCAGCCGTACGCTCTATTGTATGTTGTCCCTGGGGCCTGGCAGCACACCCTCACCACCACCGCCGCCGCCACAGCAGCCTCTCCTCTGTCGTCCCTCAAACTGCAATTTCTGAGGAGGATGTGTGCGTTTGGATGGGAGCGTGCTGGATGTGTGTGTGTGATGAGGGGGTGCTGCAGACGAGATTGACAGCCGACTGGATACTCTTGCCACAATATTCTGTGCATCCTGTCCTTGTGTGTGCAGCGGGCCGCAGAGAGGATCACAGTGAAATGAGATGATATTAATTATCCTAATCCTGATAGCTCTCTGTGGAACTCTGCTGCCACTCGTCTGTCTCAGGAGAGGACTTGGATGGTCAGACAGAGAGAATGTCAGAGAAGTGAAATAAAAGCAGATAAATTCAGTAGAGAATTCTGCCAAACAAAAACGGCTGCTTACACAGAACGAGGTACTTTCCCTCCTCCTGTCTTTCCTTTCTTTGTAGCTTAATCGTCCACTCTAAAGTCATAATTTATAGCTTTCCTTTTAACCCATTTTTCCATTAAAAAACGTCTCACCATGATCATCTTCTGATCTGTTGAATGGCGTTCCCAGTGGTCTTTTAATTATGATAGTGCAGTAGTTTATAAGAAATTTGCTGGAGTTGTGGCCTCCGTTGGCAACCCCGCCCCTATCCATCTGTTCAGATCTCGGTAGCTTACGGCCCCTCACAACCCCAACCTAACATTGCCAGGGCAACGAAAATGGCGAGCAATATTGGAGCCCTCCAGCCGTACAGTTTTGATCCAGATTCCAACTCAGACGAGGAAAACAAAGACGTTCATGGATCTATTTAGACTGCAAGTGGATGCATCAGAATGAAGCAGAGCAGGAAGCTTGCAGCTTGCCAACTATAAGCTTTTTCAAACTGCATTTTTCCAACTGCTCCAGATTCAAGATTTGAATAAGGAAATATTCAGAAATGCAATTTTGTGCTTAACTTTCTTTATATATGTCCTCCATTATGAGAAAAATGGCACAAGAACATGTTAAAAACACCAACAATTTTTCTCAGAGTGGGTCTTTAAGAAAAATCATCTCTTTTATTCTTTTGGAAATAGGAAACTACTAACCATTTTAAACTAATAAAAACAACTTTTTCTTACTTACAGATCAAGTTCAGTGCTTTCTTTAATTAGTATTTACATTTTGCCACATTGGTTTGAGTTGTTTAAAGAATTCATTTTATTTTAATAGCACTACGAGAAAGTCCAGATAATTGAAGTGCAGGCGCATTGTTTTACACACAGATTTGCATTAAGATCAAGTCTCTGCAGTGATAAAACAGCACAATGCTCAGCTGCATCCATTTATTCTCCATGCAATAAGAAAAACTTTCCAACTTACTCATTATGCTTGATGATTGTGTTATTTCCTCTGGTGTCACACTCCACTAGGCTGGATTTGATAACGTGCGTCTGAGAGCTCACATCATTAATTAGTCTTTTTCTGTCTGTAAAAGAAGCTGTGCTTTTTATGATCAAACTTCTATAGAACCCTGGACATGACAACCACAAAAATATAAATATATTATTCCCTAAAAATTAATACCTTGTAGCCACAAATAGGTATTTGGAGTGCAGAAATTAGTATTTTGTGCGCATTAAATAGTATTTTCTGGGCACAAATGACTATTTTGTGGGAAAATTGGCACTTTGCGGCCACAATTTAGCATTTTGAGTGCAAATGCTAGCGGTGTGTTTGGCAAGAGTCTGGCGATACCATATGTATTGTGATAGATCTCAAGTTTCAGGAGTGAAGCATCTACAAAGCACCCCCCGTTTTTTTTTTATATGGTACTGGTACTGGCAGCAATGCGGCACAAAGTTTTGGTTTGGTACCCATCCCAAGCAAAAAGTAAAGTAGTACATGTCTTATGACAAATAAAACTGCAAGACCTACAAAACATTTAGCTTTTAAAACAAGCTGATTCTCGCAAGATCTTGTTGTCTTGGTGCGGTGTAGAGCTGGTCAAAGAGGCTCAGTGTGCTTTGTTGCCAACTTTGTTGGACGTTTAAGTGGAAAACGAGTCAGACGCTTAAGGACGCTCATATGTAGTTAAATAAATATTGTCTGGACAGAAAGAAATATGGCGATATATCGCCATATTGCTTTTTTCCCTCCACAAAATAGTTTGTAGCCACAAAATGCTCATTTGTAACCACCAAAAGCTGATAAAATACCAACTTGTGGCTACAAAAAGCTATTTTATGTATATAAAATACAAGTTTGTGCGCACAAAATGCCAATTTTGCCAATCTGTTGAGCATTAAATTAGTTTTGTGACCACAAGAATTTTGTGAGGACAAATTTGCATTTTATAGCTACAAAATGCAAATTTGTGCTCACAAAATGCTAAAAGAAAATGCAAATTTTTGGCCACAAAATATTAATGCATAAAATACTTTTATAATTCATAAAATGGTAAATTTGACCCCACAAAGTATACATTTGTTGCCACAAATTTTGTGATTTGTAACCGCAAAATACTAATTTGTGGCCACTAAATACTCATTTGTGACCACAAAATGCTAATTTTTAACTGCCAATTAGCGGTCACAAATCAGTAATTTGTTTGATTTTTTTAAAATCATGTCCAGGGCCCCATTAAATGCAGCTAAAGGATTGTAAAAAGTTCTGGCATGTGGAGGTCCTCCTGCTCTTTTGTCATTTTGGCCTCCTGCGTAATTTTCATTCCTGCATCCGTTTGTCTCGTGCTCCTGTTCATACAGTGCATTTCTCCACATTTAAGATTAATTGATTCACCATTTATCTGTGTTTTCATGCTTGTTTCCAATTCTGATCGTTCTTTGTTCTGTAATGGAGCACATCAACATAAATGTGCGCACAGAAAGGCCTAATCCTGGCCTCAAGTGGAGGTACAGTATATTTAGAATGCTTTGGATTGTGAGGGTTGTTATTATTGAATTTGAGTGACGATCACGCTCGTTTGATCATGAATCAATGCTTTGCTGTTGCGCTGGGATGTGCTTGAGGGCTCGCTGAGGTGTAGAAATTGTTTCATGGGGCATTTTGGTCTTTGAGGAGCTCTTGTCTTTTCCTTCTTGAGCTTGCCCCGTAGCCTGATGAGACCCCTGCAGGCGCCCCACTTACTCACACTCTCCCTGAAACCAATGCTGCTGACAAAGTGAAGTGAGGAGAATAGCTGTTTACCTCTTGTGCCGGAGGTATCGGTGCCAGCGTGGAGTGGAGCATCTTCCTCCTCCCCCCCGCCAATTCAATAGGCTTGTGAAGTGTGAAGTATATTTTTGTTCTTGTGTTTTTATACCAATTTTAATTCCACAGCTGCATATCTGAGAAGCAGGATTTCCTTGGTTAGCTTCCCAGATTTATTTCTCTCAGCGTAGCTGTCTTCCTCCCTTGTATCCTCCTTCTCTTACCCCAGCAATCCTTAACCTCTCTGTCTCTTTTCCCCGTAACAAGCCCCCCGCCCTCCACCCCTACTTAAAAAAAAAACAAATAACAAAAAAAAACAAAAACCAAATGCACACTTCCCACCCTCCTCCCCGCTCTGGTGCCTGAGGGCTGATTACTTCAGTGAAAATACCGCCATCATGTACCGCTGCCAGATTCTGCCAGCCCAAGCCTCTGCCACCCCACCCCTCCCTCCATCGCCCCCATATCCACATCCCTCGACTTAGAATAACCAATCCGATGATGTGACAGTTTCTTTCTCCCTGTAGAAAATCTGCCTCTAACCCTTTTTCTCTCCCTCTCGCATTTTAGATTCCAGCGTTGTTTGACATGTTATGGAAGGGTTTCAGCTTCCCACCTCCGCAATTCTTATTCTATCCCAGGGAAGCGGTTGGCATGGGAATCTAATACTTGGCAAAGAGGGCATGGAAGGAGGTGGTGATGAAGGGACGTGGGGTTGGGGTGATTTAAAAAAAAAGTATTTTCAAATGCTCTCTATTTCATACTAGTTTTTCTTTTTAAACATCCTTATTTCCAGCAATTCCTCAGTTGGAATAGTGATTTTACTTTGCTTTCATGCATTTATGGTGTGACCAAACAAAGTTGAAACAATTTTGTCTTTCTATCATTTTGCTTTGCACCAGAATTTGGGTCACATCAGAGTATTGTGGTTCTTTTTAAGGCCTTAACCATAAAAACAAGGACAAGTTCACATCTGCAATACATGGACACCAATCAATACATTCGATATAGTGGATCAACTATGAGGTGGTGCCTGTTCTTCAACTAAAGGTCGTGTCACACAGCCTCTAAGTACATTTTGCGCTTTTTCCACGCATAATATTTTGGTCTTACGTGATTCATGCGTGACATAGGTATTGTGCTTTGTCAATGTGCGCAGATGTCCGTCGAGGGGTTTCAGCCAATGGGTCTTTACGAGAATTCAGTTTTGAGCTGTACAAAATTTTTGGTCGGGTATAAATTATCCAGTGTATGTGTATATCGTGTAATTTATATGCAATTATTACATTATTCTTACGCAATTGTGTGCGATTTTTGTGAGATACATTCACAAATTTGTGGCTTTCTACTTACACTGAACAAAAATAGAGTAGATCAACTCTATTTTTGTGCAATAATCATGTTGTCTAATCAGCATCTTGATATGGCACACCTGTGAGGTGGGACGGATTGTCTTGGCAAAGGAGAAGTGCTCACTATCACAGTTTTAAACAGATTTGTGAACAATATTTCAGAGAACTGGTTATTTTGTGTATGTGGAAAATGTTTCACATCTTTGAGTTCATACCATAAAAAATGGGAGCAATAACAAAAGTGTTGCGTTTATATTTTTGTTCAGTGTATGTCTAACAAACTACCACACATGTACTACACAGCACACATATCACGTTCTAATTACAGAACTGACAAATGAATTGCATATACAGTAAACCCTTGTTTTTCGCGGGGGTTACGTTCCAGAAAGAACCCGTGATAGGCAAAATCTGTGAAGTAGAAACCTCTGTTTTTTTTTCAGTGCTTCAGTTCAGTGCTCTACAGACTGAGCCGCTGCATCCTGACTCCACTCTGCAGTGTTTTCTTCTTTTGAAACCCGCGGTGCAGCTGTTTTTGTTCAGGAATAGAACATAGTGATTGGCAGTTGTTGTCGCTCTTTTTTCTATGGGTTTTAGAGAAACTCGAAATTGCAAGAGAATTTGCACGTACGTGTTTTAAATTTGGCAAGCTGTTTAACGTACGTGTACATATTAATCTGCAACGTTAATGACGCACAGGTAAAGAAAAAGCGGAGTGACTTTTTAGCCAATCAGAAGGCAGAACACAATGCACGATGCAAATCCGTGAAGTAGCGAAACCGTGAAAAGTAAACCGTGTTATAGCAAGGGATCACTGTAAACAGCGCAATGGTCACGCATACTTCATGTTCAACATTGATTTACATGTGCTTTGCATGGTTTATTCATACTTCTTCCGGGTTTTTAACGTGGTTCATTCGTGATACATCTGTGACCCTGTGGCCCCAAGGTGAAGGTGGACACACCTGGTCCAGGCAACCAACACAACCTCAAAGAAACACCAGTCCTCAAGGTCTGGAAAAAACCCACCCCAGAAGGCAAATGGTAGGCCTCAGGTACACCTCCTGTTTTTTATTTCAAGGTCCTAAAAGAAATATAAAATATTATTTTTTTTTTCAACTGACCACACACTAGCTATTATTTTATTTGCCAGCCAAGAAATCCTGCAACACTATTTTCTACTTTTGAAAGACCAAATCATGTCTAGGTACTGAAAACTGTTTGAAAAGTAAATGGAAGCACATCAGTAACTTTGGTGCAACATTTCAAAGCCTTTGCTGTTCGAATCTACAATTCCAAAATACATCCGAAATCCCAGAAATATCTGAGGAAAACAAATGTGCAACAATGCTCACTAGATTGACGAATGTAGACCACAATGCAAAAAATATTGAATTAAAATATGTTTACATTTATTTTTTATAAACAATTTTCACAGGTTTTCATCTTCAGAACAGTGGATTCATAGAAAGTCTTTGTAAAATATTTGTATTTATTAGGTTTTTACTCTAGATAATTGGGGACTCAAAATAAAAAAATCCTGATATAAACTTCAAATAAAGTTCAGTCTTTTGGAACATTATACAGTATAAAATATAATGATTAAAGAGTTTCATACACAGCTAACCACCTTGCCTGTGCGCAGCTCAGTTACTAAAGGGCCTATGTCATGCAAAATCAACTTTTTTTTTCTTTTAAGTGTATTGTAATGTTAATTCCTCGAGAATAACTACTCCAAAGCGATATTTTGATCCGTTCACGCATTTCTGAGAATTCGTCTAAAACCCTGCTCTCTGAGCACCAGCCCTGCCCAACTCACAAAAACAAGCAGGTTCTCCTGAGCTGACAAACACAAGTAAGGAACCGCCCCTTCCAGGAAGAGTCTGCGCTGCCAGCATCGCCCCCAGGATAACACACACACACTCACTTTCTCCTTGGAGAAATTACACTTTTATTTTATATGCACAACATGCACAACCATCTTTTTTTTGTGGGCCAAAAGGTTGACGTCAGGTTGACATCATAAAATGGGCGGCACCCACAAGGAGCCAAAGGCGGTGCTGCAGAGATCGAGTCGTCTTACTTCCAGGTAGGAAAATGGTCTCGCACAAATATCTACGATTTCATAAAAACTCGTTCTTTAGTGTGCCAGAGGTAATATATGATCATATATGGATATAGTTTAGTCTGAAAGGTTTAACAAAAGCATGATATAGGTCCTGTAAAAAAAGAAATTGGGACAAACAAACAGTACATTATATATTATATAATCTGACATCATTAACTAAACGTTTAATGTTTTATAAAGGTGATGAAATTATGTTTCCTTCCTCTCTTGTCTGGTAAACTTAATTGACTGAGCACCGTTTAGTACTGAAACTCACTTTCCAAAGACCATTTGAGCCAAAGAGGATGTGTTGATTAAAGAACAAGGCACTTTGACTCTGAACCTAATCACAGCTCACCGGTTGGGCCGCACCAACGCCGCCACAGGGGGTTGATAGTTTGCAGTCTCTGACTCCACTCATAAACTCGTTTTCCCCCTCACAGCTAACTCATGCCCTGGTGCAGTAGGGGGCAGCATTTACTCCTATTGTGCTCACAGCACACCGTTTTTCGAGTCAATTGGCCGGTACGATGCCGGAGCGGTCACAGCTAACATGGTAGTACTTTGAGGCCAGAAGCCAGAATTTAAACAAGAACATCTAACACTAGCCTACAGAAGTGTCGCAAACCTCAACTAAAAAAAAAGGCAACAGGTATGACATCATACAAATGTTTGCACAAGAAGCTAACCAGACCATCACAGAAACTCAGCTGAGGACTGGTTTAGAACGTCATCTAAACACTTATAATAATCTACCAGCAACATTGATGTATCTTTACTTACCTGTCAGTCAACAACGAGCAATTTTCAGACCAGTAAACGTGGTCAGTTATGATCTGCTCGTATTGATTTAAGGTTTTGTGTGCAGAGACTTTGTTTCTGGTTTCCTTCAGTGCATTGTCCAAAAGAAGTGCTGTCTGTCTTCCTTTTTTGCCCGTCTCTGTCTCTTTCAGAACATTGCGATCTGGTTGCCTGCAGATAACTGCAGTCTTTGTGAAACACATTGCAGACCCTTCCGTACTGTTCATTCAGACAGCATCATGTCAGGCGTATTTATTTGTCAATGCTCATTTTCATTCCACAAAAGTAAAAAAAAAATGTGCTGGCTTGTTGTGTAGGATGAAATATGTATGGTTCGACATAGAGACGTAGAATAAGAGTTCTTTAATAATTGTGCCAGTCAAGACCCCACAGGGTGTTGGGCCTGCAGTTGGGCCGCATATGCATCGCATTGTGCTCCATATTAACATGTATGGGAGAGAAGATGAGCAACGATAACCCTGTCTGGACTGAGCTGTTTATCAATGCGCCGCTCCTCTCAGCATGCAGAGCAGCCCTGGCAGCCCCCAGTGCGAGCCCGAGCAGCCAGAGCTGTCATTGTTTAACGCCTCTCCTGATTAGTTTACTCTCGCCTGATTAGAAATTAATTAAAATGATGACACAGATCCCAGCAGAGTAGCAGGGGAAGAGGAGGAGGAGGGCAATGAGGGATGTTCCGGGGAGGGGGCGGGAGTGCAGGCGGGGGGTAAGGTGAAAAGAGGGTTAGTCATTTGTTGGTGATGTCCACAGGGAAGAGGTTAAGTAAAGTCAGAGAGCTTTTAGCGGGAAAGTGCGCAGGAGAGAGGGATTTGATGTGGATTGTGTGGCAGGCAGATGGGAAAGTGTTTTGGGGCAGAAGGGTGGTTTGGGGGGCTGGTGGGGGTACAGCAGGAGTGGTGCTCTGGCGGGGGACAAACATGGCTTAATAAGCGACTCTTGTCGCAATCAGAACATCGTTTCCTCATGCATTCTAATGAGCTAGCTGTTGCAGCGGAGATCAGTTCCCTCTCTAATTTATTCAATATGTTTTGTGTATTCACCCTGTTTATTTAATAACATGGACCGTGCACATTAATCAACATCTCAGCCATCATCAGTGCAAATATTCTGTTGAGAGTTTTCTCTCCATATCTGCCTGGGTCATGGCGCTGATTCTCAGGACAACATTGTTGCGCCTCCACTATCTTCCTCCTGCTTATTGCATTTGGAGACACGGCGAAAGAAAAAGTCAGAACAAAAACTCAGAGTATTAACGCAGAGGCTTGATAAGGCTGCGGTCGATCACAGTGGAGACATTTGAGTGGGTACGGGTGCAGCTTGTTGGAGTTCATTGTTGTAGACCAAGTTAAACTCTTTGCTTTGTTTCACCTGCTGGTAGAGACCAGGAGAGACTGTGGACTGTAAACGAGAACTGGAGGGAGTGAGTGTGACGTCGCCCATCGAAAATGCTTTAGCCAATTCAGTCAATTCAGTTGCCATTTATTTGTCATCTGGACATGGCCATGTTGGAACCAGACAATGTTAAGGCCACACAGCTACTTTGTACATATTGCGTGGATGAAAATTGGTCATATGTGGAAAAAGTGAGAAAAGTTGAGGTCTTTTCATGAAATCTTCACAGATGTATGACAAAACAAAAACGTTAAAACCATGGAAGATGTACAAAAAAACCACACAATAACCACGTACATCAAAGTAGAACATGAACTATCCGTGGTATTTGCGCTGTTTGATATTCATTGGTGATTCATGTGTCAATTGCGCAATTTCTACGTGACATGTGCGCTGTGTACGCGATATAGAAGTTATACATCGGTGGAAAAGTCCGTCAGACATACTTGGAACGGTCATGGAAAGCGACAAATTTTCATATGCATTTCACAAAAATTACACACAATTGCTTAAGGTTTTATGTGATAATTGTGCATAAACTACATATATTACGTGTAAATTGTGTAATTCTCAACCGACAGGAACAGCTCAAAACCAAATTCACATGACGGACCTGTCGGCCAAAACCCTCGATGAACATCTGCGCGCGTGTACGAATGACAAACGCAAGAAACACTCGTGAATTACATATATCACGCCTGCATCACGAAAGACCAAAATTTCATACCTGGAAAATATGCAAAATGTCTGTTCCTGTGTGACACGGCCTTTAGTAAGCAGTGATTGGTCCGAGTCTGAGTCAAAATTTCTTTAGTCATTGCATTGCAAGCTTGTTGGAACTTCACACTCCTACCATTCGAACGTGCCCTCAGGAGAATCTGTCAATCAAACATTTCAAACAAATGCGAAAGACCACATTGTTTTATTAAAGCGTCTGACTAGCCAGTTTGTTACTTAAGTAACTTTCACTACAGAAAAAAAATATCCTGAAAAATATTAGGATTAACAAGAAACTTGTTAGAAAAATTTATCAGAGCAAGAATGATCATTCTGTCTGGGTGTTTTAACAATGATTCAATTCATATCACAATATGTGGCTGACAATACGATTCATAGTTAATATGGGTTCAATTTTAAACAACCCATTTCGATCCAATTCACTGACTTAAAATGGATCCAAAACATTTAGTAAAAAAATCGAACCAGTGTGACTCAGATAAATAAATAGCTGATACTGAACAGTGCAGGTGAAGTTTTCCAGATTCCTTGTGTTTCTTGCAAGATAATCAAGTGTAAATTAAACATGTGTAAAAACAAACAAGTAAACGAGAATGCATGTCAAATCCATTTACATTTTAGTTTCCCTAAGTTCAGCCCACTGTTTTTCCACATCCAAACAATCCAAAGGGAACATTATTAGAACATTGTAGCACACTGTATGGTCACATGTCTTTGCTAAATTCAAAGTGTTTAGACTGGAATGATGAACTGATCAGTCTTTGCTGACATCACGTGTGTTGTCTGCTGTGATGCACTTGGTTGTTTTTAAATTATAGTAAAATAAACCTACTGTTCCTCAATCCAAATAGTATTTTCCAATATTATTATAATCAAATAATCAAATTTTAAATGATTATCTAATAGTTAGGTATCGGTTGATTTGATTCGATTAACAAGTTGCCTCAAACAGATCGATCTGGTTGGATTATATGAATTGATTAATTCTTACACCACTACATTATTCTGACAAATAGAATGACTGGGTAATAGCCTTTGTTTTAAATAAAAATCTATGGGATTTTGGTTTCTTGGAGCTAACGGGTACTTCCTTTTTTGGAATGCAAGAGGGTCCATTTCTCGTATTGAGTCAATGAAAGAGTCATCTTTCATCCAGAAAAGCTTTCACACTCCATCTAAGTTGCTGTTTTTTTCTCTCTCTCCATCCCAACTTCTTGCTTCCCTGCCACAGCACATTTACTTGATCCCTGCTTCTGGATGTAATCTCCTCCTTCCACTGCACCTCCCTTTTCTTCATGTCAGAATGTAACCAAAAAAAAGGTAGAAAAGGGGAGTTGATGTGCCATGGCTGCCTACATGTGTGTGCGAGGGGGCAGTTGGGAGTAGAGACTGGTGGGTTTCCCATAGCAATGAGGGGGCCGCGGTTCTCCTGGTAACCTAATTGGCATGTGTTTCCTAGCGGGCCTCATTGTGGCCTCTCCTAATCACCGTCCCCAGCCCTAACAAGAGCGACCTACAGTATAGCTGCGGCGCTGAAGGAGCATGTCTTTTGTTGTTTCATTTCTCCCTCTTTCTTCTTCCTCTCGTTTGTCCTCAGCCCCTCCGTCCTGAGAGAGGGACTCGTCGATGCGGCCTGATTATCGCAGCGAGGTTCAGAATTGTGCATCTTTGCGATGGCACACAAACACACCATGAAGACAGAACCAAATAAAAAACAAAAAACAGTTGGATTATTCAGGCAGACTCCTGCCCAACTGAGCTTGTAAACCCTAATTGGGAAATGCTTTAAATAATTTCTAATTAGCACAAGTGTGGTAATAATTGGCGGGGTAATCTGAGGATTAATTAGCAGTGTTGTTATGTGTGTTTGTCTGTGAATGAGGGTGTGTGCGCTCGGTGAGCACGCGTGGGTCATTGTGCGTGTGCGTCTGTGCGCTCACTCAGGCCTGGACGGGCTGCTGAATAGATCCCAGGTTCTGCAGCTTGCTAATGGAATCCCGTCCACTCAAGGAGGTCTGTGGAGGAGGGAGGCCAAGACAGAAGCACCTTTGTTGGCCACGTTGTACCGTGGGTGGCCCCCTCCCCGCCTTCAGAACCTCATTTGTATCACGGCGGGCATCCACCCCCCTCCTCTTTTCTGACCCCCACCCTATTTAACAGCTAACCCGGTCTCTGCCTCCCCTTCACCTCGTTCAGCCGTCCCAGCTCGAGCCCCCACCACTCACTGCTCTCATCCTCTTTCTTTGGCTAAATGACACGTTTTATTTTCTTTGACCCAATATGCACCCAAGCCCGGCTGCGGCTCTCCCTCTTTCCGTCATTGCCGAGCTGTTTTCTTTCTGCCACTCTCTCCTCTCCAGTCACGTTCACCCTCTTTTAGCCTCCCATACAGCCCCGTCCCTCTCCCCATCCTCCTGTGCAGGAGAGGGCGAGGAAACGCTGGGCCCTTGAGTTGTGTACTTCCACCTGGTCTGCTCTCTAATTACTGCATCCTTTCTTCTGAGGAAAAAAAAGAGGAAAAGGAGGAACAGGACTGCAACCACTTGTTGCACCAAGCGAAGGTTTTATAAGACCCTCCTCCCCCCCCCCGTCTGAACTGGTAGCATTTTCCAACGTAAACCTAACCTTTGATGGGTTCCTTGGATTTTTTTCTATTTTTCATTGCCATAAAAGCTTTACTTTGAAGAACATTCAAGCTCTGTATCTCATTGCCATCTGTATTTTGCTCCGCATTACATCAAGGATCCACTCAGAATTTTGGTCATTCATCTTCTGGTGTCAGCAGACGTACTGAGAATCGCTCTCCCATTCACTCCGTCACCTTCTGCCTCCCTTCTCTCACTCCCTATCTCTGTGTGGCAGATGGCTCTTAAGGCCATACAATTGGGAGGCAGGAAGCAAGTAAACAAACAAACCAGGATCAATAACCCGACAGACTAATTGAACCACGTCAGAAACAATTTTCCTGAAGCTGGCTTTTAGTCAAGATGTCTCTCTGGACAAGATCAAAAAGTTCGACTGGCAGGATGAAGACTTTAAAACACATTCCCCTTCCTGTTTTACCAATTAATACTAATAGAACAGAATTATGAATCATCTGTTGCATTTTTGTTGAATTTGTTGTGTTTTTTTTTTATTTCCTTGATACAAAGTTGTGTTTTAATGACTTAGTGTTTTTGTGCTCCCACGTATATACTCACTAAACTATCTAAAGATGTAACCATAGGTTTTCTATAAAATCTATAAAAGTTCTGATTCAATAAATCTATTTCCCAAAGCTGCAAACATTTTGACACTTGCAAAGATTTAAACACTTTTTAAACGTTCAAGATATTTTACCAGGTTTTGACTAGTAATTGTCTTATTATTATTAGTGTTCTTTTCCTATTTTTAGGCTACCCGTTATTGCAGTGTGCCATATGGCGCTATTTTCTTTAGGATACACTGCAAAAAGAGGTCGCCTGAAATAAGTTCCACACAAGCATTCAAAAGAGAACAATAAGCTAAAAAAGCTCACTGTTGGAAATAATTTCTTAAAGTTGAATGTTCCACAGCCCAATAATAAGATTTTTTTTCCTACTTCTAAGCAAATGTGTTGTATTTTTGAGTTTTTATTACAGCGACAAAAAAGTAGTGTAATAAGTGGAAATGAACAATTTTAGAACAATATGTGAACAAACTGAGAAGAAGATCTTAGTACAATTTGGTCCATTTTTTACAAATCCATATAAAATCTAAAACTGACACTTATTCTAAGAACATAAATGTACATTATTGTTTCTACAATCATATAAAGAATGCCCATCTAACTTGTCAACATTTACTGAAATGTTAAATAGCATCATTAAAATAAAACCAAAATTCTCCATACAATTAGATTTTTTTAATCTTAAATCAAAATGTTTTTTTGTCAAGAGTTTGAAGCAAAAAGATCTATTTCTAGATCCTGGTTCTTAAATGAGTTAAAAAATGTTCCTTGTGCTAAGTTTGAGAAAAGCTTTTAATAGTGTAGAGCAAAGAGAAGGTAACTTCAAACCTGGTAAAAATGCCATGAATGTCTGTAAACCAGGTTTTAAATAAAATAGTTTGCATTGCACGTGAGTTTGGACAGGTCTTAACATTGATTTTAAACTTTTTTGTCATCATTGATGCATACCCAATCCAGCAGGTTGGTCTGGCTGCCTGGCCAGTTCTTTGACATTTTACTGGTCTGGTACAAGGGCGTTTCCTCTTCCCCTTCCCTCGTCTTCCTCCCATTCCTCCCAGTTAATCAGACTGGAGTGAAAAGGAGGCTGATAAGCCTATTGTCTGGCTGACAATGTCTAGGTGATAGGGCTTTAGTGGCCAACTGGATGGTGCTCGGTCCCTTCTCCTCCTGCATCAACCCATCCGACATTTCCTTCACCCTGAAGCCCCTTCCTCCTCTCTCCTCACCCCTTTTTTTTATCAGTCTTTCTTCTCTCGTCTCTCCAACTCTTACCCCCCTTTGCCTTCTTGCCAAGTCTGAGCACCGCAGACCCCTGCCACAGCTCGGATTCTTTCCTCCCTGACCTGTCTCTTCATTCCCCTCTCTGCTCACCCTGCGCTTCCCTCCTCTCCATTGAGCGCCGCAGAGCCACCAGAGGGAACTCATTAGTGCGCTGCTCCCAGGTTAATTGGCTTCCTCAAAGAAAAGGACTGAAAAGGAAGAAATGAATAAGAAGAACACCCACTCTGTCCAGGGAGAAAAGGGAATCGACCTGTGTGTTTCTCACACTGGCAGCTCCTCTAAGCAGTGATGCAGCTGCTGTCAGGCCAGATGTGATCCTCTCCCACTGATTATCAGCACGGCCCTGTTAACGGTGCATGCGGAGGGGGCAAGGCCTTAGCCCCTATTGTTGGATTTATCTGCCTCGGAACTATGTAACAAATCTGTAAGGCGCCCCATGTGACAGGTTCATATTTCTCCTTGTAAAGAAAGACGATGATATCAAGCTGAAGTGAAAGCATTATCTCCAGACTATCTAGATGAGTCTATGCAGAGGACTCGTGTGCATCCATATACTTCCAGGTTCATGAAAGAGTCAGCAGACTGGGCCTCAGTGGCCCGGAAAGCATGGCCCTTCATGCCCCGAGAAACAGAGGGGAAGGACTCTTGAGGGAAGGGGATGGAGGAGTGGTGCTTGTGACAATAGCAGGAGTGTGTGAGTGCAGCCTGGAGAGCTGTCCACTCTTTAATTAAACACACTTCCTTTTAGTCATTTTGGCCAACAAACTCATGTCACCAAAAAAACATCTGGTTTTAGCAAGAGTTTAAATCCCAGAAGACAGATAAGGTGGAAGCTAAAAAAAATCAGACACTAACTTCAACCTTTTAATGTGCAACAAAAAAAATACCATAAAAGAATACAAATATAATGATAAACATGAGTACGTACGCAGTTCGAGCAACTTTATTAGCAGCATCTTCGTAACATTGGACGCCCGGTTGCTGAATGTTGTGCATTATTATTATTACGGTGAGTGGGAACAACTTTTGTAATAAATCCAAATTTTGAGGAAAGCCTACTGGTTTTTGTCTGTTAAATGGAGATTTCTTTTATTTTGAAGTCAAAGGCTCTTCTTCTGTTTCCCTTTGGCTTTTTTTCTGCAGTAAGAAACTTTCAAAAGTGTGCGTTTGTGTTTTACTTTCTTATTTGGCTTCTTTTACTCAGAAAAAGACCTATAAAGTCTGCAGCACCTCACTTGCCAAGTTAAGTTTTGTTTGCATGTGTGTCTCTTGTGTCCAAGTTTAATTCCTGAGTTGCAGAAAGAATTCGTCATTAGTTTGGCTGCATGCACCAACAGACATTCGGGCATCCTAATTCTCAAAGGTACCTACCGGTAATTTGGCTGTTTGCTTAAAAAAGAAGTTCAGAGTCTGACTTGTCATTTCCCGTTTTTGCAAGTGAGGATGACCTCATTTGGCCTATGAACAAAGAAAAATATTGCTTAACTACTTAAATCACACAAAGATGATCTGCTAGTTTGTGACTTGATATACAGCCATTTGGTGTTGTTAAAAATGTAAGAATTTGTTGAAGTCCCACTCTGATCATCCTTTGAACTAGCGTTTCCATTGGCCATTTCATTAGGGTAATGCCATTTTATAGCCAAAAACAAAAAAAACTGTGTTGTTTTCTAGGACATAGTTTCTGCAGAGCGGCAGCAGTTCATTAGAAATTCACCTCTAACTTGTGAGTGGGACTGTCAAAGCAGAGTAAACCCCCCCCCCCCCCACATCCCATCACCCATAACTGACGTACATAGATCTATTTGTACAAGTGAATGCATCCAAAGGGAGCAGAACGGGGATCTTGTGGCCGGCTCAAGATCTTTTTTTACATGAAAAACACGCTCTTTTTTAAACTGCATTTTTTTCGTCTGTTCCTGATTCGCAAAGATTTAAATAATAAAAAAAAAATACTCAGAAATTCAATCTGGAGCTGAGTTTTCTTCATGTCCTCCATCATCAGAAAAATGCCACAAGAACATGTTAAAAACACCAAAAACACAATTTTCATCGAAGCCGGTATTTAACTCCGAGTACTGCTATATAGAAAAGACTTTTTTTTTTGCCAGTGAAGCAGAAGCATGCACCAACCTTACAATTACTGTGCAGGTAATACAGTGCAGGTTTGATTAACTGAGCTTCACCCTGGTGAAATCAATAAGCCTTTGAGAGAGTATCTGTGTGGTTAAACACCGCAGAAAGAATGCCGGGAGTGAATGACAAATAACGCCTGTCCTTTCTTCCCTTTCACCTTGTCTCCGTCTCTCGGTCTGGGTCTCACCGGTGAGACTATGACAGGATGAGCGACTCTCTGGGCCTCAGCCAGTGCGGGGATCACACTCAGATGAGAGGGGCCGAGTGGGGGATTAGAGGCAGGAGTGGCACGAGCATTAGTCTCCTGCTCATCTCTAGCCCGTCTTCTCTGGCTCTGCTTTCGCTGTGTTGGACATCATTACTACCCGACCCACCGCCAGCACACATCGCACACGGACTCACTAACCTCCCCCCTCGTCTTTTCAGCTGAGAGAGAAAGCAAAAAGCAAAGAGGGTGTGTGTGTGTGGGTGGGGGTGGGGGGGTGCATAGATTCACTGCCATTGTGTGTCAATCATTCTGTGTGTGTGTGTGAGGCAGAGAAACAGAGAAAGAGCTCTTGCCTCCAGTGATTAGCTCTGTCAATGCTGGGCTCTTGCTGCTTACAGAATAATACAGTAAGGCCTTGAAGAGCAGGAGGGAGAGACAGGGAGAGCTGTGTGCCTGCAGGCCTGCCAGCTCAGCGGTCAATGGTTTGTGTTGTGTGCTTACCTGTAGCTGTTTGCCTGTCCACTATCTATCCATGTGTTATTTTTTAAATTTTGAAGGCTGTATTTTTGTTGAGGTTTCCGTTCCTTGGCCTTGAGGATCTATATCTGATTCATTGGTCAGCAGCCCGAAGCGCTTTACCCTTCTTACAGTCTCACTACACTTTCACATGCGTATCTTGTGCACACAAGTGGGTGTGCATCGCCTTGAGCTGCAGAGGAACATAAAACAAACACAAACAGGGTTGGTGACAGTTTCAAATCGGCTTTAGATCACTATGAAAGGTAAAGGATTAGAATTCTTATTCCGGTCCTGAGGAGATAGGACGCCGTTTTGGAGCAGAGCCCACTCCCCCCCGACTGCTGTGGGCCCTGTGTCTATCTTCTAATCTTTTAACGCTTTCCTGTGATATTTGCATACAGTGGCCTACATAATTTGCATGCTCCCACCTATATATATATATATATATATATATATTATAATAATATATATATATATATCTATATATATATCTATCTATATATATATATATATATATATATATATATATATATATATATATATATAAATATATATATATATAGATATATATATATATATATATATATATATATACTAACAAATATATATATATATAGATATATATAGATAGATAGATATATATGAATATATATATATATCTATATATATATATATATATATATGAGACAGTATATATATATATATATATATAAGCATATTTTCTAAAATTCATTTGTGATGGTCATCATACTTTTCATTCCTATTCCATGTCACTAACAAACCTTTATATGTTGCTTAAAAAGGTCACAAATTGGGACATTAATGGTTATTAAAATAAATTCCATCTCGTTTAATTAAATTATTCATTTTTTTGTCAATAAACCTGAATTTCTAAAAGGCAGACATTCCAATTCAAATTATTTTCTATAAAATCCCTCATTTAAATTTTTTTTAATCCTGCTTGAATTAAATTGTGACAAAGGAGGAAGCCACTGCTTTTAAAAAAGACAATTAATTTAATTCACATTTTCATATGTCTTAAATAGGTTTATCGTATTGTGTATTGATTTAGGAAAAGTTTGTTACTTTATTGATTTTATTTTATTGTATTTTTTTGCTGCAGCTACATCAGAAACAAAATTTAGCACATTTCATGAATTTTCTTCTTATTTTCACCACATAATAACGCTTTCTTTTAGTTTTTTTTCCATTTTAAAGAGGGAACTGGATAAAAAAAATCAAATTAAATTTCCATTGAAAATGTTGTTCCTGTTATTCAGATGCTGGTTCGGGCTCCTTTTGTGTGAATCTAATTATTCTCCACTATCAGGACGGTCCACAGGGGTAATTAGTCACTTCTCACCAAAGTCCTGCCTGCATCCTAGATTTTTATCTTAATGGTGACATTTAAAAAAAGAGACATTTTTGTCTTTTTGTTGAACCAAGTTTTTTTTTCTTTTTTTCTGTGCTTTTTAAAAAAAAAACATCTGCCTTATTTAATTTTAATTTTTACAGACAGAAAAATCATGTTTTTGCAGAGGTGCTGTGCCCCTCCTATCAGAACTGCTACGCCGCGTATAGATATTTCAGCAACCGGAACAGGAGCCGGTGAATGCATGCTTTAAGGGACAGTTCTGCACCGGAGACATGCACACGTGGGAGGAGGAAGAGGAGGAGGAGAAGGAGGGGTTTGGTCATTTTGTTGATGCTCTTGAGCTTTGAGCTGAAGCAACACATTTTCTAAAATTAATAAACTACCAGAATCTGTTCATAAAAAGATATTAAATAATAAATAAAACTGATTTTTTGTGTGTTTTTTACAAACGTGTAAGAAATTCAGTATCAAACCTGAGTGTAAATGTTATATTTAATCTGCAGCTGGAATAAAAAAATTTCCCCAAGTTGCTTTTATGGTAATGTAATATATTATTATCATTGTTTTTTTTACTGCTGCATCATTCTGCTCTTCTCCAACCCTTTTTGCTCATGTGTGCCACCTGTAGGCTAAAGTCTTCGCAGAAACATTCCTGTATTGTCACATGCTGCTTTATTTGTAAAGGAAGTGAAAAAATCCCAGATCAGGAGCGATGACCTTCCAGTCATTAAGATGGAATCACATCCGCTTAGCGTTTGCCATTCCCGTCTGCAAAATATCAATTTAGGCTATTTTGTGCTTCAGCAGACGTCCTGGCAGGGCTTGATAATGTGTGATTTTGGTGCCGAATGGGAGAGTGGTGCTTTGGCTTGGGGGGGTTGTCGGTGACGGTGGGGGCTGTTTTCTAATCAGAGTCACAGTCGTTTTGTTGTCATCTGCTCACGTACAGAAAAAAGTGGCATTTCCTGACTGTTCCTGTCCCCGTCTGAGTTATCTGACACCCCCCAAAAAAAAAAAATACAGCTACGGGGGGAAGCAGGGAGACGAAGCTCCACAGCCTTATCCCGGTAAGGAGATGGCTTCTTATCAGATCAAGCTAGGAAGTTTATTTTATGGAGTAAATCTGGATAGAGGGGATAAAGAAATGACACATCCCTTGCGGACACAAAGGGGAGAGGAGATTAGTCCTCCAGCAGCATATATGGCTTTAGTTCAATCTGACAGGCAGCGGATTGAAAGGTCATGAAATAATAATCCCTCTATTCTTCTGCTCTAATCCTACGAGGGTGTGTTTCACTATAGGAACGTATGGGCTGAGGCTATGTGCTGCAGGGTAGATGTTCATTTTGTCTTGTCACGGTATTTAGATAGCACTGATTTAAATGAATTAGACTAATTATGATGGAAGAGAAGAGTTTCTGTCATATCTGCCTGATGTCTGAAAACACACTGGAGGTTTATTTCTGCATGTTGATCTTGTTTTTTCCTCCTTTCTCCGTTTTATCAGACAGACTGGCTGGAGGTTAAAGGGACGCAGCCGAATCTCTCCATCACCAGGAGCCTCCTTCCACCTCCAATGGCTGACAGGTGTGACCCAAACACACATCGCTCTTTTGTGTTGGGAGTTTGTCTGCATTTTAGGAGAAAGACAGGTAGTTTGTGGGATTTGTACGGTGGCCCCGAAGTGACAAATCACACAAACATATACTGAAAAAACAGCATTACTTTTCAGGAAGCAAAATTCCAAAAACCGAAACATGAAATGAAACATTTTGGAAAAAAGAAGTAATTTCCATAAATTAAAATGAAATGTTAAAAAATGAAACACAATAAGATACCAGAAAAGGTAAGTATTATGGGATATCACTGATTGTATGATGATATCCAGCATTGTTGCCTGCCAAATAAGTTTTGATTAAAATGATGGACTAACATCCCATAGTACCTACCTTTTCCAGTTTCCTTTTTTTTTTTTACATTTCATTTTGATCTCTTGAAATTACTTTTGTTTTCTAAAAGTTTTTTTTAATGGAAAAGGTAGGTTCAATGGAACATCGCTGATTGAATGATGATGTTTGTCCATCATTTCAGCTGAAAGTTATTTAGTATGAAGCAATGATGGATCTGGTCCGTGATCATAAAACTTTATTTATATGCAAACACTGAAGATGTATTTGAAAAAAACATCATCATCTAATCAGGGATGTTCTTGTTGCACCCATTATCTGTTTTTTATTGTGTTTTGTTGTTTTAACATTTCTGGAAATAACTTTTGATTCATTTTTATTTAAGGTTCTTTTTGGAATTGTGGTTTGGTTTTCTGGAATTTTCCTTTGATTTCTAAAATATGTTGTAGATTTTTTATGCTATTTGTTTTGCTTTTTTAATCGTCGTTCTGATCTTTAATACGAATGATTTACTGGTGTGATTTGTCCTTTAGGGCCACCGTCGACTTTGGGAAGTGTGGTGCAGCTCTGTGTGTTTGTGTGCTTTGTAGGGGTGGGGGTAAGGTAGGGTGGGGGGAGGGTGGCAAACGGCCTGATAATCAAGCATCAAAAATGCGAGACCATCTCAGACGTGTGACACACAATTACTCCATTAATAATTTTTATTCCATTATGGGCCAGAAAGGAAAGGGAGAGGCAGCAGGAGACAGATTTTCTGAAGCAGGGAAGGAGACGAGTGGAGGAGGTGGGAGGGAGCACATCAGGCTAAGAGATCTGCAGTGGCTGTATATTTCCCAATGCCTAGTTAAGGCTGCAAGGCAGGGGTCAGGAAACTTAATTATAGCGTAAGTGGATAGAAAACTGCAGAATGATAAAGAGAAACATGCAGACGGATTGGAATGGCAAGGACAGGTTTAATACTATCTTCTCCTGTCTGCTTTCCTCCCACAATACAAGCAAGACTTGCAATCACACAAGGAAACAGCCCATACACCCTGCCTGACAATAACACTAATACGTATCAAAATTACATACTCCAAAACTGCACGGCTTCTTTGCATGGCTGCTATTACTTTCCAATTTTGCGAGTTCAAGAAAATACATATCCCCCATAATGGGGATATCACAGGAACGTATTTCCATACTCAGTGTGCATGTCAGATAAGCATTCACCTGTGCTTGAACAAAAGTTATTAAACCACCTCCACAGTGATGGAAAATGCTCAATAAATCTAGGATTTTTTAATAGTTTTTTTATTTTTGAGTTTAATTCCTCACCCCACCCCAACTTTATTTATTTTCATTTTAATATTTGAAAGACCGGAATTTTTTTTTTTTTTTAGGACGCCACATGTGCGTCTCACTGTTCCCCCACCGTCTTCTTGATTGCAAATTATTGAAGCCCAACACTGACTGTCCTTCTGCGCGAGCTTCCCAATCTATTTGCACTGTATGAGATTTGCATATCGGCGGCTCATGAAGCAAGGCTTTAATTTCCTCCTGCTGGAGATAAACATCACCTTGTTGCAGCAGATGGGCAGAGGCAGGATGTGGTCAATGAAGAAGAAGCAGGACAATGGTGATGGTTCACACTCTGAATGGAGAGAAGTAATAAAATTGCACAATTTCCATATTGGGATTTTTTTCTTTTGGTCATGATAACTTAGGATAGAAAGAGAAATATGGGGGTGGTGCACAAGGGTATTTGTGGAGCAAAGTTTCTATAAAATAGGAATTCTGGTTGAAATCTTTAAATAGCAAAAGTTAGGAAATTAAAGGATTTTTTAAAGCAAAAAGAAAGTATCCCAGTTGGAATTTGTTGTGGGGGGTAATTTTGTTCCAGAAAGTGTGAATCATGAATACATACTTTTTCAATGACGCGTATTCAGCTTTATTACAATAAAATGCAACAGAAGAATCAACAAATTCATTTTTTTCTGGATGGTAAACTCTTTAGTTTCACTCTGCGTTCTTTAGATTGAAGGAAAACTCTGGAAAATGTCAGATATTTACAGCAGCTGCCAATTTGGGGTGGAATTATTTGAAACAAGCTCTGAGGGAACAACAAGAAGCATAACACAGAAATTTAGGAAATTTTCATTATTATTATTATTACCTCAATAACACCATGTTTACCTGTAAGGCATTGTCCACATTATTGAGTGTTTTTCTTTGAGTTTTATGCCATACGTTTTTCTTTTATTCTGTCATTTGCTTTTGTTTAAGTCACTATATCTTTGTGTGTTACCTGCATTTTTGACGTCATTTTCTGAATTTACGCAAACTTTACTGTAAAAACCAAACTATATGGGGAAGTTGTGCAACCAACCTTTTGTGAGCTAGTTTGCAAAAGACTGAAATTATGTAATTTTTCTTATTCATCTGAAAACCAACCAGATATGCTGGTCTGTGTGTCTGGACCAAGCCCCCACTGCTCCTGGTGGATTCAGGTTGGTGCAGTGTGTGGCAGCAGAGCTGTCACCTGTGTGTGAATGTGTGTGTGGGTGAATGGTACTGTGACAGTTAAGTGCTATGGGTCTTAATAAAGATAGTGAAATATTGTATAAATTATATGATGTTTACATTTCAAAAGTTGACACAAAATGAGGAGTTTTAAATGTTGCACTTCCTCCATAAACCACTGGAGGCAGGTGGCAGTAGAGAGTAATTCTCCATTGACTGCCATGTTGAAAAGACAAGTTTTACGCCAAAAATAAACTATTGCACGTTCTCAATTTCGAATTTTTTTTAGTTAGTTAGTTGATCAGTAGGTATGTTGAAGCCGTTTGAAAAAGGTCATGGTTGTGTTGTGGAAAATGCGCTGGGTGTGCCACAAGCTCCGTTCTGATGCGTCCACTTGCAGACAAATAGATCCATGTATGTCTTTGTTTTCCTCATCCTAGCTGGAACATGTGGATCTAAACTGTACACCTGGATAACTCCAATTTTTTTTACCATTTGTGTTGGTCCGCTGATGTTAAGTTAGGGGTGAGAGGCGCTGTAAGTGTAAACAGAGAACTCTTAGCAATGGGTCTTGCCTACAACTCAGAGCTGAATTTCTAATAAACTCTGCGGAAACAATGTCCTAGAAAATGAAACTATTTTTTAAACATTTTGGCCAAAAACTATAATTAAAAAAATATTTAAAAGACCACTGGGAACCCTTTAATAGATCAAAAGATGACCAGAGTGGGTCTTTAAGGATCAGGAGCAGGATTAGTCAACCAGTTTTAGTCAAGAAGTAATATTATTTAAGAAAAGTGTCAGGTGTAATGTGCGATGGATGAGTTTCAGTTCAAATGAATCAAAGGGTATAGAAATCTGTGGTGAGAGCAGCCATGTTGTTCAATTTAGACAGTGGCACTGAGGATAAGACAGGAAGCAGAGCTGGAGGGAGCAGAGATGGAGATGCTGAAGTTCTCTTTGGGAGGGAGCAGGCAGGACAGGATCAGGAATGAGTGCATCAGAGGAACAGCACGTGTTAGAGGTTTTGGAGAAAAAGTCAGACAGGCCAGACTGAAATGGTTTGGACAAGTCCAGAGGAGAGACGGTGATTCTATTGGTAGAGGGATGCTGTGTATGGAGGTCTAGAGGACGACCAAAGAGAAGGTTTATGGATGCAGTGAACGAAGACATGAAGGTAGCTGATGTAGAGGATGCAGAAGACAGGGTCAGATGGAGGAAGCTGATTTGCCGTTGCGAATCCTGAAGGGAAAAGCCGAAAGGAAAAAAATAACCTACTTCCATCTATCTGGTAACAACCAAAACTTCCTCACAAAAACTACAAGACAAACGAACCAACCTTTTTTAACAAACATAATTGGATTTAACCCTTGTGCTATCCTATGACCCCACACTTACATTGACGTGTTATTTCTACTATGACAAAGGTGGATAAAGGTGAAGAGGATTTCATGGACACCAGTGAAGATCACAAATCATTGAAGAAAAAAGGTTCAGCGCACTGTCCAGTGGGTCTAGATGACCCAACTCCCAACGTTAAAGTGCCTAGGATGGCACAAGGGTTACAACAAAATTGCAGCCCAACATAATGAAAACCCCAATCTTCTGTGCTTCATGGGGGGTGATATCATCGCTGTGTGTAATGTCTAAGTAAATACTGAATTCTTTAACTACTCCTGGGTGAAAAGAAAAGAGGTGTAAAGATGGTGTGAATCAGGAATGTCAGCTAAGCATCTTTCAAAAATGAATAAAACTCAATGAAGAAAGTTTCCCAGCTTCAGACGAAATGTCATATATTTTCTAGCTGGAGTTCAGGTCATTATTCTGTGTAAAAATGTAGACTGGAGTGAACTTTTCTAAGTTCGGACTTTAACTTCTTTGTGGGCAGAAGCTGCTTCTGGTGTTCAGAGGGGAAAGTGAAAAAAAAGTTTCCCATGTAATGAGTCATCTTAAGATCCCTCTGGTTGTAGACACTTTAAAAGGGGAAGCACTTCACCATTAAAAGTGTGAGTAGAGAGTATTATATGTGTATTCATTCATTTATTAATTCATACCTACGCAAAACCTTCAAATGCTGCGAATCTTGTCAAACACTGAGGCAGAACTCAGTTGAAAGGCAGCAACCAAACCTGATGGATCACGCAACATAAAAGTCAGAAGAAAAAAAAAAAGAAAAACTCCCAAAAACAACTTCATCTGATTTTCAAAGACGCCACGCAGTCGGAGAAGATGAGAGGGGACAAGAGAAGGCTCAAAAAAATCTGCATCCGAGCGCTAATTTAATCAGACTTGCTGTGATACCTCCTCTTCTCCTCCCTCCCTCCCTAGGCAGCTTGTGGCTTCACAGCCAGCTTGAGGAGAAGATGAAGGGAGCTTTCAGGCTGTTAGAAGATGGGGGTTATTCTGAACGGAGAGATTAAGGAAGTGAGAGAGCAGCTGAAAGGAGCGCGAGGGATTATGTCATCTGCAATTGATGTGCTCTCTTAATGTACCTTTAAACATGTGCCACTGGGGCCCACTTTTATAACGTCTATTCATAGGAGGAGGGGGAGGAGGAAAGGTGGTTGAGTATTAACTCAGAAATACTTTGCAACAGATGTGTGGTGCATGTATTGAGTGCAGTTATCAGGGTTTGTGTCACTTTGATATGTATAGGGTGTGTGGAGAGGAAAGGAAGTCCATCTCAGACTCTGGAGGGCCTCCTATGATCTCTATATCAAATAAAGGAGATCCTTTATTGGGTGATCATAAAGACAAGTATGTCTTTCTTCCACATCTTCAGCACAAATGAAAACTGTTCCTGTAATCTGGTCCAACTTGGACTAAAAAGCAAAAGGATTTAATAAATTGCCCGGTTCTCCTCATCTCCCGAAGAATTGTCTCTCAAACTGCTGCTTGCCTCAAAATGACAACAGAGAGTGAAAGTGAGGATCTGCTGATCTTATCCACCAGGATTTTCTGGCGTTACTCGGATGAGCGGTGTGTGCGCGCACACACTTGTCTCTCAGCGTCTGCGGCGGCACCCACTCGATTCAATCCACAGCTATCACTAACAGGATTAGCTGAGTGGACAGCAGAAGTCTATCATTGCTTATTGATTTCTTCTGATTCCCATCAGTCTGTCAGGGCAGAACGTTCTCTGAGTGGCCCCGATGGGAGTTGCTGCTCTGGTCCGGGGTGTCACAGCTAATGTATCGGAGGAGCTTCAAAGGCGCCCGTCTTTCCCTGTCATGAAGAGTCGAAAACGTCAAATATATCTGGGCCAACAAACACCCCCATCTCTTCGCCTTTGAGGGAAAACTCCAGCTGGAGTGGACCACTCAAGGATCAGTCTAATAAATGGATCACTAAGAGAAGTATTGACTAACAGCAAGAGAATCCCCCAGACTCTATAGAGATCAGGGTAATCCTTTCTTTTTTGTTGTTTTTTTACCCCCCCAAGTGAAACAGTTGAAAGAGGGGATGCTATACCATGAAATGTTCCAAACATGGAGTTTGATCTCGTTGTTTTTTTTTTTTTTGTAGATTTGAATACAAAAATTTTGATCCTTTGTGACTAAAAATCTAATCTAAATTAATTTCAGCTTTTATCAATTGAATTTTAAGAAATGTTCAAACAAGTTTGGAATTTAATTATTTCAAGCAATAGAAACAAAAGACTAAAAAGACAAACAAAGAAATAGATATCTATACATAGATATAGCAAACTTAAAATGATGAGTCATGATTTGATTAGAAAATGAAAAAAAATTAAAGTAAAAGAAAATACATTTACTTAAATATATCCATATAAACATATAACTGATCCCATTATAATTACTCCTAATCATAAACAGAGATTTTTCTACTAACACATATGATGCATGACACACTGAATCAATTACATGTGAAGTTTGTCAAAAAACAATTAATTAATTGCTTGAAATGGAGTAGATGGAAGTTATATATTCCCACCCCCAAAATGCTTGGTTTAAAGGGCCTGTTAATAGGAATTTTTGACCATTACCATTGGAATTTTTGATCCAAAAGTGCATTGGTGAGGTACTACACTGATGCTGGTAGAGAAGGCCTCCGCTCTAATTTATTCCAAAGGTGTTCAATGGGGTTCAGGTCAGGACTCTGTGCAGGCCAGTCAAGTTCTTCCACACCAGACTCTGTCATCCATGTCTTTATGAACCTTGCTTTGTGCACAGGTGCACAGTCATGTTGGAAGAGGAAGGGACCACTCCAAACTGTTCCAACAAGGTTGGGAGGACGAAATTGTCCAAAATGTTTTGGTATCCTGGAGCATTCAGAGTTCCTTTCAATGGAACTAAGGGGCCAAGCGCAAGTTCTGAAAAACAAGCCAACACCATAATTCCTCTTCCACAAAATTTCACACTCGGCACAGTGCAGTCCGTAATTTACCGTCCACCTGGTAACCTTCAAATCCAGACTCGTCCATCAGATTACCAAATGGAAAAGCGTGATTCATCACTCCACAGAACGTGTCTCCACCACTCTAGAGTCCAGCGCAGCATGCTTTACACCACTGCACCCGACGCTTTGCATGCACTTGGTGATGTTTAGCAATTGACTGTGCAGAAAGTCTGCAACCTCTTTGCAGCATCCGCTGACCCCTCTCCGTCGGTTTACATGGTCTACCACTTTGTGGCTGAGTTGCTGTCGTTCCCAAACTCTTCCACAATGTTATGATAGAGCTGACAGATGACTGTGGAATATTTAGGAGCGAGGAAGTTTCACCACTGGATTTGTTGCACAGGGGCCGTCCTATGACAGTTCCACACTGGAATTCACTGAACTCCTATGAGCGGACCATTTTTTCCACAAATTTTTGTAGAAACAGTCTGCATGCCTGAGTGCTGGATTTTATACACCTGTGGCCAGGCCTGATTCGGATCATTTGGATGGGTGAGCGAATACCTTTGTTAATATAGTGTATGTCCTCTATCATCAGAAAAATGCTAAACACCAAAAACATTATTTTCCATCGGAGTGGGTATTTATTGTGTTGCTCTATGCTCTGTTGGCCTTTTTCCTCACATTTAAAAAAAGATCATAATCAAGGATCAAATATGAGTGTTTTTTATTCTAAACTGTTTAATGCAGGCATTAACAGCTTGTGCCCCAAGCGGTTGGGAACTTTGTCTCGAAGAAAGTGCTAATACTGGCATAACAGTACCAATCCTGCGGGACTATATCAAGTTCAAAAATGTCATCCATCTTCTTCAACTTACAAAGGACCGGGTCACGGGGGCAGCAGTCTAAACAAAGATGCCCGGACTTCCCTCGCCTCAGCCACTTCCTCCAGCTCCTCTAGTAGTAAAACTGTGTATTATAATGTATGTGTTTCAAGAGACAGAGGCAGCAGTAAAATCCAGTTCCCCAAATCGTGTTCCATCCATCCATCCATCCATCCATCCATCCATCCATCCATCCATCCATCCATCCATTTATCCATCCATCCATCCATCCATTTGCTGTATACCTTTTGAGGTCATGGGGGTCCCATTCTTTGCAAAAATCATCTCTTTATACAAGTAAAAAGCAGAATGAAGTGTTCAGACATACCAACCCAATAACTGGATGATGTCTGCTCAGCCATTTTAATAACTATACCTGGACAGTGGAATAAAGGTTTTTGTGTCACTTCATGTAAATATTATATCCAAAAAAAACATACGCTGGGTAGTTAGGGTGGGGGAAGAAATCTATGTGTAGGCGTATCAATAATAAAATGTAAATAATTATTTAAAAAACTATAGGATCACTTTATTTTTTTCCAATCTACTTAAAAGTGTAATGTCTTTGATTCAGCCTTCAATCAAGAGCTCCTCGAAAACAGTAACAATAGAAATGTGTGTAAGTTTTGCCTCAGTCGTGTTTAGAAATCAGCTTCAGCAAAGAAAAAGAACAATGAAGCCTAATTGTTCAGTGACCTTAAAGCTATTAATTTTTTATGTCTGAAAGGTTTGTTTTGAAAAAAGTCCTTCAGGACCAAAGTGTAATAAAATGTCAGGAGAGCTATTCAGTCTCTAGTGTGACATCCGCTGGAATCTCAAACTCTACTAGAAAATATGAGAAAGTTACTGCTGCAGTTCTGGTTGAAAGAATCCAAAAATGTCAACAGCATTAAAAAATATGTGTTGCATTAAAGATCTAAAAGTCACTGTACTTCACTGTGTCACTGTGTTTCTGAGCATCTTTCAGTTCAGTTTGGAGCAGCTCTGGTCTAGCACATGAACCTTTAGCTCATAACGCCTCATACTTTGTTCTTCCTCCTCAAATCTTATTTACACACTTTTACAAACTTTAGGAGTCAGCATTGATGCCTGTGCAGCAACATCAGCGTAGAAGATTTAAACACTATAGCTGCGCATGTTGATGACGTGACTCCAAAACCAACATGGAGGATAATTTTTCTCATTCACATCGAGATAATAATGAAAAGATCCTCTAATTTTACACTTGTTTTTATGTGTTTTCCTCCTCGGACTAATGGGGTACGGCAAGTCATCTTATTGGGTCACAGAGAGATGGAGGTACCTCTGAAAGCGGCTGTCATTCAGACGTATCTCCTGCAGTAGATGGTGAACCTCATTGTACTTAGTCTGAATTATCTCATGACCCATGGAGACCAATGCTTTTGTAAAGCTCTACAAAACAAATAAACCTGATCTCTCAACATGTCTTGCATGTTCTCTCTGTTCATGCGTGGGTTTTCTCTAAAAAGTGTCCAAAAACATAGTTCATAGGTTAATTGGTTACTTTAAATTGTGTGGCTGGGATAGGCTCCAGCAGCCCCTAGACTACAACAAAACGGATTTAGAAGAGGAATTAACATTCAAATGCTTCCATTTAAAGCCAGATTCCAGCTCAGATGAGGAAAACAAAGATGTACATGGATCTGGATGCATCAGAATAGAGTGGAGTATGGAGCTTGCGCCCTGCCCATCATAATTTCTACATCATAAATAAGCTCAATTTTCAGATGACACTTTTTCATCTGCTCCTGATTCATAATCTGAAAAAGAAATACTGAGAAATGCAAGTTTAAGCTTAATTTTCTTAACATTACAAAGAAAAATGCCACAAGAGCATATGTTAAAAACACCAAAAACACAATTATCATTCGTCTTTAAAGCTATTTCCAAATGAAGTGAGTTTCCCTGCAGCACCTTTGCTTCCTTTCCTTAAGAATAGGGGAGGTGAAAGGAAAAAAAACACTGAGGAGTACAGAGGGATCAGGCTTTTGTGCATCTTCTCACAGAAAGATAGAGAGATAGCAGCAAGATAATAATGGAGGGGAAGCTGACAGCAGTTCACCCTCAGTGATTCAGATGTCAAAGGCTAAAAGAGAAACCCAGAAATTAATAATAGTGAAAAGGCGAGGGAGACGTGCTTGAGGAGGCTTAAAATTGTGCCTCTGTGACAGGACCCGAAGACTTAGTCCAATTAAAAGTGGTGATTGCTTTGCTAATTTCTCCTATTAATTTCTCAGAGTGTAGGAAAAAGCGAGGAGCATCACAGTGAAAAAAAAAATGTTAACCCTTTAGAACCTTAATTGCTTAACTTACCTATATGCGTAGTTTACCTAATAGTCCGTCTGAGCGCTCTATATTTCATTTAGAGTTCCATTTGATGTTTTTTAAGGAGAGATAATTAACATCCTCCCTACACAAAAAAGACGTTTATTTTGATCATGGGTTTGCACAGCGGATATTAAGCAAACAAATTCTCCATCAATGATTTCATTTCATTCTTTTTACACTGAATTCATATTGCATGTGAAAAGGATCAGTGGATGTTTGTCCCTTGCCTTTGATTTAGAAAAAAAAAACTGTACCTGTCTCTGAGTAAAAGCTTAACAAGTGTGAGGCCAAACTGCACAACCTTGAAATTCCTTAATGAGAATTGCTCAGAGTTCTAAGGACAGCAGAAAGCTAAAATTAAATGAGTCAAAATTTGTTGAAAAATTTTGGAAAAATATATTTTTAAAAAGCAATAAAAAAAGTCAACAAATAACTTGATATAAATCACAATAAAGGTCTTGGTTTTGATTGAGTTTGATATCTAGGAGTTGAAAAACACCAAAAATAATTAAAACAGTTGGGGAAAAAGAAATTCCAAAAAATGCAATCATGGCCATTAAAATGGACAAACCATAAAACAAACCAGAATGAAATGTGCAGTGGTGCAAGTGGTGTTGTCTGACCTGCAGGTGCTACCTACCCTAACCATCACGCTTGCCTTTTCACCCTCTCTCACTGGCTGAGCGGTTGCTTCAGGCCCTTCACTGTCCCCCTCTCCTCTGCCACCCTAGTGAGAGCTACATGCCACAAAATTTATGAAACATCAATTTTTCCCAAATGGCCGCTTTTCTGTTGATTTCTCCAAGCACTTTATGATTTGGTCACCTGGAGAAGACCAACAGGTCTATGTCATTTTCAGAAGAGTCGGCAAAAGTAAATGTTTGGATTTCCTTGGCAACTGAGGTTTTTTGTTAACCACACCCATATTCCTTATATAGTCACGTTGTCTGTTATTTTGTTTTATTCAGCTTGAGCCAATGACTCGTGTATTGCTTTTTCATAAATTAAAATTAAAATTAATGCGAGAAACAGTGTAATGAACGCATTTTTTGCTAGCTCGCCACTCTAACAACGGTCAAAATCCACAACTTAAAGTAGCGCAGGTTTGGCTCGCAGTTCCCCTGACACCCGTACTGCCTAAAAGGATGTCATAAAAATGGAACCCACTTATGTTGTGCGTTTAAGTGTATTGTTAAGTATTTGAAAGGCCTATTGCAAGTTGCACACCCTTAGGACATACAGGTGATGCTCTTTCGTACAGTGCCACATGCATTCAAGTCGTTAGAGCGCGCACGGGGTGTGCAGGTAATATGTAAGCGCCTGTAGGATGAACAGACATCCTACGGGTCTAGTTTCCTCATTTCTGACAGTCAGGCTGCACATTGTGAACCCAAAAGAAGCCCGTAAGGAGCGCACACTCATCTAATGAGCAGCACTAATTATGGGGTAAGATAGCTGTCAATAAGAAAGGTATGCATAAATACAAAATTGTGCTCAAATTAATACTTTGTGCACAACTTAACGTAAAAATATAAATACAACATTCAGTTTTACATTTGACATATCTGTTTTGAGTATGATTTATCTTTGTTTTGATATCCACCCTTAATGACATGATAAAGCAAGCTAGGTCAACATTTTTTCACAAACTTGTTTCAATGAACGAAAGAAACCCCAAAACTCTTTTTAACACCATAAATACTCTTACATCACCTTCTTCCTCTCAACTCCCCAATCTTTCCCAATCTGATTGTTGCACCTTTCTTCAGACCTTCTTGGCTAGGATTTCAGATGTTGGACATAACATCCCTCCTTTAGTCAGTGCTCGGCTACACACCATCCCCTCAATTCTCACAGACTTGGTCTAATTTTTCTCCAGGCACAGTGGAGGAAATCCATTCTCTGCTCAATAAGCCCTCATCTTGCCTTCTTCATATAATTCCAACTCCTATTTTTCTCAAAGTGTTTGAGTGTATTGGTGCTGCTGTGATTGACTTTATAAATCTCTCCTTAATGTCTGGATCTGTCTTGGACAACTCTGATCCAAATAATTTTAAAACGTCCTTTTATTGCTAAGATCTTGGACAAGGTTGTAACGGAGCAACTAAGGTCAATCTTAGAACATAACAATTTTTGTGACATTTTCCAATCCGACTTAAAAAAAAACTACTCAACTGAAACGACTTCTTTGAAAGTTTCCAACGATGTGCTCATGGCGGCAGATTCTCGTCAATATGCTGTTCTCATTCTTTTAGACCTGAAATCTGCATTTGATACTGGAAACCAGGAAGTTATGATCAAACGTCTTCATAACGACTACGGTTTATCTGGTTCCGTCCTATTTCAGTGGTACATCTTACAAGGTCTGTGTTGACTCTCTATCTTCAGAAGCAAAAATCCTGTCTAGTGGCGTTCCCCAAGGTTCTGTATTGGGACCCATTCTATTCACTCTCTACATGATTCAATAATTTTCGCTTCTGATGACAAAATTCCCTCCATAAAAAGACACCGTGGTTCACTGAGCTCGTCTGTCCAGCCCAGTCTCAGGAATCTTGGTGTCTGGTTTGACAAAGCTAGGTCTCTTGACTCTCACTCGAAGCTCTTGGTCAAAAACTGTTTTTTCACCTGTGGAATGTGGCTAAACTGAAGGCAATGTTAACCAAATCTGACCTTGAGCTCATTACCCATGCTTTAAGCTCTTCGCGTTTGGACTTCTGCAATTCTCTTTTTACTTGTTTTCACAAAATCTCTTTAACGTCTCCAATTGGTGCAGAAGTCTGCTGCAAGCCTTTTAACTGGAGCTAATAAGCACACTCATGCCACCCCTCTGCTTTTATCGCTACATTGGCTTCCTGTTAAATTTAGAATAGATTCTAAGATTTTGATTTTAGCTTTTAGAGCCTTGCATGGACAAACCCCAAATTATATTTCTGACCTTGTAACTCCCTACACTCCTGCACGTTCTTCAGGTCCACTGATATAAATCTTTTGTGTTCCAAGAACTGGTTTTAAAACTAGGGGAAGACCTCGCCTTTCAGGCAGTCACTCCCCCACTTTGGAACGACCTCCCCCTGTCTCTATGGCAGATTGACTCAGTCGAGTGTTTTAAAGCTCAAGTTAAGAGGTTTTTATTTAGGAGGGCTTTTAGCTGACTTATATTTGTGTTCACTTCTGCATGTTTGTTTGTTTACTAATATGCCTGTGTGTGTTTATTTGGGTCTCACTATTAATTTTATATTGTTTTAACATTGTGAAGCACTTTGTGAGTCGCTCTCTGAGGAAGGTGCTGTATAAATAAAGATTTACTTACTTACTTTTTGTTTTATTCAACAGAGTAATTATATCACGATAACTACCCTGAAAACTGCTGTGAAAAGGCTCGTTTTGAGGTATTTTCATTTAGATTAGTGGCATTGTGGCGGAATAACAACAGAAACTGAACTATTTTTTAAACTTTGCAGATTTCATTTATGAAAAAAGAATTAAAAGGAATGGACCTAGGGCAAATCCTTGTGGAACTCCGGTAGTTACCTTATGATGGTTTAAATTTTTTTCATTTACTTGTACATACTGTTGTCAGTTAAATAAATTTTAGGCCACTGGACAGACAGAGCCCTCATCCCTTATATAGATCATTTATATAACAGCAGATTGTAATTAACTGTGTCAAAAGCTTTTTTTTTAATCTCAGACCACTCCGAATTGTATATTGTCTATTCCAGCTGTAATCTTTTCAGTTAACTCAATTAGAGCCTTTTGTAGATCTTTGTGACCTGAATCCCCACTTTTTTCACTAACTAGTCCATTTTTTTCTAAAAAAAAACACTTTATTTTAAAAGCATGCCCATTTTCAAGGATTTTATAGAATTGAGAAAGTATTTATGTAGGTCTATAATTATTAAATAGATGTTTATCACCATTAAAATATTGGAATCATTTTTGCTACTTTCATTTTCTCTGGAAAAACACCTGATGTATTGATCAATTGTCAATGTAAATCAATGGTTTGATAATAAAGTCAAACGTTTTTTCACAATTTTCTTATCAATTCCATCCTGCATTAGGCACCACAGCCTGAACTATTTAGACTGTATTTTGTTTTTCTAAGACAAAAACAAGCAGGAAAAGGGGAACTTTCCCTCGGAAATGATGATTTGTTTAACGTAATTTACCATGGTCCGGGTGATTACTCGATTCTGATTGGCTGTTGGGTCTGGATTAAGTAAGGGTTAATGGCCGACGAAGTATGCATTATCACTTTTTAATGCACGCCGTGAAAGCCTAAACCATCCGACTTGAAGCAATGGTCTTTGCAGAAGCAACTGTCCAACACTATCAGGCCTCTGTGTCTGACCGCGTCAGGAATGATCCATAAATAATAGTTATGGATTCAAAATGAGATTAATGCGGTTTGAGAAGATATAACATGCTAATTTGTCTGTAATTAGTTAATCATGATTAATTCAATAATTTGAAGCCCCCCAAAAATTATTGAATGTTTCAGTAAAATATTTCAGTTGCCTGGACTTTCAGAGGTGCAGTGCCATTTAATCTGCCTGAAAACATCCTAATCTCCATCATCTGCGTTACGTAAGGTCAGATGTGCCTTTCCTGCATTAAATAAAGCACCGCGGTCTTGCATGCAACACAATTCCATGCTAAATCGACAGGATTTCCCTCCCAAAATGGTGCTGTCTGGCATGATTATAGTTCCCATATGTGTCAAGAAATATTCTAGGCACAGATGAATTTTTTCCTCCTGCTTCAGCTGACAAGGTAATTTGTTCCTGTCCAGCCTAAAGTGTATGGAGTAGGCAGTCAATTGAATTCCCATCCGTCATGGTTAGTTACACGCTTGTCAGCTGCTCTCCGGCTGCCCAGCGGTGTAGCCATCACCCCTGACCTGGAAGCATTATATCTAAATCACATTACATGGCCCTGTGTTCTTTGTATAGCCTTTGAAGTCACTGGAGTGAGACATCTGTCCGGCCCTGTTTGAGTTAACTTCCCACTCATCCTCCACATCTTAATTAGCTGATCTGATTTTCTGGTTTGGGTGTCTGCCGTGTGTTTGGGTGTGTCTTTGTTTCCTGTTGTGTGGAGGTGCACAAGGCTTCATTTGCGGGGCCAAGGTGATCGACGGGCTGATGGGAAGATAATACGCTGAGAACGCCAACCAAAGAAACCTTGAATTCATTCATTGTGACGATAATGAATTTGAGAGAAAATTCTTGTGTTTGTTCATTAGCAATTAAGATTGGATGACACAACCTTCCCCTGGCACTGTCTGCCACGGATGTCCCTCACTGAAGGATTCTGCCGCACCTGAGTCCTTCTTCATTAATAAGATTAAAATTAGTGTAGCATCAAAGGACAAGCTTCTCCATTTGAAAAGAAAGAGACATAAAAGTAAACTTTTCTCCTTCTTTTCAAATCAAGGCTGATCTGCTTCCACTTAAAGCGGAGCTGCGTGTTCCTGCACGCAACCTCCTAGGCGCTGAATGCGTGCAGCAGTGCACTGAACGCACGCCCAGTGTCTTTCTGAAATTTGACTATATCCTTGTTGGTACTGCTAAGAGATTAGAGGTGTAGAAAAGTAGCATCCCTTTCTGCATCCTTTGTCAGACTTTCCATTTAACAGCGGAAGGAGGAAGTGGAAAAAAAGTCGATTAAAAATTTTTGTGATAAAAAGGAAAAGACAGATGGGGTAGAGGTTTGAAAAAAAAAAATCACCCTGAACCCGTAACTACAGACGTAATTCAGTACAATGGTTTCATTTAAAATCTAATTAGCCTCACAGCACTTGAACCCCAACCTTGTCTCCACTTTGTGTGTTATCCTTCTTCACACTGACATGAATCTGAACATTGAAATCTGTGTTTTTTTTCAAAATATATTTATAGGTTTATTTGTGGCTGCAGCGTTAAGCTGCTCTTTTTTTGCTGATTGTTTACTTTTACAAGTAGTTAAAGTACGTTATTTTATCTGCTTCATTTCATGGAAGTTTTAAGTATTTTACATGACTATTTGGGCAAAAATAGATCAAGTAGCATTCCTGGAGCAAAACCTGTGGAAATAATTTATAAGTTTGTTTCCTCCTGTCCCTTTGCAGGCAATTAACTTAACTGATTTTCAAAATTTGATGGATTCAGTGTCATTGTGAGCAGGATAAATTAATTATATAATATATTACTATGTTTATTTACTAACATGTTCACAGCGTTTTACTATTTACTATATATTTTATTTTTTTCTTTTCCAATCAAATAATGATGAATCATTTTAAGTTTGACATATTTTTGTATAGATATCAGGGGTGTGTCTCCGTACGCGTCCCATGATACCATGCATGTCGCGATATTGTACAATATTGTATGAGCCGAACAGCAAACTGCGTTTTTATATGATACTGGCAGCAACATGACACAGAGTCTCAGTTCGGTACCCATCCCAAGTAAAAACTAGGTAGTGCATGTCTCAAAACAAGCTGGTTCTCACTAAGATCTTGTAGTTGTTTTGAGGGGTGTAGAGCTGCTCAAAGACACTCGGTGTGTTGTGTGCTGCCAGCTAACGGTCAGAGGTTTAGGTGGAAGTCAGATGCTGAAGGACGCCCATAAATAATTAAATAAATATCGTCCTAACAGCATTTTATATCGATACAAATATCCCCAAATTAAATATATGAATATATCACCAAATGGATTTTTTCCTACACCCCTACTAGATATCTCTTTTGTTTGTCTTCTTTGCATTTTTTTTGTTTTGATTGCTCGAAATCAATCATTTCCAATGCCAAAAACAAAGACTTCTTTCACTTATTTGAAGGGAAAGAACGATGAAGACGTCTTGGGGGGGAAAAATTCCACAACCTGAAGATCCCAAATTACTTTATTCTGTCCTAATGATTAATCCCCAAAAGGAGGAAATTCCTCGTTTTCCTAAGGTTGTAAACAGGGACTTTATGAAAAAAGGAAAACTTTTTATCTTGGCAAACAAGCGGCGCTAAAGCAAGAAATTCAAAAACGTTTAGCTCGTTTTAGCAATTCTGTAAAGGTGGACCATCCAAATCTTTCATTATATTTCAGAAAATCTACGTGTATTCAATAAATTACAATAATGTTTTAGTACAAATGAACAGAATCTAATATTTTCCTTCTGACAGTTTAAAAAGAAAAGAAAGTTGTATTTGAATGAGGCCAAACTTTACATTCAGAAAAACATGCCTCTTTTCATAAGTGCATGCCCTCTTGTCATATTCACATAGAATCCATCTTTTGTTGTGTTTCCATATAGCTCTATCAATAGTATAATACATAGCGGTTCTCAGCTCAAGGCTGCATGTCATTCAGGCTGCTCTCCCAGAACTTTCATGCAAGTCTCTGCTGCCTTCCATCAGAGCTTAACTCATAAGAGTTAGTGTCTACTGTTGCTTCCTGCCTGCCAAGGTGAAAGACAATCTTCTGCTTGCTTTCTTCTGCTTCTGCCCTCCCTCCTTTTCACCCTTTCGTAATCTGCTCCTCCTCGTTGTTTGCTGTTTTGCAGCAGCAAAGTTGCCAGTTTTTCTGCATGATTTAAGCATAATTACAGCTGTTCACTTGCTGTTGTTTCAGTTGTGAACAAGTAGGTCAAAAACAGAGCAACTCAAAGTAAAAACCTTAACGTTTATGCTCCTTTGAGTGAATTCTCTCTTGAATGTTGACTGTGACGCACTTTATCGTCACCCCTCGAGTTTTACGGATGACTGACTATGGATAAATAAATCTCCTGCAAAAGCTGAAAGCAAAGCATTTGTTAAAAATCAGAAGAGATCACTGATGATGGTTTTAATTAAACTTATTGTGACCTAGGGGTTTCGCTTGAAAAGCTTTTGTAAAACAAAATCTCTTTTAAACTATTTTATTGCTAAATTTCAAATATATTGACAGACATGAATTGAAGCTTTTTAAGGAGGTTAAAAGTTCAGCCTTTAGGCAATTGTCAGTTCCTGACTTTGCCTCCGGTGATAATAGACAGGAAAAAAAAGTTTTGTGGAGCAACGTTCACTTCTCATCTCTACTGATATAGTAAACAAATTAGATTTATTCATAGCAAACACGCAACCTTCTCTGATTTGATCTTCTCAAATGAGGGAATTTTGCAAACACGATTAACTGTAGTGTGGAATCCCGGTCCTTTAAAATGATTGGCACAATTCTTGCAGATTGTCTGCAAAAAAATGTTATTTCAATTGTTTTAGTATTTTTATTTAAATAATTTTATTTAAAACTTTAATTTTTGAAAGTAAAAAAAAACGAAATTAGAAAAGGGAAACAGTTTTTGACATAGTAGATTGCAACACCTGTTGCACATCATCGAACCATGTTCCCCTGATTCCTTCTGCTTTCTTTTTTTGTTAAATCTTTTTTTCTTTGTGGTATTTTTTTAGAGATGTTGTAGCAGAGGTGAGACAGGTGCAGTGTTTCAGCTAGGTTGAAACGTGTTCAGTGTGAGAGGAACTTCTCTTCACGCTCCAAACCGCAGACTTCCATCAAGGCAGAAAAGTTCTGTCATCTGCAAAGAAATACTCAAAAGAACATTGGCTCAGGAGAAAAACAAAAACAAAGGCCAGGTTGTGAATGGGGGGGAGATGCAATTTCTTGTTTTTTGGAAATAAATGCATCCTTTTAAGTGTGCCTTGTTATTTTGTCTTTCTGTTGCTTGATGAATCTATCAAACTTGTCAATGAAAATTATTACCAGGGTTAAGAGTGTAGCAGGGCTTGATTCTCCTGAACTTTAACCCTAAAGCAAAGCATACACTGTTCTTTATCATTCACCTTCTTTTGTACACTTTCGAAACAGTCTGAGAGAAAGCCTCATTTTAAAAGTTATTGATGTCCAAGTAAAGGTGGATGTCACCAGTCTGGTAAAGAAAACAATAAATATGAAGCTTTGTCAGTCTGTCCTTAAACATAAGACATTGTTTTCTGTTTCTTTTTTGAAGCAGCACATTTTCCAGAAATTCACTTTATTTTGACATGTTTTTGATTAAAGTGAAAATCTATTAGCTGCCATATTCTCAGTGTAGAACGAGCCTCAATGTTTTCTGTTATGTGTTTCATTATCATGTGACATTGCACACAGCGTTCACATTGATCAGCAATATCAAAGATTTTTGGTGAAAGATTTTCTCATGCAAAATGCTACTTCTCTCAGTACTTTTAGTAGTCATTTGGCCTTTTTTTAAGGTAAGTGAAAACAGGACACTGTGGGTTCAAAACCCCATTCAAGTCACACCAAAGACTACAAACAGGACCCAATGCCTCCCTGCTTGACACTCACCATTGAGTGTTGGATTGGGGTTCAAGACCTCAAAAAGGGCTCCTGAGCAGGGCCAGGCTGCATTTCACTGCACCTTCAAGGGATAGGTCAAATGTTAAGGGAATATTTTGTGCACTCCGGTGTGTGACCACATACTAGCGCTTTAACTCCATCCACCCAATCATCTAAAATTCTATCAGAGTCTTGTGCAGGGTCACCAGGGGTGCAGTAGCCTATCCCAGCTACTTCATGGGAAAGTCAGGGTTCACCCTGGATAGTTCTCTTCTCCATCACAGTGACTTTAACTCTTTGAGCCCAAAACAATGACCGATGTGAAAGACTTATTACATGAAAAACAATCACTAAATCTTCTTACTAATGCATTATGTGTTGTTAGCTTCTATTCAGTAATTGCATCATTGACCATCAGACGTTTTCTGGTTCTACCTGTACCAGTTAAAAAAAAACAACAACTTGTAGACTGCACTCTAAAAAACGTTCCCAGGATGACTATTAGGTGTCTATCATATTTTCCACACTATCTAGCACACCATATTGTAAGGCGCATCATTAATGAATGGTTTATTTTTAATCTTATTATATGAGATGCAGAAACTATAGATAACATTAAGTGAGACAAAATAATCAGGGATAGCTCAATCAGAGAGTCAGTCAGACTATTAACTGCATTCACAGTAAGTGTGGAACTCGTTTGTAACACGCTATTCATTAGCTACATTAGACGCATTAGCCGCATTAGTATATTTATAATACCTGTAACTCCCAACCATGTCTACAACCATCAAAAAAAAAAGGCTGATGGTGACTATGCTAACTCCCAACTTGTTAGTAACACCTAAAAAACACAGTCCGACATTGCATATTAGCCAGATTAGGGTATTCACAACAACACCGAAAAAGGCATTTGAACAGGGCCCACAAAATCACTTTAACATTGGTAAGAACAAACAGGATCAATCTGTGTTTAAAACACTTCGAATTAGAAGTTGCAGTCGTTTTTGAAGAAAAAAAACTGTGCTCCTTATAATAAGGGCTCCTTATTGCTTTTTTTGTTTTTTTTCTTTCTGTTGCTTGACGAATCTATCAGAATTTTCTTTTAAAATTATTATCAGGGTTATGAGTGTAGCAGGGCTTGATTCTCCGGAACTTTACACCTAAAGCACAACAATCATTCACCTTCTTTTGTGCACTTTCAAAACAGTCTGAGAGAAAGCCTGATTTTAAAAGTTATTGATGTCCAAGGTGGAGGTCACTGGTCCAGTCCGAATACCAGACTTATGAACAAAAGTTCATAAGTCTGGTAGAGAAAACAATAAATGTGGAGCTTTGTCAGCCTGTCCTTAAACATAGGACATTGTTTTATGTTTCTTTTTTGAGGCAGCACATTTTCAAGAAATTCACTTCATTTTGACATGTTTTTGATTAAAGTGAAAATCTATTATCAATTAGCTGCCATATCACACATTCATGTAATTTGTTCACTAAAAGCTGCTTGCATGAGGTTCATAATGCTGGTTTATCGAAGGTTAACCAAGACACAGAAAATAGATCAGATTTTCAAATAAGACTGGTAATCTCAATTAGAAGCTGAATATAACCTCATTAGTGGCAGGTAATGTGGTCAGCAGATGTAACCATGGTGATACCGCTTTGAGAAATAAGTGTCTTTGTGACACTGAAAACTCCTACAGGAGGCTTATACGTGTCAATATTCTATTAATCTGAACCCATTCAGATCTTGGTACCTCTGTAATAATTGAAGGTTATGTTAAACTTTTATGAACGCCTGTTAGCACATTAACATCTGGACTATTTACAACCCGGAGGACAGCTGCTGCAGAGAACATCGTCCATAAAGACACATTCGTCATCGACACATTACTTTTCTGTTATTGTTCTGCAATAACCCACCATCAGACACAGCAGTGACTCGCTTTAGAAACTCGCCTGCTCAGTGTCTTGTTTATTAAGAATTTTTATGATAAAAACAACACAGAAATGACCAAAAAAAAAAAGCATCACGAATAGCCTGAACTTCTTAAAACATCTGCATAATGAGAGCACACATGCACTCGTTGGTCCATCAAGCCACTCTCGGTCTGTGTATCCAAGGGTCTCCTGCGACCTTCCTCCCAACAAGGCCAAGGGATATTCATACTGATTTATTCAAAGGGACGGTTCTCATTCAATTTTCTCCATATTCATAAGCGCGTTTCGCACCCCCGCTCTCGTTTTCCTTTTCAGCTTTAAATTAAAGGTACAGGAACGAGCCAGTCCTTTCATCTAGGGCTGGGGGTGTAGAGGCGGGGGGGGGGGGGGTTGTAGAAAGCAGGGGCTTGTGTGCGTGTCTGTATGTGTGTTCGATGGTGGAGGGTGTGCCGGGCGATGGAGGGGAGGGTTCGGTAGTGGTGAGACTCTCTCTACTTTGTATTTATCAGCGCCCCCCCCCTTTCCGCCGCCCCACCACACACCTCCCCTTTCCCTCCCACCCCTCCTGCCGACCCCCACCTCCTCCCTCAACGACACCTGGCGAAAAATGATTCATTAATTCAAAAAGCAGCATTTTTTGAAAGCCGTATTTCAAAGGCATCGACAGGACAGAGAGTGGAGTTGAGTGGGGTATGGGTGAGTTGAGGGGGAGGGAGAAGGAGGGAGGGGGGGCAGAGCCAAGGTGTTTGAAGGGGCAGAGTGTGCTTAGTGTTTTGGTGAAGCCCAGGCTGGCAGGGGAAAGGAAGAAGTGCAAGAGCAGCCAGAGTTTTCTGCAGATTTTCATTTGCATACATTTGCTGCAGCAGCACAGACTTGTGTTCAAACTCCCATTCAGGTACAGACACATATCGCACTTGCAGATTGAAATAAGTCTTTGTTTTTCATTTGCATTCATTTCCAAGTCCATTCCTAGTTAATTCACCGCCTAAATTAAAAGATTATTTAAAGTCAGCGCAGTGCGGCCGCTGTCACATTTGTACACGCAAGCGGTGAACGGTGACCCCAGGATCAGGTGTCGGCCACTCCCCGTCCAGCTGAATCTTTCATACGACTGCAGATGATGTGCTTAATTATGGATGGCAGGACAAGCTGGGATCCTTAGCCTCAATTAGACCGGGCCACAGGGTTGCTGACCTGCACAACAACTGTCAGTGCCGATTACACATTACACATGGCCAGTGACAGTGAGAGGGTCTTGGGGGGTGGAGGGCAAGACTGGGTTATTGGGGCCACCACTGTATTCTTTTCCTTAGTTAAATTAAAAAAAAAAAAAAAACCTCAGGAGAGCTGCATTTTTAAAGAAGTGGTATTTAGACATTTGTGGAATTTACGTTTGTTTATGATAAATCTCTGTTTGTTTGAGTTTACAGCTAAATACTTTCAAATAGCGTATTTTCTGCAGTATTGGACAGATTGTAAGGGGCACCGTTGATTACAGTAATTCTAGAACTTGTTTGTAACATGCTACACATTAGCTGCATTAGAAGAGTTGGCCACTTAAGCATATTTACTTATATTTACATACTTACTTAACTACCAATCTTGTTGGCAACACTTAAAAAACAGACTATACAGCTGAAACAAACATTACAGTGGCAACAGTAACCCCCAACCTTGTTAGTAGCAGGTTAGAAAAACTCAGGTCAAACCCAGGTCAAACTTTGACCAATCAGGGACTCGTATTGGAAGTAATGTATGGATGGCATCCCCTTTCTTTCACAGAAGTGTCAACCGTTTGAAAATTGATCATAGTGAAGAAAAGAATAATTGTGATTTATGCCCGACCGGAATTATATGACACCAAGGCTGAATCTGAATTGTTTCCCTACCCCTTCAACTTATCCCTATCCCTATATTTTTCCCTCCAAATGGAAAGATATGGACAAATAGTGGCAATGTCCGAATTCCCACCCTAACGCCTAACTACTAAAAAACAGCGTTTTGCGATGATCATTTATAAATCCACTGCGTTCTGAAGATAAAAACGTTGATGATTTATTAAAAAAATAACTTTGAATACAAATTTTTGGCAAAAATTGTTTAGATGCAATCCATTCTGGTCTACATTCGCCAACTAGTGAGAATCGATGCACACTGGTTTTTCGAAGAGACTTCTAAGAAATTTCTAGGGCACTGGATTTTGGAATTGTAGATTCAGACAGCGCCACAAAATGGCAAACACACATTGAGGTGCACTATGCAGTGAGTAGGGAAGGAATTCGGACACAACCAATCTCTGTAACTCCCAATCTTGTTTGCATGTTTGCAACATGTAAAAAAGCAGACTGATACAGCTAAAAAAAGATTGAGACCACGCTAACTCCCAGTCTAGTTAGTAACACATAAAACAACACAGTACGACAATACAGCCACGTCAGCCTAATCACAACTCCCAACCTTGTTAGTCACACGTAAAAAGCACAGACCGAAACCATACATGATAGCCATGTTAGCAGACTTACAAAACGCCCAACTTTGTCATTGATTAATAAAAAAAGACGGACGGATAGCGTGTTAGCAAAAAAAACAGTCAGACACCGTTACATGTTAGTTTAATTACAAGAACATTCAACCTTGTCTACAAATTGTAAAAAAAGGAGACTGACATTTTGACTGAGCGCTGTGTACCTCAAAATCGTTTCGTACCACCACATATATATATATATATATGTGTGTGTGGGTGTGTGTGTGTGACCTTAGATTGGTTCTTGGGGACTTTTTCAAGCTGTCCCCTGCCACCAGTTGTATCTGTGGTTATTATCTACCTTGGAGAATAGGTCTCCATGACGATACAGCAGCAGCTCTTCTCCCTCAGAAGCAGGTACAGTTGATGTCCTGGCATTTTTCCTCAAACCTGTTGCCGCGTTGTTCTCTTGATCCAGCTTCCTGCCGGGAAAATAGAGCACTTTTGGCCACATGTCTTGGATTGTTGTTGCCTTTGAAAGTTGCAAGAGGATACTCTATAGCTCCAAACTGAATATTGAGCTGCGCCACATGTGAATTTTAATGGAAGTCATGTTTTAGCGGTATTAGTCTGTTTTTTTATGTGTTGCAAATGAGGACAAGAGTTAAGGGCATTGTGAATACGCTACTATCAGAATACAGCAAACTCAGAAAAGTTTTTTTTTTAATTAGTTATTCATGTCTTAGTTATTTATTTATTTTTTTAGTCCTTGCTGTGTTCCCTTTTGTACTGATGTTGCACTTTGTTTTTTATCTATTTATTGGTCATTTATTTGGTGAATTAAACTGAGTGACTGTAGTTGTTGATGCTCCAAATGCCTTTTTGTTGTTCTCACTGACAATAAAAAAATAAATGAATCTTGAATAAAAAACACCCAATGATGTCAAGCTCCGGAAAATCTTCACTCCCAAAGACTTCATGTTGTTTTGTAAATCTTTTTCGGCTGCTGTGACCTGAAACAGGTCTGAAAGTGAGCCCTTAAGAACATCACCGTCAAGCACACGCCGGCACAAAGCATTGATATATGCCGTGTTTTTCTCACGGAGGTCTCTGTTGGTGTAGTGTGTCCCATTCCCAGGGTGTATCTTGGAAAACTGTCTCTGGGAACAAAACCAGGCAAATAGCCCTGAAATCTATCATATAATGATCCAGCCCTGATGACTACAGCCAGAGGAACAGGAACAAGTCCTGCATGGGGTTAATGGCAGCTGTTTCAGTTTCCTATCTTGTAATTGCTCTGTCTCTCCTCTTCTCTTCTCTGTCACAGTTTTGTCTCTGAGCTGAACAGGAAGAAAGCTTCTTTTGAATCTAATGTGTTTATTTTTTTATTTTATTTTGGGGGGGCGGGGGGTGTAGAACGAGAGCATGCAACATCTCTGCATCAGAGCTGCAGAAGCTTGTCTCACCTGTACTCACCTGTGTCTATCTGTCCAGGTGACTAGGAGCCAAAGCACCTGTGGGACCTGCTGATTAAGCTATGAAAAATAAATAGCCTCCGTTTAGGCAAGGGGGGGGGGTGGCCCTGTGGTATATATTTCTGTTAATTTTTCTTCCCCCCTCCAACTCTTCTCCCTGTCCAATGTAGTGACTGATCTCGCAGAATATGATAGCGCGGGCTGTCACGGTAATAATTAGGCTTATTTTCCGTGAGGTCATCTTACAGGGACGCTGGGCGGCTGTGGTTCACACACAGGGTGCTCTATGCTGCTTCTGCCCCAGAGCCCCCAGGATATGATCGTCCACACAGGGCAACAAAGAATCACTCCGCAGCAAATGAGCGAAACATAAAACACCTACAATCTGATACGGACTGGGCTTCCCAAAGGCTGGGAGAGTTTACCTCCCTGGGCTTTCACACTGAAAATCAAACAACTCTCCATTGAACTGTCTCCAGCTCATAACATTAAACAGGATCGGTGGGAGGTGTTGGGGTAATTATCGGTATGCGTTTGCTTGTAATCAAGCAATTAGACGTGGAAATATGTGAGATGAAGACAAACATGGAGGTGTGAGGAAGACATGACAGTGTTTGGTAATGGGTTGGTTGCCTGAAAGCCAACGGCGCCAAGTCAGAGCGCAACATATTTGAGATCCATTCAAAACACTCCCCGGTTGGGTCAACAGCTGCAGGCTAGAATTAGAAATCAATTATTCAGCTTCGACAAGCTCATTAAGTCTGTGAATAGGATTTTCTGTACTGACTCTGCCTGCTCATTTCTCCTGGCTTGCAGTTTCTAATTAGTATTTCTTCTCCCTTTAAAGTTAGATGGGAGTTTTGGGTGAAACTGTCGACTTTAACTTCTGCAGGCCTGCTGGCCCCCTGTGATTATCCGTGGAGGAGGCTGTATCAGAACATCGGAAGACCACTGTGGTTGTTTGCTTTCAGTTTGGGTGCTGTCTAATGATCGGTGTCATCAGGCTAAATTAGGCATTAATAATCAAAGTAGTGTAATCTGGGAAATTAAGCAAATAATCATAGGATGACTGGAAATTATCACATGCAGTTAATGAAGCAGCACTAATCAGCAGTAAGTAAGAGGGTGGGAGGCCAACGAAGTATTTTAAGACAGAAAATTGAGGGATGTGTTCTGGCAAATGCATTTATAATCAGCCCCTGCTGACAGACTCGGCTAAAAAGATTGATGTTGTCATAGAAACATGCATCCCCTTGGTTCATTGGCATCCTCAGAGTGAGGCCAGACTTGCCGAAAATCACCTGCAGTGCAAGGAGGCATATTTGCAAACCCTCTCCCCGGCCATCCCTGGTTCTGTCTCACGTCTTTCTCCTCCTCTCCTCTCCTCTCTGTCTCTCCTCCCTTCCTCTCCTCTCCACATTGTGTGTGTCTATCTGATCCCGTGGCCTTTTGTTGCGCTATGAAAGGCCCGATGCCACACTCATTATTTTCTCCTTTATCTCTCTCCCCACTGCTCTGATTAGAACAGTCGCCCCTGACAGACGCCCTCAGCCAGCTCCTATCCATTACACTACATGCGTATGTGTGCGAGTGAGAGAGACATGTGAAGCTACTTACCTATATAAACCATAATTGTTTTTCAGCGCAGTAAATATCTGCACAAAAGAACATGAAAACATCGATAGTGCGTGGAGAGCAAAGCAAGAGGGGGAAAATTTGAGGCGTTTTAGTAATTTCGCAGTTTTTGTGATATTGAATTACCGCCCTCTGCACATGCACACCGTTGCACCTCATCCTGTCACGCTCACACAGTCTGGAAAAAGTGACTTGTGCACTTGCTTTTGTGCTTTTGATGCTGCAGCGGGGTTTGCAAAATACTACTGGAAAATAGAAAAGGGTTTGACAGCTTGATGTGAGCAAAAAATAAAAAAAATAAAAAAACAACAAACAGCTGAAACAGTAAAAAAAAATCCAATAAATTTGTCACTTATGGGGCTTTTTGCAGATAAGATGTGAATATAATTTATAAAGTGTTTTATTGTCACAGAAAACTTTAAAGAGCATCACATCACAAGTAAGATTACATTTGTACAATAAGAAATGCTTAAAAAAAATCCCACTGAAATGAACAAAAAGCCTTTAAAGATATTGTTTTCTTATTCTTTGCAGACTAGCCCAAATATGTAATTATTTTTTAAATAGTTGTATTATGCAAAATGAAGTAGAAATATGATGAAACTCAGATGGATTCACCTGACTTAATGGAAGATGGCTTTAAGAGAGAACTAATTATCCCAGTTTAGACGGCAGCCAATGCATTTCTGTGCCAGACCTGATTTTGAATGTAAACATTAATGGCTTCCTTGATTAGCATAAGAATGGCAACTTATTGTCCTGTTCACTCTGCATCCTATTGGATATTCATCTGTGTGGCTCCGTGCACACGTACACAGCCCAACAGCTTTAATACATTTATTACCTGCCTTATCAAGGCACGATGCCATTCCTGGCATTGTTTAGCTGAACCATCAATTCATTTCTCCAATAAACCCACAGTCTTCAGACCCAATGACATTACTGAAACCCTTCTTTTTTTTCTGCATTAGCCAAAACAAATTACAATTTCTGAGGTAGAAGGACAATTTTCCACATAAGCAAATTATGATTCCATTCGTTTCAGTTTATTCTTTCTGCAGTTTTCCAAAGAAAGTAGGAGTCTTTAAACAAAAGAAAGCATGAAAAGAGGAGAAGAAAATACTGGACCTGGCTAAAGAGGTACATTTGACAAGAAAAATAAAAGGCAAAGAGGAGAGGTAAAGGGCAGATGAAGAAGCAAGGCTTTGACTTGAGGCCTCCTGGGGATGATGACCTTATTTCAAATTCTGGATGAGGGACGACACTTAGGCAACTGAGGAGCCCCCCTCAGATACACACACACTCACACACACATTCAAACACACCTTCAAAACTCGGTTCAGGAGGAGAAAGCCCCCCTGAAGTTCGGCAGCTCCGTCAAAGGCCAAGATGCTGCCCATGCCGTCAGTGAAGCCACGCAGCAGGAATAGTCCTCCGGTGTTCAGAAGTCACACCTCTCCTCGTTTATGCTCAGAAAGCCCACATGCTTTCTCATTTCATGTCAGAGTTGAGCTTTTCTTTGCACTGGAAACTAAATTTTCTTTTACACCAAAAAGTAGCTCAAAGTACCGTAAACTTTTGAGTCTACACAGGTTCTGATCCTCAGAGGAACTTACAATGGAAAATTCTCTTTCAGTTACAAACATTTTTCAAGATGAATTAACTGTTTGTATTTAGTTCATTAGTGAATTGTAATTTGTTTGGTCCTGGTTATTCTGGTTTGCTGTTTTGCTTCCTGTTTCTACCTGTTCCTTCATCTTCACAGCTGCTTCCCCCATCAATTGTCTTCAGTCTGGGGTTGTGTCCAACAGAATGGCAACTTATTCACTTCTTATATTTTATGACAAGTTATCAAATCTTCTTTCAAGAACAACAAAATAAAGAAGATTATCTTAAAAGATAAATGAAAACTGTTATCCTGCCTAAGCCCCCAAAACAAAGCAGAAAGAACAAGAAGAGTGGTCTTCCTGCACCAGACGAGTCCAAAATGTCAATCGCGATTTTCCGATTGACCAGGATGTGTGGCTAGATTGCGGGCCATAAAAAATAAACAAACAAAAAACATATATGATATATTGTCATGAAGTAGATCACTTGATAGACATGCAGTAAGGCCAATCAAATATCCTCTAATACATTTGTCACTTCACATTTGTGTTCAGTGTACAATAACTGACTTTCTGTGCAATAACTGACTTTATTCTATTTTCTTTTCATACTTGTATTTAATTGTTGTACATATTTTGATTATTTAAAGTATTTTTTCTCCACTCCAAGGCTGCTACAATTTCATTGTATAAATATGTACAATGACCACAAAGGATTCTGATTCTGATTCTAATACAGTGATCAGGCTCCTAGCCACAAACACGTGGGACTAATTCAAAGTGATAGGAACTTTTAATCATGTTGTAATCTTAAATATTAACCTAAATTTATCAGTTATAACTTGTGATTTAACAGCTGGTCATTTCTAAAGTAGCTTGCTTGTCAGTAGTAGTGAAGTGTGGGGCACCCCTGGCATATCACCCTAATGACAACATAGTGCAAGACTATCTAGTGCCCTGGTTTTGAATGCAATTCAGACACCATGCTCACTACTTTTGTTTTTTCTCGTTGTTTTAAAGGCCAAATATGATGTCACTCATCTGTTGAAGTAAAAATGTCTCATTTTATGAATGCTATTTATGAATACACTGTGCTCTGATGACGAAATTGTAGATGGTCTATAAGAAATAAATTTAAATACTTTGTTTGGAAATTGTTTAAATGCAGTGCATTGTGGTTTTACCCTAGCCAATCTAGTGAACATTGATGCACACTTGTTTTTTGGAGACACTGAGCAGTGAGTAGTGAGGGAAGTTGGACAAAGTAGCCCATGTTTTGAAGTTCCTCCTCAGATCCTGCTTGTCTCTAGACATTTGTCTTCAAGTTATATTTATGTTCAGTTTTAAGTTCTAGCATGTTGAACCACATTAGAAATTGTGATTTTTTTCAAGGTTCAGTTCTTCTATTTTTCCCTATATTTCCTTTTTCTTTTTTTGATGAGTCAGCTTGAGTTTTCTCAAGTCCTTTAGTTCCTGATAACTCTTGATTATAAAAATAAAAAAGAAGCAGCTTCGAAGCAAAACTTTTTAACCTTTTTTGGTGGACCAAGGTTTGATTTGTTTGTTACAAACCAGCTCAGTTTTCTATTCCTTCTCTTGCAGTGTTTTTGGGTGGTTTGGTCCTCAGCAGAGCTTGCTTTCTCCGTTTTAGTTAGATTGAACTCCTCATGAGAAAACATGTCCTCATGAAAGTGAGAGTGTTGTGCTTGCAAGTAAATCCTGGAGTGGGTCATAACAGTGTGGAAATGTATGGTCTAACCACCAGACCAAGGAGCAGAAATAAATTAAAAGAAAAAAAACAGCAAAAAGTTAGAACTAAGTAAGGGATAATGGCCGATGATTTTGGTAATTTTTAGAAAATAACGCATGCTGTGAAACGGTTGCTTCCGCAAAGTGCCTTAATTTCTGTTATACCATGGTCCGGGTGAATACTCGATTCTGATTGACTACTTGGTGTGTGTTAAAAAGTAATATACCACAGGATAACCCCACGGTGAAAAAAGAAGTTCCGGTCACCTAGCTTAAATGCTTTGTATCGCTGCGCCGGCTTCTTTAAAACAACCTTTTGCTTCATCATTTGGACAAAAGCAAGCGGTAAGAGGTGAACTTTCTCTCTGAACTGATGCTTTATTAAACTCATCGGAAAGATCAGCCAGCATATATATATATATATATGTATATATTACATATATATATATATATATATATATACCAAGATATATATATATATATATATATATATATATATATATATCGCCGAATCTTTACTGCAGCGGTGGTGCAGCGCGATGCGGACTATTTGTTTGTTTGTTCGACAAATAGTCCACTTTTTGTAAGAAAAGCGATGCAAATCGGTTAATATTTATTGCTTTTGTAAGTGACCACGGTATCAGCGGGAAATTGGCCTTCGAAGTGTGCATTATCACTTTTTATCACACGCAGTGGAAGCGAAAAAGTGATAATGCACACTTTGAAGGCCGTTAAACCTTAATTTACACCCACCAGCCAATGAAAGCCAGCCATGGTCTGAGTATTCACCCAGACTATGGTATAAAAAAGGTTAAATCATTGAAAAAAAATAGGAAATTATTCAATTTTGTAATTTGAAGAGGTCAAGCTAACAATCAATAAACAATACTCAGATAATTAGCAAGATTAGCAATTATTTTCCTTTTTTCCCCTTTTTTCTTTTGTTTGAGGCTTTACCAAAAACGAGTCAATGTGCTAATGCTCGATGTCTCCAGGTGGTTTTTCTACAGTCTAATGTGAAACAAACCAAACGAAGGTGTGTTTATTGTTGGCTTTCAATGTTCATTTAAACACATTCTGTGGTGCGATTTTAATTTAAAACATCTTCATTGAGGCAGCTCTTTGTCTGAAACCATTTGAATCCTTTTTAAAAACAATGTTCCATTCATTGTTCAGAAGAATCTCAAGCATTTAGGTAACAGAAAAAAAATCCTGGAAAATCTGAGTACATGTGACAAAAATCTGAGACAAATACACCAGAATTGCACCGCTTCAACATTTCACACCAAGACTCTTCCCACTGAAGTTACATACGCTACTATCAGGTAGCGACATACTAATGTGCCAGTAAGCTAAAAGATGAAACACTTGGTGTCATTTAATTCCAGCCAGATACAAACTGCAATTAATGAGCAGTAGGGCGGCCAACCTCCGATCAGAAGATTGCGGGTTCAATTCCCCCGCCCACGTGTCGAAGTGTCCTTGGGCAATACACCAAACCCCACCATGCCTCTGGTGGAAGGTTGGCGCCAGTGTCAGGCAGTGGAGCCGCAACCAGTGTGTGAATGTGTGTGTGAATGGGTGAATGGGTTTGTGACTGTGAAGCGCTTTGAGCCTTCGAAGAAGGTAGAAAAGAGCTATACTAGTATACGCCATTTACCATAATAATTTCTTCCTCATGATCAATTTTCAAACAGTTTTGGGAGGCCATCTATATGTCACAACCAAATCCAAGTCCCTGATTGGTCACATTTTGACTGGCTTAACTTGTCAGAAGGGGAGCTCTCTGTGTGGAGTTTGCATGTTTGCCCCGTGCATGCGTGAGTTTTGTCCGGGGACTCCTGTTTCCTCCCACGGTCCAAAAATATGCTTCAAAAGTTTTTCTTTAACTCTCAATTACCCCTAGGTATGAATGTGAGTGTGCATGGATGTGTGATTTGTGGCCCTGTGACAGACTGACGACCTGTCCCCCCCTGCCTTCGCCTGCGAGTGGCCAGATAGGCTCCGGCAGTCCCTTGACCTCGAAAGGGACAAGACAGGTTTAGAAGATGAAATGAATGAATGGTTTAACTTTCAACATGCGTTCAGTGGCTGCGCATTTTAGATTCAGAGCCCGAAAATTGACCTAAAAACTTGCGTAGCGATGCATGAGCGTTTCGAACACAGAAGCTCGAAATGCGCTTTAATGCACATTTGCATAGACTTTCGTTGGAAGTGGTCACTTGAACACGCGTTTCTGACCCTGGTTTGAACATAGCATAAAAATGGGCTATCTGCAGCTGGAGTGACTGCTAAAAAGTGCCAAGGCGGCTAACCATAAAACAAAAAATATGACTCCTCTCCCCTAGTCATCTTTTTCCTCACCAGACTATTTGAGCTTTCTTAACCCCCTCCTTCTTTCTTCCTTGTCAATCTCCATCTCTGCCTCATCTACCATGACAGATTTCAGCATCATCAAAGAGAGCTTTTCCATTAATGGGCCTTGACCTTGTCTGACTACTATACTTAAAAACCTCTGCTGCAAGGCACGCTTATTCAAATCTCCCCCTGCACGCCACACCCCAACTTTTCATCTCACCTCACCTCCTTACCATAATCTCCCTTTTTTTTCTCCTCCTACATAAATTTGCCGCTCCTCTCACCTTACAAGAGCCCCCCTCTGTTGTTTGTGGGGACTTGCCTGATAGCCATTAGTGTTACACCCTATTACATCAGTAATGACTGACTGTGAGCTCTAATTAGACATGTGTTAGGGAGAGCTGACTTACCTCCCCGACACCTCCTCCTCCTCCTTCTGTGTTTCTGCAGAGCTGTTACTGTGACTCCATCGCCGTGGCGACACCATTAGCACAGCACCTCCACGAGTTGCAGCCCGAGACTGTTAAAACCATTATGTTCATTACAGACCAATCAGAGGCAAAGGTGTTATGCCTAATTGATAAGCTGAACAATGCGTAAAATCTTGTCTCTAATTGCCCTGAGGGAAAAGGAGAAAGCACCCTGAGAGAAAGAGACAGTGAGAAAATGAAAAGAAGGAGAGCGCGGAAGCGGCTGGCGTGCTAATTTTAAAATCTGATATTTTTCCACTCGAATAATTTAGGCTTACAATATGTCTTCATCCAAACATGCTGCCGATTTTTTTTCCACCCTCTCGAATAATAGGATGTTTCTTCTGGGTTTGTCATCTGTGATAAGATGATTATCTGAAAGGTCTGTGGCACATTGTGAAGAGAGTCTCGCCTTCTCTGCTGGAGTAGGTAATCCTGGGTAATAGCATTATGGACACAGTGTTTTCCTAAAGCCCATGATTATCCTCTGCTGTTTGCTGTGGGATTGACATTGGCCTCCTGGTCTCCCTCTCTCCTCCTCTGCCAACTCCTTTTCTCACTTCCCTCGCTTTGTGTCATCCTGCCTCTGACTCACCACTCCATCAAGCCCTTATATACTCTTCTCCTGCAAGAGTAAGAGATGAAAATAGAGCACATGGAGCAACAAAAGAACAATTTGCTTGTAGACAAGTGTGCCCCAGATATTTGAATGACATGTTTATTCTCTCCTTCAATAAGAAAAAAAAAGAAAGATAATGGCTCTGACGGATTGGCAGTTTGAGGTCCCGTTCTAACTTCAATGAGGATGAGATATGTTATGCCGTTTTTATAAATGTATGTTTGGCAGCCGGGTCTCAAAATTGCACACTCCAAATCGTCAGCTGACTTCGAATTCTTTGTGGCTTTCAGGTTGTCGCGGTTTGAAGTGTCCTGTTGTGCGGTTTGTGTGTTACAAAGCTAACCTGACCTTCGCCTCAAGCCAATTGGTTCAGACTTCCCTCAATGCTTTTAGGCCTGAACATGATCTTGATCTCTCATTCTCGCTGTCATTCATGCCCCCCCCCCCCCCCATCTCACTCACCTTACTTTTACTTAGCTCACCACTCGGTGTCAATCCCCTGTGTTTATGTGTCAGCGTTTGCTGCAGAAAGCACAGCAATCTCCTTGACAAGTTCTTGTTTTTTGTTCATGAAAGAGCAGGCCAATTCCCATAAATTGAGTTATCTTGGTTTTATTTATAAAATATGTGCCGATTTTAGAATTTCAAAAATGCGTTAAAGTACTTTTAAAAGACCAAATATGTGTCATCTAAGGCAACAATAAACTTGCCAGCCACAGAATTCAGGCAGTCAGCTCTAGCAGTGGAGTGGATGCTGCAACTTGATAAAATAATTGATTTCTATTCCTACGATCCATCCAGACTGATTTGTCTGGGGCAATTTGGCAACTGAAATATGATGTACATTGATTATAATTAATATTGGAAAATACCACTTGGATTGTGTTGCAAGAAATCCAGGGAATCAGGAAAACTTCACCTGTACGGTCAGTAACCAGGTATTTATCTCTGAGTCACTGGTTGGATTTTTGGCTAAAGAACAATTTTAGGCCAGTGAATCGGATCAAAATGAACCAATATCGACGATGAATCGTATTGGCAACCACAAATTATAATACGAATTGAACCGTTACGCCCCTATGCAACAGGCAGTGCAGGGAACCATCAGTGGCCTTTTAGATTCATTAACAGTCAGGGAGCTGCTAACTCTGCTCCTGCGTTTGCGAAACAGACCAAACACCAGGATTTCATTTCAGAGAAGAAATTAATCTGAGAGAAGTAAAGGGAGTGAATGTCAGAGCTGTGAACCTGAGCTTAATCAGGCTTCCATCAAGTTCAGTTTTACACCATGTGTGTGTGTCTGTGTGTGTGTGTTTCTGCACCTTGAAGCTGTCAGAGCCACATGCTCCCAAGCTGTGCAGCTTCCATATAAACTAAAGCGGATACTCTGCGCCTCACAGCTTGAAGCAATATTTGATGACTTCAGGATCATGCTGCAAGAAAGCTGCATGCCTAAAAAGAAAAAAAGAAAAAAACAGCCTTCCAAGTCAATAAGTCCCCGCGTGGACCTTCTTGTCTTTCTCCTGCATCCTTTGCTGTTCCAGGATCAGTAATGGGAGTCAGTATCCAGGAGGAGACAAGGGGGTGCGAGGCTCCTTGCCAAGTCCTCCTCGCCCCTCCTCCTCGAATGCGGCACAGCTGCCTTTCAGAACCCCGCCGCTCCAGCCTATTCATCCTGGAGAGCCAAAAAAAGAAAAGAAAAAAAAGAAAAAAAAAGTGGCCATTTAATGGAATACTTGTTTTGTATTGTTGTGTGCCACACAAAAGACGTTCATTATGTTTGGAACGAGCCCCTTTTCGCAGAGAGAAACAATAACTTAGAATTGTCTGTTTTAGAGTGTATAATAAATGTCATTTCTTCTTGTCTCGGCCCCTCAGTGTGTGTTGAGTGGTTGGTTTGGGCACCGGGCATGGATGGCCTTGGCACTCGAGCGGCCAGGCAGTAGTGGGAGTAACGGTCTTACATGGAGCTTTGGAGGGGTTTAGGAAGGCTTTAGGAGCATGAAGCGACAAATCTGCCCACTTTTCTCCGGAGCAAAGGGAAGGAGAAGAAACTGCGTAAGTTTGGATCTGACAATTCCATAGAAGCAGACGTATTTACAATATTTAGCTCGTGCGCATTTTGCGTAATTATAAAACACGCAAAGCAATTTTATTGTATGTTTTCTTTATTTGTTTGCGCGCATTTTGCGCACTGTTTCGCTCGGTTCCGCACAGACGCGATGCGTTTGTAGCTGCAGGTTGACTTTTCATTCTGGGACAAGTGAGCCCCGCAGGGTTCGGCTGCACAGAGCGCACACTGCTTCTTTTTATGCTACCAGTTGCTCTCCGCTCGACTCCGTTAGATTTTTTTTAAAGTGACATTTACGTATTTGAGGGACCATCACCAAAACACGCAAAATGGACACATTTATTTTTTAAACTTTGGGTTTATTACGCAAACACTAATTGTCCAAATATGTCGAGAAAATGTATGTTTAAAAAGTAGAAGGGGAAACCAGTTGGGGAAGGCTGGGTTGGGGAGGGGGGGCAAATCCTTTCATCTGGAATTTGAGGTAACACACTAAATGCACGCGCTCTTCTGGAGTCCGATTAAATAATAAACTGATTACCAGGCGATCTGTTGACACTCACCATTGCGCGCGTAGAATCCGGCTGACGCGGGATCGTTGCGCACGGACACAGTTCTCCAGGTTTAAGCTGACAGTTTAAAGAAGAGGAGAAGACATGCAGGTCTTTTTTTACGCACGAGGCTCAATCTGGCGGGGGTTGGGCGGTTTGGCTAAGCAGCGCGTGGACATGCATTCAAAAACATACCATCATATTTATTGTGATTTGTTGTGGTTCGGCTGGGTGGAGGGTTGGGGGGGGGGATAACTGCTTTGACCCTTGGCCTCAGTCGCACACCGTCATGACAGCGCGCGCACACGGTGTTACAGAAGCTGGCGCACAAAAGGAGCAGGGAGCTTTGAAAAGAGGCTTGTTAAAAGAGGACTGATGGGGGATGACAGAGAAAGTAAGCAGGGGCCACCGGGGGTCTCGCTGTCACTGTAAAGGCTAATCCTGTATGTACAACCCAGAATGCTTTTAACAAAACACAACAATATGCTCATATGTGTTTTTTTGTGTAGATATTTTCATTTTTAAATGTGGATTTCTCCATTATAATTAGAATGTGTAGTATCTGCTTATTCGGTTTAATGTCACCTTAGTGCTACAAATCATGCAAAAATCCAAATAGTTTTTTTTTTTCATAATCGTTTAATTTCACATTTTAAATGTTAAACATGTGAGAGAGAGAAAACCATATCTCCAGATCTTTTTCTGTGTGTTTTCTGTGTGATGTCTTCACTATCACTCCGCTCCCCGCGGCCCTCATCATGACACTGCCATCCTTCTCGGGCCTTGAGCCACATGGCCTGAAAAGCACTGGAAACGGCTGTTGACCATGGTGACATCCCTTTAACCCCCATTACCAAAGACGCACGGATCCGTCCGACTGATCCCGCTCCCCCGGGTCCCAAACAGAGAACGATCTCAAGCTAAGCTCTAATTAAAATAATAATAAAAAAAATAGCAAAAGAATGATAGAATGATTAAATCGTTAGTCTCACCGCGGGAAGTGGTATTTCGTTTGCGCTTTCAATTAGAGGCTGATTGGGCTTTTCAGGGGAGGTCAGCTGTGAAATCTGGATCATTCCTGCGCAGACTCCAAAGTAAGGAGTGCGCTCCTTTTCAGTGGGACACCTGACTGGATTCAAATAAAGAAGGATTAGTAAAGGTTCAGAAAAAACAAGACCATAAATGATCCTGATGTATAGGGATGGCCTCGTTCTCCTTTACCAGCAGACGGCGATAACATCATGCCGCCAATTCCCCTTCATTAAAAGTCCATCCATCTATATAATGAGAGGGGAGGAAGGGGGGGGGTCATCCTCTAGAGAAAAAACATGTTATGAATTTGGTTTGCATAATTCCCCCTCCTGCTATTAAATCAAAGTTATCCAGAAACGCATTTTCTCCAACATTGGAGATTATTTTGGAGTAGAAACTAAACCCAAAGCTTTCGGAAAACTTCTTGAAACTGGATAAATGCAGAGAAAAAAGTATGAGACAAAAAACAAGAACTCTTATCTGGTGCTTTTTTAACAACTAAAAGGGTCTTTTTTTAAGTATGCATTTAAAAATGTCTAAGACGCACTCCTAACGCAACGTGTCCGTTACGTGGCTGCTTATTTGTTATTTTGTCACTGACGCTTAAGAGCCTGTTAGAAATTTTCAAATGTGCTATTTGTGGGACTGACCCTCTTCTCTTGCCTCCTCCTCCTCCTCCTCCTCCTCCTCCTTCAGTGTTTTTTCCCCTCCGTGGTAATCCAGTCACCTGACCAAACGCCATGCAAATCACTCCGCTGCTAGAGCCTCATTGGCCGCTTGTGGCTCATTTAACCGCTGTCAGTGCGCATCACATGGCCGCCACTTTAAGCAACTTCTGAACTCCGGCAGGGAAAGTGGCTCCAATGCGCGTTTCTCTGTGTGGACGTGAACCGAGTTCAGCTACTGACAGACTGACAAACTCTCTGGAGAACATTTCGATTTTCCTCTTGGAATAATTCGAACTTCCTCTACGCTTCGTTTGGGGTCAGTAGAACATCTATCTGTTGTAAAGCCGCAACCAGCCTGTGCGCAGCCAGCCCCGCGAGCGCACCTCTCCGATCGTGAGACAGACTTTTCTCTCTGTTGGTGGTAACGTTTAAAAGCGGGTGAATGTATAGCATGATGATGGAAACGGACCTCCACTCCCCTGGCCACCAGACGAACACGTCCACGGGGCAAACGGGGCCAAACGGTGGCTCCAAAGCCAACCAGGAGCGCGTAAAGAGACCAATGAACGCGTTCATGGTGTGGTCCCGGGGGCAGCGGAGGAAGATGGCACAGGAGAACCCCAAGATGCACAACTCGGAGATCAGTAAGCGGCTTGGCGCGGAGTGGAAGGTGATGTCCGAGGCGGAGAAGCGTCCTTTCATCGACGAGGCGAAGCGGTTGCGCGCCATGCACATGAAAGAACACCCGGATTACAAGTACCGGCCCAGACGGAAGACCAAGACGTTGCTGAAAAAGGACAAGTATTCTCTCGCGGGGGGACTCCTTTCTGGACCCAGCGGTGGCGCTGGAGTTGGTTTGGGTGTCGGCATGAGTTCATCCGGGGTCGGACAGAGGTTGGAGAGCCCCGGGGGTCACGCGGGTTCCGCCGGTTCCGGCTACGCGCACATGAACGGCTGGGCGAACGGCGCGTACTCGGGGCAGGTGGCTGCAGCCGCGGCGGCCGCTGCGATGATGCAGGAGGCTCAGCTCGCCTACAGCCAGCACCCCGGCAGCGGGGCGCACCACCACCACCACCACTCGCACCACCACCACTCGCACAACCCGCAGCCCATGCACCGCTACGACATGACGGCCCTGCAGTACAGCCCCATCTCGAACTCTCAGAGCTACATGAACGCCTCTCCATCCGGCTACGGCGGAATCACCTACACGCAGCACCAGGGCTCCGGTGTCTCCTCCTCGGCCGCCATGGGCACGTTAGGATCTCTGGTTAAATCGGAGCCAAGCGTAAGCCCCCCCGTCAGCAGCGCGCACTCACGGGGCCCCTGTCCCGGAGACTTGAGGGAGATGATAAGCATGTATTTACCCACCGGGGAGCCCGGGGACCCGTCCATGCAGAGCAGACTCCACGCGCTGCCTCAGCATTACCAGAGCGCCGCGGCGGGGGTGAACGGGACGGTCCCTCTAACGCACATTTAGGACTCCCAGAAGCCCAGAAAACACAGAACCAAATACTGACCTCTTTTCTAAAACGAGCCTCCATCATTTTGTACAGAATGTTTATCATGTAAATGAAATTAACCCATTCATCCCGGCTTTTTTTTAACAGCCACCAGTGGAATTCTCTAAGACATTTATTGTGCGTTCATGTTTTTGTCCATGCCCTCAAAATCTTAGTTGAGGACAAAACACCGGCTTCACCTGGGGAGGGGGGAGGGGGGATCTCACAATGTTTCCTTTTACTTCAAGGGGGAGGGAGGGATGCTTGTAACTTATTTTAAAATGACAGAAAGTGTCGTAATCATGAGAAAGTGCTTTAAAAGGTGTGGGCAGAAGAAAAAATTACATTCCTTTAATATTTGTGTTCATGCGCAGAAGCCTGTGTCTTAATTCTTGGAAATCTTTTTATTGTAAGACTCTAATTATTGTAAATTGTGAATAATTTCAGTATTTTAAAGGGATCACAGGAAACCGCTGTTGTAATGTTAGCGCTTTTCTGTAAATGAAAAGCTCTGATACTGCAATGAAGAATAAATTTCACAAGATGTTGCTTGGATTCTTAAGAGAGCGGTGTTAGATTGATTATTTTTGTCGGGGTTGTTTTTTTTATTATACAACTAAGTGAAACTAAATGACTAAATTAATTATTTTTATTTTATGACGTGCAGCTAAATATAAATTTTATTTTCAAATACCTGGAAAAAATTATGTTATTTTTCTTTTGTGCTGAGCTGTTCAACTAAAGTTGAGTTTTATTAGAAAGAAGTTTATGTTGGGATAAAGAAATAGTTAGCTTTTTTATTCTTTCCGAATTTTAATTTTAATTATTGATTTTTATAGCATAATTTTATCTTATGTTTCATCGAAGTCTTTACTTTGATATCTGCTTTTTTCAAGTTTTCATTTTTAATCATGCAAAAGTCCAAACGTAATATTAATAGGATTTGTCTAAGTGTAAAAAACTGAAACTTTCAAATTAAAATTACAGCAACAAATTCTTAAGTTATTGTTCTGTTTGTCAGTATTGACGCGATATATATAAAAAAACAAAAACAGGAATTTTTACTTCAAAAAAGGTTTGTATAATTCTCACACCTTAAAAATATAAACAAAGTAAAATGAAAAAGTCTGATTTCAATACTGTTTGGAATGAAAAAGAAATAATATGATCTGAATATGAGTCAGAATGCTTGCAAAAGTTTGGAGTTGCATGTGATATATTTTATCCCTTTATTGCCTACAAAACGTTTTATTTGGAAGTCAAGGACAAACATAAGAATAATTCTAACTGTGGATGTAGAACTGCCCTATATATAAAATTAATTATTTCAAATGTCATAAACAAACAGCTGGTGTTAAAATATAGTTTTGGTCATTATTGGCGCAGTCACCCGCACTGAAAATATGATCATACTGATCATATTGGGCCTTCTCTTACTGTATTCAATGCATTGTTTTAACAGACTCAATCTGTTAGGATGACATTTTTCTAAAGTTTAGGCAATTAAAAATTGTGAGCAAATTTATTTTAGCACAATTCTTTAATCCAAACTCCCCAGTGGATTAACTATTTATTAAAACTTTCTCCGTGTTGTGTCTTGAAATTGAAAGTAAAGCCGTTACATCTTAACGCAACTTTGGAGATCATCTCCGCTGCTTGTTATTTTAAAGATCTCTCCAAATCCAAGAAATATCAACTTGCACACGGATACGGTTAAAAACCAATGATTCCTCTAAAAGGTCATAGGCCCTGTTTTTGCTTTTTTCAAAACTTTCATTAAAAGACAATCTAACCCCTGGGTGCGCCCGCGTAAGCGTTGGCGCGCGGATAAATCTTTTGAAGTAAATCACAGGAACAATGCTGGATTTCAGCTTTCTAGATGCGCGAAGAAACTGCATCGATGGGTCTGTTTCCGTACTCCACGCGCGCGCGCTGTGATGCAGAGGAGGGCCTCCTCGCGCGCTTTCCATCTCTCTTATCTGCTGATGTGAAGAGATGCGGATTAAAGGCTGAAAGCGCGGAGAGGCGGAGCGCGTCACGGCGCATCGCCAGGCTAAAAAGAGGAGCGTTCTGGCAAATTTAACCCTCATAAATTACACCTCGAGGTGGAAGACGGATGGTGTCAGCGCGCAGCAGAGCTTCGACTGGTCCCGCGCATAAACTCTTGCGCGCTTTTGCGCACGCGTGTTCAGCTGACCGGCAATAAATCTCTCCACCTCGCGTCTCTTATCTTGTAGTCACCGATATATTCCGGGCTAGGAGGCCATCAGCAGCAGCGCACACGCGCATGTTGGTAAAGCCCCGATCCTTTGCACTCCCTGTCCTAAATGGGGATAATTAGCGTCACTTTATCACGCCTCTGCATATTTTCTCCGCGTCGCTCCCCCCCTCTTTCCCTAAAAAATTACCAAGCAGCCTGCTCTTGTCGCCCGCTCTGTCACAGAAGATTATGGAGACAGATTGCACAGAGCGAATGTGCCGGGCGAGATTAGCACGGAATAGAGAAAGCAACTGGGCCAATGAATTTCTCGGAAGGGCCTTATCGTGCAATTACACGTTGACATGTTTAACAATCTTGCTGCCTCTTAATCCTGCAGTGCTGCTCTATCTGCCCACAGCCGCTGCGCGCTACGCGGGCGCACAGACCTAATGCACCGAAACGCAATACAAATAAAAGTTCAAGAGAAATTGCTTTATTTCCCAACTTTGTCCAGCCTTGTAAGGTATTTTGGCTCCTATTTTGTTGTTGCTGGAATAGTTTTGCGCCCTAGCTCTATTGAACAAAATAAGAAATACAATAAAATAAAAATAAAAATGCTCAAACCATCTCCAACCTTTTTTTAATGCGTAATTTCCAAAATGGCATCAACAAATTGGAGTTCAACGCAGGCTTCCCCATCTGCCCCCCCCCCCCTCCCGTACCCTCCCCCGTCTCCCCTGCCTGGCTGTACATGGACGCCTGTGTGGGAGTGATTGTGGCGCGCCACTGTAGGAATTTGGCATCGTCCGTGGGTTGGAGAGCCGCCCCACGCTGAGTCCCATTCAGCGGCCAGCGCGCTGTGAGGTTGGGAAGTTTCAGTCAGCCGTACAACTCAATGGCCCCCACAAAGGCGATTACAAGCCCCAGCGCACTCCTTGTAGGGACCTGGGAGCGACGCAGGTGCGAGGGGGGGGGGGGGGGTAGCCCCGTCAGAGGGCTGATAAAAGCGGGACAGGGCTGGGGCCACACAAAACCAACTTTTTTGTGGAGGAAGGAGGAGAAAAGAGGAAAGAGAAAGAAAAATACATATGGAAAGAGGAACAAGTTTAGGTAAATGAGTCATGCTGAGAAGTAAATGTACAAATGTTCAATTTATTGTAATATCAAGTTATCCAGTGAGACAATCACACTCAGACAACCTATATAGATCTGATTGAAAGCAAGCTGTTTCCTAAATCTTAGCTCATCTATTTTCAGATATTTCAATGTTGACCTTTTGAGAAATGGAAAAAAAAAGCAAAAGGTCAGAGTGGGACTCTTTCGAATTTGTCAAAACACTTAGCAGCTGAGACTTAAAGATGTAAGGCCATAGTGAAAATACATTTTTGTAGTTAAGAACACTGAGTAAACAGCAAATGACTGTGAAGTTTCCCCACCAAAGCTGATCTTTTCCTCAATAAAAAAGTGTTGGCGATGTTTTTTTTTTGTCTCTGACATTTTTGTGCTTTACATAGATTTACTTAAGTGCAAGACTTGAAATTGTAAATCTAAGTGGAGTCTTTTTTTAAAAAAATAGTCTGCACACAGACGGTCTGGGTTGGAAAACACAAAACAATACGGATAACCAAAAAAAGCTGCCAGTGACAAGTTCTGCCCTTTATTCAGACAGAAATGACACCTGGCTGCACCTCTAACACATCCGAATGTCAGGTTAAAACTCAGTGTTCTGCCAGTTCAAGCAGGAGATGCAGAAACCTCTAATCCGGTGCATCATGGCCCTTCTTTCAAGCTTCCTGGCAATCAGGCATTCTGTGTTTTTGCTCCGTAAATACACCTTTAATGATGGAGTGAAGTGTGACTTCAAACACTGGATGGAAGTTTCTGGCTTCGGAGCAGCTTTACTGTGGTCTTTCTAATTTAACTGACGCCCACAAAGGTGTCAGCGAAAGAGTAATGTAATTTTTTTGCGTCATAAAATGTGTAAGGTGATTGGATTTTCACCTTTTCTGAGTAAGTCGACCTCAGTCTTCAGCCACACATTTGGAGTTTAAGCTTGTTATAAAGTTACTTTCTCAAAAGAAAAAAGAGAATCTCAGCAGAATTAAGTCTGCTAAAATACATCTAATTTTAAGCCGTGTTACACAGCCACTGCGTATTTGTACATTTTATACGTATGAAATTTCAGTCTTTCATGATACATGCGTGATATACATAATTTATAAGTCTTTATTGCATTCATCAATGTGTGCAGATGTCCGCTGACAGTTTCGGCCAACAGATCTTTATGTGAATTTAGTTTTAACTGTTCCAAATGTTTGGTCTGTTAAGAATTACGCAAATTATGCGTATTTTACGTAGTATACACAATAATTACATATATCTTACTGTGGGTGACACACTTTCAAATTAAATCACTTTCAAATTACATAGCTGACGCAAGAATCATTAATGTATTGTATATAAATAATCATGCACGGTTCAGGTTCTACCTTGATTTACGTGTTCATGGTTTATTCATACTTCTTCTGTGGTGTTAACGTGGTTCATTCGTGATTCATCTGTGAAAATTTCACATAAAGACCAGAACTTTACTCACTTTTTCCCCATACATACCAATTTTCGACTGTGCAATATGTGCAATATTTGCAAAATGTACGTAGTGGCTGTGTGACATGTCCTTTAAATTCAAACCTTTAAAGATATATTATAATAAGACGCATGTAAATTTGTATAAAGTAATTTAAAAGGTTTCAGAAATTGCGTAAGTTCTACTTGCTGCCCAGTTGTTTGACTGAATCCTACTCAATAACACTGAAATCTGATTCAGTTTAGACTTAAGTTTGTGTTCGCATCCAAATAAAAAGGACAACTTTTGTTGGTTAAAAGAAGAAAACGATATGTAGTTAAAAAAAGGTATATATATATATATGCAAATATATATTAGCATATGGTAAAGGTTTGATTTGATTTGATTTGATTTATTGATTTAGTTCAAGCATTGTAGTCAAACAATAAAGCATTTACAAATATTTAGCAAACTCATTACAGAAATGATAAAATGCATAGATTAAAAAAACAGAAAATAATACAAAAAAGACACTTAAATCACATTTGCTTAATTAAATACAGTGATCATTAACTAAAGCCAAGTAGAGCTTTATTTATTGCTTGAAAGGTAGTGGGAAGAAGCGATCTTATATAATCCCACCCCTACTGTGTTAATTCATTTTATAGTTTTACATCGTTTTTGTAATCCTATTCGGATCAGATAGATTCTTTTCAAGTAACAAAATCCAGTGCCTAGTAATGATTGATTATCTTCAGAAAGCATTCATTCATGATTTCAGTAAAGAGTAACAGTAACCGTTATGTAATAATCATTGATTATTGTTAGAACATATTATCACATTAAAGCAGTTATTATTGCTACGCATTGTAGATGAAGTAAAGAAAATCAATAGCTTGTTAATTTCCAATAACAAATCTTGCCTTCTTCATTGGTCAAATTCAGTATTCCCATGAAGTTTTTTGAGCTCATGTGTTGATCAAACTCTGTGCTGTGCTGAAAAAATGCAAATAAGTAAAAACAAAAACAGCGGCACCACGGACTTTACAAGCCTCAGGTGGGAGGGAGCAGGAGTCCCGGGAGAAAACCAACGCATGCGGGTGAACATGCAAACTCCACACAGAAAGGTCCCCCATTGGTGTTCTGTTTCAGGTCCCCCAGGTGGGACTTGAACCACGGGCGTTCTTGCTGTGAGACAAGAGTGCTAACCACTGCACTCTTGCCTCATGACTCAAAAAAAACTTACAAATGTGAAGCACAGAGGTGGAGAGATTATGATTTGATCTGCTTTCTATCCAATATCATGAAATATTTAGACAGACTTATCTGTTTGATGGGTTAGAGTTGACTGAATTTCTAACAGCTTAGCTTGTATTTTATTTTGAGAAATCCAAAAACAAAAATCTAGAAATTGTGTTGCCTCAATCCAGGGGTGGAGCTACAAAGGGTCAAGGGGTCATTATTAGCAAAGATTAAGAAATCATCAATCCAACCTTCTTTAAGCATTGCCAAAATGCAAAAAGCAATATATTTGAATTATTTTTTCTTTCATGTTTTGCCCCCCTTCAAAAGTCTTCTGCCCCTGCCCTCCCATACACAAACACACAAATAAAAGGTTCTAGCTGCCTCAATCTAAATCAAGGAAAATTTGACATTTCTTTTATTTGTAGTATATTTTTTTCAATTACAGAACAATTGAAAAAACACAACAGCACGTATAGCAGTGCTCTTCCTCGCGCTGTTTATGAGTCATCAAGGTGATCAGGGCTTTTATTTCTATAAATTTTAAGGAATTGTATTTAACAGAGGGAATGTTTTTTCCTCCCTAAAGATGCATCAACAAATTCCCTAAATCTTAAAGCCCACGAAACAGCAGCAGAAAAATTCAAAGATTGTTGTACCACAGTGACAGACCATAACATTTACTGCTACATTTTGTTTCAGGCGGCATAAATAAGTTGCTAGAAGGAAAATAATAACACAAAAGTTTACTACACCACATCTCACTGTAGTTCAGGTTTTGGCACAAAGTTGTGAAGCAATTGCCAGTTCCTTCTTTTAAAAAAATCTTACAGCTGGTTCCAAATTTCATGGTTTTTAAGCTCTCCCCTCATCTTCTGAGAGGAATGAGATCACTTTAGGACCATTATTTTTAAAACATATAAAATTTCCAGGTGATAATTTTTCTGGACTTTGCTGTTATGATTTAAAGGATTCATTTTTTCTTTTTACATTTTTACTGAATAGATTATTATAGATCTTAACATTCATGATGCCATTTTCTTGAAAGAGTTCTAGTCCTGATAAACAGTACAGCCTCATGCCCGGTTCTCCATGTGAGAGGAGGATCTTCTATTTGTAAATCTACGTACACACCGGGATTTGAACAAGCATTCAAGTAGGCGATAAACACACCTTCTTGAACGCTCGTTTAGCTCATGGTGTTCACACTGAACAAGCAGGAAGGGGAATTTTCTTCTTCTTCTACTGTTTACTTGCGCATGTACCTACAGTTGGAAGAGGCTTAATGTGAAATATTAAAGCGCTGCAAATCTGGTGAATCTTGCTCCAGGCTTTTTTTCTTTTCTTTTTGTAGTGATGCATTTTTCTTGAAGAGACTTTGCTCCAGACCTTTGTGTGTACATTGGAATGTAACTAAAGAAAATGAGAAAAATTTAACAAATGAGATGAAAGACACACTCATTCAGTTATTTTCATTCAACCACTGAAAGTGTGAACCGCTTGCTTCTGATTTTAACAGCCGGTCACCTTCAGGTCTGAGTTCGGGTAATCCTAAATGCACTAAGCTTAATATTTGCAGAAAATTTAATGAATGTTAAAAAGCAGCGGAGACACTGTCTTAAAATGTGAATGGTTTTGCCTCTTGTGAAGGATTAACTCCACATAAACACACTGAATGGATTCATTGTAGTTTTAAGTCTTGCTGTTCTAAAAGCTCGGAATCATTTTTGACTAAATTTGACTGAGCTGCTCTTTTTTTAATCGCTAGAACATTTTGAAAATTAGGAGCATCTTGTCTCTGATTGACCCAGAGATAAATGCATTTGCTACTTTAAGATAACATTATTACTGCACCACTTAAAAATATAATTATTTTTTCAAAATATTACAAATATATTTTACCATAAAGTTAAATTAAAACACAAGTTTTGTCCGAAAACAGAAATCTACTCTCTGCAAATAAAATCATCAATATAAAAAGGAGAAAAAACTACAATAATGTTGTGTCTGACGCCTGATGCAAAATCTCCACCTTTTTTATTTTTTCTCTTTCGGCTTTTCCCAGGGGTCGCCACAGCGAAGCATCCTTTCAGTTGCGGATGAGTTGCATGGTTATCTTGGCCATGTTTTACGCTGGATGCCCTTCCTGACACAACCCTCTCAAGGTAGCCGGGCTTGGGACCGGCACAGAAGTAGAGAAGGGATAAATAGGGAGCAGCCCGGATTCGAGTCCTGGTTTTACAGATGGAAGGTGCCGTAAACCAGCACGAGCTAAACCGGCTCCCCGCAAAATCTCCACCTTAAACTTTAAAAATTGTATAAATACAACTTTAACATTTGTGTAATAATAATTTAAACATGTTTTGGTGACCTTAAAGAACCTGACAGAGACTGGACTAACATTGGTCAAAGGAAGAGAGATAAATACAGGAGGAAGAGAACTTTGAATGCTAGAACTTGTAGACTTAAAATAAACCGTATTGCTTCTCCAATTGGTTCAAGAACAGATTATTAAGCTGTCTTTAAATGTCACAAACCTTAAAAAACAACTTTAGAAGATGCTAAACTCTAAGCGAACATGTTTTAAGTTCAAGGCTCCCAATCTGAAGCCCTGTAATCAGGTAAACACTTCAAAAACAGACATTAATTGATCTAGTTGTCTGCAAATGGATGCATCAGAAGGGAGCGGAGCAGGGAGCTTGTGGCCCGTTCAGCATATTTTTTACATGGCAAATAAACTCTTTTTCAATCGGCATTTTTTTCATCCGTCCCTGATTCACAACAATTTAAACAAAGAAATACTCAGAAATGCAATTTTAAGATTAATTTTTTTTATATTTGTCTTCCGTCATCAGAAATATGCAACAAGAGCATGTTAAAAACACAATTTTCCTCAGAGTGGATCTTAAAAGCTTGGAAGCAGAGTTCATGGTCTATTAAAAAAACAACTGAGTGGAAATGTATGAAGTGACTTGTCAGTTCAGGTCACAAGTCTGAAGAGTTGTAGTATATAATGTTGAAAGTTTTTAAGGTGGTTTTGGCTGAGGGGTAGATGAGGCAAAACCTCCCAAAAAGGGCTCATAAGGTTTTGTGAATTAACTCAGGAGGAGGTTTTAAACATGTTGGTAAGGCAGATCGAAAGAGACAGGAAGGATGTGCAGCAGGTCAGGATGATTAAGAATAGCGAAAGAAGAGCGTTCATAGGTGAAAGTGATAGAATCATTTTACAGGTTGATGATCGGGAAAAATGTTTGAGACTTCTAGAGGAGGACACGTCTGGAACAGAAAGTCATGAAGGCGTTAGATATAAAGAAAGTAGAAGTTTAGGTGGGAACCACAATTCTTGAATTGAGAAGGCCCCAAAAGCATGGAGACAAAGTGAGATGATACAGATTTTTTTAAAAGTTATTGGAGAGAGTAGTGGAAGCTAGGCTGGGGTCAGAAGTGAGCACATATGAGCAAAAATGTGGTTTAAAGCCAAGCAAATAAACTACTGGTGGAATATTTGCTTTGAGGATGTTTCTGGAGTAGAACAGAGAAGATCAGGACATGGAAAAGGTCTGCGACAGGAAACAGAGAGAGCAGCTGTGGTTTGGTTGAGGTAGTGGTTCAGGACATATGAGAGCTGTAAGACAGTGGTGAGATGTTCTGTAGGTGCGACAGAGAAGTTCAAGGTGGAGGTGGGACTACATGAACGATCAGCTTTGACCACCTTCTTGTTCACTGTGATGATGGACAGACTAACAGACGAGGTTAGACAGGAATCTCTGTGGATCATGATGTTTGCAGATGACGCTGTGATCTTTAGTGAGAGCGGGGAGCAAGAGGGGGATCGGACTTGATCTGGAAAGTAAAGGAGTGAAGACATGTGAGACATGTAGATAAATGAAAGTAACCCAAGAGGCGATGAGGAAACAGGGAACAGAGGTGGACCCTTAAGCTCTAAGGGTCAACAGTCCAGCAACACTGGAAAAGAGGCGTGTGCAAGCAGGTTAGAATGGGTGAAAGTGTCAGGTGTGATGTGTGACAAAAGAGTGTCAACAGGAATCAGGTATACAAAGACAGTGACGAGACTGGTGAGGCTAAATGGTTTATACAGAGTTGCTGATGAAAAGACAGGGGTCAGAGCTGGAGGCAGCAGAGGTGAAGATCTGGAGCTCCTCTCTGGGAGGATGAATAAAGACAGAGGGACGGCTCACATTAAAAGTTTTGGAGATAAACGGAAATATCACTGACAGGATCTTGAGGTCAGAGCTGTCAGAGTTCCACAGGAGGACTGAAGAAATGTATGGGTGTGGTAAAAAGGGCAGTGGACTTAGTTGATTTGAGTGAAGAGGATGAAGAAGATAGGGTTACATGGAAGCAGATGATTGGCTATAACAACCCCTGGAGGGAACTGGGAGGATCTCTGACCTGGATTGAGCTTTTATTAATTTTATTCATGTAGTAAATGCAAACGTTTTGTTTTTTCTTAAGCTCTATGTTGCAATTTCTGATGCAAGGTTGCGTTTAAGTCATGTTAATTATTAAAAACAGGGTTGGCTTAATAGTTTCAGCTTTTGTCCTTGTTAATGACCCTCCTTTGGTAGATTTAAGTCCGTGGTTTCAGTTACTCTGTGTCAGGTCCTTTGTCTCGTCACCTTTTGGGTTCGTGTCAATTTCAAGTTTAGTCTTTTATCAGTTTAGTCAAGTTCAGCTTCTGTTCTTAGTGGTTCTTCTTGTCATCGGTTTCAGTTAGGCAAACAAGATATTTGAAGAGACTCAAAGAGCGTAAAGAAACTGAAGTTTTGAGGCAGTTTTGAACCAGCACTTTGCAACAGTGTATTTCTCAGGTTTGGTCAGAAACTCAGACCCAATTTGCTGCATGATGTTAGGAAGTAAATAAATCACTTTGTTTTTTGGCACAAATATATTAAAACTTTTTAACCCATTGAAATGAACTGTTATGCTGCCAGTTCCTAGTCTTACACACCTTAGCAGTTCATTTCAATGGGTTAAAAAGTTTTAATATATTTGTGCCAAAAAACAAAGTGATTTATTGGGTCTGAGTTTCTGACCAAACCTGAGAAATACACTGTTGCAAAGTGTTGGTTCAAAACTGATGTGGTGTGTAAGACTGGGAACTGGCAGCATAGGACCCAAAACACAGCAGCCCAGGCTTGGTGACAGAAACAAGCATTTCACAAATACAAATTGCAATTCAATGGTGACTCATGCGTCAATTACGCAAATTGAACGTGATCTGTATACGCAATATAAAAGTTATACATCGGTGGTACATGCGTGAAAAGTCAGTTAGACATATGTGGAACGGTCGTGAAAAAACACAAGTTTGCGTATTAATGTGGTTAAAACTAATGCCTAAAGATACTCTTATGAAAATCCTACTTTTGTTGTTTTTAACATGCTCTTGTGGTATTTTTCTGATGATAGAGGATACATGTAGAATAAATTAAGATTAAAAATGCGTTTTAGAATATTTCTTTATTCAAATTGTTGTTAATCAGGAGCAGATGAAAAAATGCTGTTTGAAAAAGATTGTATTTGTGAAAGTAGAAAGTACGCTTGGCTCGCCACAAGCTTCCTGCTCCGCTCCAGTCTGATGCAACCACTTGTAGACGACTAGATTCATGTACATCTTTGTTTTCCTCTTCTGAGCTGATCTCCACTCAGAACCGTACGGCTGGATAGTTCCAGTATTGATCACCATTTTTGTTGTACCGCTAACGTTAGGTTGAGGTTGTGAGGGGCTGTAAGCTAGCAGGAGAGAGCGTGAGCAGATGGGTAAAGGGGAGAGGGAGTTGCTCCATGCCAACTGTCCCGCCTAGTACTCAGAAGCAAATTTATAATAAACTCCTGTCGCTCTGCAGAAAATACATGTCCTAGAAAACAACACAGGTTTTTGACTTTGGCTTAAAACCACACAATCATAATTAAAAGACCACTGCGGAACAATTTACAATAGATCCAAAGATGATCGGAGTGGGACTTTAATCTTTTTTGTAGATTAAATCAGAATTGATTCTTACGATTTATAAATGTAAGTTACTTTTAAGGATTATTTAATGCTGTAAAGTTGGGTGTAACGCTTGTGCTTTCCTAGGGAGTTTACCATTGGGATTTGGGTCATCTAGACCCACTAGACAGTGCTCTGAACCTTTTTTCTTCAATGATTCGTGAACCTCACTGATTACATGAAATCTTTGAAAAATGAAATGAAATCAAATTTTCGATTTCCACAGACAAATCCATATAATTTCAACCCCTATTTTTTGATATTTTATTCCTCAAACACATCTAAACTTGTTAGAACAGAAGACAATGTAAAGCTAGCAAAGAAGTTAGACACAAGAAAGTAAAACAAGAAAATGAGTCATGTCTTGAAAGTGGGACAAATATATGGCACAGATTATTAAAACTGCAGTTAAAGCATCAATACTTTGGTTAGTTTTTCAATTTATAAAAGTGAGTTTTGATCATTTGTGCGTTCCCCATCATAAAAAATGTGCAAATCAGTATGTGGTGTATAAACATGAATCAATCTTTTATAAAATATGTTGTTAGTCTCTGTGTGATCACAGAATATAAAACTTCAGGTTTAAAATTGTTTTTAAGTCTACAAAAGGTAAAAAGGAAATAAATAAATGTAATTATGCATTGTTTCTTGTGTTTGAATGAATTTTTTTATTTAAATTAATCCCCTCAAAAACTCAAACCTGCTTTGTTCAGACAATTTTAAAATTACATCTTTGTGTCAAACTCAACAACAGCAGGTTCTGTGACCTGTTTTGGGATTCTGGACATTTTGCTGTTATTAAAACACATAATATCTATTTTTTTTTCTTTTCCTCCTTTTTTTTAAACATTTATAGCTTAAACAATAAAAATTTCAGTGTAAGAATTAAACTTTTGGGGGAAAAAAGAACCGAAAATATGTATTTTCAGATCAGTGACTCTATCTATTTCAACAAAAATAATTTCAGGTGCTTAACAATAAAAACAGTAGAGGAATGAGACTGTAGAATCAATACAATATTTCATTCTGTGGATTCATTTTTGAACTTTAACAGACTTCAAATTCTGATAAGTTTGCCAAGACCATCATGGCATGAAATGGCAAGAACTAAGGCTAATTAAACTGTGCTAAAATGAGACATAAACCATCTTTAAACTAAACATTACTACAAATTACTTAGTGAATCACACGCCCACATAGTTGGCAGGGCTTCAAACTAAAAGAGAAGGGCCTGCACGCACATTATAGTAATATTTAAAGCTCAGTTTTTACAGGAATCACACAAAATCCTAGTTTTTAACATTTTTATTTTGATTGCTGTAAAAATGTAATGTTTTTTCTTATTATTTGTATTGCTTTTTAAATTTTGGTTGTGATATTTATTATCTTTTTGCAATGAGGGATTTGCTGATGTGATTTGGACTTCAGGGCCACCGTAGATATCAGCATTGAGCTTAAAGTGAATCCTGAAATTCAATCTTCTAAAAGCTGAAAGTAGCTCACTGTTCAAACTGTAGTCTCTGTTGACTCATCCTAACTTAGAACTTCTGCATTTCTTGCCCTCATGAAAATCTGCACAAGTCCACCGGATGCTGTGAAGGATTTCTGCTTCTCCTGGTCAAGCCTTGACTATCAAAGCAGTGCTGTGGGGGGTTAATGAGGGGTCAAAGGGTTCAGATAAGAAACAGCAGTTTTTATGGCACCTTCTGCAACCTGCAGCACCCTGATAGCTGTTTAAAGCGGCCGACCTTTAACCTGCAGCGGGTCAAGTGATCCACAGCCTGGGTCGTTTAGATAGGTCAGATTGGAACAAGTGAAGGATTTGTGTGCCACGGCGAAACGTCCAAAAAGGCACAGATGAATTGTTGGTAATGATTCCAGCCTGATTTGTTTTGCTTGTAAAGCTGGGGGATTGATGTCAGTTATCAGGATGTTTAACGCCGTATAAATTTGATTCATTCTGTTATTGATCTGATGTTTTACAGGTGCACTAAACACAGCTTATTGTGAGAGAAACACTTTATATGATAGCTGTATCAAACTGCTGGCTATTTTTCGACGTCGTTTAATATAAATCAATACCGTCTGTTTATGCATTTCTCTGTCTTTCTCTCCTCCAGGAAAGTGACCATCAAAGTCATTTCCAGTGGATCACAGAGGGCCGACTGTGATGCACAGATAGCACCTTGTCTCATCCACTGGCAGGCCGTCATTACACCAAACACCAGGAGAGACGGCTGCTGTGGGCAAGAAGACCTTTAGGAAAATGTCAGCACCTCCAGTTTTCACCGTTTAACTCTTCCCTCTGCAGCACTACCTGCTCTAAACCCTTTAATTACACTATCTGTTTTTTGTGTTTGTATCCGAGTGATTTCAGAGCATGTGGGTCTTTTTTTTAAATGCATCCTTGCTGGGAAAAATGTCCTTTATTTAGCCAGTCTCCGAAGAAAAAAAAATACAAACAGAACCAGAAGGGACAGCTTTCCAGTCTTTTTATCCTCAGTGCTTTTTCTGTTATTTTTGTACATTTTCAAGTGTGTCTAATGTGACGTCTGGCCGCAGAAGAGGACACTTGAGGAGATCCAGCTTTCTTTAATTTGAATCACTGATGCTTTTTTTTTTTTGTTCCTATTTGGCCGTGATCCACAGTGTAAATTTTTCCGTTGGAGGGAAACCAAAAAAATGCAGTGAATGAAAGCATTGAGGCCTCTTTCTGTAGCTATAAATAGCACTTTTAATAATGCATGTCATGCCAATTTTAGCATTGATTTGTGACTAAAAGGAAAATACTAAATATTGAGAGACGTAATGTTGTTTGTCCCTCATTTGTTCACTTGTTAGCTTAAAAAAATCCAATGAATAAAAGTTTTCCTTCTTGCCTAAAAATGTGCTGTCCTTCGTTTGTTTTAAAGGTTTGGGGAAAATGTTTAACATTTGAGCTATGTGATAAATCCAAAAGCTTAAATTCACCTTTAGTTATTTTATCATTCCTCCAAAGTAATTGATTTTAGGCAGGTTGAGTTGGGTGATGTGTAAAAAAAACACATAGCCAAGAAATAAAAAATAATTGACTAATTACTGCCAGTATTCTAACCTTGCTCCATTTATTTTTCTTTTCCACCAAAGCATGTGGCAAACATAAAAAGCAGGCTCATAACAGAAAACCCACTATCAAAAGTGATTTTTTTTTCTCCAAATATTTCAGCTTCTCATTGTCAGCTGAATGCCAGGCTATCCAGACAGACGGTGAACGGACATCGCCGAGCCATGTACACAGACAAGATAATGAGTATCTCAGGTGACTACATGCAGTGATTACCAGGTTGTTATATAGAAATTATATCCCATAAACATCCTAAACTCCGTCTCTGTGCACACCCCCTGTTCAGACACAGAGCACACGCTCACAAATGCATACTCTCGACAGATCCTTGGTTATCACAACCTTCCAGATTGTTCTCAACTACTTATGGAAAACACACACACATCTCAAGATGTGGCCACTCTTGCCAATACGATCCCAGCGTTAAGAACAGTTGTTGCTGTCGTGTGTGTTTGTGTGTTTTTCTTTTTTTTTTTAGCATCTCTAAATTCCTAGCGTTGCTAAGGTGCTTTGGGAGGGGATTAACAGAGGCTGGCGCCGATGAGCAAGCCTTGCAGATTTTCAACTAGCAGAAAAAAGACAAAGAAAGAGGGGGAAACAAGGAGGGAAAAGACGGCGGGTTGGACAACAGGGAAAAGGCAGTCAGAGCTTGTGTAAGCATGATGACTTGAGAGAGTAAAGAGGTACAGCCCGGATGAGTGAAAGAGAGCTGAAACAGGTAAATATGAGGCCTTAACGACCCATGCTGATGAAAATGGTGTTTTTGGTGCTTTTAACAGGTTCTTGTAGCATTTTTCGGATGATGGAGGACATATATAAAAAAATGAAGTTCAAAATTGCCTTTCCGATTAATTCTTTATTCAAATAAATCAAATCAGGAGCAGAAAAAAGGTGTAACACAGAAGAGGCCACAAGCTCCCTGCTCCATTCTGATGCATCCACTCGCAGACAAATAGATCCATGAACGTCTTTGTTTTTCTCGTCTGATGGTATTTGGCTCAAAACTGCATGGCTGGATAGCTCTAATATTGCTCACCATTTCTGTTGCAACAGTAATGTTAGGTGGGGGTGTTAGGGGCTGTAAGCTAGCGGTAGAGGGTGTGAGCAGATGGGCGATGGGCTTGCTCCACCAACCCTCTCTCCCAACTCAGAAGTGAAATTCTAATAAACTACTGGTGCTCTGCAGAAACTATGTCCTAGAAAACAATGCAGTTTTTTTACATTTTGGCTAAAAAAAATCCTTATCATGATCAAAAGATCGCTGGGAACAATTTTACAATAGATCAAAAGATGATCATGTGATGTGATTTTAACTTCTGCAAAAAAAAAAAAAAGTTAAAAAAACTTTATTGCTTTATTTTTCATCTCCTTTTCCCCCTCCCTTACAAAAGCAACAGTTTGACAGCATCTCTTTCTGTCACAGCTTCAAACAGCTGTGAGACTGAGGCGCCTGGAGCAGCGGCGTCTGTGCCGTCTCAGGTGAATGTCTCTCAGCGTGTCCTTGATGACACTCTTCTGCTTTCTCCCATCTTGCTGCTTTTAATGAGTGCAGTGGGGGGTGGGGGGTGCAGCACAAGCAGCTTAGCCACATTTACCAATTATTGACCCGTCCTCTGAGCCGTTCCTCTAATAACCCTGCAGCTGGAAAATGGGACATTAACACAAGCCTGACTTTCATTTTCACAGAATCCCCGGACGCGTCCTCAGACTAAATCTGACTGTTTTTCTGAAGGGAAATCTCCATTAGCCGGCGCACTGCGGGGAGGGAGGTTTGCATGCATTTCTTTGAATCCCCTCCTCGGGCTCAGTTTCTCAGGTAGAGTGTAACTGGATATGGCCTGTTTGTGGAATACAAGGCACTTGACCAAGGGCCAGCACTGCTTCCCCCTCCTCTCCCTCCCCTATCCATCCACTACCTAGGTCAGGTTACCCCTCAACCCCCTACAACCCCTCCTCTTTGTGTTGCCAGGTAAGGTGTTTTGAAGTCCCATCAGAGTTTAAAGATGTTTAAAAGCATGTGTTTGTTGGTTTACCGGGCAGGTGATTGTGAGTCCTTCTGGGCCCGCCTGGGCCGTGTTGGCTAATGTAACTGGGTTGGCTGAGGTGCCAGGGCGGCTGTCTTTCAACCGCCAATCCCTCAGAACTACTCATCTGATCAGGCTGGATACTGCGCTTCGCGGCTGCCGGGGTCACACAATCCAACCCCGGGGTCAAGCAGCTAATTACACATCTCTGTGTCCTCTGTCTCTGTCACCGCCGCAGAGATGTGGACGACAAGGTGAGAAGAAGCCAGAGAAAGAAGTGAAAAAACTAGAATACTGACTCAGATATCAAAAGGTCAACATCGAGAATAACCAAGTCTTTTTCATTTCAAAGAAGGAGAGTGGGAGTTTGAAAAAAAATCTAAAAATAACTTGTCATTTTCAACCTTTGGCATCTGAAAAAAAGAAAAATCCCCTTAAAAGACATGCAAGTAAATATGGTTACTCAAGGAAGAGATTTAAACGCCTCCTAAACGCTTTCTTTGATTATTCAGCTATCACTGCAGGCAGAGCTGGAGGGGTTGAACGATGCTGCGCGCCAGCAAAAGTTTCAACACACTCAGAAATGTATACATCAAAAGTAAGAAGCAAAATCACTATTATATTACATTAGGCTGTGGCTTCATTAATCACAAATGCGAGGGCTTCTCAGCTAGCGTAGGAAATTAATCAAAAAAGGGACATTAATCACATGCATGAACAGCAGTAGTTACACCTGTGACAAAGCCATCTGATTTAAACGTGTTGCTCCAGCCTGTGTTAATGATGCCACCCAGGGGCAGGCAAAGCAACCTCTCTGCCATCACTGAAACAATAATGCACTAACTATGAAGCCATTCTTTTTGGTGTTATGAAGGAGTATGCTGATGCACATCGCGCAGAGGTCAGTGGGTGTTGCTGCAATTACCAGTCGTAGCTTTTTCCTCACAGCTTGACCACCAGGCTTTTCACTCACAGCATTGAAATGTCTGCAGAAATTAGTCACGCTTAATACTTTCAAGCCATTTTTTCCTCTGATAAACAGATCATCAACTTAAAACAACAACAGGAGAAAAGGTTCTGTTGTAGTGGTTGTGATTTGCACAGGAGCAAAGTCTCAATATAATCTATGTGCGTATGGCAAACCTTATGGCAAACATGATGAAGGTTGAGGTCTGCAGAAACGGCAGAAATCCTCGTGTGCATGTGTGCTTACACTGCCCTCTTTTGAATGCACCGCAGCGTGTCCCGCTCCTCTGCTGCTGCTACAGAGAAACATGGGAAATTAGCATTTTAACACCGTTCAAGTCACGGTGATTAAAAACACAAATAAATTACATTTTCGGCACAAACTACATTTTTTAAAAAGCAAAGAGAACACAAAAGCAGTTTCCTTTTTTGATGGACACATTCTTTTAATTAGGTGGGGGGGGGGAACATTAAAAAAAGCATAAATTATTCATTGTTTTTTCTCAACAGTTATTATTATTATTTACAATATTTACATTTAAATTAAAAGAACTTTTGGATGATTGGGTTGTGTAAACAACAACAACATTTTGAACAGATAGTATTGATGCATTTATTTTAAAAAGAACAATTTGCTTCTAATAATAAAAAAATACCACAACATATTAAAAAATGTATGCAATTTACTTAGTTAAACTGTATTTTCCTGTTTTTTTTTCAGCAAAAATGAATAATTAGGTCAAAATAAGCAGAATATTTGCATATAAGCAGCAATCTATCAAACAAAACAAAACAATAATAATAACAATACATTGAAAGGACCTAAAATTATCTTAAATTAGTTTAAATAGTTTAAATTTTCTTCTTTAAAATACCTCTGATTAAGGAATTTGCTGAATTTGCTGAAGGAATTTACAATAAAAAAATAGTCTCTTTTCTTATACACTTGTTCTCACATCTTTTAAAGTCCCAAAAGTTCCTTCTTTCAAAAAGTTTGTCAGTGAATTTTCTCCTTAGTAACTTTATTTTTGAGAGCCATCAGACGGTAGTTTTCAAACATGGTGTTATTCTGAAGCGTTATCACAGAGTAAAACGATGGGGATGCCACTAAATGCTGCAGCCCAGTTTGGTTAAAATTTTTACAATTAACAGAAAATTGAATATAAGTAACTGATTAAGCTTTTTCCATGCATTTTTTTATTTACACAAGTCACTATCTAAACATTTCTTAGGTGTACCTTCAGTCAAAAGAGTGCATTTTTTCAAAGAGTCCAAACCCCAACGAGCTGCCCTGACAAAAGGGAAACCAAAGAGCTGTCCTAATAAACAGCTGGGACGAGAGGAGGGAGGAGAGGATCGACAGTGTGGAGGACTGAAAATCAAAATGATGACAGCTTTATTAACAAAGCTGCTGACCCCTTTGCTGTTTGTTTGAAGGATTTGGTTAATAACACAAGTTCTCCTAAGGTTCTGTAAGCTCCTGAGAGCTTGCTAAGCCTTATTTTTCTAGCATCTTCAAGCACTTGACACCTTCCACAGAAAACTTGCCTGTCAAGGTATTCCAGTCTTCCAAACGTGTCAGGTGGAGGAAAGTCTATCCCAGAGTGTAAACGGAGGGGGAGGGCGTGGAGGAGGGAGCTGCCGTAAGTCTAGCCGGCGATGGAGGAGGGTGGGACAGGACCAGGGACGGGGCAGGTAAAGAGGATTGTGTTCAGGCTCCTGGGGACAGGGAGCTTGATGTGCCACTGAACTGCCCACCCAACATCAACACTCTCAGGTTCCCGGGCTCAGATACTCCGATAATCAGCCTCCCTCCACAGGGACCATCTGGAGGCAAGAGGGGAGGTGAGAACCACGTTTTCTGTCCACAAAAGCGTGGATTTACTCATCTGCAGACAAAGTTTCAAAGGGGCGTCACCTTCTTTTCTTCCATCACCTTCTATCTGCAAGCCGGTTCTCACCAAACAGTCACACCAACAAACAATATGTGCACTAACACCGGAGAAAACGCACGTGTTCGTGCACGTGGTCCCGTTGCCTCTCGTCTCTGAGCTTCTCCAGTTTGATTGACAGCCCTTTCCCTGTAGAGATCAGAGGACAGCTACGGTGATTATCATTTCACCGTGGTAACTGAGACACCCTTAATCCCATAATAATCCTTCACAGTCAGTCAGCACAAAAGTATCCTGACCTCCTGCTATGAAAGTCCTTGTACACAAATACATGTGCACACACAGATATTAACAGTCAGACCTTTTGAAGAAGAAAACGCACTAAAGCTGCTCCTGACACTGTTTTTGTATGAGCACAGGCTAACACAACAGCAGGTCTGCTCTGTTCTCTGACATTTTTTCTGAGGAATTCCCATTTTTTTCATAACAAGTCTGAGGATGTTTCATTGCATTACTCTTTAGGATTCCCCTACACCCAGTAAACAATAAATTAAACGTAAAGTGATTGAATTTTTTTCAACTGTCGATTTTTACTTCATGGTCATTTGATGAGGTGGTCACTTTTAAGTGCCCCCCGCCCCTGTAGCCCGTATGTCTGCAACCTATAACAATAAAAGAGCCATTTGAAGCTGAATCTTACTGATCAAAACCTAGTAGGAGCCTTTTGGGAAAATCCAATATTACTTTGGATTCAGTACATTGTTACTTTTGTAACAAATATGGATCATATTTATGTTTTTTCATATAAAGAGAAACTAGCATGTTTGCCAAATTTGAAATTGTTTTTAACTATTGACAGACTTTCTTTCAAAATAAAAGACTTCCTGTGCCAAACAGGATCAACTCAATGCAGCTAACGTGCTCCTATGAAAGATTTTAAACAACAAAAGACAACTATTATAGCTACTCAGGTTTACTTTGGTGGGCCATCATCCTTTTTCTTTTTACTACTGCTGATAACCTGAACGTAAACATGAATTCATTTGTTTATGATCCAGTAGAATAAGTAAAAACAAGAATATACAAATATATACAAATATTCAACTCCCCTCTGAATGATTACTAACCATAAGAAAATATGTGTAAAATAAACTGATCAAATAGAAAAGATCCGACTTTTTTAGTTTTTTAAATCTGTGCATTCTGTTGGAAGCATGGAGAAAACAAGATATCAGCACGTAAGAACCTTTGCATAGTTTATCTTACTTCTGGGTGCACCCCAGCCATACATTTATAATTTAATGTGAATCAATGCTAATTTAGTAACCCTTACTTTTAAAAAGGACCATTATTATTACTCTTTTTTTGCTTGAAGGTTAAAAGAGCCACAAGCGGCTCCGGAGCTTGAGTTTGCCAACCTCTGCTGTAGGCCAACGACAGACTGGATTAGCAAGCTTTACGTTTTAATGAAATGATGGAGGCAAAATAAAGTGTGAACTTTGGAAACCAGGTTAAAGAGAGACACTACATCTGTTAAGAAAAAAAAAATTAAAAAGACCTTAATAAATTACAAGCTTTGTATAAAATCTTTCAATAGGGTCTTTTAGAAAGTTGTTAGAATATTGTTTTAAACTCATCCAGGAAATTTAGGGAAACTGTATATCGAACCCAATAAACCAACAACGGGCCAGAAAATAACTTGATCAATTTTGATGTCCTAATTTTAGACTCAATGTTTCTGGATTAAACAATAAAACAAACCTTGAAAGTCATTAATACTCCAAAGGACTGGATGTTCAATACCACTGCATCTGGACCTGCCACAGAAGACAATGTCTCTTCTGCCTCTTCTTTTCTGTTAAACAAGCGTTAAACCAGGTTGAACTTTGACATATCAGGGACTCTGATTTGGTAGCGATGTATGGATTGGCGCCCTTTTAATTTATGGAAGGGCCCACTGTTTGAACAATGAACATAGAAAAATTCCTAATAATTGAGTTTTGTGCCCGGCCTGAATTATTTAACACCAAGTCAGTCATTTCTATGCTCAGTGGTCCTTTAATTATGATTACGCTGTTTTAACCAAATTCAGAAAACCTGTGTAGTTTCCTAGGGCATAGTTTCTGCAGTGCGGCAGGAGTTTATTAGACATTTGCCTCTAAGTTGCTCTTTCTATTTTTCCTCTGCCCAGGTTGGTTTATAAAAACAAAAAAATATAAAATCTTTAAAAACAAATGGAGGTTTAGACAGTTGGGTCCCCAAGGAGTCCAAGGCTCCTGAGTCCCCAAGGAGGGGTTGACTGAATCCACCTTGTTACAGCACCAACAGCTAATGTGATATGCTCTCAAGTTTGCCAAACTGCTGGAAAGAACACAAAGAAGGCTATTTTTTTATAACTCTCTCAACTTTTTTAAGGACTTTAGAAGGTGGATTTTTTTCTCTATTTAGTGATGCCAATAGGTCACTTTTTTACACTGCAAAAAATGAAGGAGCCTTCCAAATAAGTTAAAAATTCTTACCGTTCTTTTCCAAGTATTTTCTTTAAATAAGCAAAATAAATTTCCTTTAGGATAAAAAAAAATGGTCTTACAAAGAAAAAAAAAGTCCCAGTCACCAAGTCACGTTATTTTGCTATTGAAAACCTTTTAAGATAAGAGAATTTTTCTTGAAAAAGGGTCTTTTACTTTCTGAAGATTTGGTGTTGCAAGTCCAAATAAAAGTTCTAGTCTACTCATAATACAAGACAAGTTTTATTGTAATAGAAACTTATCCATTTGGTTGTGTTGTGATGTGAAAAAATGCTATAGATCAGGTTTTAGCACATCTAAAGTCTTAATTCTAGTCTTCACCTATGTGATTGGTGGGGTTTTCTTTTTTCAAAAATGTAATTTTTCATTTCAAGTCTATGAAAAAAGCAGCAGAAGTCTCATTACATCTTCCTTTTTCTGATATTTTTCCAAACTAGCATGTCTTCAGTTCCTGCTTAGAGGTGCTTTTATGAGGTTGTGGTCAGTCTTTGTGAATCAACGGCAGCTTTTCCAAAGAGCAGGATGGAGAGGTGAGGCATGTTTCTGGAGCTATGTGCTCAGCAGGGAGCCTGGATGTCAATGGATGCCACTGTTTAACAAGCTGTTAAAGGTCTAGCATATAGAAAAGAAAGAAACTGAAGGCAGGACAAAAAAAAAAGACTGCAACTCCATCTGTATGTGTATGATAATAACACACATGTGTGGCCCTTCAATTTGCTAACACAGCTAGCAATCTGAAAAGCTCCTACACGCAGGGTTGGGGGTCCAAATGGGTCATTATGTTGTCTCCTTCAAGGAATCTGCTACTCGGCTTTCCATTTTGTGCTTGCAGATTGTATTATAGTGGCTAAATGGGTATCAAGATACACAAAATATCTAGCTTTGACGTTAGAAAATTTGAATGCTGCAGGAACACCTACAACTTTAAAGTACTTTGGCACCATGCAGCCCAGAAGAATGATTTTCATAAGTATTTCATGTTTCATTCTTTTTTTGGAGAAAAATCTTCTTTAAATCTTTTTCTGTTTCATTTTTACCTCAGTTGAAATAATCTACAGAGATTTCCGCCCACTTTTGATTTAACTCTGCTTCACATTTGTTGATCTTGTGGGTTTTGAGACACACGTGCTACTGTGAAATGAAGGCAAAAGCTTTGTCATCAATCCCAAAGGGTCAATCAGACTCACAAAAATGTGATTGAATTTGTTTCAACAGTCCAATTCTAACTGTACTACAAAATATTTAGGGGATTGTAAAAAAAAATTTCACATATGTTGACTTTAGGGTGAGAAACGACTTTTACAACATGAAAAAACTATGAAGAAAACATTTAAATAAGGCAAATAACAAAAACTTTTTTTTCCAACTTCGCCCTTTTTTATTTAGAGTCAGCTCACTATAAGATTACATATATTTATAAAAGCATGGAGAAATAAATGAAGTTTAATAAATATGATGTTTATTGTCTGTTCGAAAGATTTACTGAAGCAGCCCTTATCACCTGAGGAAAACCTTTTAGGTTATTATTTACAGAAAACAAGCATGTCTACTGGTTTAACATTATTAAAATTTCCTGTTTCACTTTGATTACAGACTGAGACTATTAAAAATAATAAAATATTTGGATTGGTAAGATACCAATTTTTAATTTAATAAGTTCCCGAATGTTTCGTAAAGAAAGAAATCTAATCAATATTTCTCTGAGTAGGTGTGAAAGGGATGTTACTGGTTCACTATATTGAATGTTCAGAAAGAGTTAATGTTATAGAATCAAAGAATTAGTCAATGAATAAGGATGGAGACAAAACACATGATAGGAGAAACCATGGTTGAAGGAGAAGAATCTGCAAATGTTTTTTTTTAAATCTGGATAAGGAGTAATCAAGTGGAAGGGACATGTTTGGTAATAAGGACCGTGAGAAATGATCTGGCTAAGAATTCCTCCCAAAGGTGTGTTCAGGTGCTCTGTACTGACCCCGTCAAATTCTTCGACATCAAACTCGCTCGTCCATTTCTCTGTGGACCTTTGTGCACCGCCTTGATGGGACAGGAAGGAGGAATCCTAAAACTGTTGAACTGTTTGTCTAAAACTTCTTCCTGAGGCTTTTAAGCTATGTTATTACCACCCTCAGTCTATGTAAACGCATGTAAACAACCGTTTTGGACTTCCACATTCAAAACTCTCACGCTCACACGTTGCTACGCAAATTTCTACGGCCGTTCTTAGGGCATTGTGTACAAAATGTGTGGCTATTGAATGTGTGTTGAAAGTCAAACCAGGTCAAACGTTGACCAATCAGGGACTTGGATTTGGAAGTAATGTATGGATGGCGTCCCCTTTCATTCTCAACCGTTTGAAAATTGATCATAGTAGAGAAATTAATAATTGTGGTTTATGTCCGGCAGGAATTATATGAGACCAAGGTTGAATCCGAATTGCTTGCCTACCCCTTCAGCTTCTTCCTATACCTATATTTTTCCCTCCAAATGGAAAGATATGGAAAAATATTGGCTATGTCCGAATTCCCACCCTAACACCTAACTGCTAAAAAACTATATAGTGCGGGACTATGTAGTGTAGTTAGTTAAAATCCAACTGATATGAGCATTTTGCGACGATCATTCATGAGTCCACTGGGTTCTGAAAATGTCAAAGTCGATATTTTATTTAAAAAAACTTTTTTTTGGCAAAAATTGTTCAGACGCAATGCATTGTGGTCTTTATTTGCCAATCTAGTGAGCATCGGTGCACACTGGTTTTTCGCAGAGACTTCCGGGACATTTCTAGTGCACTGGAATTTGGAAAATTGCGAACATACCTATATAGTGCACTATATGAGTACGGAAGGAATTCAGACACAACCAGTGTCTTCAAATTTGAACATTACTACCACTTGATGATGTCATCAATAGTTACCGGTCATCTACGTTAGCGTCTAGCTGCCAGCGCTCGGAAAATAACTAGCAACATTGGTTTTATTACTTTAAAATGTCATGCAAAAACAAAAAGTCAATAATTGCATTTAAGCATAAACATCAGTGCTTCAGACCAAACCCACGTGAAGAAATAGGTTTTTCCTCTGTGCCAAAAGTGCAACGCAGATCACTCCACTGGCAGAGGGATGGCCAGCCCTAAGTCACTATGGTTCCTCTGTAACCCTTGAGCTATCCTAGGCACTTTACTTTTGGGAGTTGGGTCATCTAGACCCACTAGACAGTGCGCTGAACCTTTTTTCTTCAATGACTTGTGAACTTCACTGGTGTCCATGGATTACATGAAATCTTTCCACCTTTATCCACCTTTGTCATGGTAGAGAGAACACGTCAAAGTAAGGGTGGGGTCATCTAAGATAGCACAAGGGTTTAAAAAAACATTTTGGACACCACTAAAGCTTCAAATGCTCCGACAATCAGAGCAATAGGGAGGAGCCAGAGGGGTATGGAAGCAATTTGTATTTGCTCTTATCCTTTGATATATCGGAATAAAGCTGTGAAAGATAAAGCCTGGAGGAAGACTCAGCAGATTTACACAGCTTTGACATATCATACCAAAACTCTTCCATCTGTAGGTGGCGGACATGTGCCACTAAATAGTAACCCAACAAAAAGACAAAGAAGCTCTTCCCTGCTGGTCCAGTGTAAACGCCATTCATTTAACCCTCCTGTTATGTTCATTTGTGAGGAACAGATATGATGTTCCTGGGTCAATTTGACCCGGTGCATGTTTTATTAATTAAAAAATGTCTGAAACCTAAAAAATCTTAACAAGCAGTGGGAATATATCATCACTAACTCCATTACTAATTATTCGTTCAAAATCTTAGTGAAATCGTGTTCTTTACCTCTAACAGGTAGTGGTTCAATTATTAGATAATTCACTCGTTTTTCTTAAAAACATACGTGTTCAAACTTTTTTTTTTATTTTTCACTACTGTATTACTTTAGAAAGACTAACATATAAAATACAATAGTTTTACATAACATTGAAACATAATCTTGAAATTTTGTTTTGCATACGTGCACTGTGAACCAAAAAAAACAAAATCACAATACAACAGACAAGCAGTTGCAATATGAAGTTGTGTGTGTGTCTGTACAAATACACAGCACAAGAGTGACCAGTCAGCACACTGTGCTTTGTGCAAATTAATTTTGCACATTTTGCACCGGTCATGCTTGTCTTGACCTGGATCCTGTGTCCGGCTCAACTCGCGCCCCCTGACGTCCCCCTAACTATATCTGGATGGAGCTCGTCTGCTGGACTTTAAATATGTAGTTGTAGGGTTAGATAAATTAATTCTTCTCTATGAGTTCTGGTAAATTGCCTGTCCGTCCTGGGGAAGGATCCCTCCTTCATGTGGGCACCCCTGAGGAGGTTTCCTTACCGCGAAGGAGGGTCTAAGGGAAGGGATGACCGTTTGGCTTAGTCTGTTTAGTTATCTTAATTCAGTATTTTCCTGTTGAATTCCATCTATTCATGATACGAGAGTGTACATGGTTCCTGTCAAAAGTCATAACAGCTAAGCACTTGTGTGTGTGTATGTGTGTGTGTCTGTGTCTATATGTGTGATTGGGGTGAAATATGTCTCACAGCTGCAAATAAAGGAATTCTAATAATAATAAGACATCCTGTACCTCTAGTTTGACTGCCGGGTCAAATTGACCCGAACAGTATCGATGTGATATAAACATGCAGGGGGTGGTTGGATATATGTGAGATGAACCATTTTCATTATAGATGTTGATTGCGCTAATTAAGGCAAGCAGAAGAAGTTTCATGCTGAAAAAATACTTTTAACTATTTTTTCTAGATGTTCAAACTTTAAAACGGGTCAATTTGACCCGCAACAAAACAGGAGGGTTTACCTGCGTCAAATGCCCAGTGTGTGTGTAGTTGACTGAAACTAAGGGGTCGTGTCCAGATCCTGAAAAACAACCCCAAGCCAGAACTTCACAGTTACAGTTTTTTCCCCCTGGCAGTTCACTGGCAGTGTGTGACACTACAAAGATGTCCAGCCATGGAAGCTCGTGCCATGCTATGTTCTTGAGCTTAACCTGAAGACCACATTGGATTACAGGTCTTCAGGGAGTGACTCAGTTTGGACTCCAAGCACCTCAAAATCATCAGAAAACTTTGAATGAAGTTGAGGTTTGATGGTGAGGTTACCATCCCTTTTTTAGGTTAGCGTTGCATTTAACTATAGGAAAAAGTGCAGTCATGGAGACTTCACTTATACAAGGATTTTCCAGGTTTACTAACATCCCAGTCAACAATTTCAATAAAAGGTCAATTTAACTGCCACATTATAAGCACATTCTTCTAACATATAAGAGTATTTTTCATTTAAATTGTTCATTTCAATGTTAGAAATGTAGAACGAACAGTTAAGGTCTTTAAAAAAAAAGATGTGGCTTTAATAACGTCAATGTAAAAATTTGTAAAACGCAATATTATTTTAGAAATCCGTTCTTTCATAATATTACAGATATTTACATCTATATAGAAACCGGTATTAATATTTTTCACCATAAATCATACAATAATACTAAGACCTGTATGGAACTAGTATGGAACTTCTGTCCTGAGTCAGACTAAAACTTTAAAAATGGGACCCAGTTCCCCCCTGCTTGACAGGGGTTGATTGGGGGGATTAAACAATGGTTTAAATGGTAGCTGTGTCTGCAGCTCACCATTTCCCCAGGAAATGTGTCAAATGCAGAGAAGAAATTTCACACACCTTGGTTCGAGACAAATAATGGGTCTTTTTAAAAAATTAATTATGAGTTAAATATTTGAAATTTATAACTTTTTGGAATTATGTTGTAGAGTTTTTCCCTAAAAATACAAGATTTATCAGGAAAAATTGTGTCTTTTATGGAACAAATACATTTCTGTGCTAAACTAGTTACCATGGTAACAAAAAACATTCCATTAGATTTTTGAATATATGACCTGAGATTAACATTTTTGTTAATTTAAAACAAAAAGAAAAGAAATTTAAATATTGCATTTTAACAAAATATGTGTTTTTCATCTGTGAAATTTATGCCAAAATACTATATAGGGAAAAAATGTGTTTTGTTTGTTTCCTTTGGTTTTTTCTGATTTATTTCATGCTGTTTTGGTTTTTCAGGTTTATCAGGTGAAAGGTGTGTCACAACCCCCATAAGCAGGTTGTCTAAAGTGAGTTTGCCACATACCTGTCACTGTCACGCTCCATGAGCTGGAGATGCTCACTTCCATCTTCTCCCTTTCATTGTGTCTCAGGTACTTACCTGAACGTGCAGCAGAATCACTTTGGGGAAAGAGTCCTGCAGCTCACTAACACCACAGGCTTTCACACCTTTATGACTGCTCTCAGTGGTGTAACTACAGTGCACATCCATCTCTTAGGCATTAGCGTGATAGATGTATTTTTCATGCTGCCATTAGGGCTGAAGTAGTATGCTGTGCAAGGCTTACGTATGCTAATGTGCCCTCTCACACCTGCAGTTTCCAATTACCCCTAAGGAACAGAGCCAAGACTCGGTTTGCAGCCACCAGCAATAATATGAGTAATGGCAAAATTGCACGAGTCCTTTTGTGGAAAATTGGAAGGCAAAAAAAAAAAAATAAAGAGGCAAGGGGGAAATCATTCAAGAAGTGCTTAGTGGGGGCATTAATACAAATCTGAGGGACAGTTGAAGGCAGGAAATGTAGGGATTTGAGGGTTTCAGCTATTTTCCTCAAAATAGTAGTCACTATTGATTTTAGACCTATTTCCATAAAAACTGATCACAGTGAAACTGTGCAACTAAAACAAGTGACTAAAAGTGTTCAGCAAAGGTTGATCAGATACTTGTGATGACACCTGGTGGGGCTCATTTGCTGATTGTCCTGGCTGCTGCCATTTCATTTAATTATTTTTTTTGTTGGGGGGGGGGGGTAAAAATCTATCACTTTCTTTCACAGCCAACAAATTCACCCCCATTCCAAATGGGATGGAGGAATGCCACACATTTAAAGGTGGGCACCTGAAGTCCTGACAGGATTAGAAAGTGGGGAACACATGTTCAGGTCTCTCTGACTTGCTTTGCTGCTCCAGACTTGTTTCCTCTCCTTATACCCCCCTCCCCCCATCTGCTTTTCCTTTTCTGTTCATTTTAATCCATATCCCCTCTTTTTCTCTTTCCTATACTCTCTAATGTGTGCTCACAAACTGAATATGTTTACGGGGTGAGGAGGGGGGCACTAAATCCTTAGAGAGGACTTGGCAGTTGCTCCTCACCCTCTCGCTCCATCGCTTCGGTCCTTCTCAAATCCTATTTCACGGCGCCAAACATCCGCTCCCTGGGATCTCACAGCTCCCATCTCCAGACGCAGGTTTAAGCCCCTGTCTTGGCACCCGAGCCGGGCATGGAGAGAAGGCATGTGACGCGCATAAAGAACCGCCAGAGATCCAAGCGCACCTTTTCTCTTTGCACAGAGAGGGGTGGGGGGCGCGCGCTCTGTAGACTGTTCCTGCCGGCGCGCGCACAGTCGGACGCATCAGCTGATCTTCCGACACGAGTCAAGAGGCCACGGAGTTCCTGTCAGCTTTTTTTCCACGCACACACTCAAAACGTCACACGGGTTAACGACAACAAATTACCCTAAAGTGACCCCTGTTTTTATAGATAATAAAGGACTGCAGCTGTAATTGCTACTCTTTGTTAATTTGCTCTCCCGTGATCCAGGGTAAACTTTAACAGGCCTCCACTTAAAGCTAATCAAAGCAGTTAATTAGTGACCAAATTGCCTGACTCCGTGCGCGCGCAAAGGACAGGTCAGTTTTTCACTATGGCCGCTAGATGGCACCAAATAACTAGATTTCCAGCAATCACTTCCTTTTCTCCTCCAGACTTCTGGCTGGTTTGCAAAAACAACAAAACAGAGGAGCTTTAGTGCGTCTGAAGTTACTTTTTATGTCTACAACCAATGTTTAAATGCAGCAACATACTTTTTTTTTTAGCTTTAAGTACTTGACACAAGTAACACCAGTAAAAAAGTAAACAAAGCCACAACCAACATTTATCACACATTTATGTGTTAGTTATATTTATATGTACAGCTGAGCCACAACTGAGAGGTGCCAAGAACTGAACATTTTTGCCATATCAGCGATAATGCAAAGTAGCTAGGGTTGAAATCAAAAGAAAAACAGCATTCACAAGTCCCAGACCATTTATCAGGCCTGCATTAAGAAACTTGATTTTATGCAAAGGTGTCCTCATAGTAAATCTTTATGCTGTTTGTGTGTAAGTGTGTCTCAGTTTTCAGTTTAAGCCCTTCAAATGAACTTTCAAAAATCAAACAATAATTTTGTTTGCAAACTTGGCAAGGTGGTTGCAGTTTTCAAACTTATATTTAACCTTTACACTAGTGCATTTACACTATGCCACAATAATAAAATCCACTGGTAAGCATTTCACAGTAGTACTTACTTGTTTATTTACTTAGTTAATTACTTTATTTATTTCCAAAATAAATAAATGGAATAGAATAGAATAGAATTTTATGACAGACATGAGGTCCAAACAAGAAACAAACAAAAAAAAAAAAAAACAACAAAAGACATGCAGAACAACTAAAGTGAAACGTACATTTTAAACTTAAAAGCCTAAAAATGTAAGGGCTCAAGAAGGGCTTACCTCCAATTTGGGGACAGCGAGGTAACGAAGAGTGCTGTCCCTGATGCTGGTGAGGTTACAATGATTGAGATTGAAATAAAACCCATAAAAAAGAATTTTGAAAAGATGTTGATGAGCGTTACACCTACACCAATGAAAATCTCCCTTGTGCTGGAGCACCATGGTCTTTCTAATACAATTCTGAGGGTAGCCTTATATGCCTGCTGCAGTTTCTGCATGTTACCTGCCTTGTAATTAGTCCATTGGTGTGCAGTTTACAAAGCTGTGCAGTAATGTAAAAAAAAAAGAATTTTGATTGTACCTGAGCATAAATTAAACCTGTGTGCAAGAGTGTTAGCCTGAGTATTTAATATACAGCAATTTTCTGTGAATGTCTCATCCTCAGTCATTCTGTCATTAAAGACCCAATCAGATGGAATTTGCGTTTTTGGTGTTATTGATATCTTCTTGTAGCATTTTTCTGGTGAGGGACAACATAAATAAAGAACGTTATAGGCTCAGAATTGCATTTCTGGGTATTTCTTCAATTAAATTATTGTGAATCAGGAGCAGACGGAAAAAAAGGGCTATTGGAAAAAGCTTGTAGATGACATGTAGGAACCACAACGGCAGGCCACAAGCTCCCTGCTAGCCCCATTCTGAGGCATCCGGTTGCAGATGAATAGATCCATGTTCCTCTTTGCTTTCCTCGTCTGAGCTGACATCTAGCTCCAAACTGTATGAATTTATAGCTCCAATGTTGCTCACCATTTTTGTTGCACCGGTAAAGTTAAGTTGGGATTGTAAGGGGCTGTAAACTAGTGGGAGAGACTAAAAACAAAGGAATGATGGGAAATGTGGGCGGGTTCACTCTGCGCCAGCTGTCCCGCCCACAACCCAGAGGTGAATTTCTGATAAACTACTGCCGCTCTGCGTAAACTATGTCCTAGAAAACGACACAAATTTATGAATTTTGGATAAAAATAGCATAATCATCAATATGGGAATGCTTTGAAAAATGATCAAAATATGATTGGAGTGGGACTTAAATAGCATGACCAAGATACTTTACTTTGTGACCGACATAGATAGGCTCAGTATAGGATCGCTTAAAACAGGAAAATTCAATGTCACGTGTTCATTGACAGATCAGCACAGCACTCTTATTAGCAATGTATAAAATATTTTTAAAACTACATTAGGAACAGACATTTAAAAGCTGCTATGAACCCGAATGGCTGGGGCTAAAAACAACATAACCATTGATCAGACACGTTTATCCAGAATAAGCAGAAACACAGTGGTTATTTGTTCTATGAGCAGGTCTGATGTCAACCTCATTGGTAATTTGGCGTCTCATGTGTTGCAGTAATGTGCTATCCACCAGAACCTAGAAGCACAAAGCAAACAGCGACCCAGTTCTTCCACTCTGTGAAAATGGAAGCAGTCAGTCAACTGTAAAAAAAAACAGCAAGGGGGAACATCAGTCTGTGCAGTGCAAACTGAGCAAACCATTTTGCCCCAGTTTGTTTAGAAATTAATTCCACCTGTCAACAAAAAAAGGGCCAGCAAATTTTTCCAACCTGATTTACTGTTGAATAAAGTGAACTATTAACGGCCTTCGCAAACTACGTTAACAATAGTGGGGAATAACTGGTTATAATGCATCATGAATCTTTGATTGACCACACCATATGCCATGTGGCGAGAAAGCATTAGTGTTGCTACAGCTGATAAACATATGACACTTTATGGTCTTTTCCCAGACTAGCTGTTAGCCAACAGTGCCTTAGAATACTGAGGGATGGAAACAGCTGCATCAGGCATTTGCAGGTCAGTGCTGATGGAGCTGGGAGCCCATGCATTATTAATTTTGTCTGCGCTAATTGAAAGTCTTAACTCTGTAAATGAAAAGTCTGGGGCAGACATCGTGCCTTCGTGCCCCTGCTGTCAGAGGATCCAGTCGTGGATGGATGAGCAGCTAATTTTAGATGTTTATGCCGATCTATAATCCAGTTTGGAATTTTACAATGTTGGAGAGCAGATCTAACAATGCTGCCACAGGAAATGCTTCTAAAACTAAATTCTTGTGATTTTCAGTCACAGATTTTCATTAAGACTGACTGGAAATTACCTGGATTCATACATGTCCTCTGAAATCACTAAACCACTGATTTTATTGAGTTTTTAATTCGTTTTATGTTACCAGGGGCGGGATTACCATTAGGCAAGGGTAGGCAATCCCCCCCCCCCCCTTCCTAGTAGGGGGCCCAAGCTGAATACTAAGAAAAAAATGTCTCAAATAATTTTCTTTCCAATTTTATTCAACCCTGCCAAAAAAAGAAAAAAAGATCGCTGAAATGGCGTAAGGTTACTCATGTGAAAGTGTTTCTTCCTCCCCTGTCCCTTTCTACCACTGGACTGTTCCATCAACATCAACAGCAAGTTAGCAAGCAGAGGGAGATTCTTCCAAGAGATTTAAGAAAAAGCAGAAAGACTGAGCAGCTGTGAAAAAATGACAAAACGAAAAAGCAAGAAATGTGTTGCCACACTTCCAAAAGGAAGACAAAACAGGAAGAACATGGTGCCAAAAGGGGGCCAGGAGTTTTGATAACCGAAATACAACAGCTCAAAACTGAAAGATGAAAAATTTGTGCTGAAAGCAGACTTTAAAAAAGTGAATGTTTATGTCTGCCAGTCGGAAATAACCTTGACTATTCCCGTTTCAAAATTTCAGTTTTACATTTTCAAATCTTTTTTTCCCTTTCAACTTTTTTTTTCCAGTTTTAAGTCAGAATAACTGGTTTCTGGCGTGTGGGGGCGGGGCTTACGTGAAGGACCAATCAGAATGATGAGGGTGGGAGCCTCAGACTGACGGCTCAAACTTGGATAATTACTACAAACAAATTAAAACACAAACTATTCAAATGGTCATTGTGAACAAAGTGACCTCAATAGACACACATTTATCTTTTTCAAGTGATTCAAACTGTATTTTTCAACAGTAACTGCTAAAATCTTTGAATAAGCCGCCTTGCACATCAAACATTTGAAGGTAACATTTAGTACTATGGTTACTGAAAATGGCATTTTGCGCTACTAGCACACTGCTCTTCCCAAAAGAGATTAATTAAATAATTAGTAATAAAAATATAATACAAAAAAGATCAGCTCCTGGTAGCATTTCCCCACAGGAGTATTTCCCAACAGTTCTGCCTCCTTTTCGACTGTCCAAGCCGTTTAAACAGCAGATAACGCCGTAATCACACAGATCCAAGACAGTCAATAATGAGAAAAGGGACAGAAAATGAGAGGAAAGGGAAATGAAGGAGGCAGAAAATTGTTATTTTTAGAATATTTCTTTCAATGTTTTTTCACAATGTGCTTCTAACAATATTAAAAATAAACTAACCTGAGGAAAAGTAGATGCAACTAAAAGATAAAACAACTCTGTATTTAAAACTGAGGATAACCTGGACAACCAGCTACTTATTAAATGGTAACAAGCATTTAGCTGTTTGAGAGGACAACAGGAAGTTAAATTATTATTTCACTGTGAGAGGCTTGAGAGGAATATTTATCAGTCATTAATTCGTCTATTCTCTTTGGTCTGTTGCAAGACGGTTTTGTTATAGCTCACTTTATTACATTATATCTTTCAATCACACACGTAGGATTTAAATTAGCTGACATTTCCCTTTTAAATTAGGTCGATATCTTAAACAAGTCTCTAATGTTTAAATATGTTTCAGAACTAGTCCACACTTTTTTATTTTGCTAAGCCTTTGAAACTGGCTTAGTAATGGCTATTATGTGCCACATTAGTTCTGGCTTCGTGGCAATGCTTGATGTCCACCTCCTTAGTACAACCTCTATTTCATTTTTACTGACTTTTTCTTATTTTGTTACACAATAATTCCACAATAAACCTGAAACTGTAGAAAAAACCTCAGTTCTAAATGGGAAATGTTGTCATTTTTTATGCAAAAATTGAAATTAAACAGATTTGACAGTTTTAAGGTTTCATAACAAAGATCTAAAGTATAAATCCCAACGATATATTCTAATGTTTGTTACTATAATGTGTCATAACGCTTGTTATGTTTGTTTTAAACCAGAAATTCCAAAGCTAACAACCTTTTTGTTGAATTTTGGATTGGATGAAAATGGTTTATTTCAAGCAAACAAAGCAGAAATTACACCAAAAATAAGACAAACAACAGAAATTTGAATCTATACAAAGATACATCAAACATTGGATAATCAGCCATAAAAATGGATTGAAAATTACATTCAAATACACTAATAGTTTAATTATTCCTCTTAAATATAATTACACATGATTGCTCTTTTGCATTCATGACACAATCAAACTATTACCTAATAAAATTGTCAAAAAGGAGTTAGTTGATTGCCTGAAAGGGGGGTGGGAGGAATCCTACCTCGGTTATGAAAACTTTACTTATAGCGGGTCAGACCCATACGTCATTGTACACAACATTTGAAAAAGACATGTTAGTGCAAAGTCGATTAAGGCTTAAAATCTGAACATTTTTTTTATTAATTTAATGGACAAATAGTTGTTGCTAAATATACATGGACAAACACAAAATTTCAGATTTTGATGAACAAATATGATCATACCTTTATGCACAAGCCTTTGAAACAGTTGCTGCAAGGAAACAGTTCCTGTAACTGTCAATAAGACTTTTGCACCTTTGCAGGGTTTGTCCTTTTCTTTGAGGACAAACTGCTCCCATTGTGTCAAGTTTAAAAGGTGTCTTCTTCAGACTGCATGTCTCCAATCCTTTCACGGATGTTCAGCAGGATTTAGATCAGAGCTCATTGAAGAACTCTTCAGAATAGTTCAACCGGTCATTCTTGAGTGGTTTTTTTTGGGGGGTTTTCCAGTCGGAAGACCCATGACCTGCAACAGAGATCAAACTTTTTCACCCTAGACAGCACGTTTGGCTCCAAAATGTCTTGATAGTCTTTCGATTTGCACAGAATCCCTGTGCAAGTAGCAGTAAATCAGCCCCAGATCATAGCCAGGCACCTCCATGTTTTACCACGGAAAAGTGTTGTTTTCATTTTTGCATTTAAGAGCAGGTGTGTTGCCAAAAAGCTCCAGTTCTTTCTCATCTAAAAGACATTCTCCCAAAAGCCTTGTGGCATAACATGTCAAACTCCAGGATTTTATATTATTTATTTTTAACTGTGATTTGCTCCTTGGTTGTCCATAAAGTTCACTTTGGCTTAAACATTGACTGATCTTGTTTTAACTGTGATGCACTTTGACCTTGGAGTTGTCTTTTAACTAAAGTCTCGGGAGACTGTTCAGGGACTCTGCAGTCATCAAATTCCTTTTTGTGACCATGTTCAGGAAGGTTTGTAACAGTCCTGTTGACCATAAACTTCTGAAAAACAAGCAGAATTGTAGCTAGAGGAACACCAAGGGTCTCCCAGTGTTTACTCTAAATATCCTGCTCTATTATTATGTCCCACATTAGTTCTAGACTGTAATGACCAGATCGTTTTCCTAATTCTTCTTGCACCTTTGAGCGAAAATTTTGCCCCCACATGCTCAAAAACGCACCAAAATTGGCACGTAGATAGTATTCTGTAAAAAGGAACTTTGGGGAAGTGAACGACTCCCCCCCAATAAAATTTATGACATCACAGCAAGAGAAACCATCAAAAAACTGAATGAGGCCAAAATCACTTATGGGGTTCAAAGAAAAAAAAGGAAAAAAAAGTCATTTGTAGTAGTAGCCACCTTTTGCTTTGATTACTGCTTTGCACACTCTTGGCATTCTCTTGAGCTTCAAGAGGTAGTCACCTGAAAGGGTCTTCCAACAGTGGCAAGCACTGTTGTCCCTTTTGCCTTCACTCTGGAGTCCAGCTCATCCCAAACCATCTTGATTGGGTTCAGGTCTGGTGACTGTGGAAGTCAGGTCATCTGGCGCAGCACCCCATCACTCTTCTTCTTGGTCAAATAGCCCTTACACAGCCTGGAGGTGTGTTTGGGGTCATTGTCCTGTTGAAAAATAAATGATGGTCCAACTAAACTCAAACCGGATGGAATAACAGGCCGCTGCAAGATGCTGTGGTAGCCATGCTGGTTAAGTGTGCCTTCAATTTGGAATAAATCCCCAACAGTGTCACCAGTAAAGCACCCCCACACCATCACACCTCCTCCTCCATGCTTCACGGTGGGAACCAGGCATGTAGAGTCCATCCGTTCACCTTTTCTGCATCGCACAAAGACACGGTGGTTGGAACCAAAAATCTCCAATTTGGACTCATCAGACCAAAGCACAGATTTCCACTGGTCTAACGTCCATTCGTTGTTCTTTAGCCCAAACACGTCTCTTCTGCTTGTTGCCTTTCTTTAGCAGTGGTTTCCTAGCAGATATTCTACCATGAAGGCCTGATTCACACACCTTTTAACAGTTGTAAGATGTCCCTGCTGCTAGAACTCTGTGTGCCATTGACCTGCTCTCTAATCTGAGCTGCTGTTAACCTGCCATTTCTGAGGCTGGTGACTCGGATGAACTTATCCTCCCCAGCAGAGGTGACTCTTGGTCTTCCTTTCCTGGGGCGGTCCGCATGTGAGCCAGTTTCTTTGTAGTGCTTGATGGTTTTTGTAACTGCACTTGGGGACACTTTCAAAGTTTTCCCAATTGTTCCAGACTGACTGAGGTTCATTTCTTAAAGTAATGATGGCCACTCCTTTTTCTGTACTTAGTTGCTTTTTTCTTGCCATAATACAAATTCTAAAAGTCTATTCAGTAGGACTATCAGCTGTGTGTCCACCTGACCTCTGCACAACACAACTGATGGTGCCAACCCCATTTATAAGGCAAGAAATCACACTTATTAAACCTGACAGGGCACACCTGTGAAGTGAAAAATATTTCAGGTGACTACCTCTTGAAGCTCATCAAGAGAATACCAAGGGTGTGCAAAGCAGTAATCAAAGCAAAAGGCTGCTACTATGAAGAATCTACAATATGACATATTTTCAGTTGTTTCACACTTTTTTTTGTTGTGTATATAATTCCACATGTGTTAATTCACAGCTTTCATGCCTTCAGTGTGACTCTACAATTTTCCTAGTCATGAAAATAAAATAAAAATTCTTTGAATGAGAAGGTGTGTCCAAACTTTTGGTCTGTAGTGTACGTTGCTTTTAAAGTTTGAAGATTTTGAACAGCGTTAGTGTAACAAGCTCACAAATGTGCCACTCCTTTTTCCCCCCGCACATTTTTCACTCGAGTTTTTCGAAAATTGAATGCATAAATCGATGGCTCAAGCTAAATGAAGCGATAAGACACAGGATATGACTACATAGGAATGTGGAGGTGGCTAAAAAAAAAAGCTGTGTTGCCAAGGAAATACAAAAGTGCAGATTCTTCCAAAAATTACATTGACCTGGTCGTCACTCCTAGGCGACGAAAGCATAAAATGGTTGCTATGGAGATAAAACCAAACCAGGGCAGAGGGCGAGAGTGCCTGCGGGCCATACAACACAGCTGAAGGCTGTAACTTTCTTTCTAAGCTCCCTAAACTCTTCTTCTCTTTGTGTGGTAACAACTGATACTAACATGAAGTGACTAACAGACTTTAAATAGGCAAACTGACTTTTAACACGTTTGAGGAAACTTTTGACATTAATTGAAAAAACATACCTTGATGTCAAAAAAATCATCATGTCATGTATGTAGGTCTACACAATAAATCACAAATTTATCTTTATCGCGATTTTAAGCTGGGCAATATGCATATTGCAAAAGTCTGTGACATTTGTGATAAGTGGTTATCTTAAATGTGCCAAAACCATTTTATGACAGCCTGAAGTATTTAACGAATCAAATAAATCCCTTTATTTATCTGACCAATTGGATGGATTCCTTAGGATAATTAACCAATCAAATGGAGCCCTCTCATGTTTGATCCTCGCCTCCAATGTAGACGAGGGTTATTTGGAGTATAATTTAAGTTGTGTTGACGCTTATTTAAATTAAACTGTTGCAGAGAAATGGAAATAATGTATGTAGTTGTTTTGCTATTTGTTCATGTATCGCAAGTCATATTGTCATCACAATATTGATCACTAATATGGCAAATCGCTAGATTTCTTCATATTGTGCAGCCCTAATGTCATGTTTTCTTAAGGTAACATCTTTTTGTCCTAAATAATTTTGTTGAACAAGTACTTTAAAAGCAATGTGTGAATTATTTAGTGGATTTTCATTCAACTTCTAGTGCTTTATTACTTTAGTCAAACAAACTATGTTTGTTTTAAAGAGAGGGGCCAACAATTTTACCCACGTGCAAAAAATGATTACAAATTAGTTTTGCTGAGGTTAAATTTAAAACATCAAATAAGCTGTTGGGCTGTTTAAGTAGTTCTCTTTTTCATGTGCCTATAATTCAATAATTTAAAGCTGTAAGTTTTTCTGCTTTCTGAGCTCGAAAAGGTACATTTTCCAGAAAAAATAGTGCGCATGCGCTGTTCAGTCATCTGACGCGCGCGCTGTGGACACTTCGCAGCAACGTTGTGTCGAGGGCCACCGTGTCTCTCAACGTATACCCACTTCCAGCTCCCGCGACTGTTCAGTTGTTCGCTCCACGGACACTTGCGAACCCTCAGAACCTGAGGTTCGGGGAGAATTCTCCTGAAATGCCACCAGCGGCTTGAGAGCTCCGCTTGTTTCGGTCGCTCGGTGGCTCCTGGGAGAGGAGAAGGACGAGGAGGCGGGGGGCGATGCCATGAAAATCAGAGCAGGCGAGTGACTGAGAGACCGCTGCTCCTCGCTAAAATCAAGGAGACGGTGAAGGCGGCGGGGATGCTGAGCGATGGATACGAGCGGGAGAAGCCACGTTAGGTAGCGGTTACGAGGACTCGGAGGGAGCTCGACGTCTCTCGCACAACTTTGGTCGCCGGCGCCGGAGCTCGAGTCGAAGAAGGATGGATTTCAGCCGGCTCCGGAGGATCATCACCAGATACGTGAGGGCCACCGTCTGTCAACACTCGTCTGTGTGTCGCTCTGAGATGTGTCAACAACAGGAGATTGGGCTGTTTCTGGGTTTGACCTGTGTGGCAAATAGATTTTTGAACGCTACTCGGACATGGGGAGGGGGGGGGGGTATTGTTGGTGGTGGGGGGTTGTCCATTTGGCAGTTGTCTAGCTTTGGCAGCCAGTTGAGTGCTTTGACTGTATATTTGTGCAGTTGAATGGAGAAGGTACTAGGGTCTACATCATGCAGGAGAGACCGCTGAATGTGTGAAAGCGGAGTGAACCCACCCAGCTGGTCCATAAGGGACCCACCCGCGCACAAACTACCCTCATGGCTTTCAGACGCACCGCTCTGCAGAGGGCATAAATTCCAATTAGGGCTCAGAGAAGAGAAGAGAAGGCCTGCAGAGACTCTGTTCTGTTCTGTATTGCAGCGCAGGAAGAAAACTGCTGTTTTCTGGTCAAAAAGTCCAATGTGGGTTAATAATTTCTAACCATTGAGAACCAAGTTTGTGTGGAGGCAGGAAATGCCCATACAGTGATGTTCAGTTGGAACTTCATTGGTTGCTCATGTTCAATTGGGTCTCTACCATCAGCGTACTATCTGCTTGAACAGATAACAGCTTGTTGGTGGGTGGCTGAATTGGAGTAACAAAGTGTCTTTAAGAAACATTTGTGTCAGATCTGGTGAAGCTTTCAGCAAATCAACACTTTGTAGATGGACCGGATCCTGACTCGGTTGTTGTAAAGGTTATCAATCCTCCCTTTTTTTTTTTTAAACAAGTTGGTGTTTACATATGTGTGCAATTCGATCTATATGTTCAGCACAGCTAATATCATAGCAAATTTTGAGTGGAGGAGAAGAAAGTGGATGTTGGGTACTGATTATGCCTCTCATCTTACCTCCATTTACTCCAGGGGTCGGCAACCTTTTTTACTCAAAGAGCCATTTGGGACCGCTTCTAATAAAAAAGAAAGCACCCGGAGCCACAACCCGTTTTGACATCATCATATATATTATGCATGTATTTTTATATCAAGGGTGCTCAAGGACATGAGTGTAGATCGCGGGCCAGAAAAGATAAAAAAAAAAAAAAAAGTACTTATTTAAAATCCACCAAAGTCCTCACTGAGAAGTACGGGACTTGATTGACATGTAGATTGGCCAGTCGGACATCGTCTGAAGCATACGTCGCTGCAAATGCACATGGTGTTCTTTAAAGGATGATACCGCGGCCGCGTGTGGGAGGAGCTACTGGTTCTGGTATGATCGCTGCATGGAGCGATGTGTTTATCAATGCATGGTAGACACTGAGAATGTGGAGAGATCAGGTTTATTATTTTGAAGAGTTCTACTTGGTAATCACGTTTCCATGTTTGGGTTTATAAAATCATCCCAGGGAAAGTCTCAGCTTCAACTCCCGCAGGGAAAGCTGCGTCTGAATCTGACGCCCATGTTTGCATCTCTCTGTCAGAGTTTGAAGCCAAAGCCCCTCCCCCGCCTCTTTACCTGCTTTTTCTCTCTACCTGTTCACCTGTTCATATCCTCTGCAGCTGAGAGTTGTTTCCCCCGCGCTCAGTGTGTCCCACACAGAGAGCGCAAAATACGATAGTCGGGGCGCTCCAGCGCAGCACAAGGATGAAAGAGCCGGATGCAGGTTATAGCGGGGATAGAGCGGGTTAAGCAAATGAATGGAAGAAGGCGGCCCGCTGAAGAAATATTCAATATTGTACACATTTTATTATTAGTCTGAACAACCTTTTTTTTGAAAAATCTTTTATTTTATCAGTCCAGTACGAAAAAAACATCAACAAAAGCTGTGTTGGGCGGTTTTTGGCTGGGTCTGGCGGTTTTCAGATGACTTTTCGGCTGGAAAACTGTGACTATCTGGCAACACTGGCGCGAATTCTCTGTCATCAGCGAGTTGCTCTCTGCCTCGCGGCACGTCAAGTTCCCAGCAGAAGATCGGAGTGTTTATTGAAGCTGCCCAGCGTGCCTCTCCCTGCCACAGCTCTGCAGTTCTCGCCCGATAAATACGAGCTCATTACGAAGCTTTTTTTTTACGTGGCTCGCGCTTCGTACGGAGCCATCAGCGCCTTTGAAATGCCATGAAAAATGAACAAACTAAAATAAAATTTAATTATTATAAAATACTCATTATTTTCAAAAGTCACAAGGAGCCACAACAGATGGATGAAAGAGCCACATGTGGCTCCGGAGCCATGGGTTGCTGACCCCTGATTTACTCAAAAACATTTACCTCTTAACTTATTTTAGAGTAATTTTTTTGGGGGGGATTTATTAGTTTTCAATGGGTTTTACTTATGTTTACTTGACCATTTTTCTGGTCCTTTAACGCTTACCAGAAATGTTGCCAGCGACCATATCTCTTTGACCTTTTGTGATCCAAGTGAATCAACTGATTCTAGCATGGAAAAAGCGGCTTTGCATGTCTGCTGTGCACCGATATGCAACACTTTGCTTATGTAAAGTGAAGTGTTGGATAACTGTGCAAAGCATGCCCGCCCCCTACAGTTGGATGAGGCTTGGTGCGAAATCTCAAAGCGGTGTAAATTTTCTTTTACAGCTCTACTCCGATGCATGGTGTCATATAATTACATCCAGGCACAAACGGCAATTATTGAAATGTTCTCCATAATGAATTTTCAAACGGTTGGCACTCATCAAAACAACTCAGATGCTATTTAAGTGCAGACTTTCAGCTTTTATTCCATGGGTTGAACAAAAAGATTGCATAAAAATGTGAAAAACTAAAGCATTTTTTGAACACAATCCCTTCATTTCATGGGCTCGTAAGTAATTGGACAATTGACTTCCATGCTATTGCATGGGCAGGTGTCTGCAATTCCCATGTTATGTCATTATGAGTGAAGCAGATAAAAGGCCTGGAGTTGATTAGAGGACTCGTGCTTGATATGGAAAATTTTGCTGTGAACAGACAACATGCGGTCAAAGGAGCTCTCCATGCAGGTGAAAGGAGCCATCATTAAGCTGATAAAACAGAAAAAAAAACCATGCGAGAATTTGCTACAGTATTAGGAGTAGCTAAATAAACAGTGTGGTGCATCCTGAGAAAGAAAGAAAGAAAGCGCTGGTGAACTCAGCAATGCAAAAAGACCTGGACGTCCACGGAAGACAACAGTGGTGGATGATCGCAGAATCCTTTCCATGGTGAAGAGGAACCCGTTCACAACAGCCAACCAAGTGAACAACACTCTCCAGGAGGTAGGCGTATCAATATCCAAGTCTACCATAAAAAGAAGACTGCATGAAAGTAGATACAGAGGGTACACTGCAAGATGCAAGCCTCTCATAAGCCTCAAGAATAAGAAGGCTAGATTGGACTTTGCTAAAAAGCATCTCAAAAAGCCGTGGAGAATCTCATGATCCAAAGCACACTACATCATCAGTAAAACACTGTGGAGGCAGTGTGATGGCCTGGGCGTGCATGGCTGCTAGTGGCACTGGGACACTAGTCTTTATTGATGACGTGACAGAGGACAGAAGCAGCCCAATGAATTCTGAGGTGTTCAGAGACATGCTTGCGCAGATCCAGGTGAATGTAGCCAAAATGATTGGGTGGCGTTTCATAATACAGATGGACAACGACCCAAAACATACAGCCAAAGCAACTCAGGAGTTTATTAAAGCAAAGAAGTGGAATTCTTGAATGGCCAGGGCAGTCACCTAATCTTAACCCAATTGAGCATGCATTTCACTTGTTGACTAAACTTCAGACAGAAAGGCCCACAAACAAACAGCAACACAAGCCGCTGCAGTAAAGGCCTGGCAGAGCATTCAGAAGGAGAAAACCCAGCATCTGGTGATGTCCATGAGTTCAAGAGTCCAGGCTGTCATTGCCAACAAAGGGTTTTCGACCAAATATTAGTATTAACCATTTTGTTTTCAGTTATTTCATTTGTCCATTTACTTACCAGCCCATGACGTGAAGGGATTGTGTTTAAAAAAAATGCTTTAGTTTTTCACATTTTTATGCAATCTTTTTGTTCAACCCATGGAATAAAAGCTGAAAGTCTGCACTTCAATGGCATCTGAGTTGTTTTATTTAAAAGCCACTATGGTAATTTACAGAAACAAAATTAGAAAAAATATGTCTCTGTCCAAATATTTATGGTCCTGACAGTAGATATATAGCCTCTTCATTGGAACTAGACACATAGAGAAAGGTTTGCTCCCCATAAGGTCACAGCTGAAATGTCGCCCAACTCAACTGAATTATTAAATGTACTTTATCCATTAAATAATGCACTCATGTCTCAGTCACGTCTACTTTAAACCAAGGGGGCAAATTTGAGGCATTTTGAATGGTGCAAGTTGACTGAGTGCGTCATGTGGTGCATATGCCACATTTGTCTGCTGACTCATTCCTTTGTGTGCCAATAGGTTTCTGGTCAAAGCAGTGATGGAGTGATGCCATTGGCTGACACAACTCACGACAACTGTGTGAAATACTCCGGTGGAGTACTTTATAGTGAGATGGCCAAAATGAAATAGAGTTCATGCCAGGTTTTAAAAGCTGGAGCAAACCGTAGACAAGAATACACCGGATAGGCAATCTCTGATATCACCCATTGGATTCTGTATGGCAGAAAGCCAAATAAAGCCAAAGAAATTTGCCCTAAAATTAAATCAATACAGTTGATATTTAAAAAAAATACAACTCGACAGTTGTTTTTTGGAATATGGAAATTGGAAGTAAGGAAAAATCCTTAAAACCAAACTATTAATATATTTATTGTTCTGTGTAACAAATAGACTTTTCAATAGAAATAAAAAAAAACTGTCTATTTCTTTATTTTCACAAAAGATGTTATACATAACAAAGAGATCTGAAGTGGTGACTGACAGCACTACTGAGATTCTTAAACTGCTATTATGAATTGCACTTAATGGTTAGAAAGGAGGCTGAGTTGTTCTGTGAAATATAATACTTAATGCTATTTAAGAACAAACGGTAAATGGTGTTGGTCCTTGTATTTACATTACTGCTATGGTCTACAAATGGTCTATTTCTGACATCTTGACCTCACGTTAAAGGGCCATGATGGGTAGAGAGTGGCTGGACGGGACACAAACCTATCAAGTCTGGGTTTCTGCCAGACTTGTCTTCATAGAAACTGTCTTGTGTTTTGTTCATGACTTCAAGGACTTTTGTCTTTGTGTAGCATGGTGCCGTTTATACTAGAAACAACTTTTTGACATGTATTGCAAATGGACAACGCATAATAGTTGATGGTGTTTTTGAGTGTGAATTGCAGTGACGGGGGAGAATGAGACAGGATAGGGAGGGAAGAGTAAAAGTAGCACAGCTGGATTAAAGACTTACATAACTGTTGGATCACAGGGAGTCTAGAGAGAGAAACCTGGGATGTAAAATGAATACAAATGTTGTCAGTTCAAGGTATTCTCAAATTCAACCTTTGTTTTTATCTCAGATGTTTTGGTGAATTTTGTCATTACAGTTTGTGCACGTTACGAAGAGGCTGAAACACTAACATTTTTATGTCTAGACCAGGGGTGTCAAATTCTAAAAATTGCTAAATTTAAGCATTGAAGTAGAGTCACGGGCCAAACTCAATATTTATTGAAAAATTAACTGCATCTTATAGGAAATGTTTAACCTTTTCATATATTGTCTTCTTATGTTATATTCTTTTGTTACAGCCAGGTTAGCCCCGCACACAAGACAAACACATCTGTCCTTTATATTTGGTAACAGATAATCGGCCTCCCACCTGTCTTGAAAGCTCCTGTTGTCCATCTTACGTTTGGCTATTTTTGTGGAGGTGCAATTAATTTGTCCGATGCGACTGGAGCATGGTTGTCAATAACTGTCAACAGAAAAAAGGCCTGCTCACCAACATACGAGCAAGGCATTGTGGGATTTGTAGTATTAGTGGTACAGTGTACCGCGGGCCAGCTCTAATGCACTTTTAAATTATCTCGCAATCTCGAATACATTTAAGGCCAAACGTGGCCTGAGTTTAACACATGTGGTCTAGACCAAATTAATGGTAAATGTATGCCCTTTTGTACCTTCAGGGATTTTTGCTATAATTTACATTTGATAGAACACATATTTCCCTCACAATATCTGTTCCCTCATCTTTTCTGTTTTCTGTCTTTTTTCATATTTTGTCTTGAAAAAGATTATAATTTCATCATTTTTCTGTCAAATCCAATCTTGAACATCAAACCTTCAGTCTATAATGAAATCTCAGTACATTCTTGTTTCTATGGAAAAAAGCTGCACTATAGAAAACATACCATCTTGTTGCTATAGTGATCAATAGGTAGAAGCAACTAGGTTCTTCCTTTTAAACTGATCAAGGTCTGAAAGTCTCCATTTTGTGTAAATTGCGAAAAGAAAATTTCCTATTGTTAGTTTTGACCAATTACTTTGATAGTATTCAAGCATATTTATTTGCAAGGTTAATCAGTAAATGTTTGCTTACCAGAGAAAAATGAAAATGTTCAGACTAAAAGCTTTTAAAGCAGTAAATCTCAATGATTTATGCTCATCTGCGCCTGCTTCACCACTATTTGAATTAAGAAATACCAAGAAATGCAGTTTTAATCTTAAATTCTTTATATATGTCCCTCATCATGAGAAAAATGCTACCAGAACATGTAAAAAAACACACCAAAAATGCTATTTTCATTGGAGTGGGTCTTTAAGGGTGTGAACAGGTGTCTATTATATAGATAACCAGTTCAAACTACTGACATTAATACAGGTTACAAGTGGAGGATAATAGAGTTTCTGAAAAAAGTAACAGGTCTGTGAGGGATAGCATTGTTTCTTGATTTTAGGAAATAAATGTTAAGTTTCTGCACTATTATACAAATCATTTCTGCGATTTCCTGGATTCCTTTTTTTTCTCTTAATTTTCTATGTCTCACTGTTGAAGTTTTTACCTATGATGAACAGTACATATCCTTTTAATATCTATCAGGCAGGACATCTTACAGAATCAGTGACTTTTTTGCTTTACTGATTATATCTAATAAAATATTAATACATCCTGTGCTGACTTATGGGATCCATTGAAATCTTACTTGTTTCAAGGTAATTTAATCAGTGTGTGGCTAAGAAAACTGTGGTGAACATGTCGAGCTCTCCTGCAGTGCAGCATGGCAGGTCAGTGAAGGAAGTCCACGGCAGGGTTGTTTAATCAGGCCAGTTAATGGCGTATATCTTTTATTACATCTCTATTAAAGGAATTTATCTACATCATTGCAATTGAAGATGCATGCATCAAAATGGGTTTAAAATTTTGCCAAGTAACGCTTCTGCAAGTGTGCGCATATAAATATGCAATAGCATAGCTGTAACTACTTCCATGGTTGTTTCTTTATAGTGGCATTTTCCATTCTAGAAACAGCAAGCCCTCTGCAATTCTCTTTGTGAACTCAGAATTCACAAAGAAAAATACTGTGGAGCCTGCATCCCAGTGCTGATGGGAACATAAAAGGAGAAGCTGCAGTGTTGGGATATTTGGTGGTTTACGAATCCATTGTGCCACTGCTGATGATTGATGATGTAATGCCAGTCTTTTGTCAATAAAGATAAAACCTTCATCTCCCAAGACTAACCAGCAAACCGCATAGTTTGATGGAGTGGTTGAGTTAAAAGGGATCGTTGGAGCGCAGGTTTTTATGGATTAGTAAAAAATAGTGATCTGATTACTACATACAACAAATGCTGTAAATAAAAATTTTTCATGGTTTGATAGTCACAGCTAAATGAATGGTAGGTTGGGAACAATGAGCAGCAAATAATGATATCTGAACATGTAAAGGAAGATGTGCTACGGAAACAAAATGTCTAAAGAGAAGTGTCTTTAGAAGAGCAATTGGTGGTCAATGGTCGATGTGATGTGTGAATTGTAGATAAAAGGAAGTTAATGCATTTAAGGTTTAAATAAACACTAGTTTTTCCTCTCTCTTTTTTTCTTTATTATTGTTTTAATGAAATTTTGTTTGTTGTGGTCTTGTTTTTCAGCCTGCCTTCTCATTTTTCTATTTTACAGTGACTCTAAGGGTCATGTTGCCCATGAATGTTTTGGATGGGTCTCCAATTTGCTGCCACTGTTGGCCACATGTCTATTTTTATTCCACTGTCAAGTGCCTGTTGAGTAACAGACGATAAGTTTAGATCTATGAGTCTGACTCTTTCCTATGGACCAACTAGTTCTATCTTTACCAAAGTAAAGCTTTCAGTTTAAAAACAGAATGTCTGTTTGCTGCTCTTGCTTGTTAATCACTTTCTTGTTGCTATTGTTATGCATTATAACGGGTAGGAAAAAATCAGAAATGAAAAAATATTCACAAGCAGCAGAGCATCCAAATCAGAACAACGTAGTAAAGAACAGTATTTACAACAGGAAAAACAATAGACTACAGTTGTGTTGGGTTTTAACCCTTTAACACCGGAGCTTGAGCTCCATCATTTACATTCTGTGGACTACCTAACTCTACCGCAATTAAACTTATTCCAGCTGATTCTGAAGCTGAAAAAACAGCTGTGCACTAATATGCAACACTTAACTGTAGTTAAGTGCTTACAAAATCAATTTTAATTGATATTTTGGATATTTAATTACCGATATCCAACACAAGTGTTGCATATCAGTCCAAAGCCACTTTTCTCTGCCACATTGATTATGTAAGCACTTCACTACAGTAAAGTGTTACATATTAGTGCAAGGCTGCTTTTCTCCACTTCAAAATCTGCTCATTCACGTTGATGGCGTAAACTAGGGGGGGTCAGACAACAGGTATAGATGGCCACCTCCTTCTGGTTTTTCAGAAATCCAGCCTTATCTGCTGCTGATTACCAGGATCAGGTGTTTTTAGCCAATGAGAAGCTACAATGGCACATTTGTCGGAAAATAACATAGATGAGAGTTTATTCGCATTTCTACATGTGAAACAAGTACATTGGATTTTTCTTCGGCAGCTCTCGCGTCAGGGTGAATTACAGAAGGACAACAGAAAATGACAACAAAAACTAACAAGATTCGTGAATAAAAATGAGGGCCAGAATTTAAGAAAAGAGAAGAGTAAAAAAATATGAATGATGCAGTCGTATCCACACGTTATTGCAGTGTCTCAACCTTTTTATTATTGCACTGTTCTCGTCATGTTTGTGAGATATACAGTAGTGGTTTTTAAGTGTTCATTGTTCATTGCGCTTCATGTCCCAGGTGGTTAGCATTCATTTTAGTTCTTACAGATTAAAAAAAGTTTAAATAGATTGAATAAATAAATTGTGTTCCAGGGGGGAATATTCCTGTTGCTGTGTTGTGTTGTTCAGTTCAGTCTCACCTCCTTATGTTCTGTGCTAAAATTCTGACCACAGCTGGGAAGAAGCTGTCGTGAAAGCATGTGGTGTGTGTTTGAAAACTTTCAGGCCTGCAGTGTCTGAGGTTGTGGCCTGAGTCCACACACTGGATCAGTGCATGGGCAGGGTGGTGACTGTCCCTGATGATCTTCACTGCTCTCCTGTTGTTTCATCGTTTATAGATGGTCTCGGTGAATGGAAGATTGCACCCAATGATTTTTTTACACCTGTGTTGATGACCCTTTGCAGCATCTTCTTCTCTTTCATGGTGGTGTTTCTAAACCAAGCTGTCAGTCCGCTTGTGAGGATGCTTTCAACAAGCCCCCTGTAGGCTTGGGTGAGGGTCTGGCACTTGAGTCCTGCCTTCTTCAGAAGCCTGATGAAGTACAGCCTCTGCTGGGCCTTCTTCGCTGTGGCAACAGTGTTTCTTTCCTAGCTGAGGCTATCTGTGATATTCAGATGAAGAAACCTGTGACAGTTGGTCTGCTCCACCCGTTGATGGTGAATGGCTGCTGTAGTGGGGGTTTCCTTCTGTAATCCACAATTATTTATTTCGTTTTCTATCTTAGATGTTCGTCTCCTATGTCGACGAGGGTCATTTAGAGTATAATTTTAAACTGTTGCAATGAAAGGGGAATTATGTTTTTGGTTGGTAGACTGCCTTGGTAAGGCATTGAAAGAAGCATTTCAAGTTCCTGGAGTGGCCTAACCAATGTCTAGATCTCAACCACACAGAAAATCTTTGGAGGGAGTTTAAAGTCTGTGTCACCCAGCAACAGCCCCAGAACATACTGCTATAGAGGAGATCTGCATGGAGGAATGGGCCAAAATACCAGCAGCAGGTTGTGAAAACCTTGTGAAGACTTACAGAAAATATTTGACTGCTGTCATTGCCGGCAAAGGGTTTATAACGTATTATATTGAGGTAGGGTTGGGCGATGTCCCTAAAATTGGCAGTTGATGATGTTTGCAGTAAACCATCGGGATGGACGATGATATCGGCGGGGGGGGGGGGGTATTTTTAATTTCTCTTTATTATATAATTATTATTCGTTATTTTACTTTATTACTGCATTCATTTTATTTCCCAACTAATGGCTCATCCGCGATGATCCAGTATAAACTAAGGGAAGTGACTAACAAAAAATAACAAAGTAGAAAAGAAGTAGTCCGCTCCTGTACTTGATTAGTCAAGTGGACCGGTAGACCGAGCGACCGTGTCTCTGAGCAGAGCAGTCAGACTTTGTGTTGGAGGGGAAGGGAGGATGCTTTGTTACGTGTGCGCTATGTGTGGGAGACTTCAGACTGTGATGTCCGGGCAGAGCTCGGACCGTCAGCTCACACAGCAGCTTTGGGCCGGTGTTTGAGCTTTTCAAAGCAGAAATGTTGCTCAGTCCTTAGAAACCTTTCAAGCAATCACTTGGATTTGTGTTTCCAGTCGTGTCCCGACAAAATAATGGCTGATATTATTCCCACATATTTACGTTCAGCTAAGCTGCAGATTGCAGCATTTTCCGCATTAATTTATGTTCATCAAAGGCTAAATTTTGTTAGCCAGTGTTAGCTTCTCTTAGCCCTGGCTTTTTCTGGCTCCGTTCTTCAACAGAAAAAGCACTGACCACACGGATTAAAATTAAAATGATGAGCGAACAGGCGCTTCATAATAACCATAACGATAATAAAAGCATGTTTAGAAGATAATCTCATATATTACAGAGCTGCCAGATATCTAGGTATGTAGCCTCTCAGCGGAACTCATTTCCTCTTCTGGTATTTCAAACACTACTGCGCATGTGCGAAGGATTTACCGACCGAAAGTGTGACCCATGTGAACGTTTGTTATAATCGGAAAAAGTTTTCCTGTGCCCATGTACACGGTTGAATTCTAATCCGACCATTGATCCGATCAAGATATTTTGCACATGTAACCGCGGCTTATGGTGTCGACTCGCAGCGTGGCGGAGTGTTGCATCACTGTGGTGTCTCTCCATCCTGATGTCAGTCAGCCATCACGATGGACGATGGACCCTATATTGAGCTGAACTTTTGTTATTGACCAAATACCAATTTTCCTCCATAATTTACAAATATATTCTTTAAAAATCTGACAATTTGATTTTCTGAATTTTTTTCTCATTTTGTCTCTCACAGATGAGGTATACTAATGATGAAAATTGCAGGCCTCTCTCCTCTTTTTAAATGGGAGCACTTGCACAATTGGTGGCTGACTTAATACTTTTTTGCCCCACTGTAGATACACCAATGAACCTGCACTTTATTTCAGCCTGTCTGACTTGATAATTTCTAATTAATATTTTTTTTAAACAAGTATACTTTTAAAATGTTTAATCTGATAAAGATCAGTTGGACATTCAGAGCATTAGTGGTCTAGAAACGATCCAGACTTCATGAAGATTCTAAAGGCAACAGAATTAAAGTGCAAGGAAATCTTAGTTAAACTGTGCCTTCTGTAAAATTTATTTGTCCATTTTTTTCTCAGTGTGTTGGAGAGGAGAACTGGGTAGGGAATCGAACGGTCCATATTGGACATAAAGAACCCCCTTCATGTGCTGAGGCGTATATGCCTCAGGATTATCCTGATAACCGCATCGTCTCCTCCAAGGTAAGTGAGCCTAAGCGGATCCGTTTATGACCACAGAACATTTCATGACTTTGAAAGACAACCCAACTTTCTAGCTTTGCTTGTCAAGCTTTAAAGTAAGTTGTTTCTTTGCCAAAAAAATGTTGTTGTTTTTTTAAGTGTTTGCTGTTGTCTTCAATTGTGTCTGAACAGTCTCTTTTGCTTTCTCTCTTTCCCAAAGTACACTTTTTGGAACTTCATCCCAAAAAATCTTTTTGAGCAGTTCCGGAGAATTGCCAACTTCTACTTCTTGGTGATATTTTTGATCCAAGTAAGTTTTCTATTCACGTTTGAAACATCTGTACAATTTAATCATAGTGTATTATTTTTAAAATAGCTACTGCATTACATTCAAAACCCTGGAAACTATCGTCTGGCCACACAACCTCTTCTTGGAGTTGAAGCTTAGCTGGTTTCCCACCAATTATTTTTTATTTTTTATTTTACCTTTATTTTACCACAAAGTCCCATGGCGATAAGATCTCTTTTTCAAGGGAGACCTGGACTGAAAGGCACCATCACAATAATGTTCTGCTAATGTAGTCCTGGAGTTAAGTATTTACTCAGTATAGTACCCACTATCAAATCCCCTGTAGGAGTTATATCACTGTAGCAACCTCTGTATTGGCAAATAGTTTAAAGACAAATGAAATAGTTTTGGTTTTAGTTCTCATCACGTTTGCATTGCAGTCTCTCATCTTGTCTATGAAGACTCATTCATCCAGGTAGATTACATCACAGAAATTGGTTTAAAGGTTGTCATCTGGACTTAGTTTTTAAAGTTGAAGATGTCTCTTGACGTCTTCAACTTTAAAAACCAAGACCAGATGACAGCTTTAAACCCACTACTGTGAAGTCTCTCATCCTATTTATTTTGTTTTTGATAATAAACATTTTGAATTTAAACAAATGTAAAGAGGGATGCTGCATTGTTATTGGATAAACCATTCTTTAAATACATAGCAACACCCTTTTATGATGTAAGATAACTGACAAATTGGTCCTTTATCGCAGCGCTGTAATTTGAACTGACCAATATCCCCCAACAGCTTCTGATGAGTACGTGCCTTCAGTCTGCTGCTGACATTTTTTAACCTTTTTATTACTGGCTGACTGACTTTGAAAATACACGATGATGATGATGATGATGATGATGATGATGATGATGATTATATTTTATTTCGGACATATACTTTAGAAGTAAAAGCAGTACAAGAAAAAAAAAGAAATATCCAAAAGATAGTGAGGAGAAGTAAGAGCCTTATAAATTCTCACCCCCATGCCCTAGACCAAATTAATTACCACATCCAGCATGCCCACTATCTGTTAATGGTCCTGTTCCCTTTTTAATGTAGTTTCAGATACAAATATAGATACATGCACATAAGAAACAAACACACCTGAAAACATTCAACACGCATTTGTCATGTATAAACACTCATTTGGTTCCATTTAAATCTTATTTTCCAACATGATTGAATGATTTGCAATGATTCAAATTTATATTCAAAAATAGTTACAGATATACCATGTTGTGTTTTGTATATGTATATATCTATCTGTAATCATATTCTGTTTTTACATTAATATAATGAGAACATTAACAATGTTTTACCTGGACTGATACTTTCTGATGTTACTCTGAACCGTAAAATTAAATCTTGTTAACAAAGTGAATAGTTCACTCTGCAAACTCATCAATGTTCTAAATATTGGCAATTGGACAATAAGAAATAAAGTAAGTGAAGCAAATCAAAGGAGCTTTGTTGAATCCATCCACCTGTCAGTAAAAAAACACATCCCTAAAAATAGGCAAAACAGCAAGTAACCAAAAAAAAAAACAATAATAAACATAGGGTTTTTACATCAAGCTGTAAATACACTTATTTTGGTGTAGAGTTGGGCATTTTAACATGAGATTTGAAGAAAAAATCCTTTATTTGAAACCATTCCCTAGTGGTCTTTTGTAGAATTGCAGCATTTAATACTGGCAGATGGCTTTAGGTTCAGGAATGGAATGTGGGGTGTTGGTGAATTCATTGGGTAGTGTTTATCAATTGTACAGAGGGAAATCAAAAGCAGCAGAAAGTTTCTTAAGTTTTAAAGATCAAATATTACTAGAATTGCAGTTTCTTCTCTTATTTAGAATCGTTCAGTTCTGCAATTTTAAACTGATCTTACTTGACAATCTCCCCCTTCTCCTGTCTGTTGCTCTTTCAATTCTGTTAACGCCCCCCTATCTTCATCGTTCTTTTTTTCTTGCAGCTCATCATTGACACTCCCACCAGTCCAATCACCAGCGGTCTGCCCCTCTTCTTTGTCATCACGGTCACAGCCATAAAGCAGGTAAAACATAAACACATCCGATGAGTCTTGTGCACCTTGATTTGCCTCAAACAACCTATCAATCCAGCCTATTTCCAGAGTAAACACGTGCTTCAGCTGACTAGCTCAATTATTTGTACATAAACATTCCTCTCACAGTGAGAGGACATGTCATTGAATATGTCTGGTGATGTGAGAAATGTGATAATGAATGCTCCCTTCTGTTAATCACTTCAGGGTCCTGTTCCCCTCCTCTGTGTTGCCGAACAGAGAGCTGTTGTACTATCAAAGCTGGAATGAACACTCAAGCTTTACAGAGACATAAATCCAAACTATGAGGGGTCACCTTCAAATGTCGAAAAGAGCTTAGTTAGCAAGCAAAGGGAGTGTCATGCTAATTAATGAACTCGTTTGACCAGAACCTCCCATTTAGTTTGCTCTATGCCCCCGCCCCCAAAATCCAAAGTAAACACTCATACACTGCATTTTCCTTCATATTCTCTTCACAGTGAAGTTAATTGTCTGTTTTCTGCTGCAACACTCAGGGCTATGAGGACTGGCTGAGACACAAAGCGGACTGCTCCTTAAACGAGTGTCCAGTGGACGTTGTGGAACAGGGGAAAGTGGTGAGGACGCAAAGTCACAAGCTACGGGTAAGAATGGCCTCATTAGAGCAGCACAGTACCTGAGGCCACAAAGTAACACTGCTGCATTGCTCACTTTTTTTATAAATGTCCCTTCGACTTCTCCCCTTTTTTTCCCTGCAGTGCTCTATAACTTTTCCTCTCTGGGCTCTCTTCTGCCTTTCTTGCCAATTATTTGCCCTGAAACTGCACTAGAACGTCCTCTAGTGCTCCGCAAAAGAGAACGAACAAGGGCGATGTGCTTCATGATACGTCTGGCATCTTGCACTGATTTTCTTTTATGTCATTCTGATGGGATAGCAGGAGTTTTTTAGTTTTTCTCTCATTCACTAAGGGACAACTATTTGAATGCCACGTGAACAAATGAATATTGAGGACGTTTTCCTTCTTTCATCTCTTGCTTAATCAGAACTGTAGTTACACTGAAAATCTTGTGTAATCTGTCAGTTACTTACTTTTATCATCTGATTAAAACTAAATTGTGTAATAGTCCCTCGTTTATCTCAAATGTTACGTTCTAAAAAAAATTTGCATAGTTGTCATCTTTTAATTTTTACAACCATTATAGGTGTTCTATGGCTGTAAAACTCCTCACTACACACTTGATAGACTTTTCTCCGACAGACATGAACATTTTCACACTTTTCTCTCTTGTTTAAACTCTCAAAGTTCAAATCTTCATAAAAAAATTAATCCAGTATTGAAAAATGAAAACAAAGATCTGCAGAGATTTATGTAAAAATGGCAAACTGAACGTATTCTGTTCAAGAGTATGAAGGTACGAAGGAAAATGGTCAATAGCCAATCAGGATCTAGAACGCGATGTGCTACAATAAAAGAAACTGCATATTAGTGCAGAATCAATGTTCAAATATTAATTTGAAATACAAAAATTGGACAAGACTTTTAATGGATGGACTCTAGCCATTTACCATCTACCAATCTATCTAGTAGCTGCCAATTTTCCTGGCAGGAAGGGCATCAGGCATAAAATCTCTGCCAAGCCACCTGTGCAAATCAGTGAAAGCTGATTCGCTGTAGCGACCCCTGAGGGGATACACCGAAAAGGTAAACAACAACAACATACAAGTCGCACCTGAGTAGAAGTCACTCCCCTGGCCAAACTATGCACAGTATATGCAGAGTATATAGTCCAGTTTATAGCTCCAAAAAATAGGCTAATTAAAACGGCTTTGTAGCGATGGCAAAATGAATGACATTACTCTGTTACTTAACTTATGACGCCGTTAGTAATGCAGTTATACTTAAATGGCATCACTACCAACATGTGTAATAACAAGACCAAGAAAAATTGCTAGTAACGGCATCAAGAGAATGAATTTCCTATTTATTAATTATGGTTGCTTTTAGTCATTGCTTTCTAGACGTCACTGATGGGTTACCAAAGCTAATTTAAGAATGGTTTTTTTTCTGTATTTGTCTCAGTCTCCCTAGTTTTATTCACCTTTTTTGTATCATTTATATCAGGTAATTTTGGGAGACACAAGTTTTTCCCCTCATTTAGATTTTTTGAATTTTATTTACTTTGCTCAAACAGATTTCTACGGAAAAATAACCACAGTAAATAATAAATTATTTATAGTTTAGACACAATGCTTTCTTTTATCTATAGACATGCTCTATTCCTTCATATCCCACTCAAATTTCTTTTTTTATGTTAAATTGTCTCATATTTCCCTGCAAGCTGGTAAAAAGACTTTCCTTACAGCTTTCAGACCTGCTTATTTTTTCCCTGAGTCTCCAGGACTGTAAGTGGAGGTGAATTGTTAAGTTTGCAGGCTGGTTTTCTGCTGACCCAGCTGACAGTTTCTGTATGAAATGTTGGCATTCTCCTTTGCTTTCAAGAATAAGTGCAACCTGAACCTATTTCCAAAGTTTGTGTTCACTGAACTGTTGTTCATGCAACGCTGCTTTAATGAAATACCTGTTTGTGTTTTTAATATTTTGTATTTCCCTGATGGAAGTACAGGAATTAATTAAAATCTTTGTTAATTATTTATGAGATTCAGCTACAGGCGTGGATGCCTGGCCCAAAAACTGTTGAAAAGCGCCAACCGCCTGTAACTGGCTACCTACTCTGCTGTCATCTTTCCTCTGTCATCCAGGCATTTGATGAAAACAGACTGTGTAAAGTGACCGATGTAGCTCATCACCTCCGGCGCAGATCTATCGATTGAGCGTATATATTTCTGTCTTGTAGCACCCTGTTGTCAGTAGGTAATTGGCGCTGGTACATCCCGTTTCTGCTGTGTGTGCTGCTTATGTCGAGACTGTGGGATGGTGAGGGGGTGCTCACAGTGTACAGTTAAAGAAAGTGCTGAGCTCCACAGATGATGTCCTCGTAGCAGTAGACTTTTAGAAAATTGAAGTTTGAACTGATTTGACTTTTTCCTTTAAATCAGTGACCTTTTTTCATCTTCGTGTCTGTTTTGCCACCACTTTTTCCTCCTTACCGTGTTTTCTTTGTCAAGGTCTGTCAGAAGCGTGGATCAAACAGAGAGGATTAAAACGAGAATCGGGAGCGGGAATAATTATGAATACATTAAAACGTATAAAATCAGAGCTCATGTGTATGGTCACCGTGGAGACGGGATTTGCCAGAATTTAAGCTGCTCGGCTCTCATAATCCGTTACGCAACTTCTCAATCCTTTGAAAAAAGGAGTGATAAAGGATGAGCAGATGGTTACCCAAATATCTCCATGCCTGTTTGAAACAGTGCGAAAAACACACACAACCCCCCCAGCTTTATGTTGATTTGGATGTTGCTTGCTGTCTTTCTCTGTCAGGTGGGGGACATTGTCATGGTTAGGGAGGACGAAACCTTCCCCTGCGATCTCATCCTTCTTTCCTCGAGCCGATACGATGGGACCTGTTTTGTCACCACCACCAGCCTGGACGGGGAGTCTAGTCACAAGGTGTCACGACGTGTTAAAGTTTTTCTATTCTGTTTTATCTTTCTTGGTGACTCAGAAAGGTCTTTGATCCCACAGCCATGGAAAAACAGCGCTGGAAGATTTGTAAAAGAACACAATACCACAGATGAAGCCCTCTTTTTAAAACCTAACAATGCATCCCTGCTTACACAGAACTATGTCAGTTATGTAATCGTATAAATCTATTTTTGTTCGTTCAAAACATAAAAACAGCCTCAATTTAAAGTCACATCAGATCAAAGATGTGGCTTTTGTTCTTTTACTGGCTTTATATTTGATATGCATTAACTTGGGGACTATTTAGAGAAAACAAATAAAGCTAAAACGTATTTATTGTAATGTTTTTAGTTCTTTTTAACCTGTAAGGTTATCAGGTTTTCTTTTTGAAGGGACAATTTGGGTAAAAAAGACAATTCTATTTTTCGTCAAAGTGTTTGTTCAAAATTCTTTTTGACAAGATGTCTTTTTATCTTGAAGTCACACTCCGATCATCTTTTGATCTATTTTTTAAACATTCCCAGTAGACTTCTAATTATAATTAAAATATTTTTAGCTGAAAAAAAAAACTCTTCCTTTTGTAAGTCATAGTTTCTGCAGAGCAGCAGTTGTAGCTTACAGCCCCCCTCGCCCCCCAACCTAACATTATCGATATTGGAGCTATCCAGCCATACAGTTTTAAGCCAGATGCCAGCTCAGACGAGGAAAACAAAGACGTACATTGATCTAGTCATCTCCAATTGGATGCATCTGAATAGAGCAAAGCAGGAACTTTGTCCTTTTTCCAGCTGCATTTTTTCTTCTGCTACTGATTCATAGTGATTTGAATAAAGAAATACTCCGAAATGCAATTTTGAGCTTAATTTTCTTCATATCTGTCCTCCATAGTCAGAAAAATGCTACAAGAACATGTTAAAACCACCACTTTCATCAGAGTGAGTCTTTAATGTTTGACAATTTTATCGTAAAATAGGAAAAAATGAGTGTTTTTCTTGTGTTTTGGGACTTTCACCATCTCAGGAACATGTTTTTTTTTAAACATGTAGATGAAAAAAATGTCTGACATGATTTAAAACTTCTCTTGTTTCTTTTGTTCATTCTAATTACCTGACAGACCAGAGTCACACACACTGTAGTGTCTGCTTTGTATCCTAGAATAAACTGTCTATCTTGGCATAAATGCTCAGGGGGACCACCACATGATTGCTCTGTGACAGCTTGTCTCCTTCCTCCCACTTTCTTCAGGTCATCTCAAAATCCTACGTAGTCCAAGGCACCAAATGAACCTTTTCCACATTAGTGACTGTGTTGGTGACATTTTCCTCTGTTGTCTTTTCCTTCTTTCATTCCTACTCGACCTTTCTGTGTCAGACTTATTATGCTGTACCAGATACCATGGCCTTTAGAACAGAGCAGGAGGTGGATTCACTACATGCCACTATTGAATGTGAACAACCGCAGCCTGACCTCTACAAGTAAGTGTGACAAACGCCACTGAAGTCTCCTCGTGCGTGGACGAGTCACATAATCTAACCTCACTCCTGTTTGGAGCTTGATTTAGTTTGACTTCCCCCCCCCCCCCCAGATTTGTCGGACGCGTCGACATTTACAAAGACAAACAGGAACCTGTGGTTAGGTGGGTGTCTTCATGCGTGTCATAATTTGTATATTTTGAAGAGGCTTTCATGAAATAAAATGTTATAAAATGCGATCAGTGTAACGTTTTCTGTGTCGATATCCTCCTCTTTTTCTAATTTACTCTTACAGAACACTTGGAGCAGAGAACTTGCTTCTGAGAGGAGCCACATTGAAGAATACAGGACACATTTATGGTAAGATTCTAACCATGCTGCTTAAAGTATTTCAAGTATTTATGGAAAGGCTCTTACAGCATTCATCTTTGTTACTTTTCGGCTCTAGCTGTTGCTGTCTACACTGGCATGGAGACCAAGATGGCTCTGAATTACCAGTCAAAATCTCAGAAGCGCTCTGCTGTGGAAAAGTATATTTACGTTCTCTCACCACATGCTTTTTATCTGTACTCTTTACCTTTTGCAGCTCAATCACTAACCCTTTATCTGCTATGTCGTTCTGTGCAGGTCAATGAATGCATTTCTGGTTGTTTATTTGTGCATCTTGATCAGTAAGGCGCTGATCAACACTGTCCTCAAATACGCTTGGCAGTGGTCCCCTGACAGAGATGAACCCTGGTACAACCATAGGACTGAGATCGAGCGTCAGCGCCACGTGGTTTGTTAAAGCCCTCTGTGCTATTTTGCAGTAGTCCCCAACCCCTGGACCACAGACTGCTACCAGGCTATATGACAGTTGGTACTGGGTTGCAGAGGAAAAAAAGCACTACCTACATTTTTTTCTGTTTTATATATAATCTAGATTCTGAAGGAAGTTTTATTTTGGAAGACTACTGGATTCTCTCTACCACATCCCACTCATTCTTGGCACATGTCAAGTCGCCCGGTCACGTGTTGAAAATCCATCCGCTACTTTCCTAAAGCTTTATTGAAACCCCCAAGCTGGCAAAGCAAGCTGCATTTAACAGACAAGAACAAGGAGTCTTTACTTCAAGTATGGATTTGTTGTTAATTTGTCAGTTGTTCCCACACACCGTAATAATAATGTATATTATTCAGCAACCAGCTGCCTAATGTTACGAGGATGCTGCTATAAAGTTCTCCATATGGTGGATTCACATTGATCATTACATTTAGAAAAATGCCAGTTTTAGTGAGCTTTTTTTTAATATATATATTTAAATGTCTAATTTTTTTAGCTTCTGCTTTGACAGTTATGGGTTAAGCGAAAGTCTGTATCATATTTGAATAATTCCTTGACAGACACAACATGGTTCCAGTCTTTAGATATTTTACAGAGGATGAAGATTAACTTTCCTCAAAAGGTAAGGTAAACAGAAGGCTAAAATAAAAAACAAAAGACAGATACTGCAGCCTCGTGCAGGCCGCTATGTGAAAATATTGTCTTCGGTCCTGGGGCTAAAAAAGGTTGGAGACTGCTGCTCTACAAAATGTTCACTTTTTGTCCTTTTTCCAAAACTGCAGATCGGTTTTATTATCTTGTTCTTCTGTTTTTCAGGTGATCCGAGCTTTCACCGACTTCCTTGCCTTCATGGTTTTGTTTAACTACATCATTCCAGTATCCATGTATGTAACGGTGGAGATGCAGAAGTTTCTCGGCTCCTATTTTATTGCTTGGGATGAAGAAATGTTCGATGAAGAGCTGGGGCAGGGTGCTCAGGTCAACACCTCTGACCTAAATGAAGAGCTAGGACAGGTAGATCTCTCTCCATTAGAACGGAACTTTTTTATTCCTTGAGAAAAAGGATTTTAAAGAGAAAAACTAAAAATGTGAAAGAAAAAACAAAAATGAACTATGTTTAACTGATGTCAGAGAGCGATTCCGGGTTTCAGCTATTTTTAATGTAAACTTCGAGCTTGTTTTGATCAATGATCCTCCAATTACCATGACAATTCATCTTTAATTGGGGATTGTGAGGGTTTTTCTCCTTTTTGGAAAACTCATTAGATGCTCCTACAAATCAACAACATTTTGCCTTCGTGGGTGTCTGGAGCAGTACTGCATCCACAGCAGCATATACATGTTTAACAAAATCTTTATTTAAACGGAAGGAAAAGAATCAAATGGCTGAAAATAATGGCAAAATATAGCAGAACTACTATAAGAGACCTTCATTTACATGCATATCTGATAATACTGTTTGAGAAGTAAGCCTGCCTGCTGCTGCGTCTTCCTCCCTCAGGTGGAGTATGTTTTCACCGATAAGACCGGCACACTGACTGAGAACAACATGGAGTTTATTGAATGCTGCGTTGATGGAAATGTTTACATCCCTCATGCAATCTGCAACGGCCAAATCCTCAGTGCTGCCTCCAGCATAGACATGATTGATTCATCACCTGGAGGATACAGGAGAGTAAGTTTGTGATTTAAACTGTAAGCATCAATAACTTCGGCTGTTTGGGTTAACATATTGGCTATATCAAACTTGCCTGAGAGCAAAAGGGAAGAAAACATGTAGCTGAAATTTTAGAGTAAGCCAATTTTCGATAGAAAAAAATAGATTAATTTCTGTAATAATTGTCTGTTTAAATTTGTCTCACACAGTAAAAAAAGGGAAATAACTTGTTTTGAGTTTTTCCAGCTCAAAGATTGTTTCAGATGATTTATAAAAATAAAAAAAGCTCCTTTAGTAAGCATTTACTACAATAAAGCTAACCATCATTGAAGAAGGATAAATGTTGATACTCATAGCTGTGATGATGCAGAATCAATATTGTGCACAAAAATGATGAACAGTGTTTTCTTTGTTTCCCCTTTTCAACAAAAGGATGCACAGAGCTGAACTAATGCTGATGTTTGTGTGACTGAGTCTTGTGTTTGCGTCTGCAGGAATACGAAGATCTGTTTTTCCGGGCATTGTGTCTGTGTCACACAGTCCAGGTGAAGGAGGAGGAAACGGTGGAAAGCATAAAGAGGGGCATCCACCAGGGCAAGTCCACCTCCTTTTACATCTCTTCATCCCCCGATGAGGTGGCTTTAGTGGAAGGAATGAAAAGGTAAACATGCTGTTTCTAGTATTTTTGCAGGACTACAAAAAAAATTAATAAGGAAACTGCAGTCAAGTCAGAACTCTGCCCAATGACCAAAAAAGTAGACCACATCAGTCCAGTTCTGAGGTTTTTACACTGGTTTTCTGTTTAACACCAAAATACAAATTCCCCAACTATGTATCAGCCAGACCTCTCTAGTCCTCTGGGTCTGGTCTTTTGTCAGATTCCTCAAGTCAAAACCAAACATGAATCTGGAACAAAGTTCCAGATCAGCTAAAAGACTGTTTCTTTAAAAGGCCTATATCATGCAAAATCAACTTTTTGAGCTTCTAAGTATATTATAATGGTAATTCCACCCAAAAAAACAACAACTTCAAAGTGTTATTTTGATCCATTCACGCATCTCTTCTCTGAGTGTTTCTCTAAAACCCTGCTCTCTGGGCACCAGCCCCTTCCAATCCACAAAAACGAGTGGGTTGTCACATAGTGATGTCACGAAGTGAGACCAGCCCCTTTCAGGAATAGTCTGTGCTGCCAGCACCGCCCCCAGGCTAACACTAGGGGTGTGCCAAAATATCGATATGGTGATATATCGCGATATTTAGTCCCGCGATCGATTATCGATACGTCTTCATCAAGTATCGACCTTTTATTTACGTTTTAAAACCCTGTAAAACGTTGTATTAACCATCCTTTGGTAAGACAATTCCTTGGAGGGTCGATAGGGGGCGCTCGTTGCGAGATTGGTTGTTGCGGGCGGACGAAGAAGAACACACATTCAAACAAAGATGGCGGAGCGGGAAAACAATGAGAAGCGCCGGCAGCAAGTTAAAAGACGCGCCGGCAGCATTGAAGCTGCATCACCCGGAGTTGTGTGAGAAAGCTGTGGCTGCTGCTGCCTGAAGCCGACACAGCCCGACGCGGATACTTTTTTCCAGACGAAGCTAGCGCCGTCTTCTGAGAGACAGAGCAGCGGCAATAACAAACGGAAAACGGCCCCTGCAGCGCGGTGGAGAACGAGGGATTTGGGTTTTTATTGAATGCAGTAGAGCCACGCTTTGACATTCCCTCTCGGAAATACTGAAAAAAGGATCCCTGTACTGTACGTCCAGACCAGAGCTACGGCTGAGATGGAAACGGAAGAAAGAGAGGCATCCCTGCCCTTAGACCCCCCTTCTCCTCAAAGCAGAGGTAGACGAGCGGCGTCTTGATGCTAAATATGTTTTATGTTCATGTTTTTCTCTCCAGAAAAACATGAACATAAACATAGATCACATGCAGCCATGCAGCTTTTCCCCAAAGGTTTTGTTCACAAAGACGTTAACTTTTAGATGCACTTCAAGTTTTTTTTATGTATTTTATCCCTGGTAATTTATTTTGAAAGCAGTTTATGTCTTAAAAACTTAAAGGAAAGTTCCTAGCTACTTGATTTTTATTTTTCTGTGAGAATTATATTTTTGTCTACACTACATTTGCACTAAATGGTGTCATTTATTTTTTAACAAAGACACTATAATTTGTTCACAGAATTAATATCTAATTTTCAGCTATTATTTTAAATTAAGCAATGGCTATGGCTTTGTTTTTCAAAAGTTAATACCAATGTGCCTCGCAGCTACTTGACTTATTCATTTTTTATCCTGTTTACAGCAATTTTGTACTAAATAATGACACTGCTGTTGATGTTCACTATTATTTAAACTGAATTTTACAGATATTTCCAAATGAAAATTGTCATTGTTTGTCAAAGACAGAGTATTACTGATTTCAGCAATGTTACACAAAAGTCTGTTTTTCATTACACCAAATAGGACACAAGTTGTTTATTATCATGGTGTTTAAAAAATAAATGGGGAAATATTTTCCAAAAAGCTGTTTTTAGAGTTCTTCTTTCTTAAAGTTTAATATATCGTGAGTTGTTAGAGACGAGATATATCGATTATCGCATTATCGCCATATCGTGATAGTATCGTTATCGTGAGTAATGTATCGCAAATCGTATCGTATCGTGAGGTACCCAGTGATTCCCAGCCCTAGCTAACACACACACTTTCTCAGCGGAGCTAGCGGTGATTGGCAAAAACGCTTTCCTTTTCTATGCACAATATGCACATCCATCTTTGCAAGAGTTGGGATGTTTGTTTTCGTGGGCGAGACGCAGACACGCTGCTGAGGCAGACTCTAGGATGACGTTATGAAATGGGCGGCACCCACACAGAGCAAAAGGTGGTGCCTTAGAGAATGAGTCTTTTTACTAGTAGGTAGGAAAATGAGCTGTGGAAATAACTAATACATAATAACAATCATTGTTCTTTAGTGTTGAAAAGGTAATATACTTTCATATATATGGATATAGTTTACTCTAAAAGACTTTTCTTAGACATGGACATTTTGACATTTTTCTTTCTTCTTTAAACGTTTAAAGTTTGTAGAAAAATAAGTCCAGTTTTGTGGAGTAAAAACAAAGATCTGCTCGAAATGAAGATTTTTTCAACTAGCAGACTGCACACATCTGTACAAGAGATGTGGCATGGAAGAGACCGATTGACAAGGTCAACAGCCATTTGAATCAGTGCACTGTAGAAAGAGAGAGAAAAAAAGCATGCAGTACTGCACCTAAAAAAAAAATTGCGACACTGCAAAAGGTGAAGGAACACTGTTTTTTGCTTTCACAGCTGTCTTAAGTTTATGGGACATAGATAATAGTTTAAGTGGAAACTCATCTTTTTGTTGTCAGGCTTGGCTACACCTACCTTAGACTGAAAGACAACTACATGGAAATCCTTAACAAAGATGATGAGATCGAAAGGTAAGTAAGCTGAGCTAATGTGAGTTGAAAATGTTGCTATTAAGAAACCCACAAACAATTTCTAAAAGACGTCACAATCTGTAGGACAGAAGTAAATTTGTTGACTCGTTTTGTTTAGGTTGTTCTCAACTGTGTGTTTAATATTCTGCAGAGATTACAAAAACCTGTAAACCCAGAATGCTTACAGAGAATTTCGGGCATTGGAAAGATTCCAGTTTTGTGGAAATTTTCCAAGCTTTGATCCACAGCAGGTGTTTGTGTAAGCGCCCCCGCTCTCCATCAGTCTTGGCAGTGGCCTGTCAATAGTGAGCTATTTAGGGGAGCGGGACAGCTGGAGTGGGGAGGGGTGCAGCATTCATCCAGAAGTTGAGTAGACATTAAAGACCGTGGGAAGGCGATTGCTTCCATGGCCTTCTGCTGCCCTCTGTCTGAAAAGAAATTTAAAGCTAACATAACATTTAAAAAAAATGATATACAAGTGGGATTGGCCAGCATAAGAGAACCTACATTTTGTCAGAAAACTAAGGCTTTAACCTTATTGGCGAGGTCTTGGTGGCCCTGATATTTACCCATGCCAGCATGGAGGAACTCATTATACCCACCACGCCTCCATACCCTGAGAAGGCAGATTAGGTGGTTTGGACATCTTGAAGTGAATCGCACACTTCACATGAAACCAAGGATGTGCTGGAGAAAATACCTTTCATTCAGGCTAGGTACATCTCTGTGAGCTCCTTGAAGAACCTCAATGTTCTCCTGGAGGAACTGGAAGAGAGACTCAGGGGTTCTGGACATCCTCACTAATACTGCTGCATATAATGTTGTGATGCAGCTCCATCAAGACCTGATTTAAAAACATTGCAAACAGCATGTCTCCTCACCTCTATGAAAGCTGTACAAGGTGTTCTAAAATTGCTTCCAGCCTGTTTAAAGTTTCGAAGCTCAACATGAACTTATTATTTATTGCAAGAAAATAAACTTTATTTTTAATTCATTTTTTGCCAAATGATCAAATGAAAGCTTTTATTATTATAAAAAAGCTGTTTTATTTTTGCATATTGTCTTTTTCTTCATCTTTTTGCACCACTTCATTCTGGCAACTTTAAAGAAACATTCCTGCAGAAACTAGAGGGCCAGCAACTGACGTGACTTACCAGTGATGAAAGTCTTCCGGGAATTCCCGGAAATCCGGGTTTTTGAGCAAACTGAACGTACCTTCCGGAAAATAAAGACCTGATCTCTACGGAGAAATCGCTTTCTGGGTGAAAAAATTGTCTGAAATCAGCTAATTTTAGCCTTATTTTCTATATTACTCCACGGATCGCTTCCTCTATGGGCGCGGCCATCTCTCGTCTTCCCGGCCTAATTGACCAATGACGGGACGGTTTAGTTGCTTTCGGATGCGTCGGCAGCTCTGATTGGCTCTGTCTGTACCACGTGGTCAGCGTGACTGATTCCCTAGAGACCAAAACTGGCGGACCCACGCTAAACTTTCACAAACAAATCTGAAGAGCTTGTGATCAATTTGTGTTAAAATAATGGTGGGCATCGTCATTATTGAGCGTAGTCACGACCTCAGTTGTGAGAAGACGATAAAAAACAAATTAAAGTGGTCTTGGCTGGAAGAAAAAGATTTTTAAGGTAGTGTAGGTCCAATACATTTAGTGTAAAATAATCTCAAAACAAAATTTTGAAATAATTTCAGTTTTAGTTTTGAGTTTCAGTTTTTATTTTGAATACATTTCTCTACCTAATTTATTTGTATTTCCTATTTACCATGATTTAGTTCAGTATTATTGACATTAATTGTAAGTATTTGGTGGTTTGGACCCAGACTCCCTTAAAAAATAATGTTTACAATGTTTGATTTAGTTTGTATGTTTGTTTTGATATTTCCCAGATTACTTAGTATTGGTGGTAAAGAATTGATGTATTATTTATGTTATAGAAAGATAGTTTAAAGCAGATCCCATATTTTGATGTTGTGGGGTTATCCTTGCCTCTGGGCTTCACACCCAACAGGCTTTGCAGTTGATATGGGCGTGGTCTGATTCAGTGTTCATATATAAGATGATTTGCCCGCTTTATTTCAGTTGTTGGCATATGAGTGAATAAAGCTTCACGTATCGAAGTCAAGACGTGTCTTCTCATCATTGCCACATTGGTGACCCCAATCGTGAATAATGTCAGAACCAGCAGACGCGCGAGTTTCAACGTCATCTTCAGTGACCTCGCCATCTCCCGCGCGCGGGGACCCGGCCATGCTAGCTGCCGCCGCCGTGAAGCTGCCCGAGTTCTGGCAGAGCGATCCCGCCTCCTGGTTCCAGCATGTCGAGGCCCTTTTTCATCTGCGCGGGGTGCACACGGATGACGCCAGGTATTACTTGGTGGTGGCTGCTCTGGATCAGCAGTCCACACGCAGGGCAATGCCGCTGCTGCGCAGCCCGCCCCCGCAGGAGAAGTACGCGGCTCTGAAGGAGCTTCTGCTGCGGAGGTACAGCCTGTCTGCTTCGGAGAGAGCGGATAAGATCCTCAGCATGTCGGGCCTAGGAGACAGTTCGGCTGTGGACTTGATGGACAGCATGCTTTCGCTGCTCGGCTCGGATGAGGGCGGTTTTCTTTTCCCGCACATTTTTTTGCGGCAGCTCCCGCCGCCCGTGCGCGCGGCTTTGGCCAACTCTCCTCGCCTGGCAGCGGGAGATCACAGAGGACTGGCTGAGGAAGCGGACCGAGTTCTGCTGGCTACCAGGCGTTTCGCCGTGCAGCACGTGACGTCTGATGCACACCTGCAGGAGACGGAGGACGATCCGGTGTCGGTGTCTGCAGTCGGCGCGGGCGCGCGCCGCGGGACCTCCCTGTGTCGTTTCCATCAGAGGTTCGGAAGGAAAGCGAAGCGCTGTGTCCCGCCATGTGCGTTTTCGAGTTCGGGAAACGCAGCAGCCGGCACTCGGTAGCAGCTGTGAGTGCTGGCGAACGTGGAGAGCTGCTGTTTGTTACGGACTCTTGCTCCGGACGTCGTTTCTTGGTGGACTCTGGCGCCCAGAAGAGCTTGGTTCCCCCCTCCGGCTCAGAGATGTCCACCGGTGGACCGCCGCTGTGTGCGGCTAACGGATCTGCTATCGGGACTTTTGGGACCAAAAGGACAACTGTATGTTTTCATGGACGTAAGTTCAATTGGGAATTTGTCGTTGCCTCCGTTTCTGTTCCCATTATCGGTGCAGATTTTCTGTGTGCTCATAGTTTGTTGGTGGACATGGCTAACCGCAGACTAATAGACGCGATCACTTTTGCCACTGTCCCATGTGCAGCTGGGGGGTCTGGGCCTGTCATGCGCGCGCATTTTTTGTCATGCGATGACATTTTTCAGAGTTTATTGGCTGAGTTTCCAGCCTTGACCACCCCCGCTTTTTCCTCCACTGTGGCTAAGCACGGCGTGGAACATTTCATCCCCACTAAGGGCCCGCCAGTTTTTGCTCGTGCACGGCGCCTCGATGCAGCAAAACTCGCCATCGCTAAGGAGGAGTTCGCCACCATGGAAAGTCTGGGTATCGTGAAGCGCTCTAACAGCCCGTGGGCGTCGCCCCTCCACATGGTGCCCAAGGCAGATGGTTCCTGGCGCCCGTGCGGGGATTTTCGCCGTCTGAACGACGCTACAACACCTGACCGTTATCCCATTCCCCACATTCAGGATTTTTCGGTTCGTTTGTGCGGCGCCTCAATTTTTTCCAAAGTGGACCTGGTAGGCGGTTACCATCAGGTTCCGGTGCGGGCAGAAGACGTGCCTAAGACCGCGGTGATCACTCCTTTTGGGCTTTTTGAGTTCCTGCGCATGCCCTTCGGTCTTAAAGGTGCAGCCCAAACCTTTCAAAGGTTAATGGACTCTGTGCTACGCGGCCTCGAGTTCGTGTTCGTATATTTAGACGACATTTTGGTGGCCAGCCCCTCCCCTGAAGAGCATCTCATGCACCTTAAGGAAGTTTTCCAGCGGTTGGAAACCCACGGCTTGATCATTAACCCGGCAAAATGCCAGTTTGGTTTGTCAGCCATTGATTTTTTGGGCCATCAAATTTCAGCGCAGGGTGCGGTTCCTCTTCCCACCAAAGTCCAGGCCGTGGCAAAATTTCCCCGTCCTGAAATGGTTAAGTCCCTACAGGAGTTCTTGGGGATGGTGAACTTTTACAACCGGTTCATTCCCAGGGCTGCCCACCTGTTACAACCGCTTTATGACAGTTTGCGTTCAAAGAAAGCCACAGACCCTGTGGATTGGACCCCAGACCGTGTTGCTGCGTTTGACGGGGCTAAGTCAGCCTTAGCAAAGGCTGCACTCCTCGCACACCCAGACCCAGATGCTGAGATCGCACTGACTACTGACGCTTCAGACATAGCAGTGGGTGCTGTGGTAGAGCAGCGAGTGGCGGACGCTTGGCAGCCTCTTGCATTTTTTAGCCGCAAGTTGCAGAATCGGGAACGCAAGTATAGTGTTTTTGACCGCGAGTTGCTTTCTCTGTATTTGGCAACTCGACATTTCCGTTTTTTGTTGGAAGGACGTTCTTTTGTTGCCTATGTGGATCATAAACCACTTACGTTTGCCATGGCTAAGGTGAGTGAACCTTGGTCTGCGCGCCAACAGCGCCATCTGGCAGCCATTTCTGAGTTTACGACTGACATACGTCACGTAGCCGGAAAGTCCAACACCGTTGCTGACTGCCTCTCACGCGTACTCGTCTCCCCAGTGCTCGTTGGGACGGATTTTTCTGCTATGGCCGCTGAGCAGCCTGGTGATGCAGATATCCTTGCCCTCCGCTCCGGTAGTTCGGGGCTCAAGCTTGAGGAGATTGTGTGGCAAGATGGAGGTCTAACTCTTCTGTGTGACGTTTCCACAGGACGGCCACGGCCGGTGGTTCCTGCCGGGTGGCGGCAGCGCATTTTTGAATCTGTTCACTCCCTCTCCCACCCAGGTGTACGTGCGTCTGTGAAGCTGGTTAGTTCCCGTTTTGTGTGGCCTGGGTTGCGCAAGGATGTGAAGGGCTGGGCCGCGGCTTGTGTTGCATGTCAGCGCGCCAAAGTTCACCGGCACACAAAAGCCCCCCTAGAACCTTTCCCGATCCCAGCCAAGCGTTTTGACCATGTTCACGTGGACTTGGTTGGCCCACTGCCTCCCTCGAAGGGTTTCACACATTTATTAACAATGGTGGATCGGACCACCAGGTGGCCTGAGGTAGTTCCTCTGTCCTCCACTACATCTGCTGACGTGGTCGGTGCTTTTCTCTCTGCCTGGGTTGCCCGTTTTGGTCTACCGTCAGACATCACTTCAGACAGGGGCCCCCAGTTCACTTCGGAGCTTTGGTCGGGAATGGCGCGATCTTTAGGGGTGCAGGTGCACCGTACTGCGGCTTATCATCCTCAGGCGAACGGGTTGTGTGAGCGTTTCCACCGTTCTCTTAAGGCTGCCCTCCGCGCGGCGCTCACAGATGACTGTTGGTTGGATCGTTTGCCGTGGGTCCTACTTGGGCTACGCTCAGCTCCTAAGACCGACCTAGATGCGTCCTCCGCTGAGTTAGTGTTTGGACAGCCGCTCCGAATTCCTGGGGAGTTTTTATTAGAGTCGTCTGCCCCGGGCCCCCTTTTACCATCGGCTCCTGGCCCCGTGCACCACTGCGTCCCACGGTCATTTATGCCTGCATCGCTCCAGTCAGCCCAGTTTGTTTTTGTCCGACATGACGCCCACCGCTCTCCCCTTCATCCCCCCTACGATGGTCCGTTTCGTGTCCTGGAGAAGGGGGACAAATGTTTTGTCCTGGACATGGGTGGACGCAGAGACTTTGTGACAGTGGACCGGCTGAAACCAGCATTTGTGTTGACAGGCGATGCTGTGCAGCCAGCTCGAGTTCCTCGCCGGGGACGTCCTCCTTCCAGACCCCCAGATCTGCCACGCTCTACAAACAGCGGGTCAACATAGCCGTTTTGGCAGACTCATTAAACGCCCTTGCAGAATGGGTTTTGACAGTTGAGTTCCTTTCTGGGTGTTCGGGGGGGGGCTGTGTGGGGTTATCCTTGCCTCTGGGCTTCACACCCAACAGGCTTTGCAGTTGATATGGGCGTGGTCTGATTCAGTGTTCATATATAAGATGATTTGCCCGCTTTATTTCAGTTGTTGGCATATGAGTGAATAAAGCTTCACGTATCGAAGTCAAGACGTGTCTTCTCATCATTGCCACAATGTAATTATAGTTTGACAAAACAGTGCAAGTGGATGTTGTGCATCTGTCATTTCTAAAGCAGAAATCATGTATAAATAAATGAGGTACTTTCATAGAATATCATAGTTGCTGGTGTTCTTTTTGCCATTTGGGGCTTTAATGTTACTATATTTTAGCAATTGTATGTTTTGCAGCTTTAAGGAAAAGCTTAGATTGTAGGATTGTGTTACTTTTAGCAATTATCCAAATTCTTTTTTAGGACCAGCAAGTCCTTAATGGAGAGTCAAACTAGGGGGTTGAATGACAAACGATGCTCCAATTAGTCTTAGTGTCTTGATTAAGAAGTGAATAACTAGCTGCCAGAATGTACCAGAATGCTTCTAAGACCATGGATTTTTCTAAAATTTCTCTCCGCGCCGCCATATCGCTCAAAGACAAGTTCAGGGATTTTTTCCTTGCCTGACTTTCATCACTGCTTACACACTGACACCATCTCTTCTCAGGTTCGAGCTGCTCCATGTGCTCAACTTTGACTCCGTCAGGAGGAGAATGAGTGTCATAGTTCGGTCGAGCTCAGGTGAGATTTTGCAGCAGAACTGCATAAACAAAGTTTATAACTGTGTCACGGCGTGCAAACTCCTTTATGTTGTCTGTTTTCTTAGGAGAATACCTGCTGTTCTGCAAAGGGGCCGACTCGTCCATTTTTCCTCGAGTTGTATCCGGAAAGGTGGAGCAAGTGAAAGCCAGAGTGGAGCAGAATGCTATAGTAAGTAAACAGGAACTGTTTTTTTTTTTTACAGTAAATTGTGATGCATTATATCATTAGCAATGAAGCAAAGAATGAGTAAAAAATATCATGTAGATACAGGTTAAGTTTACATATTTAGCTGAATGCATTTCCTTTTTTTTTAAATAAAAAATAAAAATCATGCTGCAAGGGTTAAAGATCAGTACTAAAGTCTCACTCTGATCATATTTTGATCTATTTTAAAAGCAGGCCCAGTGGTCTTTTAACTATGATTATGCAATTTTTAGCCAAAATAAAAAAAAAATGTTTTTGATAATTTGTTAATAGACACAAATAATAAAGTCTTCTTCTCTTGTTTCACGTTAAAACCAGGAGGGGCTGCGGACTCTGTGCGTGGCATACCGAAGGATGTCAGAGTCGGAGTATCTGGAGGCGAGTCACCGGCTGGCCGAAGCTAAGATAGCCCTGCAGGACAGGGAACAGAGGCTCGCTCAGACCTATGACATCATCGAGAGGGAATTTGTTCTCCTGGGTGCCACAGCAGTGGAGGACAGGTTGGTCGATAGTGAGCGAGCAAAGAATGGAAAAAATGTAGGAGCAGTCCAACAGCGGGAGACAGAAGGAGATTAATGAATCATTAAAGCTGACTTCAAAGTAAAAGGGGAAAAAAAGAGTCTGTGTGAGCTTTACTGGTGACTTTCAGACATTGCTGCTTTTTGTCTTTTACCCTCCACTGTGCAAAATTATAAGTTGTTTTTTTCCAGTAATGAGATAAATGTGTGTATTGACCCTAACTGATTGATCAAGTGCTTGACAGTTTAATTTCCTAATTAATAAACTGCTGACAGGGAAGGGCAGGGGTGGTCGTGCATTGATAAGTTATCACTGGTAGGTAATAGATTGGTTGAAGCTTTGATGGATTGTTCAGCTTCACTCGGCTAAGGCCACAACACTTATTGACTTATTGATGTGCAGGCTCCAGGAGAAAGCTGCAGACACAATTGAGTCTCTCCACAAAGCGGGGATGAAAGTTTGGGTGCTCACCGGGGACAAAATGGAGACGGCAGCAGCCACGTGTTACGCCAGCAAGCTGTTCCGGCGCAGCACACAGATCCTGGAGCTGACCAAGAAACGCACTGAGGAGCAGAGCCTGCACGATGTCCTGTTTGATCTGAACAGGACCGTACTCAGACAGCGCTCCATTTCCGGGTATGGACTTTCTCGTTGGCATGTCAGCAGCATTCAGTCTGTTAGTGGTCGTGGTGAATCTTTCCTTTAACCAGGGGGTTTTGTCCTTATTAGCCTGTCAGTAGACTGCCTCGATTTTGGTCTGATCATCGATGGAGCCACTCTTTCTGGAGTATTAAAGCCTAGCCAAGACTCTGCTGGTCATGGCAACTACAGAGAGATTTTTTTGGAGATCTGCCGCAACTGTAGCGCCGTTCTCTGCTGTCGCATGGCACCACTGCAGAAAGCCCAGGTGACAAATCTGCCTTCAGTGTGCAAAAAAACGCATAAAGTTCTCCTTGAAATTGAAGTGTTTTTGCTTCTGCAGATTGTGAAGCTAATAAAATCTTCAAAGGAGCATCCGATAACTCTTGCCATTGGCGATGGAGCCAATGACGTCAGTATGATTTTGGAAGCCCATGTGGGCATCGGTGAGTTAAGGCTTTTTTGTTGTTAGTTCAAAATTAACGTGAGTATTTTAACTTTCATCCAGTAATACTGTATTATCCACAATATAGGGCACACCAGATTACGAGGCACACCGTCAATGAATGATCTATTTTTAAACTTTTGTCATATATAAGGCACACCGGATTTTAAGGCGCATTCAGAGAGACAAAAGAGTCAGAGATGAGTCAGTCAGTCAGACTTTATCAACTGCGTTCACAGGAACTATAGAGCTTGTTTGTAACATGCTGGCCATGTTAGAAGCGTTTGCCATGTTAGCATATTCACGATACCTGCAACTCCCAACCTTGTTTGTAACAGGTAAAATACAAACTGATACTGCTAAAACAGAAGCTACTGTGACTACACTAAGGCTACACACTGCAGGCTGAAACGACCCAATTCCAATTTTTTTGCCCCTATGCGACCTATATCTGATCTTTTCATGACGGTCTGAACGACACAGATACGATCTTTTCAAATGTGACCCAGGCCACTTGAATATGTTGTCCTGAATCCGATACGTATCCGATCTTTTGAAATGCGACCTCCATCTGAACGGCCAGGCCACATGTATCCGACCCGTACGTCATTGTTACGCTACAAACGTCATCATTCTGCGTTGAAGTAGGCGGCATCGAGAAGATAAACATCAACAATGGAGGATAATGCTGCTGAGACAAGTCAGTGGAAGGGAAGCGAGGTCACCGATTTGATTAATATTTTGGGTGACAGCTCTATTCAGGCCAAACTCAAGGGCTGTCATCGCAACCGGACGGTTTTTGAAAAAATTTCCTGCGCAATGGCCAAACGTGGTATTGAACCTTTCCCGCAATTACTTTTTTTTTTTCCCTTTCCGACCATGGTCAGAAGCGTGGGGGACCCAAGGCAGATCCTCCTCTGGGATTCACTTCCCTGTTCGGACCCTTAGATTCTCCAGAGCGGGTTTATAAAGAGTCAATAGCAGGTCTGCTAGGGGAAGCCTTCTTTTATTACCGTTCTCCGTAACACACAACATGAATGCGCGCCCCCCACTGCCCCTCTCATTCCCTCCTGCGCTGCACACGCTCTCTCCTCTCTCTTACACACACGCGGCCCTAGCACATACACATCCCCATACCAGAACAGTGGGTACAGACGATCCTGGCTCCGATGCCTTCTTAAAATGAAAAGATTGTAATTGTGCTGGCTCCTTTGTGGAAATAAATGATGATAATGCAAAAAGAGCTCCGCTGTTGACAACACAGTCGGACACCGCTACACGTTAACCACGTTAGCATATACAAAACATCCAACCTTCTTTTCAATTCACGAAAAAACAGACCGACATATTGACAGAGATCTGTGTACCTTTCAAAATTGCTTTAACATCATTAAGCACAACCAAAATTAAATCATATATAATGCGCTCTGTTGTCATTTTATAAATATTATGGCTTTTAAGTGTGCCTTATAATGCTTAAAATAATATAATTCATCTACTTTGCTTATAGATAACGCTACATTTGTACCAAATAAAACCTAAACAATCTAAACAAGGTCATTGTGGTTTTCCTAGAGTTTACACCACAGGTTGTTTCTTTATGGTGTTTTTCCTCAGGCATAATGGGTAAAGAAGGCCGACAAGCTGCTAGAAACAGTGACTACGCCATCCCCAAATTTAAACACTTAAAGAAGATGCTACTGGTTCACGGCCACTACTACTACATCAGAATTGCTGAGTTGGTTCAGTACTTCTTCTACAAGGTACCGGCCAAATATGAGGCTCACACGCTTTAACCACTCCATCAAACTCATTGGGAAAGTCATAAAGAACCAAATTATTTTGTTACTGTAAAAATAATCGACATCAAAAGTCACTTGTTCATTTGCTTTTATTTGGCAATCGATATGAAGTGAATTGTGAGAATGATTGCATTTAATAGCATATGCTTTTTTCACAGACTCATGACTTACTCGTCTTTTTTTCTCTCTCGTCTTTTCTGTTCCCAGAATGTTTGCTTCATTTTTCCTCAGTTCCTTTACCAATTCTTCTGTGGGTTCTCACAGCAGGTGAGTTCTTTATACTGCATTTATGCTGATTCATGGCTGCAGGCAGCAGAAGAGTGGGATCACATCCAACAAAGAAAAATGATGTGAAGTGTGAAAAGCCCAAGAAAGTTTGTGTTTAAATAGCTGTGGTTACATGGACAAAAGTATTTGGAATGAACGCCTAATCAGAATAAAAATGTGTCATGTAAACATGCCGTTCTGAATATTCTGCCCCAATCAGACTCATTCGGATCAAAATTTCTTTCCTATCTAGATAGGTGGGTTATGCCAATTGTTGTGGCGATTGTGGTATATATAAACAGTTTATTCCAGTCGTGGGGCACTACTGCGCTGGCTCCTCTGCGTGAGGGGGCTGCTGAACTCAGGAGAACCGTGTCTCCCAGGAGGACCGTGTCTCTGAGCAGAGGAGCGGCTCTGGGACGGTTTGTGAGCTAACGGAGGCAGCTTTTGAATGGAGAAATGCCGCCCAGTCCTGAGAAACCATGTAAACAATCATGTGAATTCATGTTGACCAATCACTGTTTGCTGTCTGGCTGCAGCATGCCAGTGTCCGTATCGCAAAAATTGACAACTGAATTTACTTCAATTCATTTGAGCTGGAACTTTTTAGAGCTTAGTAACCACTGACTGTATAAGAGAACTGGACTGAGTGAGGGTGACATCATTAATAGATAATTAATTATCTATTAATCTGATCTAAACTAAACTAATCTACCAAGCTCTAAAAAGTGCTTAATAAATAAAGTTTGATTTAAGGGAACAAATTCTAAGACATTAGTTAACAAAGACAGTTTAATTTTCAATTTCTGATGACTGCGTTTTGTTCTGTCTGCAGCCTCTGTACGACACCGCCTATTTAACACTGTACAACATCAGCTTCACCTCGCTCCCCATCCTCCTGTACAGCCTGGTGGAGCAGCACGTCACAATGGAAACACTGAAGAGGGACCCCTCCTTGTACAGGTGAGGTCAGAAGATCTTACCAAGCCACCCTTCTTCCAGACCCCCAGGGATAGCATGCTTGCTTGTGCTTGTCTGTCTCAGGGACATTGCAAAGAATGCTCTCCTCCGCTGGCCTGCCTTCCTTTATTGGACGTGCCTGGGTGTGTTTGACGCCGTCATCTTCTTCTTTGGTGCCTACTTCCTCTTTGACAACACCACCTTCACCAGCAATGGCCAGGTGAGGCTCTGTGTCAAAGATGGAGCAGATCACAGATTAAATTTCAGTAGCTGTGCGAGATGTTTGTTGGAGAAGAAAATAGATTTGAGGTTTTAATAGGAGCTCACTCATCTTCACTGGAGAGTCATTCATGTGGGATTAGGGGCAGTGGGTGTCCGGCTTCTGTGTCAGTAGCCCTGCAATGGTAAAGGTGTTGTCCCCCATAGATCAGCAACACTGGATCTCCATTCATATTTACAGCGCAATAGCATCTTTCTCTGTATTATTGATTTGTACCATGTCAACAGTTTTGATTGCCTTTAGTCTTGTTTTTTTTTTCTTTTAAGTTAAGACATTCTAAAATTCATTTTACCCGTTGTCCTGATTCTTTTCTCTTTTCTTTCCCTCTTTCCCCCCTTTTCTCTGCTTCTTCTCTTTTTATTTTGCTTTTCTCGTTTTTCTCCTCCTCTTCTTCAGCTTATGACCACCAACACACAGATGGTAAGCCTGTCTCTCTCCCTGACGGCCCTTTCTGTCTTTCACGCCCCTTCTTTTTTGTTTCCGTCGGTTCATTTCCGCTTTTAGTTTGACCATTTCATCCCGTTCCATCCTTCCTTGCTTTCATTTCAATGTGTAGTTTTCTAGTGCTCCATTACCCCCTCCTGTACTCTACAAAGACCTGCATCCTGCAAAGTCTTCAATCTCAACAAGCCCACAGCCTAGTAGACATTGTAGGTGCTTCTGTCTTTGTGTTTTGTGGTACTAAATAAAAGATGTGGTATAGATTGAAACCATGCATCTGTTTGTCTCTTGTCTGCTGTGTTTGTCTGCACTTTTCTGTTTACGTGTCGTCGCATTTGTGCCAAAAGTTCTTCGGATTGTTTTCCTTCCTGTCTTATTTTTAAAGACCCACTCTGATGAAAATTGGGGGTTTTGTGTTTCTAATTGCATTTCAAATGAAAGAGGACATATATCAAGATATTTTAGCTCAAAAATGCATTTCTTTATTGAGATCGTTGGGAATGAGGAGCAGGCAAAAATATGCAGTTTGAGCTTATTTGTGGCGTCGAAAATAGGCCTAGCAGGCCACAAGCCCTCCACTCAGCAACAGGGAGGGAAAGGGGGGCAGGAGTGCTCCAAGCCAACGGTCCCGCCAACAGCTCAGAGGGGAATTTCAAATGAACTACTGCCGCTCTGCAGAAACTATGTCCTAGAAATGTCTTATTTTTGGCTAAAAATGGCATAATCATAATTAGGACAACTGCTTTAAAATAGCTAAAAAGGTTATCGGAGTGGGACTTTAAACAATAAAAACAAAATGTTAATGTCTTTTTTCTCAAATGTTGCAAAAGATGAAGGCTCTTTCCCGCCAAGTGTGGAATTTTCTTGGTACTAATAACCAGCTGTAGCTGTTACATAAGTGAAATAGTTTCCTGGCCTTGAGCTCCATGTCTCCTCACCCTCCTTCCTCTTTCATGCTCCCATCGCATCTGTTCGTTAATGATGTTTGGCTTAATTAGGATTTTAGTTTGAAGTAAAATACAAATTCTACAGGAAAGTCTTTTGTATGTTTAAAGTTTATAAACCTTGAAAAATAGTTTGGAAAAAAATGTTCTTTTTATCATTTTATTAATGCTTGCAGCCTCACTGCATCATCATAGGAGGCTTTAAATATCTTCTTGTTTTTCTCCACAGATGTTTGGGAACTGGACATTTGGCACTCTCGTTTTTACTGTACTCGTCTTCACTGTTACACTCAAGGTGTGTGTGTTGCCCAAAAAGTATTTCAGATTTAAGTAAATACACTGACTACCTTGTGTTCACAAAACGTGAAGGCTGCTTGTTTTTTCGATCTGGGTTTTCTTTGTTGTTCATTAATTGTGTTTGTTTCAGCTTGCCTTGGACACACACCACTGGACGTGGATCAATCACTTTGTCATCTGGGGCTCCTTACTGTTTTATGTTATTTTCTCTCTGCTCTGGGGTGGCATCATTTGGTAATTACATGCTTTGATTTACGTAAGGGATGTATCACTGGGCTGCAACAGCTCGTGACAAACTGCAGACAATGAGCGAGGCAGCAAAATGTTGGAAAAACCTGCAAGGTTCTTTACTTTACTTTTTTATGGAAAAAGAACCCTTGTGTGAATGGAATTTATGTTGAGTTTTTTCAGGAAAGGCATTTTGGGAACATGATTGTCTTACAGTTGAGTGTAAGTCTAACTGAAATTTGTTGTTTTGAGTCTCTGGCTAGTTTTGAAGTCCCACACTGATCATCTATTCATCTATTTTAAAATATTCCCAGTGGTCGTTTAATTATTATTGTGCTAGTGTAAAATCCAACTTGTGTCGCTTTTTAGGACATAGTTTCTGCAGAGCAGCAATAGTTCATCAGAAATTCCCCTCTGAGTTGTGGGTGGGACTGTTGCTATGGAGCAACCCCCAGCCCCCTTCCCCTCCCTGTTGTTGATCAGATTGGAGCAGCAAGCTCTTTCTTTTAATTTTAAGCTGCATTTTTTCATCTGCTCCTGATTCACAACGATTTGAATAAAGACATACTCAGAAATGCCGTTTTTAGCTTAATTTTCTTTATAAATCTCATCAGAAAAATGCCAAAAGAACATGTTATAAAAACACCAGAAACACAATATTCATCGGAGTGGGTCTTTAATAAAACTTGAAGGAGCGTTTTCATTTGAGTTTTACAGACTACCTCGAACATATTTGAGAGCTCTCAGTTTCTATGTACAAATTAGGCAACAATCTTCATTTAAAACAATGAAAGACCTTGAAATCCTTTGACACTAGCTCAGTGGCCTGGTGGGGGAGTGTCTGCCCTGAGACTGGGAAGTTCTGGCTTTAAATCCATGGTCTTACCAATGTGACTCATTGCCTCCCTGCTTGACATTCAGTGCAGTCCAATCCATAGGGCTGGATTGGGGGTGGGAGGGGGGGGTGTTAAACCACAAAATGTAGCTCATCCCTAGAGGATGTGTCAAATGTAGAGAACAAAATTCACATTATCTGTGACAATTAGTGGGACTTTGTAACTCAACTAAAATCTTCTCTGATAGATATCTCTGTGAGAGCTTCAAACTAAAGTAAACTACGGTTCCTTTTTAAATATTTAAAAGTTGACCTGACATTACAGGCATTCAAATTTCTAAACAAAAAATGTACCCCTATCAACTTTTAGCTGAAATGCTGTTGGACTTGCATTCAATAGCAATTTACTGTGATTTCAATGAAAACTTTATTAGTTATTTTGAATATCTTGTCCCTGCCTTGTAGCGAGCTGTTGGATCCCATCAGATACAACCCTTTACATTAATGAGGTGACTGTTGATGGGTCTGGTTTCAAACATCCATATCTTTCTGCTGTTGCTTCTCAGGCCCTTCCTGAACTATCAGAGGATGTACTACGTCTTTATGCAGATGCTGTCCAGTGGGCCGGCCTGGCTCAGCATCATCCTCCTCATTACAGTCAGCTTGTTGCCAGATGTCATCAAAAAGGTCCTTTGCAGAGCCGTCTGTCCCACAGCCAGTGAAAATGCACAGGTACGATCCTCACATAGGCGCAAAGTTGGCTTTTGATCGTAGACTGTGGAGGTTTAGTCCTTTTCAAAGGCATTGTGCTGTTGTAAAATCATTCCCACACATGTAATCTAGTTTTGCATCTGCAAACAAATGAGTTTAAACATTCTTTTGTGTATTTGCATTACCAATTCGTGCTTTTTTGAAAATATTCACGGCTGAAAAAATGTCTTTTGTTTTTTAGACGTCCTCATAACAGCACATGCACTACTATCTGTGCTCACACAGATCTATAGACAGAAACTCCAGTCACAACCTCAGACCTGTGATGTAATCTGATTGTAATACGTCACATCGATCAATGGAATGGATCTTTCCATCATGACTGTAATGAACTGTGTTGTGCACACATCATAAGCCCCACTGTGTGTGATCTTAAAGGCTGTCTGCCTCGATGGAGCCCTTTTTATGGTTGACTTCACTGCAGTCACATGCAATCGGATTAGCTGGTCAGGGTTGCAAAAAAAAACGTGTGAGTGTGTGTGCGTGTGCGCACTTACAAAATGTTGCTTGTAAATGGTCCTGCCTACTACTCAGTTTTTTTTTTTATTACCAAAAGGCTTTTTAAACGAGCACAAATTGGTTGTAGGAAAAGCACAAAATGATTCAGAATTTATCCTTTCATTTGTTGAAGCAAAACGTATTTACATGAATGGAAATATACAACTGCAAAAGACTAGAATAGAACTCCAAATTACACTTGATTACATTGTGACATTATTGGATTATGTAAATTAGCTGAAGTATTTACTAAAACTATCAATACTTTTTCTTTTTTTCCTTCTCTCATCACTTTTTGTCCTCACCTTAATCAAACTTCTCCATAACTTTCTCCTTATCTCAACCACTGCCATCATGCTACTTTCTTGCCCTTCCCTTTAATACCCCCTCCTCTCCTCTTTCATGTTTGGTTTGCACTCATTTCCCCTTTGGGGTAACTAGTCCACTCGCCCGTGCCTTACTGTGGAGCCCTCCACCATCTTCATGCTTTCTCAGTCCTCCAGCAGAATGAGTTTCTGATTGGCCCACAGAGACGAGGGAGGAGCAGAAAGAGGAGGTGAATCTCTATCTCTTTTAAGCCTTTACCTCTGTGCATGGCTGCATGGCCCAGCAGAAATTGTACGTAAAAAATAATAATGATAATGGTCAAACTAACCAGCTACTGGTGGAGCAGCAAGCTTTGGTTTCTAGGTCTGGTAAGTAGTCGTTTAGTGTCTTTGAAAAAGTTTGCATGAACGACACCAGATGTTTCAAATCCTCGCTTTGTCCCTTACGTTGTTAAATTACGTTACGTTTTAATGGCATATAGAGATTCTTCAAATGTTGCTTTTAACTTCATAGAAAAAAATTAATTTGAAATATTTCTCATTTTTCTCCAGTAAACCTGCAAGGTTTTTCCCAACTCAACCCTATTGTAGTGTAATAATTCATGTCGATCTGCTCTTAATTACAATTTAAGCTGATAATGTAAAGAAAACTGTACAAACAACCTTTTTTTCATAACCAGATAAATACATGTAAAGAAAAACCTGCAGTGATTAAAAGATCAACGAAGCACAAGTTAGCTTTAACACAGACCCACATTTAAACTAGAAGAATCTTGTTAGGATTAAATGACAGCAAGGCAAGGCAAGTTTATTTATATAGCACATTTCCTGTACAGACACAATTCAAAGTGCTTTACATAAAAAATTAAAAGAACAATTAATTTCAAATAGTAAAAATGTGATCAATAAAATAAAGTTAAAAGATAGTAAATAAGATTTGAATTTAAAACGAGCATAGATAAACAGTGCGGACATAAACTTTTGAATACATATCAATTAAATGCAGCTGAGAACAGGTAAGTTTTTAACCCGGATTTAAAGATACTAAGTGTTTCAGCAGATCTGATGTTTTCTGGAAGTCTATTCCAGATCTGTGGAGCATGAAAAGTGAATGCAGCTTCTCCATGCTTAGTTCTGGCTCTAGGGACTGATAAAAGACCGGATCCAGAAGAGCGGAGAGGTCTGGCTGGTACATACTGGGTCAGGAGGTCAACCATGTATTTTGGTGCTAAACCATTCAAAGCTTTATAAACCAGTAGCAGAACTTTAAAGTCTATCCTCTGACAGACAGGTAGAACTGGACCAATGTGGTCCACTTTCTTGGTCCTTGTGAGAACCCGGGCAGCAGAGTTCTGAATAAGCTGCAATTTCCTGATGGATTTTTTTGGTAGTCCTGTAAACACACTGTTACAGTAATCAAGTCGACTAAAGATGAAAGCATGCACTAGTTTCTCCAGGTCCTGCTTAGACATCAGATCTTTAATCCTTGAGATATTTTTGAGATGATAATAGGCTGATTTTGTAACTGCCTTAATGTGTTTATCAAAATTTAGGTCTGTGTCTAGCAATACACCCAAGTTTTTGGCCTGGTTGGTAGTATTTAGTTGAATGGATTGAAGATCTATAATGACGTCCAACCTTTTTTCTTTAGCCCCAAAGACAATAACCTCAGTTTTGTTTTTGTTTAGCTGAAGTAAATTATGGCACATCCAGTTATTAATGTCCTCAATGCATTTACCAAGAGCCTGTACAGGGCCTCGGTCGCCTGGTGTCTATTATATATCTGTGTATCATCTGCATAACTATGGTAGCTAATGTTGTTGTTATTTATCACTTGGGCCAGTGGGAGCATGTAGATGTTAAATGAAAGTGGTCCCAGGATGGAGCCTTGGGGTACTCCACATGTAATTTCTATTGGCTCAGAAGTGAAGTTACCAATGGACACAAAATATTTCCTGTTTTCTAAGTACGTTTTGAACCAGTTTAATACTGGCCCAGTGAGACCCACCCAGCTTTCCAGTCGTCTGAGTAGTATTGCATGGTCAACTGTATCAAACCCAGCACTGAGATCCAGTAGAACTAGCACTGACATATTCCCACTGTCTGTATTCAAACGTATCGCATTAATCACCTTGATCAGGGCCGTTTCATTGCTGTGATTCTGTCTGAAGCCTGACTGGAAGGCATCATAGCAGTTATTTTTTATTAGAAATTCATTTAGCTGATGGAAAACAGCTTTTTCAATGATCTTGCTTAAAAATGGCAGGTTTGATATCGGCCTATAGTTGTTCATTTGAGTTTTGTCTAGACTGTCCTTTTTTAGAAGAGGTTTAATTACAGCTGTTTTCAGTGGATCTGGGAAAACGGCAGATGTTAACGACAAGATGAAAGATACTAATTTGATTATAGGAGAAATATTTGACATCCACTCTTTGACCGTTAATGCATTTTGACATGGAGAAAAGCAGATTTTCATATCGGCTGATTATGTAGCACATTAAATAGTGATGCCTAAAGGGGCAAAGCCGTCACAACAGAATCAGCTGATTGACATCATTAATTGCTTGAACACTTTGCTACTGTAAAATGTTGTGTATTTGCTTTTCTCCCCTTCAGAATCCACTGGATTTACATTATTTGCACCAACAGTTGAAGAGTTAACGATAGCTGAAAGAATGCCAACACTGGAGCTAAAGCTCTGGTGTAAAAGAGTTAAACATATCAAAGCTAAAAACAAGTGGAAGACTTGAAGCGACATGTTAGCAGAAGTTGACAGGTTTACATTTAAAGTGTCTCCTCTTTTTCTCAGAAAAGACTTGAATGCAACCAAAGCGCTTCAGTCAGTCACTCTCTAGTGGAGCTGTGTCACAATAGACAGAGGCAACCAGAAACCGTCATGCTATGCGACAAACCAAAAACTTAAAACTGTCTTTGATACCACCAAAGGTAAGGCCCGTGGGGGCGCTGCAGGGCCATGGGGTTCCCGGCTCCTCCGCTGAAAGTGGAAGCAGTGACCTGCCTCACCCTCTTAGGACTTGTGACGTCTCGCAAACGCAAACCCGCAGCTCAGCAACCCTTACCTCCCCCACCTCATCCCCACCTTCCAGTGGGTGAGGGTCGCCATGGTAACATCATGCAGGGAGTGTGGGGTGTTTATAAGGCTTCTGCCATGTTGCTTTTTGGCTGCTGTGACCTGCATGTGGAGTTGTGGGTTAGATAATTTAAAATTATTTTCCAAAAGCTTTTTTTAAACCCATCTTTAAGAACCAGAGGGGCCCACTCAACTCTGATGGAATAGTTTTTAAGCAGGTTGTGCTTTTCAAATCTTTGAAGTCCCACTCCAATCACCTTTTGATCTATTTTCAAAGTGTTCGCAGTGGTCGTTTTATTATGATTGTCGTTTTTAGCCAAAACCCAAAAACCTGTGTTGTTTTCTAGGACTTAGTTTCTGCAGTAGTTCATCAGGAATTCGACTCTAAATTGTGGTTGCCGAGCAATCTCAACCCTCTTCCTATCTTCCATAACTGAGCTATCTGTTCACACTCTCTCCCACTAGCTAACTGCCCCTCACAACCCCAACCTAACATTACCGGTTATCCAGCCACATAGATTCTAGCTCAGGCGAGGAAAACAAAGACATACGTGGATTTGTTCACATGTTGATGCATCAGAATGGAGTGCAGCAGGGAGCTTGTGGCCCGCCCAGCGTATTTGCTACGTTACAAATACAATCTTGTTCAATCTGCGTTTTTTTTTGTCTGCTCCTGATTCACTACAATTTTAATAAGAAATCTTTAAAAATGCAGTTTTAAGCTTCATTTTCTCAATATATGTCGTCCATCATCAGAAAAATCCAAGAACATGTTAAAAAAAAAATTTTCATCGGAGTGGGTCTTTAAGGGTGTCAATTTAGTTAAGTATTAAGTAATTCCTCTTATTTATCTTGAGAAGCCAATTGGAAAATCAATTTAGCTTTTTGTTCAAAGATTTCCACTTTTTCAGATTTTTGTTTTTCTTCCTCATTTTAAAGTTTTTGGATTCAAATTAAATATTCAAGAATGTACAAAATGTGTTGAGATTGTAGGTTAGATTATAAATTATGTATTAGATTTAGATTATGTAAAACAGATATGACAGTGTAAAGGCCCAAAAAAGAAGGATAATTATATATATTTAGTAAAAAATAAAAGCTTGAATTTTTTGTGCGCCATCTAACATTGTGCATCACTAAATTTCAGCCTGAGAATTTCCATATTAATTCTTTAAGCTTTCTAGAAAAAGAACCCATATTTTTGTCTATCTAATTTCACATCTCTGTTAACCTGCCTGCTTGTTGATTCTGCATGTTTCTGCTCCTCCAAAGTGTTTTCTTTTCAGTTTTCTCCTTTCAGGTTTCAGAATTCTCCTTTGATTGTACCTTATCTCTGTGCAGAAACATGACGAGCTGTTTCCCGATGGCGTGGCAGAGTGGTCCACGTTGTCTTTTGGGCGTTCCTGCAAAGGCACGAGCACAGAATCTTCTCGCCTCAACCTCGGAGCCGGAGAAAAGCTGCCTGTTCTTAGGTCCGACCATCTCCCCCACAAACTTCTGGCTCATTTGGCCGACGGGGCAGCGGCAGACCTGTGTTCTCTCAGCTCTTACATGCTGCGCCTCTCAGGGGCGGGGTTCGCCTACTACGCTCCAGGACCGGAGACCTCTGTGTAGAGAAGCAAACGTCTTTGTGAATCTCTTAAACTTGTAGAGAAGAGAAAAAAACAAAAAACAAGATGTTCGTGGTTGTGTCGGAAGAATCGAGTATTTCTAGATCCAAACAAACTATGTTGATTGACATCAGGGGCGTGGCCGCTCCATGCTCAGTTCACCATGTGCTTTTTCTGAGCTTCACTTGTGTGGGCAGCCTCCTCATTTTCATACTTTTGTGGTTCATCGTCTTCTTCAAAATCTACTCAGACTTCTTCTTTTGTATTTTTTCATCTTTTGCCTGTTCCCCCACGTTCTGTCATCTTTTCAGCTTCTTTGTAAATTTCAGTTACATCTCACGATCTGGCCAAGTAAGGGGAAGCTGTCAAGCTCAGCCCTTTATGTATGCGTGCGTGTGCATGTGCACAAGAGTGCACGATTTTTTGCTTGTTCTTGTGTGTTTGTTTGTATCGGATACATTTCTGCCTTACCGGGGACACAGCAGCAGACTGGGAGCCAAAGGGGAATAGGTTGTTTTTCAAAAAGCAAAGTAGATTTATGACAAAGCCTTATCAACACTCATACACATCACCTGAGGGGAGGAGTCAGAAAGGGGCGTGCAGAATTTTTTTTTAGCCACCTGCCTTAATTCATATAACCGTTTTCAGCGAGTTTGCTCCAGCATATTGTGGAATTAAAGAAGGATTCTGTGGTAGACGGTCACCACCATTCTGTCATTTCTCACACTCTTCATCAAGTCTTCTGCCTTCATGCTGGACCACTATCCTCTTCTGGGACTGCAAACGCTGTGTGCCCCCTCCTGCCACCATGTGGCCATAGAGGGGAGCAGCCTGGGACTGTAATTGGGTTTCAGTGTTGCCGTTGCAACATGCTTGTTTATTTGCTGCCATGCCGTGTGTCATACAAGCGTTATGTCGCAGTACTAATGTCCTGTAGGCATGATCCGAGGGGTTGTCTCCTGCGTCGCATTAATGCATGGGTTCTTTTGTATTGTTCTGAAATTATTGATGTCAGTCACTGTTTTTATGTACGGATATAACTTAAGGAGTTTTCTATATTTCAGTAAGAGATGGTGTCATAGATATAACACTGCAGCTTGTCATAAGTAGACGAAAGACTTGAATCAGCGACGTCACAATCAAATTAGGAATGTTGAACGGACTTGTCCATCATGTCCTCCAGCTGACGATTGTAGCTCATAATGGATCAAAATCTTTTCTGCATTTTTAAACAGAGCATATATCTTTTTTTTTTTTTTTCATAACAGAACTTTCTGGTCGCTGAGAAAACTAGATTCTAGAAGTCCTGAATGTGAGATTTTGGAGCATTTTTTTGTACGTTTATACGTTTTATTTTCACACACATTGCCATCTACCAGCTTGTATAGATTTAAGAAAAAGTTTTCGATATTTTTCTATGGGGTTTAGAAAGTCTAAATTTTAGAAACACCCCCCACCCCCACCCCCCATCTAAGCCTCCAAATGTTTTAGGACGTATAGGGAGCTTCACACCCTGACCTCAAAGGAGACGCCTTGGTGCTTGAATTACAGCGAACCACCTCACCGTGTTGGTGCAATACTGCATATTCAGCATTCAGCATGTCACATCTTCATCATTCGGTGTTCATCAAACATGTTTTTCTCCTTTTGTACCTGTATGTTTTAACTCTGTTAGAATGTGTGCTCAAGTTTGTAACCAAAATAAGAAGGATAATAATATGACTATGTGATTAGTAGACTCACATATAGGTCACTCTGCACTTTGGGTTTCAACAGCCTGAAAAAAGGTTTATCTGTCTGTCAGCAGAAGTTTATCTTTTACTTTTCCCCACAAGTTATTTTTCTAAGACGATTGTGGATGGGAAATAAGAAAGAAAGAAAAAAAAAAAAGACCAAATAAGTCGACTAGGAATGAACTGTGTAGGTGTTCGCCTGTGTCGGTGGGTTTGTTGCACCAGCTTTCATCAGAATGTCAAACGGCTTTTTCTAATTCCATCAGCACAACAGCAGGTGTTTATGTGGTCACTCCTGAGCTCGGCAAAGGTCTGAAATGTTGGCTGCTGTGCTCTGAACAGCATGCTTCATATCACACCTTTAGTATTATGATACTGTTTGTATTACTAAAGATTTCTGAGATTTTCTTTCTCTTTTTGGATAGCATTTCAAAGGTCCACGTGTTGACTTTTTGCCAGCCTGTCTGTAGCAAACGAGGGCAAAGCCCTGTTTTGTCATTCTGCCTGTAATAAAGAGAGTGGAGACTATTTCTTTCAGATGTTGATGTTATTATAGGAATCACTTACAAGAGTATAATTGATCTGATGATCGATCTGTTCTGCTACTGTTTTAATGTCGGATGCAAACTGACGGTGTTGACATTTGCAGCCTGTTATTCCTTCTCCTCCTCGCAGGTTTCTGATGGTGTCAGCCTCTGTGGCTCAATCAGGTAAATCCCCTCCAAGTGTGACATCAGGAATCTTGATTTTTTAAAACAAGAGGGTTTTCTTTAAACTTTTTTTTCTATTTTACCTCAGAATACTTCTCTAAACTGTTGTCCTTTTAAGGTTTTTTTCTGTTTGTTTTTAACATCAGCCTCTCTTGCCCTTAGTTGCTTCCAGGTTTTGACTATTTAAAAAAAAAAAAAAGACTGTAGACAACTTGGGGAGACTTCGATGTGTTTAATCACTTTCTCCTACTAGAATATTCTAGGATTATGTTCATGTAAAAATCTGGAAAAAGGTTCCATCTAAAAAAGTCTTTTTAAATGGAGGATTGTGGTTTATCTGTCTAGCATTAAGACATAAATCCCATGAAAGTTGAGACATTTTTACTTTTGGTTAACACCGAATTGTGTAATATATTTACAACAGAGCAGGAATAACTCAGCTGAGAATTATCTAATGAATAGAGCCATAATAAATGTAATGACTAGGGGAGTAACGATCATATGAATCGATTTATTTCTACAATCCAGCCACATGGATCTGTCTCAGGCAAGTTTTTAATCAAATTGAACAATACCATTCCAAAACTCTTTCAAGATTAAATGAATTGATTATAAAACAAAAAACAAAAAAGTACATTACACCAGACAACACGTGATGACAGCAAAAACTGATCAGGCCAATGTGTGGAAACACTTAATTTAGCAAATACGTGACCATATAGTATGCTAGAATGTTCTCATAATGTTACCTTTGGATTATTTGGATGTGTAAAAACAACAGTGGGCTGAACTTTAGGAAACTAAAATGTAAACGGATTTGACATTCATTCTTGTTTACTTGTTTGTTTGTACACATTTTATCTACACTTGATTGTCTTGCAAGAAATCCAAGGAATTTGAAAAATTTCACCTGCACTGTTCAGTATCCAAGTATTTCTCACTGAGTCACACTGGTTGAGGTTTTGGCTAAAGATATCCTGGATCCATTTTAAGTCAGAGATTTGGATCATTCAAAATGAACCGATATCAACTATGGATCGTATCGTCAACCACAAATTATGATATGAATAGAATCGTTTAAATAAATCATTGCACTCCTTGTAATGACTGCTTGAGGTTTTTAAAATAGCTTTACGAGGTAACAGAGGGTTTTAAAACCAAAAAAAAAAATTAAGCTTGAAGAACATTTAACTGCTTTGTCAATTCACATTAAATATTTAACATGGTAAAGTATAAAGCTGTTGTCATAGTGGAGCAAAGTCTATCACAAGAGTGGATGTGTAGATGCTCTTAAATGTAAATGAGTGTGTTTATGGTAATATTGAAAACAATCATCCACTGTGAGACTACAAAGGCTTTGTATTGCAGAGTGTGTAACATCAATGAAAGATATACAGTAACTGAAAAATATTGGAAGAGATACAGTTGGACAAAAAGTGTTTATTTAGTCACTGATTTATTTTATAATTAGAATTTTATAATTATTTAGAATAATGGAGCAAACATAGTCGATAGTAAGTTGCATATACTTGTATAGTGCTTTCCTACCTTCCTCGAAGGCCCAAAGCGCTTTACAGTCACAGTCCCATTCACACATTTATGGTAACTCTGCTGCCAAACACCGTTGGCAACATATAGCCACCAGAGGCAAGGTGGGGTTCCATGTCTTTGACTCATGGGGGGGGCAAGGCGGGAATTGAGCCTGATCTTCAACTGCCCTAAATCTGCGCCCCGGTTGCCCCATCATGTAATGGAACCCTGGTTATTAATGACAGAGGTCAAACGTTTCCTGATCTTCACCTAGCTTGCAGACACTGGAGCTGATATTTTGGTCCCGCCTTCCATACAGATCTTCTCAAGAGGTGTGATGTTTTAGGGTGGTTGCTGGACAACGCAGACCTTTAACACACCTGGCAGAAGAGAAAGTGTATATGTCCTTCAGCTGGAGGAGCAACATCAGACATCAGGTCTACAGCTCCAGCATTCACAGGATTACCAAAAGCAAGATGTGGGTCCAGACAGGTTGTCTGACTAGGTTTTGAAGATATTAGCAGATCAGCTAAGAAGAGTCTTTGCGGACAATTGTATCTGCCTGCAGCTTCTCTCCCTCTGTTTAAGTCTTCCATCATTGTGTCTAAAGAAATCCATAGTCTTCTGCATCAGTGATCATAGACAGGAAAGTCTAATGCATTACCAAAGGATTACTATTAAAATACATCAATATCCCTGTCTGCGTGGACAGCCACCAGTTTTAACATGAAGAGAATCTCACCAGAGCGGACAGTTGCATTAGCAGGGGAGGCTGTGAGATGCATTCAGTTCTTCAGCATCCACATTATATCTCACCTGATCTCAGAACACCAAACTCAGATGTACTGGACTCTCCATCCACGGCTAAAAGCAGCTTGTGTCTAAAGACCACAGGTCAGAGAGGACCAGGTTGTTAAAACCAGAGGATTGTAAGAAGTTCTCCAGATCAAAAATGCAGAGTAGATTTGATATTTAATACTTTTTCTATTTGGCACATCGCATTAAGGGCTGGAATTGGGGACAAAATCACCAAAAATAGTTTGAGTGTCTGCAAATAAAGCTCACTGCTCTTACGTAATGAAAGCAAAACATTTTGCTGGCATGGGATAGTAACAAATAGTGGAGATACATCCTTAAAACAATAAAGCAAACGATTAACCGTTATAGTTGGCATTGGGGTTGCCTGGTGTTCATTCTAGACATGATCTTGTTTTTCAGCTCAGTTTCTGCCTCTTTCAGCGTAATGGTAGTTATTGGGAATGTGTTCCCAAGCTCAGGGTAGTAGTATGGAATAGCCTTCTCTCTGACCTCTTCTGGCACTTCCGTGGTGTTGCATTTGTATTAAGTGAAATGTTTTTCACTTCACAGGTGTGCCCTGTCAGGTTTAATAAGTGTGATTTCTTGCCTTATAAATGGGGTTGGGACCATCAGTTGTGTTGTGCAGAGGTCAGGTGGATACACAGCTGATAGACCTACTGAATATACTGTTAGAATTTGTATTATGGCAAGAAAAAAACAACTAAGTACAGAAAAACGAGTGGCCATCATTACTTTAAGAAATTAAGGTCAGTCAGTCTGAAAAATTGGGAAAACTTTGAAAGTGTCCCCAAGAGCAGTCACAAAAACCATCAAGCGCTACAAAGAAACTGGTTCACATGTGGACGACCCAGGAAAGGAAGATCAAGAGTCACCTCTGCTGGGGAGGATAAGTTCATCCGAGTCACCAGCCGCAGAAATAGCAGGTTAACAGCAGCTCAGATTGGAGAGCAGGTCAATGGCACACAGAGTTCTAGCAGCAGACACATCTACAACAACTGTTAAAGGAGATTGTGTGAATCAGGCCTTCATGGTAGAATATCTGCTAGGAAACCACTGCTAAAGAAAGGCAACAAGCAGAAGAGACTTGTTTGGGCTAAACAACACAAGGAATGGACATTAGACCAGTGGAAATCTGTGCTTTGGTCTGATGAGTCCAAATTGGTGATTTTTGGTTCCAACCACAGTGTCTTTGTGCGACTCAGAAAAGGTGAATGGATGGACTCTACATGCCTGGTTCCCACCGTGGAGCATGGAGGAGGAGGTGTGATGGTGTGGGCGTGCTTTGCCGGTGACTCTGTTGGGGATTTATTCCAAATTGAAGGCATACTGAACCAACATGGCTACCACAGCTTCTTGCAGCGGCCTGTTATTCCATCCGGTTTGAGTTTAGTTCGACCATCATTTCTTTTCAACAGGACAATGACCCCAAACACACCTCCAGGTGGTGTAAGGGCTATTTGACCAAGAAGGAGAGTGATGGGGTGCTGCGCCAGATGACCTGACCTCCACAGTCACCGGACCTGAACCCAATCATGATGGTTTGGGGTGAGTTGGATGGCAGAGTGAAGGCAAAAGGGCCAACAAGTGCTAAGCATCTCTGGGAACTCCTTCAAGAATGTTGGAAGACCATTTCAGGTGACTACCTCTAGAAGCTCATCAAGAGAATGCCAAGAGCAAAGCATATATTCTCTATAATTAAAATAAATCTATCTACCTGCCTGCATGCCTGCCAGCCAACCACCAGTATACACCAAAAGTTTGGACACACCTTCTCAATAAAAGTTTTCTTTATTTTCATGACTATTGAAATTGTAGATTCACACTGAAGACATTAAAATTATGAATTAATACATGTGGAATTATATACACAACAAAAAAGTGTGAAACAACTGAAAATATGTCATATTCTAGGTTCTTCAAAGTAGCCACCTTTTGCTTTGATTACACTGTTTGCCTCTGATTTTACATCTGGCCTTCCCATAATTGTTTCTTTTTAACCCTTGTGCTATCTTATGGGGTCCAGAAGACCCCACCCTTACATTGACGTGTTCTCCCTACCATGACAAACGTGGATAAAGGTGAATAGGATTTCACGTAATCCATGGAAACCAGTGAACAAATCAAATCATTAAATAAAAAAGGTTCAGTCTTGTGGGGACCAGATGACCCAACTCCCAATCTTAAAATCCCTTGGATAGCACAATTAACCCTGGACAAATTTGGCTGCTGGTTTTTTTTTTTTTTTTTTTTTTTTGCCTTTCTTAAATTTTTATTTTATGTGGCTGCTGTTTAGTGCTACTATTCAAGATGAACAAGCAAACAAACAAAGTCAAAATTATCTTCAAAAGCTCAGAAGAAAATTGTTCTGGAGTTCTCCAAGATTAAGTCTCCATGTCTCATAATGGTCTCTGTCACATTCAAGCTTCAGTTTATTTAAAATCAAGTCCTGTTTATCCTAAATTTTCAAATGAACAATTTCTTCAAAAATTTTGTGCAAACGTTTTAAAAGAAAGATAAATATAAGTTTTAGTGGTAACTGCTTCTTCCGGCAGAGTTTATTCCAGTTACAAGCGTTTGTCATCAGCAGGTGGCACTGCAGCATAACCAGTGGAGCCAGCCAGACAGACGCAGACAGTGACGCAGCTGTCGTGCCTTCCGTGCACACTGGGTGTCGCTGTTGGATAGAGCGTTTGCATGATTCTGCAAGGCTGACCTTCACTTCCCCTCCCCCTCTCTCTCTTTGCCAAGTGTGCACAGGTTTGCAGCATCATACATGCTGAGGCTGAAACATGCATGTTTGAGGGAGCCTGTGTTCTGATCCAACTCCACCGCACCTCCACTGATGCCATTTTTCCATCTTTTTGGATTCAGGTGTTGCTGCTGGGGGGGTTGTGGCTCCATCTTCAGCATCTCTCCATCATCTGCCTCTCCAGCATCCTTCTCCTCTGGCATTTATTTTTCTCAGTCATCTTGGCTCGCCGCCTTTTTAAATGAAAGTGGTGGGATTTACCATCCGATCGTAACCTCCATCCTACATTTTTAAGCAGAATCAGGCAGCAGCTAGTCACATTCTGGGCAACTTCACCCTTCCTTATTCCTTCTGCTCTGCTGGGCTTGTCGGCGCAGATTCCCTCTCCCCTCCCACTTCAACATCATCCACTATCCAAAGTATTGTTGGGAATACAGCAGGCAAGCTGTCTCTACTTCCAAAGAAAGGGTGTTTTGGCTGGGGGGCTGGTCTTCCGCTGTCCCTCTGGAGGATGATCTTTTGGATGAAGACAGAGGAGATGGCCCTCGGGGAGCTGCTGGAGAGGCTGAGATCTGTCACACAGTGCATAGGTGAGTGATAACTGTGGGGAAACCACCAAAAATGCGTGGTCATACTGGTCTTTATCACAGGGTTTGGGGTGCAGGCAACATGGATTGAGTCATCTAAAACAACTGGAGAGCCAAACAAAACCAGAACTGAGGTAAGATGCTGCTGTCCATTATGCTGCTTTCTGAAGCTAAGCATATTTTTTGTTAGCCTTTCTTTTTGACATCTAGCTTATAAAGTTTGTGGCTGATAAGAAAGCTATCATCATCTTTTTTATATAAAATTTAAAAAAGTAACTCTCTAGGCAGAGGAGGAAAATACTTTCCTGTGAAAAATACTTTTACATTTCCTTCAGCTGTCCTCTTTAATAGTAACTGTTCCCTGAAAGGACAACCTGCTTAATTGATCAATTAAGTTAAGGCATGATGGGAAATGAACTATTTTGCTTGTATACACTGAATCACCTAAGCATATGGTCTCATATTCCAGACCTTGAGGCCCTGCTGGTTTTTCAGAAATCCTGCCTCATTTGCTCCTGCCTGGAGTTTGAGACCTGTGACCTAAACAGTCCAACCCTTCTCTCCAACATCTTCTAGCAGATGTTAAGGATGGATAAAAGTTTACATTCCTCGTGTTGCATTAGCTGACACTGAGGATCTGTCATTTATTTTGTAAGTATTTTGACCTTATGGGTAAATGCAACAGCGGCGAAAAATGGAAAATATGAGATTCAGCAAAAGCTACCCCTTCTGTGTTGATGTGCATCGCAGAACGGGTTTGAGGGCGGAGGACAAGAGAGGAAGATTCTACCACTGAATTAATCCTCTTCCTCTAACACAAAACAGCAAACGGAGAAGTAAACAATTGTCACCTTTAACCGAACCATCGTGTCATACTTTGATTATAGCTAATGTTTTTTTGTTTTTTTTAGAAAAAACACATTTTGAATATTCAGACTGATTATAACAGAGACCTTGTTTGGTGGTTTTACAGTCTGGATTTCTCTGGCAGCTCCATCCTGTTGGTAACCTGTACACAAATGAACTGAAACGGATTGGAATTACATTCAAACTAGTCTTTGCACAAAGGAAACTGTGTGTATGTGTTTGTGGTTATTTAGCATAATGTTTAACATAATTTCATGACTAAAGATACAGGTAGGTGTTCCTGCATATTTAGTTTGTATGCAGATCAGCCTTTGGATGGCTGTTAGTATTTCTTCAAGATCTTTAACCTTCAATGTTTTTCTTTTTCTATCAGCATCAAACTTTGATTGTGGTTCTTTTTTTTAAGTCTTCTTTTTAGGAGACACAGCCTATATTATGTTTTGTGCTGCTCTGTAAGCTTTCATTTTCATGCTTTTGCTCCTGTCTTATTAAAGCCATCATACCAGGGGCTGCTTGTCTGAGTTCCTTCTCAGCTGCAGAGATGGTGAAAGCCTGTCTGCAGTGAGTGGGTGGAAAGAGGGACAAGGGCAGCAGGGCAAGCTGGAGGAATGAAACTGCATTCATTCGAGCTCAAAAAATATTATTTGAAATACATACATATATGAGTTTTATAATGCATGCTTCAGGCAAACAGCACAATATTAGCAAAAGGTCAGAAGCAGAAGCTCAGCAAGGACTGAAATAACTGATTGAAAAAGACAGCAAGTAGGGGCAGTGATGAATGATTCTGGGAAAAATCAAAATAGTCATGTCAGGAATAAAAAAAAAAAGATCCTGCCTTGTGAATAGTCAGTTAGGACAACCTATTTAAAGATAAGATATACTTTTATTGTCACTGTCTGCATGTAAAAAATATTAAAAACAGTCACCATATCAGTGCAAAAAATAAAATATGATACCAAATATAAATATGTCTGTTCTGTGCAAAATGTAAAAATGGTTACTATTAGCATCCAGTGATTAAGTGACATGTATGTTGCAGATAAAACAAATATTTAGGAAAACCATTTAAAAGTCACGAGATAAAAGAAAATGTTTTAAGAAATATCTTAATAAATAGTTGTACATACGCATACATGTATGTTCCAGTAGACACTTGTGTATCTCATAAGTGAGCATTTGACCTACTTCTGTTTGATTTAAAAGGTTTCATCCACTTCATTGAGTTCCAGGTTGGAGCTTCTCCATAGTGTTCCCTCGCAGTCCCTCTCTGTACTCTCTTCATAAAAAAAAGTTGTAAATGCACATATGTGTTGTCTTTCAGGGTATAAATGTCTTGCATCTTTCTGATCACGTTGTGCTCTAAGTTGAGGTGAATCTGGAATAAGCTTAGGCATGTTTAGGGCAGCCCAGCTGTCTAGGAGGCAAATAGGTGATTCTTGAACTCAGTCGGTTGTTGATCAGATTCTCCTCCCCTAAACTGTTTGAGTGGAAAGCTCAGCAAGTGAGCTGTGCTGTTCATCCCTAAAGGCAGAGCAGGTGTTGGGCCAGATGGATGCAGGCTGGCATGATTAGCCGTCGTCTAGTAAGGAAGAGAGAAACAAGCGTTGCTGTAGCATCACATTCTCAGTGTTTTAGCATTTATTTTGTTAGTTGCCATAAAAATCCTTTCTGAGTTCCTCCAGAGAGTCTGAATGAATGGAGGAAGCCAAACCATTGAGCCTGTATGCTCTATAGGGGAAACACTTTCTTGTAGAAGACCTTTCATCCTTGTTGCCTCGTCTTTATATCCAGCAACTGCAAAAATTGACTTAAGAGTGGATGGCTGAAGGTCTTGGTGGTTAAATCTAAGCTCCTAAATCATCTTTTATGGCGTGGACTGACTTTCTTTTGCACACAATTTAGACTTTTTAGTTGAAATTGAATCTGTGAAAATTCCCCATTTATTCAAATCTGAAAGATAAATTCGGCTCCTCAGTGCAGCTCAACTGTTCAAGGTTCAACAAGACGTTTGCTGCTCATTTGAGTTTTAGACCGACGAAGCAACTCAAACGAGCAGCAACTTCTTGATAACCCTCTAAAGTGCAGTTACTCTGAAGAATGGAAGTCCAAGACATTGTTGTCCTCATTGTAATGCAGTTCATGTTCTGCAAACTGACGGACTGGACTGAGACTAATGCATGAGAGGCAGAGAGGCTGGCTTACAAACGTCCCCTCTGTCTCAGCATTTCCTGCACCTTTGGGTTGCCAAACATTTTTTGACACTGGTTTGCAGTTACATAAGCAGCAGTGAAAGGCTCAGAGTATCCAGCGTTCCTAGAATATGTTTGTGTTTTTGTAGTTGCACCTCCTGGGAGTTACAATCCTCAAGACATCGAAACCAGGAGGTGTGTGATTCAGAGAAACAATCCGTGCTTGAAAGGTAATTTGTTGGGCTCATGAAGTGTCTATAGAAACCCCATATTGACATTTATGTGTGCAAGTTTTGTTGTCTTTGCCGATAAGTCTTGACATTTGTGACTAGGAGTGTAACGATCAATTGACAAATCGATTTATATTATCACGATCCAACCAGATTGATCTGTTGGAACAGTAGGTTTTTTTTACTCTAAAGTAAAAATGACCAAGTGCATTACAGCAGACAACACACATGTGATGTCAGCAAAAACTGATCCGTCCATCATTCCAGTCCAAACACTTTGAATTTAGCAAAGACATGTGACCATACAGTGTGTAGAATGTTCTAGTATTGTTCCCTTTGGGTTATTTGGATGTGGAAAAACAAGAGTGGGCTGAACTAAAACTAAAATGTAAATGGATTTGACATTCATTCTTGTTTACTTGTTTGTACACATTTCATTTACACTTGATTATCTTGCAATAAATCCAAGGAATTTGGGAAAACTTCATCTGCAGTGTTCAGTATCCAGGCATTTATCTCTGAGTCACACTGGAGGAAGTTTTGGCTAAAGATATCCTGGATCCATTTTAGGGCAGAGAATTGAATTGTTCAAAATTAACCGATATCGACTGGTCAGTTTAACCTAGGCCTGTTCTGTCCTTATTTATCATAACCCTGTTCCTGCAGGAGAGCTGAAAGGTATGGCTCAGGTTCTAATGAAGAAGAAGCTCTAGACCTGTCGAGGAACAAGGTTGAAGCCGTTCTGCTTTAGCCCATCACACTTGTGGTTATTTGGAGGTTTTATACCAACACGACTCTGTGCCAGCTCTTGTCCAGGACCTGTTTTTTAATGTCAAAACAGAAATTGAATCTGAAACTAAAATGTTGGCTTTATACTTTCGCTCCTTGGTTTAGCATAAATCGATGTGAATAGAAGCTGGTACTCCCCATGGTTCTGACATTCCACAATAGAACCAAATAAAAAAAAACAATACTTTCAGAAAAAGTAGTGACTTTAAAGTCCTTGTTTTGTTTCAAAAGGTGAACATATGGTCAAAATATTATTATTTTTTTCAAAGTTATGTGCTAGATTAGAAGACTGCTTTATAAATGTCTATCATTTTATATTTGCTACCACCAGAGTCTCCATCACTGCAGCACAGAGCATAGAGTTGTGTGTGTCCGTGTGTGTTTTGTGTTTATGCTTTCACAGCTTCAAGGACAAATGAGTTCCCTGTCAGTGGGATGGATGACCTGGAGCTCAGGAGTGGGAACTGTGAATGTCATTGGATGCAGAACTGACATTGCGTCTGGTCCCCTGCAGTCTCCTCATAAGTATCCCAGAATGCTCTCCTTCTTCTTTTTAAACCTTAAAGTTGCAGGTTGCTTTCCCCTTTTAACTATAAGATTCAGATTGTTCACAATAAAATACACAGAAAAGCTTATATATTTGCCAGAAACTAGTGCTTTAATTTTTTTTGGGATCAATTTACAATGTATTCACATGGTTCGCTGCTTGTGCGTGTCATAAAGTTTTTGTGTAGCGTTATAGTTTTTATCTAAAGCTAAATAGCATCTACAGTTTCTCGTGTTTGTGTTTTATTTACTTTTTTATATTTTGTTTTGCATTCTCATTCTTGTTTTACAGGAATATAGTGAATTGAGAGAGATTAAAAGAGGGAAAGAAAGGGCAGATTAGTGAAAGAGTGAAGGAATATAATTAGCCCGAGGAGCAGAAGGGGATTTGTGCCCTACCGGCTGCCCTCTACTTCTGTTGCGATCCCACCTCCTCCCTCTTGGTGCTTTCCTAGAACCCTCTCACAACTTTCAAGTGTCAGAAGTGTTGGGAGCACTTTGGTGTTGACATCTCTGCAAGTGTGTGTGTGCGGCTCTGGTCTGACTTTTTAGAGTAAACAAAGGCTGGAAGTGGAGTTCGTACTGAGAGTGAGTCAGCTGTTTTTACCCGCTTTGCTCTGCACTTGTCCCTGGATGTGGCACTGCAGAGGATGCCGGGCTTGCCTTGCATGTATCCAGAGCAGAGATTTCATCATGGGATGCATGTGAGAGCGTGGCGTTGTGGTCTTCAGTGACCCGGCACTTTACAACAGAAAGACAATCCTCCTATGTTTGCATCTTGAAGTCTGTTGGAGCTTTGAGGGGGTCGTCCTCTGTGCAAGTCCAGCAGTCATGTCTCTGCATGAATTCCTGCGGGAAGGTGGGGAGGCATCCTACCGGATTGTGAACCGCCTCAGCCATCTGATCCAGAACTTGGACATCTCTGGGTTTGGATCTCCTTTCCCTTTCAGTCCCGCTGGCCACAAGAACTCCTGGACAGGCTGGGATGGTAAGAGTGACAGTAAGGGAAACACTTACTGTGTGTGTGTGCGTGTGTGTGTAAAATCTACTGCACATCTGTGCACATGTGGAGAGATTTATGCAAGCAAGGGTTCTGTTCTTAATGCGTTCCCGATGAGAGCAATGGGCCGGGTTCTGTAGGGCACCATGCCTAGACTGTCAGACACAGTATTTCCTGTGAGCTCTCCGTCCCTCTGAGCTGCTTGTGTGTCTGTGCATAACATTTTGTGTGTGAAAGCACGTGACCGTGCCGCAACTAGCAGATCTTCCCAGCTGCAGTGGTGGGGTTTTTTCTCCGTCGCCTTTGCTGCACACAGCCCCCCTTTACCTGCAGATGCGCTGCTGCAGGATTCCTGCTTGTCTCTGTTCTGGAGTTGCTAGTGTTTGTCAAAGGTTCTGCTCTTGGCAAAAGAAGGACGATGAAGAAGAAGAAGAATCGAGCATCTGAATTGGATACAGGCATACAAATGGTACCACTTAAACCTTGTGAGTCAGAGGCTATAAATTTGGTTTTAATGCATCTTTTGCGCATAGCTCTAGATTTCAAAGCGTGTTTTTACAAAAACTTTCAAAGGGCATGAACTTTGTTACAGCTCATCCGCTCATTATATTAAAAAATGCTATATTTACATGTTGCAACATCAGGGTAGCATGTATGAAGATTTTTTTACTGTTTGTGCTTCAAAATGCTTGGCTGCTTAGTAGAGAGGGTTTGTCAGTAGCTGCAGCTGGATGATATTTAAGGAAGTTTTCCTTTTGGTTGAACTTCTGGAAAAGTCATTAACTAGAAGGATTATAAATTAAAGGAAGATTTTTTTTTTCTAAAACTACAAGTCAGTGAAAGAGAAGCAAAAACGCAGACCTATAGAGTAGTTATAAATCTCTTCATCTGCTGAAGTGCTGATCCTTATTCTGCTAATTTCAAGGGAGCTCACTGTAGAAATGAGTGTACACTCTGTCTGAGTCTTCCTGCTGCTGTTGTATTTGGGGATGGGAGGCAGGGGGGCTCTGTTCATTTTTGCTCCCTAGACATTTTTCTGATCGTTTTCCCATGTAAAGTGTATTTGCTTCTGCAAAAAGAACCAAAAAACTTAATTCATCCTTCTGTGTTAGGCGTTAGAGCGAACATTTTACCCCTGCCAAAAACGTAGTACTCACCAAATTTGTATGCACTTAGTACCTGATGAAAATTAATTTTGGGCATGGTGAACATTTTCTTTTTTTTTTCCATTTCATCTTCTAATCCATTTTTTCCCTTTCGGGGTTGCCGGAGCTTATCCCGGCCACTTGCGGTCGAAGCCAGGGGACGCCCTGGACAGGTCGCCAGTCTGTCGCAGGGCCACAATCACACACCCAGGCACACTCACATTCACTTTCACGCCTAGGGACAATTTGGAGTAACAAATGATCCTATGAAGCATGTTTTAGGACGGTGGGAGGAAGCCAGAGTCCCCGGAGAAAACCCACTCATCCACGAGGAGAACATGCAAACTCCACACAGAAAAGGTCCCCCATTGGTGTTCTGTTTTAGTTCCCCTAGTTGGACCTTGAACCAGGGGCCTTCTTGCTGTGAGGCAAGAGCGCTAAACACTGCTCCACTGGGAGCATGCCTCCCCCAAAAAATGATGACATCACAAAAAAATGAATTGGGCCAAAATCTCTTTTGGGTCTTATAAAAAAATACTTCAAAGTCCACTAACAAAATCAAAACGCACGTTTCTTGGATATTCAAAGGAAGTTTTAAATATGGGATGGCCAAAGAACCTACGACTTGATGGCCATTTTGTGTCAAAGTGTGAAATTTGGCAATCTTCACATTTTCTCTGAATTTTGGGGGAAAAAACCCTTGTTCAAGTGATCTTCACAAAATTTCACAAACACACACACATCACCAGGTTAAATCTAAAACCACAACTGAAATTTTGTTTGACTTGAGAAGAGGCTGCCATCTTGAGTTCCTTAAAAAAAAAAAAGTCTTGTTTTACCTTTTACCTCCTAGGAATTTTTGATCTATCACTTCTAACTCTGCGAGAATCTTTGGGAATCTACTTGGGGGGAGGGGGGGGGGGGGCGTAAAACACTGCTTGTGACTTTATTTTTATTTTTTTATTTCTGTTGATCTTTCAGCCCACTTTGTGAAGCTAAGTCTTTGGCCGTTCAAAATATGTTCAAAAAAACCTTTATAGTAACTGTTTTCTTAATGTCACACACAGTGTGCTACCCTAATTGCCAGAGTTGGGATTGTTGGCTTCCTTATAAGATATAAGTCAAACTAGCAACCTTTTTCAGTAATAGTTTCAGTCACATGACGCTTGAGCCTGCCTGGAGGGTCAAAGTGTTCCAAAACAGGAGTTTACACCAGACTAAGTGTTACAGAACAGCAGGACCAGTCAGTTTTCTCATGGTTTTGTTTTACCTTCCAAAAATAGAGAAAAAAGATTAGGACACGTAGAAAAACATTTGGGTGCATTTTTGACATCCATTACTATCACTATTCTAGTCTCTTCCCAACAAGCCAGCTCTTTAGTGACAGTTAAATCTGCTTAGAGGAGCCTTCACCTTATACGGCTCAGAAAATGAAAGCACAAAAGTACAGACAGTTATCTGTGGTTTTAATCTGGGTGGGTCGTTAATGGGGTTGTGTATCTTTCCCTCTTGCAAGTTTTAATTAGCATCTCAATACATGCTCCACCAACTGAAACACAACAGATTCAACTATCTTTGTGGTGATACAATACACTCTAATTCTTTACCTAAAGGGTTACAATATATAAATACAATATGTAAAAGCAAGAACTAATTACTAATGCTAGCTCTTGAACAGGCAGTTCAACCTTTTTTAAGTAACTTTGTTAACAGTTTTGTAGATGAATCTGATGTCTTGTAAAGACATAGTAGTTAGATAGATATTCTTTTTGAAATTCAATAAAGAAACTCATATCCTTCTGAGAACCGAGGAAAAAAAGTGTCTTCAAATTTTTGTTTTTGTGTGATTTCCTATCTATTTGGGCCTAAAAAAAACACCTTACAATTTTAATTTTTTTAAAAATATTTTTTATTTTAATTTGCCAACATGTCCACTGTAGAGGACAACAGATATTTCTGTGAAAATAGAACTCAATTAGGAAAATCAGAAAAAAGGAGCAGATTAAATCTTTAGAGTGATATTCACCCAAAAAACATTAAATTTTGTTCTAAAACAATAAATATTCTATATTGCTCCCACTCCCACTCAGATTTAGCGGTGCTGACCCTCATCCCAGCCGCTTCACACTCTACCAAAAACCACCCCAATGCAAGCTGGAGGTCCCGGCTTAATGAAGCCAACAGGCAGCGACGTGCGGTGAGGTTAATGGCTGGTGAGGCACTGACGTCATCAGTCAGATTTACAAACATATGAACCATACTGAGTAACTTATTCACCATTTGATTGACAACAGTTAACGTGTTTTGTTTAAAATATCATTTCAACATGTTTTTTTTTCATATACAAACTGCAGCATAGAAAAAAATCACAAACGTTATTATCGTCTTACCTTTACTTGTAAATAAAGTCCATACGCCGCTCCTTCTGAAGAAAATGACTTGACTTGCTATCACTTCTTCTAGTATTTTTTAGCGTCATAATCTCAGGGCTCACTGGCGCCCCCTAACATGAGGCACGAGAACTGCTGGCCTCACCCAGCAGCTTTTTCGCCGGCGTTTAGCGCTCAGCACAAGAAACACGTCCCTCACATACAGTTATTTATAAAAACAAACACTGTACATCATATACATCTGCTAAATTATGCAAACTCAGCTCATATAGTACGAGTGATTGAACCGATATACAGAGAGACAGCAGTACCGTCTGACTACATAGGTATTGCGCAATCCAAGGTGAGGCTCAGCGGGCTGGTGCCTCATCGCACGTCAAATGCGGAAATTCAGCGATTTTGAAAAGAAAAAACACCCAAAAATGGTACAGTTAAATGGAAAATGACTGCAAAGCACAAATTACTGATTGAATATAATAAGTGAATTTATTTTTTCTCTTTTCTTCCCATAATGACAGGTGAGGCACAGCCTCACCTGCCTCTCCTGACTGCACGTCACTGCCAACAGGACAACATCATCTGCAAAAAGCAGAGATAAAATCCTGTGGTCCCCAAACCAGACCCCCTCCGGCCCCTGGCTGTGCCTAGAAATTCTCTCCATAAAAACTATGAACAGAACTATGATAAAGAGCATCCCTGCCAGAGTCCAACATGCACCAGGAACAGGTTTGACTTACTGCCGGCTATGCGAACCAAGCTCTTGTTCCGGTCATGCAGAGACCGGACAGTCCTCAGTAAGGCTCCCCGGACCCCATAATCCCACAGCACCCTCCATAGGATATGGGGGACGTGGTCGAACACCTTCTCCAAATCCACAAAACACATATGGACTGAATTAGCGAACTCCCGCAATCCCTCTAGCACCCTAGATAAGGTATAGAGCTGGTCCACTGTTCCACGACCAGGACGGAAACCTAACTGTTGTTCCTGGATCTGAGGTTCGACTATAGGACGGACTCTCTTCTCCAGTACCCTGGCATAGACTTTCCCAGGGAGGCTGAGGAGTGTGATTCCCCGGTAGTTGGAACACAACTAGATCAGAAACAGATCCACGAAAATGTTGTCGATGTACTGTGAAAAGTACAGGATTGGACACCAGTATTCACAAACTTTGGGGTCATCTTGATAGGCAGGGCGCCCTGCTAGCACAGGTGTAAACCTGTTATGATGGATGTTTGAAAACACAAAAAAATCAAGTTAATTATAAAAACAAGTTATTTTTTCCTGAATCTCATCCTCCTCATCCTTTTCATCATCCGAAAGCTCCAAATCTGAATCTTCTCCGACTATCTGGCATAGAATCCTCTCTACTTCACTTTTTTCTCCAAAAATCATGTGCAGCCATTAAATACATTAAAATGGTCCCCGTGTCCTCTACAGTGGACATTTATTAAATGCCTGCTGATATAAAACAGAAACCATGAAACTGTTTTCAGATCTAAATATATTGTTCCTAACATGTTTATGACCAAGAATGTATATAATTATCATGGTAAAAAAAAAGGGAATAGATACAGAATATTTGACTTGCCTTGCACCTTTCCATAAAAATAGGTTAATGGTCTGGTAGCCATCTTGGTAGAGGTAAAACTTAAAGTTCCCAGCATGCAAACTCTTCACATGACACATCACTGGAAAGCCCAGGATGTCCTCTACAGAATAGACTAGGATTTTGAAAGGTATCTCTTAATTCCTTAAAAATATACAGGTAAACAAAATGTCCATTATAGAGGACATAAATGAGGAGGCTATAGATTATTTTGACGCCACCAAAACCCCACAGAGTCTACTGCTTAGTGTACACACCTACTCACATTGACATTTTATGCTAATTCATTCAGTTTCTCTAACTGAACTGATAATCTTCAGGGTTTTTTTTTACCCTTTTTTTTAATTCTTTTTCACATTTTAATCTCAGGAAATTACTTTTTTAAACAACAATATAGAAATCTATTTTATGAGTCCTCTGAGTCACTGCATTTAAAAGTCAATTGTCAGTTAACAATGTCTCTCTGGGAATGCTTCTTTCTGTCACAAAGTTGTAGAAAGAGTCCTTTTGATAGAAATTAGCAAGAATAGAGGTCTCAGTTGAAAGTCAGTGAATGGGTAACTAGGAAGGCAGGGACTGCATGAATGGTCCAGCGGTCAAAATGGAGGCTTTGTACGTTTGCTGCTCATCTTGTGAGATAAGGCAGAAAAGGGATTTTGTTCAGTGAGGTGCATGAGCCGTGCAAGCTGCCATTATCTAAAACACTGACATTTTACTTTGCAACATTTTATGTCCTATAGCTGACGAGCTTTTAAATGGTCACGATTGGATCGGCTGTCATTTGAGGAGACTGTAGCCTTTGTCCTTTCAGGGTTTGGAAAAGGGTGGATGGGTGAAGAGAAAAAAGTGGGAATGAGCTCTACACTGCTGCTTTTGTATAAAGGAAAGGTAACATGAGGTTAGAATAGGAAGTCCTCTCAGTTACTGACTGATGTTTGCAGGCTGCTGAGCACCTGTAACCTGGCAGCAGGAGGAGGCTGGATGTGGAGTTTGAGGAGAGGTGGAGTCAGCTCGACCAGGAAGCAGTCTATGCAATAATTTGTTCACAGAACAAATGTTGAAGAGCAAGAGCGAACAAGGAATGGAATGGGAGAAGAGGAGATGCTAGATTCAGGCTTTTTTATGGAGGAGGAACCAGAGTTTGACTTACAATCTGGGTTTAACATAGACCTTCACTCAGATGGGCTTTTAAGTTCAAATGGATGCCAGGAGAGAGTGGAGTTGGACTCGGTTATGAGTACAGCCCTATGGGAACTCCTGTGTGTGGATGACGAAGAACGCAAAGAAAGACTAGAAAGAGATGGAGGCCATCACACGGAACCACTGAAAAACGTAGAAGCTGGGGACCAGGATGAGAGGAGCAAAGAGGAAACGATGGGGAGAGCCTTGAGTGTTTGTTTGGGTCCAGCAGAGGGGTGTGGACATTTAGTTCGGATATCCATCGAGGAAATGGAGACTTATTGCAGGTTGTCTCGCCGCTGCAGTTGGATCTGTGGTAGGTGTCGATCTCTTTTTGTCACCGTATTTCTGACCCATCGAAAAAACATTTGCACCGTGGTTTTTAAAAAATCTCGAAACACCCTGACGTCCCTCTGACGTCCTGCTGCTGTCAGACGGAAAAACATTCGGGATTTGCAAATTGAGTTTGATGCAGAGATCACCTCAACTTCCCGTTTGCTCTATGAAGAGGAAGTTATTCCAGCGTTGTCATGCTCTGTGTTTGCACCCCCACCTGTCTGTTATCTGCAGCATTCAATAGCTGTTATTATAATTCCACTGGACTCAGCATGGTGTTCTTTCTTGACCTGTTTGTACAGATGCAGCCACTCAATAGCAACACTTTTATCATCTGAAAAAAATGAAATATTTAAATTATTGTGGGTGAAGGAACGCATGAAGAAAAATTCTGCAACAGTTTAAAAATATTGCTTTCAAATTTAGATGAGGACAAAATACCTGACACTACTGTTTTCTCCGACCAGGACATATACAGAAAAATAAACTGTTTCTACTTTTTGCGTGTACCTGAAGCTGGACCTCTAATTGTATGAATGTAGAAACAGAAATCAAACCTGTGTCTCAGTTGGTGTGTTCTATCCTTGTTTAATCTGCGTCAGTACTGTTGGGCTGTCCAGGTGTGTGACAGTGACCCACTAAGGTTTGATCTGTCAGCCTGAGCGTGAGCGGAGGCTAATTCCCTTCGTTAAGCCTTTGGAAGAACATTAACTTCTCAAACAGCATGTGGTGGATGTGTGCGTTTATGTGTGGGCATGTAGGGAGAGTCATGGAAGGGTTTATGCATAGCAGGAGTTGTTCCTTTATCACTAAGGAGCAGCAAAAGTTGTTTAATTGAAGAGCCACTCCAAAAAAATTGTGTTTTTGGTGTTTTTAACTTGTTCTTGTTGCATTTTGTCTGATAATGGAGGTCATTAAAAAAAAATTGTGATTATTCCTTTATGCAAAACTATTTGAATCAGGAGCAGATGAAAAAATGCTGTTGGGAAAAGCTTGTATTTATGACACTGAAGCCACAATCAGTGGGTCAAAAGCTCCCTGGAGTGTTCAATTCGAATGCATCCACTTGTAGACGACTTGTTTCATGTACGTCTTTGTTTTCCTCATCTGAGCTGACATCCGACTCAAAACTGGACAACTTGTATATTGCTCGCCATTTTTGTTGCACTGACAACGTTAGGTTGGGGTTGTGAGATGCTGTACGCTAGCAGGCAAGCGTGTAAACAGATGGATAATGGGAAGTTAGGGCAGGCTTACACTGTGCCAAGCAAACATCTAATGAGCTACTGCTCCTCTGCAGAAACTATTTTCTATAAAAAGACAAAGGTTTTTTGTTTTGTTTTTTACTTTGGCTAAAAACGGCATTAATAAATACTTAGAAGACTTCTAGGAAGGCTTTGAAAATATTTAAAAGATGATTGTAGCAGGACTTTAAGGAAATAAATAATTTTTTTTGCAACAAATTTAATTAAATTCATTGATTCCTAACCTTTTCATGAGTATTTACATAATAGATTCAAACTTTAAGAACTACAGCTGAGAGAAATGTGTTATTTTATTTAGTAAAAGCAAATTTAAAATGTGTAAACAGCATTTAGGAAAATTGTAGACTCTTACTAATGCTATTTTAATTTAGGTGAGTATAACACCCAATGAGAGGTAACTGACCATGTGTGCCATGTAATAGTGGTTTTGGTAGTTGGAAAACACCTGAAAGAAGTCGAAAGAAGCAGCTGATCAAAATATTATACGCATGTTTTTGTCAAAGTCGGTCAGTTTAATACTAAAAGGGTCGGTTCGTCAAGACAGTATAGTTCCTCTGCGGAGAAGTGCCTTCAGCCAGAGCGCCTTCTCCGTAACAGCAGCACAAGACTGGAACTCTGTTCCTCACATTATTAGAGATGTCACCACATACACTCTGTTCAAAAAGCACCTAAAAAACTGGTTTATATCAACTTTGGGTCAACATGATTCAACTTTGCAAAGTATGTTCTAAACTAACTACAAAAAGCAAAGGCAATCCATTTAAACATTGAATCCAGCATGTTAAGATCCACTTTAGTTCAGTCAAAAGACATGGTCTTTATGAACAGATGAAACTATATCAAAACCCTAATTCTAGGCAGTTTAAGCACAGTTGTGCAATAACACTGATAGTTTTACAATAGTAAAAAGTAGAAAAGTATTTTGACACTCAAACTTCTGGTTACAGATCAGTATTTCATTCTTTCATGGAATGTCTGCAGTATTTATTGAGTTTCTGTTTAAGTATCAACATTGGTCTGTCATCTTTTATTTTTGGTCAAAAGGCAAAATTTATTTATTTACGTGTTGCTTAAAAAGATCTTTTTTATAGCCTAAAATTTGGAGCACCTTCTTTGTATATCAGCAATTGAAGCTAAAGAGGATAAAAAAATGAATATTCATTGTCATACACTGGATTACTTTCACCGTCCACAGACGGTCAGAGTTCAGAAACTGGACTGAAATAGTTTCGCTGTTTGTTTGACGAGAGCTTCAGTTGCATCCGATACTGGCCTCGTGTTTCACAGAGGAGGCTGGAGGGGTTTTTTCAATTGTCTACAATTGATGAGACGTGAAGAGACTTCTGCAGGAGTCCTGAAATAAGTGTCTGTGAGAAGGTGTTGAAGCTGAAATTGGGCGTTCAGGAGGGGATTTTTCAGTAACAAAATAGCCTCTATTTTGGCCTGGAGGGGGTGTTGCCTTTGATGTGATACACGTGGGAGGTTCTGGGGGCAGGGTGTGGCGGGATGACAAAGTAAAGGCCATTTAGAGCAACAAAAAATGATGGAGGTCATGAAGTCTTCTTCATGTGAAAGTTCACGAACATCTTGGTGATGCCCTGACACCTGCAGCTTTGTCTCTGTGATGGACAATCATGATCATATCCCACAGCAGTCCTGGACACCAAGGGCCAAATTGTTTATGCAATCCTTATTTCTACTGCACCTTTGAGCAGAATTTTTCCATCGCCTCATACTTAAAAACCCACCAAAATTTGCACACATATAGTATGGAGTGAAAATACAATTTTGACATAGTAAACAACACCGTCCCCTAAAAAAACAGATGACATCACAGCAAAAGAAGATGTCAAAAAACGAAAAGGGCCAAAATATCTTATGGGGCTCAAAATAAATAATTCACACACGTCTGGGATTCCCAAAAGACATTTTAAATTTGTTATGGGATGGCCACAGGACCTACAGATTGGTGGCCGTTTCTTACATCAAAGTGTGAAATTTGCCAATTTTGCCATTTTTACAGACACCACAACCGAAGTTTTGTTGACCTCAATCTATCCTTTTAAACCCCATGAGCACCGTTGGGAAGCTACTTTTGGGAAAAAAAGTTGGCTTTAGAAGTTGCAGATTTTGAATTGCGTTAGTTTGGCCAACGCACAAAAGTGCTGTTTTCCTTTTACTTGCACATTTTTTACAGTTATATTGTGTAACTTTAATGCATAAGTTGTTGGCTCAACTTTAACAAAACGATCTGGCATATGAGACGAACATATTTGGACTGTAGGTGTGATTAATAAAATACCAATTCCAAAACATAAAATGGTTGCTATGGAGATACAACCAACAGAAAAGTCGCAATTTTCCTGAGCAGCTGCTCAGCCAAAGAGGGCAGGTCAAAGGGGATTAAACTATTTATGACAATAAAAAGAACCACTTAAAATTCCACTTTAATGTTTCCACTTACAAATTCTGTGGTTTTTGTCTTCCTTCAAATTATTTCCTACAAAATTGTCAAGAGCCTCAATTAAACTTGAAAAAAATTTGGCATTTGACATCTTTATCTAATGTTCCCAAAATATTGAAAAAAATTGAAACCAGATTATCAAAAAGTCTATTTTTGGTGTAAAATCTGACTTTTTAATGTGGGACTCTGTAGGATTTGACTCCGTTCTGAAAGCAGCCTCTTTAAAGCAAACTGTAGTATTAGGTTCTTCTGGATCCACGTATAATAAGTGAATGGATTGTTGGGGCACGGTCTAAACAAATCTCTTTCAAAAAATATCTCCCAACAAAGTATACACTGCAAAAACTAAATTTAAGAAAGGAAGATGTCCCATATTTCATGAGAAATTGTAATATTTTCTGTCTTGCAAGTAAAATAATCTTGTCAAGAAATTTTCTCCAAAGCAAAATAATCTTAGTTTGAGAAAAACATTTCGTAGTAACTAGAATGTTTTCTTGAAAATAAGAATTTTTTTCTGACCCTGTTGGCAGATTTTTTTATGTTGATCTAAAGATAATCAGCCAATGGGTTAGAATTTAAGATGCAAAAGTCTGTGGAGGTTTCCTGTTAACATAAAAAAACAATAAATCAATTTAACAGTGTCACAAAAGAGTTCCAATTGCAGCAGGTTTATTAGCGCAGCTAAAAGGTCCACAAAGCTAAAGGGGGAGGTAGGGGTCAATAACAAGCAAGGGAGCATCAGAGAGGAAACAAGAGTAATCAGGATCCAGGCGAGAATCGGGGCAGGCAGCAGGCAAACAGAGTCAGAGACAAAACAGGGTCAGGAAATCAGAAGATCTGATCCAGATGTAACACTCTGTAATGCAGGCAGAGTAGCACAAACAATACTTAACACTGAGTGAAGCTCAGTACAGTGCTTAAGTTTGCTGTGAGTGATTGTTTGGAGATGTAGTGTGATTACAAATCTGGAGATGGTTCTTGCCAATGACTATAGGGGAAACAGAGCTCTGACTTCTAAAAAACAGATTTCAGAAAGCAATAGAACCTCCATCATTGGTACTGAATTGTAGCTCCAATGACACAACTTAGGCTACGTTCACACTGCTAGCTGAAATGACACAATTCCGATTTTTTTTTCCCCCTATGTCACATAGGGGGGAAAAATATATATATCTGTATCTGATCTTTTCATGACAGTCTGAACGACACAGATCCGATCTTTTCAACTGCGACCCAGGCCATTTAGTATGTGGTCCTGAATCCGATATGTATCCGATCTTTTGAAATGCGACCTCCGTCTGAACGGCCAGGCCACATGTATCCAACCCGTACGTCATTGATACGCTACAAACGTCATCATTCTGCGTTGAAGTAGGCGGCATCGAGAAGATAAACATCAACAATGGTGGACAATGCTGCTGAGACCACTCAGTGGAATGGTAGCGAGGTCACCGATTTGATTAATATTTGGGGTGACATCTCTATTTAGGTCAAACTCGAGGGCTCTTATCGCAACCGGGCAGATTTTGAAAAGATTTCCTGCGAAATGGCCAAGCGTGGTGTTGAACCTTTCCCGGCATGACTTTTTTTTTCCCTTTCTAACCGTGGTCAGACGCGCAAGGGACAGAAGGCGGATCCCCTTTGGGGTTCACTTCCTCGTTCGGACCCTCAGATTCTCCAGAGCGAGTTAATAAAGAGTCAATAGCAGTTCTGCTGGGGGAAACCTTCTTTTATTATCGTTCTCCTTCCTCCGTAACACACAACGTCCAGCACACATTCAAATCCCAATTCCAGAACAGTGGGTACAGACGATCCTGGCTCCATTGCCTTCTTAAAATGAGAAGATTGTAATTGTGCTGGCTCCTTTGTGAAAACAAATTTAATAATGCAAAAAGAGCTCCGCTGTTGACAACACTGTTGTTGACATCCATTGTTAACATTAGCTACTTCAGCAAACAACGAGTGACGTCGTTCACCGTTGAGTACTCTTCTGTGCATGCGGGTCACTTCTGGGTCATTTCACGGTCACACAGGAGATCAAAAAAGTTTGCATCTAATTGGAAATGTGAACGGCCTTGCAAAAAAATTTGATCTTTTCAAAAAATCCGAATTGAGCATGAAGCCCTGCAGATTGAATGTAGCCATAGTCTGGTATGAGTTTAAATGTGTGAATGTTAGGATGCACAACCAGCAGTGACATTCATTTATCTGTGCCAACATGTGCAACTTTACCCAGGTTTTATCTTGAGCTCAGGAGTTCTGTCTTGTTATTCATTCCAGATGAGATCATGCAGCTGGACAGCAGTCCACTCCGAGCAGCAGACATCACCACCGACCTCAAAAAACAGTTCGCTTTCCTTTCAGGTGACTCATTCTACTTTCCTGTACTTTCAAATGCTTTGTAATACGCATAAACCGCTTGCTGTCTTCATTTTCACCTGTTATGACCGCAGTATGTTTTCTGTTTTGTTGATATTTGCATAGTTAGTGGAAATTCTCTTCATCTGGTATTTAACATTTGCTATGCAAATGGATCATCTCTTCTTCCTCTTCACTACCTATTATTTGTACTGCTCTTTTCATATCATTTGACATTTTTCTGTTTGTGGTCTTCATGTTACTTTAAAAGCTCTAGTCTATTCAGGTCAACATATTCTGTTTTATACAGTTTTTCTCTTTAACTTATGTAAATTGTGTATCTACCTTGTTATCAAAGGATTGTCAATATAAATATTTGATCTGTGTACAACTTTAAAAGGAAAAAAGAAGGTAAATGGAAAAAATTGTTGTGTAAAAACAAAGACTGAAAAAACTAAACTTACAACTTTAAGTGTTGCTACTGATCCTACCTTTTTTTTAGCTTTAAGTTCTATCTATCAAAATGATCAATAATAAACCAAAAACATGAACCAAGTCTGTATGATGTCTTAATTCATTATTATTAAAGAACTATGGCTTTTACTGTTATTTACTTAGATGAATTCAAATTGTGGATTATATTCTAATTAATTAAGATGTATGTATTTTACCTAAAGGATTTTTTTTTCCTTTTGCATCTGCGAACATGAGATTTATGTATTTTGTTTTACTAAGTTTGACGGGGAGATTCCACAGTACCTATGACACCTTAGCAGGAAATACAGTTATTTTGGTATTTAGTTATTTTTTAATTAAACCTTTATTTATTCAAGACAGATAAGAACTATATTCTTCAATGGCCTGACAAAAGGCAAGACCTTTTCTAGGAATGGCAAGAAAATCAATTACAGAAAACTGAAAAATCCCCAGCAACACAAGAAAAATCTAGACCCACTAGACAGTGCGCTGAACCTTTTTTCTTTAATGATTTGTGATGTTCACTGGTGTCCATGGATTACATGAAATCCTAGTCACCTTTATCCACCTTTGTCATGGTAGGGAGAACACATCAATGTAAGGGTGGGGTCATAGGATAGCACAAGGGTTAAAAACAGCAGATCAATTTACAGGATATGGATTTAGTTTGATGGAAATTCTACTACAAGCTTTACTAAGTGGTACATTTTCTAGAATTAACGGTACAATTCAATTATTTTTTTTTTTTTTTTTGGTCACTCCTGGCATTCCATATCCTCAATTCCTCAATTTGCGACTTCCAACAGCAGGTTAAGAAGCATCTCACAGAGAAGCATCCAAGAAGAAAGCATGACCATGCACTTGCTGTTGCCATGGAGATGAGAGAAGAAAAGGCAGACAGATTGAAATTCCAGCCACATGCTCTGACAGAGTGGCTGCTCTGCAAGGAAAAGGACGTGTTTGCCTGTTTTAACTGTGTCTAAAGGAGGCCGGCCTGTTCATGAATGCACTTCACCACTTCAGACATGACGTTTTACAAAAACGGCTTCAACAGACAGTCAACAAACATACGTGTAGTTTTTTTTATTTTTCATCCTCCTGCTTGAAAATCTATCTGCTAAAATGACTTTGACCAGTGTTTCTAGTGTGGGGCCATCTGTTCAACAGATATCCTGAAATTGAAATTTGCACTTATCAAATTCTTGTGATTCACCTTTATTTATTTGCCTGAAGTTGAATTTACATATTGATCAATTCTAATGTAGTAAACCTCCAGTTTAACTGTCATTTTTTTGAGGCAACATTTCTTTTAAATTCACTTTTATTATATCAACTGCGGGAGGAACTTTTATACTGACAACCGCATGTGTGACATAAATGTTGGTCTTTTACTTTGTCTTTCTTTCAGGGGGTAGAGGGGATAATGGCAGCCCGGTCATCGTGTTCCCAGAATTCCCAGCGTTCAGTGAGATCACGGACAGAGAGTTTCACAATGTCCTATCCTATCTAACAAGTGTGCCAAGGTATAGTTTATCCACAAAAGCACAGCAAAAGTTCATCCAACATTCTTATTCACACTCTAAGCTGCTCCTGTGTTACTTCCTTGCATTTTAAGTACTTTATTTAGATGCTAATCATGATTTTTTTGGTAAGAGTTTGTTGATAGGTCAGGTAAAAACAGGGAAGAGTTAACTCAACTTTATTTGCAACATCAAAAGCTAAATAAACATTTTAAGACCCTGTTACACAGCCACTATGTACATTTTGCGCATATGGCACGGATGAAAATTGGTTATATGTGAGTATATGTGAAAAAAGTGAGAAAATGTTTGGTCTTCATGTCAAATTTACACAGATGCCTCACAAATGAACCACAATAAAAGGAGCTACGAACAAACCAAGCAAAGAACACGTCAATCAAAGTCAAGCATACTCCTTGTGCGATTATTGTGCTGTTTATATGCAATTCAATTCATTAGGGATTTGTATGAAGAGTACATAATTATAACGTGATATGAAAATCATACATAGGTGGTAAATGCGTGAAAAGTCCATTAGACATACGTGGAACGGTCGTAGAAAGCCACTAATTTGTGTATGCATCTCACAAAAATCCTGCACAGTTGGAAAAGATTTATGTAATAATTGCGTAAAAACGACATAAAATACACCTAAACTGCATATTTCTCAACCAACCAAAAAGTTTGAACACCTCAAAACCGAATTCATGTAAAGATCCATTGACTTAAACCCTCAACAGACATCTATGCACAGTATCATGAAGGACCAAAATTTCATACATGCGCAAAAATGCATGACGTAGCTTTAAGCTATGATAGAGATTCTAATAGGACCCATTCAAAATGTTTTTTAAGGCATGTCAAATGAGCAGAAGTGCTTCAAAGTTCAGGGTCAACAATAGAAAAAACTTCATTCCCTGTTAACTTCCTCCTCATCACCTGACCAGAAACACATGAGGCGGAAAGGAGAAGATTCAGTGCAGGCTAGAGTTCTATTTATGTTTGACAAAGTCTCCTCAGTCGCATCTCTGTGAAAAGATGAATACAAATGTACATATTATGAATGTATTCAATCAAACTAGAAAAGACAACAAAGGAAAGAAAAAAGTTGACATATCCAGCATATCCTGCTGAAAACTGTAACTTGTCCGTTTAGAGATTCTGTTTTTTTTTTGTTTTTTTTTTTTGTAAATTTGTTCAAACTCTGTTGTTATCTGACTAATTGACTTCCTGCCAGGTAGTTTGTTTCTGTAAAATCACTCACTTTTGTTTACTATCTGGAAAAGACTTATCCATGAGGAGTATATGGAGTTAGAGGAATCATTTCCATAGATTTTTACACTTTAGAGTATACCTCAAAGTTTTTACTATAAAAAAGTGTAGTTTTTTTAAACTTGTTTGATATACCTTTCTTCAACACAGCACATGCCCCTTTTGCACAAAAAAGCAAAAGCTGAAGGAGAAATTCTGTTATTTCTATTGGGAAAATCACAAACATTTTTAACAAATCTCATTATTTTAACTTAACCTTAAAAAATAAAAATAAAAAATTTTCAAACAAGAATGTTAAATGCAATTTATTACATTAATATTGTCAAAACAGATAACGACATAACAAGGACACAGAGCTCGTTTTAAAGCTGAACCCATTTAACCCCATCACAAACAAATTTAAGCAAATTAAATCTTACATAACAGCATATCTTTTTTGTTTTGCCTCTAGGTATGTGTGTATTGCTGTGTTTGCATGAGTCTCTGATGAAAATTGTGTTTTTAACATGTTCATGTGGCATTTTTCTGATTATGGAGGACAAATATAAAGAACATTAAGCCTAATATTGCATTTCTGAGTATTTCTTTGTTCAGATCATTGAATCAGGAGCAGACAAAAACAACACTTGAAAAGAGCTTATTTGTTATGTAGAAAATTCGCCGCGAGGGCCACAAGCTGCCTGCTCTGAGCTTCCAGCAACGGGGAGAGGAAAGGGGGCGGGGTTGCTCTGTCCCAACAGTCCTGCCCACAATTCAGAGACGAATTTCTAATGAGGACATAGTTTCTGGAGAAAACCATGTCCTAGAAAACGACATGTTATTTGGATTTTGGCATATCAAAAATTAAAAGTCAAATAGCACTGGGAATGCTTTGAAAATAAATCACAATATGATCGGAGTAAGACTTAAATGATGCTACAGCTAATGTTGTACAGTTTAAAAAGGAGTTTTAGGTGCTTTTTCACAATTTTCCTAACTAACTGGTTATTCTAGAGAGTGTTTACATCGTGCACTTAAACCCGCAGAACCTATAACAACAACTATTGAATGTACAGCTGGTTTCAGTGCTAATCTCTAGAAGCACCTTCGTTCCATCTCAGGCTCTTCTTCTCAACATTTAGCTGCTTACATCTGCAGCATAAGGCTTTTTTTTTTCATTTGTGTGCCTTTGTTCTGTTCCACCTCCTCCTACTTATCCCCCCGTATCTGAGTTACAGTATAAAGCAGGTTATATTCTATTCCTAGTGAAAATCCTCCAATGTACAAGTAAAGAATAACCCAAAAGAAAAACCTGTAAATGATAACATTACCTAGAGATGGGGATAGAAAGTTTGACAGGTTTTATACATCATTTTTGGGCTGAAATCTATAGAGTTTTCATTGGAGTGCGTCCTTTTTATTAATGGGGATTGGCTGCAGGAAAAAGCAGCTCCTGGTTTCTGATTGGTTAGTTCAAAGATGGGCTGGATTTCTCTGTAGGGTAATAGCTTCACCACATTCCTCCTTAAACAATACCTCTTGTTGGGATCTGCCTCATCTCCTCGTTCCGCTTTTCTTGCGACATGCTGCCCCTCCCTGACTGAACTGAGTATAAATACAGAAATGCAGTTTGTGGATCGAGGATACTGAAAGACTTTTTAGATTCCTCTGCTTGAAAGGTAAATGCTGTGCCGAAGTGATCATCTTTACCTGAACCGTGGATACACAATGTTTTCTTGCAGATACATAGGGGGGTTAGAGTGAGGTTAGTTTAAGACGAGAGGGGGAGGTTTGATGGCCAGAAAAATCTGAATAATCTCCACAGATTCTCCCTGAGTGTTGCAGCAGCTGTCTGTGGAGATAAGGAGCAGCAAAACAAAGCAGCAAACTGTGAACAAGCATTTGGCTTCAGTTCTGTCATTTCCTCCTCATTGTGAGCTCTTTTTTCTGGAGGACTCTCCACTTTCCTATGCTTTGTGGATCTCCTCCCCTCCTTCATTCTGTAATGTTAAATACTCTGTACTGACCCCCCAAAACCGGGCTTGTGCGCTTATTGTAACTGATTCAATGTCTGTTTATGTCAGCCTGTCATCAACAGACGTGGGTTTCATCCTGGTCATCGATCGCCGGCAGGACAGATGGGCAGCTGTGAAGGGGATGCTCCTCCGTATTGCTGTAAGTTTTTGTGCATCTTTTTTTTGGTACTTTTCATTTTAAGTTTAATTGTAAAAAAAAAAAAAAAAAGAAAAAACTACTTAACAAACACAATAATATTACAACATCCTATAAATAAGCATGGCACTAATTTATACATATATTTGAAGACCTACTCCGATGAAAATGGTGTTTTTAACAGGTTTTTGTGGCATTATTCTGATAATGAAGGACATATATTCTTACTATAATCTGACTATTTCTTTATTTAAATGATTGTGAATCAGGAGCAGATAAAAAAAATGTTGGAAAAGCTTCTAAGTGTGAGGTGCAAAATACTCCGGCAAGCCAGAAGTTCCCTGTTCTGCTCCATTCTGATGCATCCACTTGCAGACAAATAGATCCATGTATGTCTTTGTTTTCCTCTTCTGAGCTGGAATCTGACTCAAATCTGTACTACTGTATCGGTCCAATACTGCTCACCATTTTTGTTGCTCCGATAATGTAAGGGTAGGGTTGTGAGGGCCTGTAAGCTAGCGGAAGAGCACGTAAACAGATGAATGATGGGAACAGGGGCGGGCTTGCTTTGTGCCAACAGTCCCGCCCACAACTTAGAGGCAAATTTCTGTCGCTCTGCAGAAACTTTGTCCTAGAAAACACTGTGGTTTTTTTATTTTTGCTGAAACGGCACAATCATAATGAAAAGACCAACAGGAACACTTTAACAATACATTCAAACATGATTGGAGTAGGACTTTAACAATGAACGATAGACAAATAGGACAGGAGGCAAAAACAGAAAAAAAAAGTAGAACAAAAGGTGCCAGATACATTTTTCCGTCAAGCTATTCATTTGGTTCTTCATTAAACAACCTCAAACCTAAAAATGTAAATATTCTTTTATGCTATTTCATCTCTCGTTTAAAGCATTTGCCTCCATCTGAAGGGAGGCAGTACATTGTTCCATTATATATTTGTTTGAGCTAAATTTTCCATTCTTTTATTGTTGGTACTTTGGTAATTTTTTTCAAGCATTTTCCAGTTCATTGAAATAAATCTTGTAATTACTAATAATATATAAATTTTTTGTGCATATTTGATAGAGATAAAGCTCCATCCGTCATGTTAATCTCTGGTTCAGTGGGCCTGACAAAAACATCAAACATTTCTGAAACATCTGTGTCTGTTTTCCTGAAAAACGAGCCACAATCTGTTTTCTATGTCGGATTCTTGATTAATATTAATGTTTAATTTTTCTGTAAGGTCTGACACATTTATTGTTTCGTTTTGTGTCTGTGGAATTGACACGGAGCTGAAACATTCTGTGCGGATGCTCAAATGTCAATCAATACAACAGAAAAAACAAACAATTCCAAAGCAGCAAACCACAGATGGAGTATCAGAGTAGAAAATAAGCTTCTATTTCATCCCTCATAGTCTCTGGAGACACACTCTTCCATTTAATGAAATTTATCCTCATTAATCCCAGAGGTTTTCCTTCTTTATCGAGTTAACAGGCATCAGCCAGCCCTTAAACGAAGCTCTGCTCCAGGAGATTTTGCCTAAATAAACGATGATAAAAGCAATTTTCCGTTCAGTCAGGGTGAACAACGGAGCATGTGTGGCTGTATGAGAGGCTGAGTTGGGATTTTTTCACCCTTTCTTTTTCCTAATGCGCACAAATAAGCATCTGATGCAGAGTTGTTGCTGCAGAAGGATGCAGACTGAAACAGCAATGATTTAATAAAGTCTTGGTATTGCTGTTGGTCATTTATTTAGCTTTTTGTGTCAATTTAACATGTTCTTTACTCTGAATTCAACAGCAGTTCCTGACGATTACATTTTAAGATGCTGATTTAAAAAAATAGTTACAAATAACATAATATATCACGTTATCTCAGAAATGTTGGCTTTATTTTCCAAAGGGATAGCTCTTTTTTTACAGACCATCTCATATACGGAACAAAAAAACAGGAGTGGACTAAATTTCTATACAAATCATTCTTATAGCTGATAGTATTGAGGTGATTCAATTGGTGCTTATAGGGTTCCATACACAGTCCTACATTCGTTTGTCTTTGTCATCTGCAATGAATATGGAGACTGAGAGCTATCATTCATGAAATTCTGAGGATCAAGAGATGGGTTAAGGATAGAAAATGAAAGCAATGAGACATAGCTAAAAAAAACTGTTTTATGCTGCCTGAGCCCTGACTTTCCCTGCTAATTCATTTTTTCAAAACATGATCTTTTGTGGGGGTTTTCAGTGACAAATTTCAATTTTCTGTAATAGTCCTCCTTATCTGCAAGGACAAACACCAGTTTTGAGCTGCTAATAACTATTTTTTTCCCAAGTGGAGATCTGAATTCTGCTTAGACCAGCGCTCCTCGGCTCACTGAGATGGAAATGCTTCGGTGCAGAACACTTGGGTTGTTTGCTTATTAAAGAAAATTCCATGAGGGGGGTGAATGGCAGAACTTTTCCTTGTCCAGATGATTCTACAGAAGTCTTTTTGCTCTTGAGGATCAGGACATTTTCCTAATTATTCTTTCATCACGTAATGCGTTCCTTGAAATTTTTCATCAGAAATGTTGACTACATTGATAAAATCTCTTTAAATGATGATAAAAACGCATCTTCTAGCTGAAAAAAGGTTGTGCTTTTATTAAATAGCAATAAATTTAACAAATAATAAATTGTATTGGTAAAAATATAAAGTTTATTAATGCATGTCCTTTTTTACTTGTTGGTGAAAAAATAAAAAAAAATGTTATATGGAAAATTAACAAAACAAAGACGTGCAAAGATACTTGAATAAACTGTGAAGGATGAAAAAAGCTTTAACAAATTAATTAAAAGTAATAAACTAATTCTAAAATAAATAAATAAATAGCATAAAATTGCTATTAAGTGGATTTAGGTAAAGCACAGTGTCAGGGAATCAATAGATACATAAAAAACATTGATCTTGTATATGATAAAAGGTAAGAGAATAAAGTATAGTAACGCAGTACAAAGATTAAAGGCTAAATGCAAACTTTTGTTATCTGTGATTAGATTAAAAATCCCAGGTCTTTACATTTGTTCTCCATTAGAAAATCCTGGAATGGGGGCTTAATAAATCATAGTCAATGGTTTCAGCTGGTATTTTACAAATCTGATCATTAATTAATTAATTAATTAATTAAGATTAATGTCATTTCTGCCGAAACATTTTGAGAAGTTTTAATTAGTTTTGTTAGTATTCTTTTATGGCTCTTCAAATCTGAGAAAGATGTTTCCAACAGGAGCGAGAAGAAGAAAACATAAGTGACCAGAAAGATGTGGACAGTGTCCTATATCTGCTATAAAGAACAGAGCAGTGTGGGAGTAGAAGAGGACCACCTGATTGTTGAACACATTTGATTTCCTTTTGTCTTGTTAGGGTTCTTTCCCCGGGAACCTCCAGCTGGTTCTGGTTCTGAGGCCCACCACCCTGCTGCAGCGGACTCTGTCAGACATTCTCTTCAAATTCAACAAGGATGACTTCAAAATGAAAGTGCCGGTGCGTGAGCCTTTATATGTATGGGATTTAAAATCCAGCAACTTTGATTTTATTGTTTAAGGAGAAGTTTTAGAGCTGTTGAAACCTATCACACTTAAAATTAAAATACCCCTCATGTAATTGAAAGATCATTTTTAAGATACTTCTTTGCTTATTGCAATAAGACGAACCCAAATGCTGATCTTATTATGCTAGTAGTGTTGTAAATGTAGCCAGTGATGTTAATTTTACATGGTTGCCATGGTAACAATATGTAATGTCCCCTAGTTTGGTTCATTTTCATGAGTATTTTGGTGTTCAGAAGGTCAAATTTACTCTTCTTCTCAGAGAAACAAGATAAAAAGTTATTAGAACAATTCAACAATCTCATTTAACCCTTGTGCTATCTTAGATGACCCCACCCTTACATTGACGTGTTCTCCCTACCATGACAAAGGTGGATAAAGGTGGAAAGATTTCATGTAATCCATGGACACCAGTGAAGATCACAAATCATTGAAGAAAAAAGTTTCAGCGCACTGTCTAGTGGGTCTAGATGACCCAACTCCCAACGTTAAAGTGCCTAGGATGGCACAAGAGTTAAAGCGTAAAATGACATGTTTGTAATGGGATGTTTGTGTCTCAGGTGATCATGCTGAGCTCTTTGACTGAGCTGCACTCGTACATCGACCGCTCTCAGCTGACGCAGGAGCTGGGAGGGATGCAGGAGTACTGCCATGAGAAGTGGATCTCACATCGCACTGTATGAACTCACCCTTCGATCTATTTTCACTGACTGAACAGAGGGTTACAGCCACATGTAAAAGTCATTTTAAGACATGAATCCACCACAGCTTTAAGGCAATTTCCACCTCCTCTCATTGTAAAGTCCTGCTCAAACCTGCATCATCCCCCAGCTGCAAGAGGAAGCTCTAAGAGGAACAAATCAAAGCAGACTTTATTAGTTCTACCCTTTTGTATTTTAACTCAAAGGTTACAGGGTATTTAATCATGCTCTTCACATCTTCTCTTGTGCTTTTAGCATTTTCAGGCCAACATTGTAAATAAGAAATAGTTCTTAATGTTTTGCCTGGTGAAATAAAGGTTTTCTATCTATCTAAGCCTTAGTCACAACTGCCCTTACGGGTGAATATGGGTTGTCTGTGGGTGAAAAATGGGCAAACCTGTACGGAGCACGCATTGACTGTTTATGAGAACTGGCACGAGTGAGTGTGACATCGCCCATAAAGTAGTCATTTCAGTCGCCAAATTTGTGCGATACGGCTGTCGCCATGTTTGAACCAGAAATTATCGCTAAGCAGTGATTGTTCTGAGTGTGTTTGTTAAACTCCCCAAAATCCCGTGGACTGTGCTCGAAGCAGTTAGTGCTGTCCAGTGATAAGTGTGCGCCCCTGTGAACTCCTTCTGTGGAGCCTGACTTAAGAAACTAGACAATCAGAGCGGAATTTGTGTGGACCTCATATGGGCGTTCTTACATATCACGTGCACATCCTGTGCGTGCTGCAGCATTTGGACGCGATCAGTAAGGAGTCAGTCCTCGCACCTCAATGACGACTAAAGTGTGGTTATAGGGGGCCACACGACAGCTTCACCCATACGTCATAAGTGCAAACAACTTATATTCGCCTTACAAATGCTTCATGAACCATTTACCACACCCACGACAATCATACGTTCCATTTTCATGGCGTCCCTTTAGATGGCAGCATGAGCCTCAAAGGAACTGCAAGACACACCTGTGCTCTCATTAATACCTCATTCACATGCACCAATATGGGCGCTGCGAGTTTTTGGTTTGTCCGTAGAGGGTTGTAGACAAGAGCGGCCGCATCTTAAAGGGAGCGCAGGTGTGTCTAGTTCCCTCGAGGCTTGTGCGGCCACCTTATGGGTTCTCATGAATGGAACGTACCATTGTTGTGCTGGAAGTGTATTGTAAAGTATTCTGTAAATTACACACATTTATAACATACAGGTGACCTTATGGTGTCCTGACACTGCACTAGTTCTTAGTAAAGTGCGTGTACTGGCTCCTAACTGACCGCGCGCAAATGCTGCTGCAGCATGGGGTGTGTACGGAATATTTAGGTGCCTGTAGGACGCCCACACAAGCTACACTCCAATTGTTTAATTTCCTAATTTCTAACAGTCAGGCTGCATGCACGTGACGCGCAAGGGACACGTGAGGAGGAGGACACATTCGAAGCACTGACAAGCCTCTTGAGCAATGTGCAGGTTTGGAGGAGTTTGAAAATTGAAAAATCTGTACGACGTACCTGCGTCCCACCTGCTTCACCCTTACTTACCCTTGTGTGTCTTTTAAGTGTTTGGTATGACCTGTCGGAGCATGCCCGTAGAGAAAAATATGCATGAACATTTTGTGTGGGCCACCTGCATGTCTCGTACAGGTTTGGCCTTTTTTTTCCCCACAAAAAGCCTGTATGCACCTGTAAGGGCAGTTGTGACCAAAGCATAAGATGCAACCATTCCTGCAGCAAGCATACGGGTCAACCCAAGTGTGGATGAATGTGACTAAGGCTTACATTTCCCAGCCGAAAAGATTCACTTGAAAAAGAACGTCCATAGAAAGAGGTGTTAGAGGACTTGATTGTGAAAATAGTTGTTTGATGTTCTTCCAGGCTATTGAAGGTTTTGCTCTGATGGTTAAGAGAACAGCACAGGCGCTACAGTCATTTGGAACCGAACTGGCAGAGACCGAACTCCCCAATGAGATTCAGGCCACAACCATCCTGCTCAGCACACACAGCAACAAGAGAGACAAAATGAAGGTAACAGCGTTGCCAGCTTTTCTGTCTTTCCCTTTCATTTCTTTTCCTTTTATTTCTCTGTTTTACAGTTGTTATTGATTTCAAATGTTTTCCTATATGTCTGTGTTTACAGGAGGACCTGCTGGTGGCTCTGGGTCAGGGGAGCAGACTTCTCGAGAGCATCAATGAACCCATAATGCACAACCCTGACCACAACATGAACCAGGACGAACTGGAAAACCTGGCCACAGTGCAGAGGTTAGACTTTATGTTGGATAAAGGTTTCCCACTAAGGATCCGTGGTGAAATTTTAATGATTAAACATTTGATTCTCTGAAAATGTCAATGAATCTCGCTGCGTTTTGGTGCTGCCCTGTCTGTGTGTAGGGAAATGAAATGAATTTAAGAAAACTTTAAAACCTTTTTGACTTTGTTTAAGATTGATAGTGTGTCAAAAAAGAAATGCCATTTAAAAGAAACCGCTCATGCTCATTAAAAATCCATCAGTAGCATAGACTTGCACCACGGTTGCCTCCTGCTGGTTAGTGAGTAGAATGCAGTTTTGAGACACTGGCGCTAGCTTCATTTTAATTTTTTAATTTAGTCAGGTTTTAGATTTGTGTTCAAACTTCAAATTGTATTAATAGTTACCAAATGTAAAATAAAAAAAAACATTGTCCTCAACAATGAAACTCAAATTAGGTCTGTTGCAATTTTTAGGTCTCCCTAACACTAGTTGTCAAGTTGGATTGCTTTCAGGCCCATCAACCTCATCAACCCTCATAGCAGTGACTGGCATGTCAGTAGGCATTAGCTCCATACAACATGCAGAGTTGCCGAGAAAAACAGTAAATTAAAATACCTCAGTCAGCATCACATTTTCTGCATGATTTAACGGTTTTCTTCTTGCTGTTGCTTCATCGGTTTGCTCTTTTTTTTTTATGTCAGACTGCTGTCTCAGCTGGATGAGACGGAGAGGGCTTTTGACGAGTTCTGGCTACGGCATCAGACCAAACTGCAGCAGTGCCTTCAACTGCGCCACTTTGAGCACAACTACAGAGAGGTTCGTCTATGAACTCAGCCCCAACCTGAACTTCAACACATGTCAATCAAAACTTTACTCATAGAATGTTATGAATAAAGTTTAGCCAAAATTACAAAAGGGGTTTATTTAAATATACACCTAGTGGGTCAAAGGTTTCATAACCCCCATTGTAACAGTAAAATATGTCCAACACAAGAGGCTTTCAGCTCTCATCTGTCTGCTCAGCTGTTGGACAGGACAAGTTAAGCAAAATAGAATGTTTAATGTTTAAACACCCACTCCACTGAAAATGGGCTTTATTCAAGTCATTGTGAATCGGAAGCAGAGGAAAAAATACTGTCTGAAAAAGCTTGTAGCTGAGAAGTAGGAGCTACAGTCGGCAGGCCACAAGCTCCCTGCTCCGCTCCATTCTGATGCATCCAATTGCAGTCAAATAGATCCAAGTACGTATTTGTTTTCCTCGTCTGAGCTGGAATCTGGATCAACACCATACAATTGTATTGCTCCAATATTGATCGCCATTTTGTTGTACCTCTAAAGTTAGTTTGGGGGTGCTGTAAACAGATGGGTGACGGGAAGTGGGGGCGAACTTTCTCCGTCCCCAAACACCCATAACCAACTCAGAGGTGAATTTCTAATGAACTCCTGCCGCTCTGTAGAAACAGACCGTTTACTTTATTTTGGCTATAAAACAGCATAATCATAACTAAAAGACCACTGGAAACGCTTTTACAATAGATCAAAAGATGACCAAGGTGGGTCTTTAAACACAATATTGTAATAGAAGGTTTATTACATGTTAAAAGAATAGAAGGAAGTCGAACCCCCTTTACCCCTTCACTTGCTTTTTTGATGTGGATTGGTGAATGTGATGCTTCTTCTGCAGGTGAGGGCTCTGCTGGATCAAACGTCAGAGAAACTCACCAGCTTCTCTGAGGTTGGCATCAGTCCGGCCCACGCTGACCACATCTTCACGGAGCTCACCACCTTTGAGGAGAGAGTCTGTGTGAGTCCCACTGGGGTTTTTGATTTAAACTACTGCTCTTCCAATACTGGGCTTTTGTCCCAATCTAATTTCTTTTACATAATTGCTTTTTATTAGTAGTTTAATAATCAAAATAGTGGCCTGCAAGTGTGGAAATTAAAGCTGTTTTGTGTATGTTAGATTGGAACAGCTCTTTTCCCCAATTAAACTATTGTTTAATTGGGATTTTTTGAATAGAACTGCACATTTTGGACAGTTTTACATTCCTAAAAATCTGTTGCACAGTTTATGTCTCAATATTTCTTTCTCAACTAATCATCAAGCAAACTCCAAATTATGAGGTTATATTAAAAAACTAGAAGATTTCAGGTTTGCCCTCATAGTGGTTGAAGATTAAGCTGAATGATTCTCCCACTCTGCTCCTCAGGAGGTTCTGGACAGAGCCTTGGCCTTGTCTCGCGAGGGTGATGAACTAATCCAGAACTCCCACTACGATGAAGACTCAATCCAGCCCAAATGCTGCGAGCTCAGAGCTCTCAGTGAGAGTACGAGCAGCAGCCTGAGGGCCAAGAAGGACCACCTCCTCAAAGCCATTGAGCTGCACCACCGCTTGGACAGGGTGAGAACAGGTTCTTGTGCTGTCGCCGCGCTGTATCTATGGGTCCGCCTTACTCCTCCTTTGTCTTCTTCAGACGTCTAAATGGGTTGATGATGGGATCTATCTGCTGGCATCCCAGCCAGTAGACAAGTGCCAGTCCCATGAGGGGGCGGAGGTGGCTCTGCAGGAGCTGGAGCGCTACCTGGATAATGCTGGCTGCAGCCAACTGACTGACCTCAGCAGCATCTGGACAGAGTATGAAGGGGTGTTGAACCATCAGCTCAGGGTAGGAGAGCCAGCATGCTGCATTTACATGTGTACTGTCCCTACAAATTGAGTCTGTTAAATTTATCCAAACAAAGAAACAAGCCTTTGAATTTGATGCTGTTTGGTGAAAAAATATGATGGGACAAAAATAAGGAGACAGTTAAATTTCTTCCTGGTCAGGAACAAGTGGAGAAGGTTTATCAGAAGCAGACGTCCATGCAGGAGATGTTTGACAAGAGGACGGTCAGTCTCAAGAAGCTGGCAGCCAAACAATTGAGGCCCGTGCAGCCGGTCGCCCCGAGACCCGAGGCCTTCATCAAATCACCTCTCAACTCTCCTGGTAAGTTCACATCCGTCTGATTTGTCTGATGATTTAAATGAAGAAATAAACATTTAAGCTTAATTTTCATCCATCTATCTATCCATCTATCTATCCATCTATCTATACATCTATCTATACATCTCTCTATCTATAGATTTTTCCTCAATCATAAAAATGCTACAAGAACATGTTAAAAACACCAAAAACCTAATTTTCATCCAAGTGGGTCTTTAAATATCAGGGTTAGATTCAGACAACCATGCCCCCCTTTTTGAAAGTTTTTTTAAAACTATAACATTAATGCAACAGATGGCAAAAGTAACTTTTTTTTTTAAATAAATCCATATGAATGATATGATCATCTGATCTGCAGCTCACAGAGTCCAGCAGGAGATAAACAGCTCAGACTCAGACAACAGCTGTGGAAAAGTAAGTGTTGAGACTCTGCTTAGTTCTCAACTTCGCCCCCCCCAAATATGGAGTAATGTCTGCACGTCAGAGTGACTCGGCTCATCTCTGTTTTCACCAGGGACAGCAGCAGAATGAAGACGGCAACAGCAGACATGCATCTCTGTCAGAAGAGGAGGAGAACCTGGCAGTGCTCAGGCGGTGAGGGATCAGCAGAAGCTCTTTGATCTTGAATCAAATTATGAGGCAGATGGCCCATCGTTTTTGTTTTTTGATAAAGTGTTTCCCAGCATGCTGTGTTTTCCGAGTGTGTCCTTCACGTCCCTTTCCGTCTTTTCTGCTTGCAGACATGTTATGAACGAACTGCTTGAAACTGAGAGAGTCTACGTGGAGGAGCTGCTCTGTGTGCTGCAGGTGATTCTTCACACCATGGACGGCTTTTCTTGACCTCCTTTAAAGTGTTTGGATTTGGGCTTAAGCATTCATGCTTTATCCACAGGGATATGCCTCAGAGATGGATAATCCTGGGATGTCTCACCTCATCCCCCCGTCTCTGAATAACAAAAAGGAGGTTCTGTTTGGAAACATGCCAGAAATTTACCACTTCCACAAAAGGTGACAAAGTGCCACCCGGTTGTCAGATGGTTCACAGATGATGGCATAATGTTCTCCTGTGTCACAGATATTTTGATTTCTCCTCCCAGGACTTTCCTGAGAGAGTTGGAACAGTACACAGACTGCCCGGAGCTGGTTGGAAGGTGTTTTCTACAGAGGGTGGGTGAAGAAAAAATGAAAATGACTTGTCAGTCCAGACAGTGAGGAGCATTTTTGTTTTTTTTTACATAAACTCTCCCCCCGATCCTGTAGATGACGGACCTGCAGATCTATGAAAAGTACTGTCACAACAAGCCTCGCTCTGAGAGCCTGTGGAGGCAGTGCTCAGACTGCGCCTTCTTTCATGTGAGCTCCTCCTCCTCCAAACCATCCTCACGTTGATCCGACCACAAAAAAGACTTTTATTTTGAAATGTTTACTTCCGTCAGGAGTGTCAGAAAAAGCTGGAGCATAAATTGGGGTTAGATTCGTATCTGCTGAAGCCTGTTCAAAGGATTACCAAATACCAATTGCTGCTGAAGGTATGAGCGCTTTGGCCGCTTTCTCCTCGGTTTGGTGGTTTCTCTGTCTCTTCCTTGAACTGTTTGTGTATTTGCAGGAAATGCTGAAGTACAGCAGGGGCCGTGAGGGGGCTGACGACCTGCAGGAGGCGCTGACCTCGATCGTAGGCATTCTGAAAGCAGTCAATGATTCCATGCACCTTATTGCTATTACAGGATATGAGGTACAACCCCAGTTGCCATTTCAAAACCTACTTTTATGAATAAAGTTTTGAGGTTTTTGCGCCATTGTGTTTCCTTTCCTTCTTTTCTGTTTCTTCAGGGTAATCTGAGTGAGCTGGGTAAGCTGCTGATGCAGGGGTCATTCAGCGTGTGGACCGAACACAAAAAAGGTCACGCCAAGGTTAAGGATTTGGCGCGATTCAAGCCCATGCAGAGACACATCTTCCTCCATGAGAAGGCCTTGCTCTTCTGCAAGAAGAGGGAGGAGAACGGGGAGGGCTATGAAAAAGCTCCCTCCTACAGCTTCAAGCAGTCTCTGAGTGTTAGCTTTTACACTTATTTATTCTTTTAAATTTTCTTGGTTTCATCAAGTAGGAGACATTTATATTTCTCTTTTACCGCTTTTGGAACAGATGAGTGCAGTGGGTATCACTGAAAATGCAAAAGGAGACAACAAAAAGTTTGAGATCTGGTGCAACTCCAGAGAAGAGGTCTATATTGTTCAGGTAAGCTAACACAAGGGGGTGCAAACCTGTTATTGTGTATCCAAAAGGGTTTTAAAACTCTGAATGCTGTCTGTCATTTTGCTTGGCAGGCACCAACAGCTGACATGAAGACCACATGGGTAAATGAGATCAGGAAGGTTCTGACAACCCAGTTGGAGGCATGTAGAGGTAAAAAATCTATAAAGAGAGAGATATAGATATCATATCTAAAGTAAGGTATACGTTAAATCAAAATTAGTAACACTATGATAATCAGTATGCATTTTTATTGCAGCTGAAATAATGAGTTCCCTAACGTGGGTGTTCTTTGTTTTTGACTTTCAGAAGCCAGCCAGCAGAGGGCGCCAGACCCGGTCATCCAGGCACCTCCTGTGCACAGCGTGACTGTGTGTCTAAGGTAAGTCAGTCAGTGGACAAGAACAAATCCCTTCTATAATAACATAATAAATGAATAGCAAGAAAAGAGAAAAACACATTATATTTATAATGTGGTTAGATTTTATTATTCTAATGTAAGAAATAAAGCGTATTACAAAGCACTTTTTAAAACTATTTGGTTAATTTACACAGCTACCGACTCTTTTGTCTAATTTATTTCTCCTTAAAGTTTGGTGTGCCTCAGGAATGATATAAGTTTTAAAATAGACCATTCATTGTCAGTGCATCTAAAAATCAGTTGCATCAGCCACATGCACCACACACATTTCTGTTGGAATGCTGGGAGATTTAGTAGCCATATTTTTTTCTTGAACGTCTATCTATTGGATACAGCTGTCATGAACTGGAGGTGTAGGAGCCAAAATGCAGGAAACTAGACTTGGTGGCAGAAATGTAAAATTAAACTTGAAAAAAAAATGTTTAGAAACAAAAAGCAGATGAGCTGATAATGTAGAACTGAAAACCAGACACTTCTACTCACTGAAGACAGCAGTGGATGATTAAAATGAACCTGGAGTGACTGATAGAGGACAGAACATGACCAGAAACACCACTGTAAAGCTAAACTGCAGAATCCTCACAGCAACACTGTGATAAAAACATTAAATATTAATAATTTCTGCATTCTGGAGATAAAAGTTGTAGGATATTACTATCTGGATTAAACTTGATTCATGTTGAATGTGCCTGCAGCAAATTGTGCCATAAACATAGATAGCCTCCATGTCTTGCAAGTACATGATAAAATGAACAAACTCATGTTGACAATAATTTGTTTAAACAAAGAAATGACAATTGTATCACTTTCACCTACAGTAGCTGAGTATTTATCTATCAGTAGTTTACTTTAACATTTTCTTAATTTCCGTATTGTTTAAAAAACAAAAAAAGGTGTATTTGCTGCCCTTTTCTGATGTTGAGCCCCCGCCTCTCTAAAATCCTGTGCACGTCCCTGGTTCAGCATATGCGATGCGTTGCGGTGACGAGCATGTCCGCTCTGCCTCTCCACCCCGCTGTTTCAGAGTGTCCACTGCTTCCTGGTGACAACACCCGCAGTTGTTTAGTCCAAATGACCTTTTTGCTGATAAAGCCAAGCAAGTGCAACTCAATATGCATCCTTCTGGACAGAAACACAGTTTTTCTAGTTCATGGTACCAAAACAGACCCTGGTGAGAAGATTCAGTAAAAGGTGATGCTGCTTACTATTACCCATCACAATTTGATTTGATCTCAAAGATGTTTTATGAATTCTCCTTTTTTTAACTTCTTGATTTGCATTGAAGGTTTGAGTTTTTGTCCTGAGAGTTTGTGTTTAAAAATGAACAAAATCCAACTTGTGATAGGTGCCCCCCCCCCCCCCAAAAAAGAGCCCCGCCCCCAGCAAAACTCCTCTTTAGCTGGATCTGTCTGTCCCTGTTTCCTCCAGCTCCAGAAACCTGTTAATGACATCCAGCTTCCTAAATGACCCGCCTCCTTCTGTACACCAACAACATTCTGGCCACATAGGAGGGGCTACGTTCTAAGTTTCATTGCTACGTTCTAAGTTTCATTGTACGTGGGAGCCATGGGTCATGTGGTTTAATGGAGGGGAGTGGGAAGGGTGAAGGGTGGGTTGGGGTTTTTATTGTAATGTTGTGTGTTTACTGTTTTTAGTGTTAAAGCGCTTCGAGCTGCACAAAGTGCATGAGAAGCGCTATTTTATAAATAAAGTTTGATTTGATTTAAGTTCCAACCTGAATCTGCGTCTGTCTTCACAGTCCATTTAAGACAAGCCAGAAGACCTTAAAGAAGGGAGAAGAGAAAAAAGTGGAGCTCCCAGTCCTTGATGCCAGCTCCTCTTCTTCACCAAAGCTTTCAGGAACAGGTGAGTAAGGACACAGAGATACCTGCATATTTCTGTACCACGTGTACGTCCCTCTTCAAATGACTGACCTCCTTCCTCTTCAATGATTTCCTCCTGTAACCTCCTTCCTTCCTTCCTTCCTTCCGTCTGTCTGTCTGTTCTGTCTTCACGCTTTCCCTCTGGGTCAGACGGGGCTGTGACAAGCCCGACCTCAGACAGAGCTGCTGTGGCTAAAAAGCGCTTTACCTTACAGGGCTTCAGTAACCTCAAAGCTCAGAAAGGTAACAGCGAGCCATCGGGTTTCTTAACCATCACTTTGAAAAGAAACACTTTGTCATATCAAGAGCAACATAGCTTTTCTGTTTCAAATGAAGCATTTTTTGATTTAATTTTTTTTTTCATTCAATTGATCAGAAACTGTTCCTCAGTCTCTGATAGAAAAAAAAAGTCCTAAAAAGTGCTTCTGTCCACAGAGCCCTCAGCTTCTAATGACAGAAGTTTTACACTTCCCATGACCATCTTCTCATCAGCAGGTATCACAAAGCTCTAGAAGCCAGAGCTTTTTCCACAACTGGCACTCTGAAAATCTGTGAATGTTTTTGTCAGCTGTGTCATTTGTGAACAAAGCGTAGCACCGCAGTGGTCTCCTGCGTCCTAAAAGCACTGCAGCACAGTTCTCCTCTCCAGATATGTTTTCCCGCCTTTGCTGCTTGTTTTCCTTTGTGTCTTTTATCAGTCAGTGATGTCCCGGTCTATTGCTTTCTCTGTGATGTTTCTCTTAACTTCTCCTGTCTGGTCTTTTGCTCCTCGATGGTAGGATCTCCCACCAGCCCAGATCACAAGTCCAAACGCCAGAGCGACCCCACGCCGTTCGGCTACAAAGGTAACATGTCCAGCTCCTCGTCTGATTGGTTGTTCGTCCAAAACACTCGACTGCAGCTGTTTCTAGCAGGAGTGTGATTTCGTGACTGCAGCAGGGCGAATGATGAACTATACTTCATGTCCCTCAGATGCAGGCCCACCTCCCCACCTGACCAGAGCCAGGTGGTTCAGTACCTCTAGTCTCTTACAGACAAAGTGGAGAGGTATGCTGGGATTGGTCAAGGCCGCTTCCTTTCCTCTCTAGTGATATATATAGAATCAGCCACTCCGGGGAGGTCTTTGGGTTAGAAACATGGAAAAGCATGCCAGCCACCACAACCTGTAGTTGGAGATGGTGCTGGGGTTCCTGGGATCAGCGGTGTTTCCTCTCTCCTGTCTTTCTTTTCTCCAGAGGATCTCCAGCTGGTTACACCCACACATTAGCCGACAGAGGACAGAGCTGTGACTGTTCTGCTTCTCTGTTCTGTATAGGCTGGAACAAGCCAACTCTGTCACTGGACGCCTCAGGGGAGAACGAAGGCTACTCCAGCGCTGAGGAACCTCTCAATTCCGACCCCGAGGATGAAAACACAAAGAAGCTGGTGAGAGAGTTAATCCCAGATACCGTAGCATGTCACACTGCTACTATGTACATTTTGCGTGTATTTCAGGAATAAAAATTGGTCATACGTGGAAAAAGTGAGAAAAGTTGTGGTCTTTACATGAAATCTTTTCAGATGTTTCCCAAATAAACCATGTTAAAACCATCGAACAAGTACGAATAAACCGCACAATAAACACATATATCAACGTAGAACGTGAACCGTGTGAGATTATTGTGCTGTTTATATGCAGATCTTTAGTGATTTGTACATCAATTATGTAATTTAAAGTGACATGTGCACCTTTAAACGCAAAATAAAAGTTATACATCGGTGGCCCATGCATGAAAATTCTGTTAGACAGACATGGAACTGTCCTGGAAAGCCTCAAGTGTGCCTATGTATCTCAAAAAAACTTCGCACGATTGGGTAAGATTTGCGTAATAACTGAGTATAAACTACATGAAATATACAAAAACTGCACAATTCTGAGCTGACCAAAAACTTTGAACAGCTCAAGACCAAATTCACGAAAAATCCCATCGGCCGAAACCCTAGATGGACATCTATGCATCTCGACAAACAGAAGAAATACTTATAAATTACGTATATAACGCATTTATAATGAAAGACCAAAATTTCATGTGTGGAAAATGCGCAAAATGTACGTAGTGACTTAGTGACACGGGCTTAGGGCGCACCGTCAGTGAATCTTTGAAATTATAGACCCGCCTTCTAACCGAGAAGGAGGATGTCCAGTTTAGCTTGCCGGGTAGTCTGTTTAGTTTAGTTTAGCCATTAACTATTGTATTTTATGACTAATTTCACGTTCTTATACAATTACTGGTATAAAGCCCATTGAGTTTACCATTGTTGATATATTGGACTATATAATAAAACTGAATTGAATTAGAAGGCGCATCAAACTATAAGGCGTACTAAGCAAGAAAAAAACGTCAGAGATAAGTCCACCAGTCAGACTTTATTATTACTTTATTAACTGCATTCAACAGTAAATCCAGAACTTGTCAGTAACTTGTAAACAGTTTGACACCACTACATTTTAACCGCATTAGTGTATTCACAGTAACACCCAACCTTGTTTCCAACTCGTAAAAAATAAAGAGAATAACATTTTGAAAGAGCACCGTGTGAGTCTCAAAATCACTCAAACATCAAAAGCATAACTAGAATTAATCAATACAAGAAGAAAAAAAGAAACAAAGTCTTTCAAATGCACCTTTTAGCATGGAAATGTAGTACCTGTGAAGTTGTAGACTCTGTTTTTAAGCGGTTTGTTCTCTGCTGGCTGTGACTAACAGTGTGCTGGGAAATACACTGTGCTGGTCGACTACGAGAAAGGAGGAGCGGAAGAGCTTTCAGTCAGGAGTGGAGACTCGGTGGAGCTGCTCAAAGAGGGGGACGATGGACAATGGTGAGAAAACTGCAGACGTACACAACGTCATCAAGTTAATCTGAGTTTTTTTTGTCTTAAATTGCAAAATTTCAAGAAAATAAACTACTCATGGAACCCAAATGTTATCTCTCCTCTCTCAATATTTGCAGGAGTTGTTAGGATAAACTGTCTACTTTTCAGATAAAAGAAATGGGCTGTTTTAGTTTCTGTTGTGACTCAAGATGATTTTCAATGGGACATTTTTTTCCGAAAAATTGTGATTATTTACTGCCAATCACGTACTATCAGTTCCGTCCCCGTTCCGTCACACACAGATGGCGGCTTCGCTGCCGAACACTGGCGCCAACCTCCCACCAGAGGCAAGGTGGGGTTCAATGTCTTGCCCAAGGACACTTCGACACATGGGCGTGCAAGGCGGGAATCGAACCTGCAATCTTACGATCATGGGTCAACCACCTATTTCTGAACGTGTGTGTGAGAGGCGGGGGGGAGGGCAAGGAATAAATGGACTTTGCGGAAGCAGTCATTCATTTCTGACAATGGACACCTCAATTAAACCATGGTCATTTACGGGAGGAAAAATGTAATCATTCTTTTACTACTGTAATCTTGTGTGTGTGTGTGGGGGGGGGGGGGTCACGTTTAAATAGTTTTTCACAAGAAACTTGCTATTTACTGCACAGAGTGACATGTTGTTATGGGAACAGCTCCAGAACCTGCCTCTCACTCTGCTTCTGCTGGTGTAACCCCTGTGCTATAGACACTTTAACCCTTGTGCTATCCTATGACCCCACCCTTACTTTGACGTGTTATTCCTACCATGACAAAGGTGGATAAAGGGGGAAAAATTTCATGTAATCCAATGAACCAGTGAAGATCACAAATCATTGAAAAGAAAAAGGTTCAGCGCACTGTCTAGTGGGTCTAGATGACCCAACTCCCAACGGTAAAGTGCTTAGGATAGTAGAAGGGTTAACATTGGGAGTTGGGTCATCTAGACCCCACAAGACAAGACAAATATTGTTCAGAAAAGGGTTAGAGAATAGAATGGAATAGAACTTTATTGCTGCAGCTCACTGCTCCCCCAGGGGATGGGTCACATGCGGGGAACAAATTTCCCATTGTGGGATAAATACAGTATAATAAAATTAAAATTAAAAATGAGGGTTTTTATGGCCTTGGAATATATTCGTCATTCTTCAGTTAATTTCTTAGAGTTTTGGAGCCATCATGGCATGCTACACCACTGATGGTAAATTTGATAGAGATACGGTCATGTCCATCATAGAGCCATTTGATAACTGTGAAATAACATATGTCCACCCATGTTCCAAGTTTCCTTTGCTCTGGTTATCAATTAGCATTTAGACCTGCACAATAATTCGGACCATTCAGGCAACCAGAACTTTTTAAGGTGTTCATTATCTCTTTGTAATGGACAGATATTTATGAATGAATTCTCCTTTTTAAGCAGTTTGATCTCATTTTGCAGAAATGCTGTAACAGTTTCTTTGTGTGCAGGTTTGTCCGTAACTTGAACTCCTCCTCCGAGGGCTGGATCGCTGCTGCTAATCTGCTCACTCTCATTGAGAAATCAAAGTCCTGTCAGTCCCTCACCAGCTCAGGTACTGAACGCCATCGCTCAAAATGCAACAAACGAACATCTGCACATGTGACGTGCTTCTGACGTTGTGTTTGTCTGCAACAGAGGGCAGCGGCTCGGGGAACCTCAGCACATCATCCAGCTGCAGCGAGACCTACACCAACTTCCCTGACGTCAAATCTCCGGCACTGCAGTGAAGCCGCCCTCCCCAGCGCCTGCATCACGTTATCTGTGTTGTATTGCCAAGATCAGTACTTGAATCAAAGTTTGCACAGATTATCTACAAATTTCCTTTATATTTCCTGATCACACGCTCATGTAGGAGTTGAAACGCCATAAAGCGAATGAATCGATTCCACACCGCGACAGTATAGTGCAGTGATCGTCCTCCATTTGCAAACCTGTCTGGTAGTTTCACTGATTACACAATAGGTGTACATACAGATGGGCCAGCATATCATTTTCTAGATTGTATTTATTTTCCGGTTCTGAGGATTTTATGTCCATATTTCAGCTGGGTTTGTTAGTCAGAATTATGTGCAGCTTGTTTATGGAATGTTTTATGTTTCCCTAAATGTTATTTATTTGTTAAATCATTCAGTGTTTGTCATTTTTCCCCCTGGTCTTCTTTTCTGTTGGTATATTGACAGCCTGTTTGTAGAAACCTGTTCTCCCACCAGGCCTTGCACTCCCAACAGATTCCTTCCTGTGTGATTCATCAGAGATCCCTGTCAACTGTGGACGCTTCAACTTCTGAATGTAGATATGCTGTCATTGTCTGTGACATGTTTGTTACTGAAGATGCTTTATTGTAAAATATGCATAGTGACGTCACTGTGGTGACGTGCACATTTTTTTTACATAAATAACTTGTGATAATTCCATCAGTGTGTTTGTGTTTGTGGGCGGGACACTGACTGAGGAAATTAGCAAGAAATGAAAGTGAAACTGGGTTGCCAGGTTTGGATTTCATGATGTTTGCACTTCACAAACAAGTTTGAAGAAACTGAGTCCTGTAATAACAATTGTTGTATTTAAATTTAATATTAAAAAAGGGCAACAAAAAAATCTTTAAAATCTAATCAAAAGGAGATGTAAATATTGTTCATGAGTGCATGAGTGGCTGTAAAGTCTCACTCTAATCATATTTTGATTATTTATAAGTGGTATCAGCTGTCGTTTAGTCATGAATATGCAATTTTAAGCCAAAATCTAAAAGCCTGTGTCATTTTCTAGAACATAGTTTCTGCAGAGCGACTGGAGTTCATTAGAAATTCCCCTGAATTTTGGGCAGGACTGATGGCGCGGAGTAAGCCCATCATCACATCCCGACGACCATCTGTTAACGTTCTGTCCCACTAACTTACAGTCCCTCACACCTCCAGCCTAACATTAGTTGTGCAACAAAAATGGGTGAGCAATATTGGAGCTATCCAGCCATACAGTTCTGATCCAGATTCCAGCTCAGACGAGGAACCAAAGACGTACATGGATCTATTTGTCTGCAAGTGGGATGCATCAGAATGGAGCAGAGCAGGGAGCTTTTACATCTCACCATTAAGCTTTTTCTAACTGTAATTAATTGTCTGCTTCCGACTTACATCATTTTGAACAAAGAAATACTAAGAAATGCAGTTTTATTCTTAATTTTCTTATACATGTCCTCTCATGAGAAAAATACCACTAGAGCATGTTAAAAACACCAAATACACCAGATTCACTAGAGAGGGTGTTTAATGAACCCTCAATAATGAATACATAATCATAAACTGCACATTTAGGCAATTCTTCTGCTGACTAATGACATAAGCTATTATTTTCTGCATTTTTTGTTACCCAAAAAAGGTATGACTGTCAAGTCTCACAAGTAAAGACTATCAACCCTTGGTTTGAGTCTGAATGGCACTTTAAAACATATTAAACTGACAGAGTTTAATATTTGATCGTGTTAAAATATATTGTATGAATTTATTTCAGTAAAGATTCATTCGTGAAGGAAGAAAATGTGACAAAATGACAGAATATATCAAAATAAAATGTCTTTGTGACGCAGGCACGAGACATTCTCAGCGCTAAACCGAAAGGTGAATCTCAGGAGAAGAACCTGGCAACTTGGACAGAACCAATGGTTGGCCAAACCGACCTTAAGCGAACTCTTTAGCGCAACAACCTGGCAGAATTATTTTATAGAACTAGGTCGTTCTCCTGTGACCTCGTGACTAGAGATGAATAAAGTTTCTTGTATTTTGTGTCGGCGGTCCGAAGAAACGGAGGTGACCGGAGCCTTATCGACGAAACAGCTCAAGATCTCGACGAAACACCAAGACACGGTCATGATAGACACCACAGCGCATCAGAACTGTTTGGTAAATAAAAGCCATGTTTGTTTCCCTTTGGATTCGGGTTGTGCCCATGCGCAGATCGCTGCTAACAGCAGAGCGATGTTCGCGTGTTTCAGTGAAGCATTTGAGAGACAACACCCTCAATAAAGTCTCGAGTGGGGGCAAATGCTACCACTCATGGTTACCATCGAGATGCAGATGCAGCAAGCGACGTTTACCCTTGTGCTATCTTAGATGACCCCACCCTTACATTCAGGTGTTCTCCCTACCATGATGACAAAGGTGGAAAGATTTCATGTAATCCACGGACACCAGTGAAGATCACAAATCATTGAAGAAAAAATGTTCAGCGCACTGTCTAGTGGGTCTAGATGACCCAACTCCCAATGTTAAAGTGCCTAGGATAGGACAAGGGTTACGTTGACATTCACCCCGGAACAACGCTGGTGCCGGTTATTTCCCAGAATGCAACAGTAATAACACATACAACCACTGTCTGTGTAATATAATATAAGTTTATTTTTCTATTTGGATGTCCATCTCCCTTGAACTAGCGAGCAATCACGGTTTATATGCCTTATAAAGGTAAACCCATTAAATCCAGACTTCCGTTTGCTTCACTATAGTGTAAGTAATTAATTAAGTAATCTGGTTACTTTGGTAAATCTGATGAGCAAAAAGGAGTTTACTTGAGTGTACCAAAACTATACTTAGTCCATACTAAAAGTGAGGCAGTACACTTAAAGTTTACTTTTTATATATATTATCTATATAATATCAGTGTGATATGTCAACTTAAAATATGCCAATTTAGTCTGAAGAGGGACTTCCTACATATACTACACGTACATGGTCTACACTGTATACTCAAGTATAAACTTCAAGTTTACTACTTTTTGTTAAGGGACATTTTATATATATATATATATATACACACACACACACACACACACACACACACACATATATACATATATTGTAATAAATAGTACTTTTACTGCAACATTTTCTTTACTTAAAGACCCACTCGGATGAAATTGGTGTTTTAACATGTTCTTGTAGCATTTTTCTAAAATGGCAGACACACATTAAGAAAATTGAGCTTAAAATTGCATTTTTGAGTATTTCTCTATTCAGATTGTTGTAAATCAAAAGCAGATGAAAAATACAGAATGAAAAATAAAATATTTGGTCTATTTTTTTGTTGTTGCATGCAACATTGGTAAAATTGAAATAATCAGTGAAAACCTTCCAATCACAAAAAATCTTTTTTATCTTTTGTTTACCTGCTTCCTCATTGAAACAAAGTGAATACAACACAAGAACAGGGTTTAGAAAAAATTGATTTATGATGATCAAATGAGTTATAACAGTCATAATGGATTTCAGTTTGTTTTATTTCATTTTTTTATGTGGAGCCTTGAGATGACTTCAGTTTTGAATTGGAGCTTTAAAAAAATCCAGGTGTGCCAAACCAGTGGATTTATCTGTCCTTTGTACTCTGCACATTTGTGATAGAGTACTTCTCTGGTTCAAATCCAGGCTGGGTCCCATATCTGTGTGGAGTTTGCATGTTCTCATGCTAATGTGGGTTTATTCTGGCCACTCCGACTTCCTCCTACAGTCCAAAAACACGCTGCATCGGTTAATTGGTGAATCTAAATTTCCCCTGGGGTTGCATGTGTTTGTGTATGAGTGTGTGTCCCTGCAACAGACTGGCGACCTGTTCAGGCTGGACCCCACCTTGGCTCTACAGCAGGGGTCGGGAACCTTTTTGCCCGGAAGAGCCATAAACACCACATATTTTTAAATGGAATTTCGAAAGAGCCATACAATAATGTAGCGTCCCTTTCCCCCACCGAGGCACGGAGACTTAACCTCTTTTAAGGTTCTTTTTTGTGGTTACTGCAGGCCATAACCAGCACCGTTAAACTTGTTCAGCAACTCCTCAATCTCTTCTGCCCAGAGCACTTCCCCCAACTTTTTATTCCTGCACCGCCGCAACAGCCCTCCTATTTCCCTTAGTCGGTCCATAGCTGAACCCCAGTGGTCCAAACTCCCCAATGTCAGGCTGAGAGCCAATCACCATCTCTGCTTGATGCGTTCAATGAACTCCGGAAATTAGAGCGCAACCCAACAGGCACCCAGTCCACTACAATATGTTTAAAAGTAAAAATACAAGTGAATGTGTACATTTAATGTAATTTCAACACTTTTAAAGTACAATAAGTCTGTGGATTCTTTTTTTACAACATTGTTATGCTGTTGCTAATAAATGATGAGTATTTCTTACCATTATTAGGACTTCTGGTGCTAATGTTCTTTAGCTGTGAGAAAGACTGCTCACATGCAGACGTGGACACACACTCACACGCTGGAGTATGTGACGGGCAGCGTGTCTTAAGTTTTGACAATCCGTGCTGCCTGTGCCCACTACCCCCCCCCCCTTCTTCCTCACACATCCCGTCCCTGCAGCTGCAGGCACGGCAATTCACAGGTTTCAGGCTGTTACAAACTCTGTGATAACAGATAATAGAAAACTGATTGTGGCATAGGTTTTTTTTCTCCAAGCACCGTTACTACTGCGCGCCGCCCTGGCATTGACCCGAGAAGGACTGGTCTAATAAAAAAAAAAAAAATTAAAGATTTGTCTGCGAGCCACATGTGACCATCAAAAGAGCCATAGGTTCCCGACCCCTGCTCTACAGCAACTGGGATAGGCTCCAGCAACCACAGGAGCCCAAAAGGGATTCTGTGGGTTGGATGGAGGATCTTCTTTTCCCTTTATCTTAGTGCACAGTCCATTCAGTACATTTAAGAAACCAATGACTTGTTTTCTTGCCTTTTAGTTATATTCCTCTGGCATTTTTTGCAAGAATTCGCCGGAGTTTGATGACCTGTTTGGTTTCGCGGTGAATGATGTCTTGGAGGAAGTCCAGAGAGGACAGAGACTGGTAAAGCCCCCCTGAAGGCGGCGCTGACTGCACAGGCTGAATCCACTGAGTGCATGCTGGGTTTTGACGTGGACCGCGCCGCTGTCTTCCTTTAGAAATGTCCCCACTGTAGGAAGAGAGGCGCCACTGCAGGCTGTGAAATCAAAAAGTGCAAGAAGTCCTTCCATTACCCCTGTGCTGTTGAGCATGGAGCTAAGGTTGTTGAGGATCAAGTAGATGGCAAATATGGGTTAGTGTGACAGAAGCATAACTCTGCATGTGGAAACATTTATTTTAAATGCTTTTTGAAGAAAATATCTGCATGAAAATGTTCTGTTTTATGCGACAGGATATACTGCCCAAGTCACAGTGAGTTGGGTAAGTATTTGTGGAAATATTGCTCTATGTTTAGTGCAAAAGTGCATTCAGTTAAATGTTTTATGAACAGTAAATGGAGAGTCCGTCAATGGAGTCGAGAGGCCTCATTCCTCCAGAAGTCCCAGGGTCAGCAGAACGTCGAAGGTTTGGGTTTATTTGAGTTTATTTTTAAACCCAAATTTTTAGAACTTTTTTAAAACTTGTGTTAAATTCCATCCTATGTCCTCTCTCCATAATTGTTGCCTTGGTCACGAGAAAAGAGAAGAAATGAAGTTTTCTTTTTTTTTTTTTAAATCATCTTCATGTGAGTATTGCCACAGACAAGAAGAACACAATTTTTTGATTATTAGAGGATCAGACAAAACTAACATGAACTGTGTTTTTTTAAGGATTTATTGTGACAAAACTACTATCCATCACAGAAGAGCACAGCTAATGGTGAGTGTGAAAGGAGGTTTGTGTTCACAAATATGGACAATAAAGTTTTATTAAAGAGTTTTCTTGTGTGTTTTTCCTATAAGGCGCACCATCTTCCCCCGGCCGCCGTTCATGGAGCGGCTCGTCCAGCTCTTCCAAGAAGGTATTTCTAAGTCACTTTGGGTTAGAAAAGTTTTCAAAATTATACCTACATATGTTTTACAAATAGAATCGTTGTCAAATATGACTGTGTTTCTGTGATATTTATTATCTATCAGCTGTTTTTTACTATTCATTTCCCCTTTGGGGGGGAACAATAAAGTTTCAGTCTATGTTCATATTCTTGTGGTTCCTAAACAAATTTGTTTTTTTGTTTTTTTAGAGACGTTTGACATCCAGTGACGAGTAAGTTTAAAGTCCTTGACCTGTAATCCTGTGATTTGAAATCTAATATTTGGTTTGTTTGTAACTACTAGAACAGTAAACAAGTATTTTGTTTTGTTTGTTCAAAATATTGAAATGATGAACCGTATTTAACTCATAAGAACTCATGGTGACGTCAGTGTTTCAGGAAAAAAAAAAAATAGAAACTTGGTTTGTAGTAAAATACAAACCAAGTATTTTTTATTTCACCTTTTGTGGACCCCAGAGCACCGCGAGCTGGAGGGGTTGTAGCTCTCAGGAGAAAAGAATTTAATCACTTCATTGGGTAAAGGCAGAGAAGATCAGGATATTTGTATTTGCATTCAAGACATTTTTGGAGCATTTTTGAGACGGGCAGAGGTTCAGGATGACATTTCTATGTCATCCAGTGAAAAAGACAAAAACATCTGTGTGTCATCAGCATAAAGATGAGACCCCAAAACAGAACCCTGTGGACACCAGTGTTGAGGCAGTGGGAGTTCATCCTAATAGGGAGGATTGGAGCAGGTCGACAGGGAGGCTAGACAGAAGGATCTGCTGATCCGCTGCCTCTGCTAGTTTTTTATGTTTTATAGTCGGTGTGGGATCGAGATCTTTAAATAAAAAGTTTCCAATAATAACTTTCTTTTGTATTTATTCATTGTTACTATGCGTGAATTCTTTGTTACAGAGAAGAAGAAGAAGTGAATCTCTCCCAAGTGAAGCGTAACAGATCAAGAATAATGACAGATGATTCCTCGGAGTCAGGTAAAGCCCTTCGCTCAGAAGACAAAGAATCCCTCTTTGAGGATTTATTTCACTAACTTAAGCTGGGACACCCATTTTCCTGCAGGTGATGGACTCATCGCACCAGTCGGATCGGACGAAAGCCTAAACTCTTCTCCAGAGCAGCAGGTAAGTTCGACCTTCAGTCGTTTCATCATTATGACGGACTGAAGATGTGTCATTGAACGCTGTGTGTTTGTTTTTTCGATTGAACCTCCTCACCTGTCAGTCACTTGTACCGCAGCCCTCCAGGTATGACATGTCGTTTTAAAACCGTTAACTTCCTGATAGTGCTGTATGGTATTTAAGTTGAATAAGTTTCAGATTTTTAAATGATTAAATTATTATTTCATAAGAATAGAGGATAACTTTTCCTGGTGTTCCGTCACAGCAGCGAGCCACAGAAGTCGACGTCTTTTGAAACAGGTGAGCTCTCAGGACACCGCCACGGCTAAAACCCAAACAAAGGCATCGATTAACCGGCTTTATTCAATCTTCTCTTAGAAGATCGCGTTGATAAAGAAGGATGTGATGAAGACGATGATAAAACCATTTCGGTACGTTTTCTGATACACTTTCAACACACTAGAAACCCTCTCCCAGCTGTTTATGCTGGAATAAAAGGGGGTTATTCTGTGAACTGAGCCAACTCCAGGCAGTTTCACTGATATCCAGCCTCAAACAGGAAGTGGCCCCGTTGGTTGTGATGCAATGCTTTCCCTTTCAGGATGCCGAGTCAGAGAGTTTGCTGAACCATGCGAGGGCTACCTGCAGCCGTCAGTCCAGCTCAGAAACAAACGAAGCTGCCGAAAACGCCAGATTCAGCGTGGCGGTTCAGACCATCAAGAAGGAATGTGAGGGTGAGGCAGTCTAACACAAAAGCGCTGCGTAGAAACAAAAACTCCCCCCAGCATCATACTGGCAGTTGATATTTACTTGTTGAGCTACCGAGGCTTAAAATGTTCATTTACCTACATTTTGCAAAGGTGGATTTAAAACATTAGAAATTCGTCTCTGAATTGTAGACGGCGCCGTTGGCACAGAGCAATCTGCAGGGGGAGAGTTTGCAGTTCCTAAAGCTGTAGCAGAGGAGGGAAAGAGCTGGAGCTCCTGCTGCTGTCACCGTGTTCTGACCACACTACAAAGTTTTCTCAGAAAACAGCAGAGCTGCCTCTGGCTCCCCCAATGATGATCAAATGCAGCCCTCCACTAGTGCTGCCTTTAAGACCAGAGATCGTTCAATTTGTAGAAAAAGGTTCACAACAGGCTTTAGGGAAAAACAGGAGTCACCCAGTGAGAATGTTGCAAGATGATGGATTTGTAAACTCATCTGACCCTAAGACGACTTCTGCTTTTAGAGTTCAGTATCCAGGCCGACCATTTTCCTGAAGAAGAGGACGTCAACGGCTCCATCCTGCAGGAGAGCTGCACTGAGCACGCTCCAATTCCACGTCACTCCAGTCCTAAGTGCTCTTCCGGCGCCGACCTGACCGTTAACCTGAATGGCGTGGCTCCGTCTGAACCCATGAATGTGACCGTCGACACCTATTCGGCCCCTTCCCCTCCTTCGTCTCCACCGCCCCCCCATGAGGAACCCGCAAACGACTCGGCCGGCTTTTGGAGAAAATGCAACGCGGCCAAATGCACGCAGGTCATCTTCAGTGACTTCATCAGATGGATAACCATTCTCTCCAGTAGAATTCAGGCGGATGAGGCCAGTCAGGAGGGTAAGAGAACACGCTTTAGCCAAGATTTGAATCAAAAGGTGAAGTGTCAATCATTTTCCTGCACAGATTATGAGCGTGCCCTGTCAGTGATGAAGGCTTCAGGTCAGCTGGAGAACATCGTGGTCGCTCAGCAAAAAGGTAACATTTTTAAAGTGGAAGGCTTCTTCTCTGTTCACGGCATTGATTGTATGCGAGAACTGGACAGAGCAGGAGTGACGTCACCCACAGGAAACGGTTTACTTTCTGGCTCCAACAATGTGAAGTCAGTTCAGTCGCCTTTTTTTCCAATATGGACGCCACCATGTTGGAACCACATGAGAGTGGGCAGTGACTGGTCCAAAACCAGTCAACCGTTTTGAACTTTGGACATGGGGGGGGGGGGGGGGGGGGCAAGGAGCAACCTTTTACTCAGGCATCTGATTGGACAGTTTATAACTTGAATAACTTGCATTACAGGAGAAAAAAAATAGGATTAGCAAAAAATGTATCAGAGGAGGAATTAGCAAGAATTCTGATAAATAGAATGACTAAGTAATAGCTTAAGAAGGCGGTGGTGGGGGGCGCTCAGTCCAGTTCTCATATACAGTCAAGGATTCACAGCCATGTTACGCTAAATAAAGGCTTTATTTGCCTCCTATCTGCTTAGTCAACGTCAACAATTGGGTTTGAAATTTGCTCTGTGATTCGTTTTCAGTTCCATGTAAAATCCAAACATTTTACTCCATTCTTTGGTCCAATACTTTTACACTAAAGGTAAAAGACAAACACAGTTTGGCAGTGTAATGCTACGTTTACACCGCCCTCAGCAACGGGCGTTCAAGTGAACACTTTCAATGAAAAGTCTATCTAAAAAAATAAATAAATAAATAAAAAAGCGCATTTTGGGCTTCCGAACTCAAAACTGTCATTCACACATCGCTTCGCAAGTTTTTACGAACATTTTCAGGCTCTGCGTACAAACTGCGCATCAAACATTAAACCCGTTCAACTTTGACCAGTCAGGAATTCAGAAGTGCCAACCGTTTGAAAATTGATAATGGAGGACAAACTAATAATTGCAGTTTGTGCCCAGCGAGAATCCTGAGATCAAGTCTTTTAATAGAGGTGTGAAAGAAAAAGCCTGGAGCGAGATTCACCCGATTTGCACCACTTTGACATTTCACAACAAGCCTTTTCCAACTGTAGGTGGCAGACCTGCACTAGTTTTAAGTCCAGTGTGAACGCCATACACTAAAAGTATTATCAAGAATGCCCGTTTAGCGCATCCTTGTGAACGTAGCTCAACAGTGTACGGGTATTGGTATAGCAGCTGACATTATTGTTCAGTCAGCAAAGATTTAAGTCAAGTTTTTGTGCAGAAAATGAGCAAAGCCTACAGAAAAGTGATCGCATCTTCTGTTCTAAAAAGCAGGAGATGCACCTTTATCTCAGATACACTTCATGTTAAAAGAAAAACCAATTTGTTTGTAAACTGTGGGAGCTGATTGCAGGTCTGATCACTCTGGTTCCAGACTTACAAAGACGGCTAACAGAGCTGCAAACAGCAGCTGCAGCCATGGAGGAGGTGCTTTCAGCTCTGAGATGAGGCCATCGGCTGCAGTCTTCGTCTTCTTTGCCCGTCAGCTGCTCCCTTTAGAGGGTTGCCACAGCCAATCAGCCGCCTCCTTCCAACCCTCTCTTCTGCATCCTTCTGGCTAACACCAACAACTCATCTCCTCCTTCATCAAACCTCCTCTTTGGTCTTCCTCCATGCCTTCTACGGCTAAAAGCAGCAGTCATCTTCTGGGTCTCCAGGAGAAAATGCATGATAATTGGCGCTACAGATAGACTGCCACTGGTGTGCAAGTAAAAAAAAAATGAAATGGACATAGAGAATTAGTCACAACTGCCCTGCAAACTTGAAATTTTAAGATTGTAGACAACTGGGTGAACCCGTAGAGCAGCTTATGGTCACCTCAGTATCACCTGCACACCTGGTGCGTGCAGCATTTGTTCAGGAAGGACAGGCACCTTACGAATGACTGGAGTGCGCCATCATTTGTGCATGCAACTTGCATTGTCCATACAAATACATCACGACACACTTACCACACACATGACAATCATACTTTCTACTTTCATGATGCCTCTTAACCCTTGTGCTATCCTATGACCCCACCCTTCCATTGACGTGTTCTCCCTACCATGACAAAGGTGAAGAGGATTTCATGTAATCCATGGACACCAGTGAGGTTCACAATTCATTAAAGAAAAAAGGTTCAGCGCACTGTCTAATGTTGGGAGTTGGGTCATCTAGACCCACTAAAGTGCCTAGGATAGCACAAGGGTTACAGTGGTCGCATTGAAAGGGAACTGCAAGACACACCTGTGCTCCCTTAAGATGCAGCCCCTCCTCTCTAGACAACCCAAAAGCCAGCAGCACGGCACCCGAACCGCTCTCGGACCCTTCTTTGGAGGTGCCCATGGTTTGTTTCCAGTCGTACTGAGCTTCGGTTCTCTCTGAGATTCCTCAGTCTGAACACAATCCATTCCCGGAGCGGAACAACTGAACCAAAACGGCCACCGTAGCCGGTGGTCACGTGATGTAAACACAGTCAGGATGAAGCAACATTTGAGCTGCGGACAAATATAAAGCCTTGATTGTCGTGTGATCATCCAGAGAAAAAGGGTCCACGTGTTTACTTGTTAGAACGTTTATTTTAACACCGCTGAAAACTCTTCTTACGTGTTTATCTGTGTCTCGTCATGCGGCACGCGCCCAGCGCTGCTGTGATGTCATCCTAAAAGCTGCCTTAAAGCTCCTTAACAGAGTTCTCTTAAAATAATGCCATAACACCACAATGATGAGACAGCACCTCACTGAAAGGGGGTTGGATGAAAACAGGCTCATCAAAACTATTTTTAATGTGATCCACATTACTTCTCACCGTTTTCCCCACAATCTATAAGTCATAAACACTTATCAGTGTACCTTCTTAGACGTCCTCTTTCCAGGAACCGTCCTGCAGCATGACTGTACCGGACCAAAGCAGCAGTAACAAGTGTTGAGCCTGATGTTGATACAAACCTTGAAAATCAGTCAGCAGAATATAAAGTTTGAATGAAGTACCCCCACATGGACTGCAAAGCTCAAGACTTCCATCATTTTTCTGCCTCTAGTTGCTTTGCCCGCCCTTGTAATTCCTGACTTATACTAGTATGGATTTATATCCACGTGGTTTTGTTTACTTTCTTTGGTTGGAATCGGGAAAGGCCGCTTGACGGCAGTCTGAATGCAGACCGAAGCGAAGGTTCAGAGCTTGATCCGGACCAAATGAAGTGGACTGTCTCCAGAACAAACTGTTTTCCCCCAGTCTGAATACATCCTGAGATGCTACGCTCATTTGCGTTTACGGTCATTGTGGCTATAAGGTCAAGACAAGAATATCAGAGAGACTCACTGGCAGAAAAGGATCTCATCATCCATCTGTGGTTTTAGAGGATTTAAAAAATCTTCTGAAATGTTTTAGATGACTGTGAACTGAAAGAGGCAGACCTCACAGAATGTTTGGAATTTGTGCAAGAAAAGCTCAGGTTTGTCATGTTGTCATTATCAATAACATTTAGAATGTACACCTGTTTTTTTACAATGTGCTATTAAATAATTGTTTTTTTTATGAAAAAGACTTTTGTAACATTTATTTATTCTCTTAATGTTTACAGTAGAAACCCAGAACAATCAGGAACTGCAGCCAATGAGATTTGAAAACAAAAAAAAAAAGATTCTGAAGAAAAGTTTAAATCTTTATTCCTTCAAATGCAAAAGATACAAAATTGAACTGGCACTCCATAATCCTCAGTACAATATAGACTATTAACTTATGTATTGTTTGACAGAATAGTTGAATAATACTTTCTTATGAAAAGTCATACAAGTAGTGCAGATAAAAAATACCTGAAGGTCCAGGCAGCTAAGACGTCTCCAACCTCCATAAACACTGTCAACACTTTAATGTTTATTATGTAAAACTCTACGGTAAAAAAAACTCAGTTCATCTTGAATTTAATGCCCAAAGTGAAACAAAATGAACTATTAACATCAAGGTTTTAAGACAGAAATACATTTGTGTTTTTTCACTTCTGCATTTTAAGAATTGTAATTCAGCTTAGACTGCTGCAGGTTCCAAACCCATAAGTGTTCAAATTCTTAGAATTCCAACATCCGATTGTGCAAAGAGGCTCGTTTGGATCCTCAAACCCTGGAGGTACGCTGTGCAATGTTTTCAGGATGTTTTTCATCATAAACAAAAGTGCAAACTTAAGAATTTCTGGAATGACTGAAAAATACCACAAAACTCTAAACCTGTAAGAGCAAATCCCCGTGTAATACCAACATTGCAATAGAAAATATATTTAGCTTTTTAGATTTGGATTGAATAGTTTACATTCCTAATTTCTTTACCTTCTGCCCTAATCTAATTTTTTTATATTTTCCTTCAGATACTTTGTCTCACTTTTTTAAAAAGCTCTTTGTGGCTGGAAAAGCAAACGTTTCTGGATGCCAGCTGGCCTACAAAGGAAAAGAAATCCTTAACTTTACTCTCAGAAAGAAGGGGAGAAAAGAAAAAACATCTTTTCAACTTTAAAAATTAGCAGGCAAGTGAGAAAATAAAATAAAAAGCTTTGTTTTTTCCTTAAAATTTAGTTTTCATGTTTCTTTGGTTTCCTAAACGTTACAGTTTTATTATTTTGTGGAATTCCAATAATTCCAAAGTAAAGTAACCCAGTCACTACAAATAAACTAAACTATTTAAAAAATAATTATAGGAAGCAACTGGCAAGTCATTTTGCTTTGTTACAAAGACCTAGCTTGCTTAAAAAGAAAACTTTAAAAGGAAAATCTTTTGTTTCTTTTTCAAACCATAAATGTGTTCTTAGAGGCACAGAGTAAAACCGTTGAGGATTAGCCGTTCATTCCAGAAAGTACATCCGAGTCTATCCGGAACTGGAATTCAAACCAAACCTGATTGAAGTGTTGAACATCTATAGAGTTTCTGCTGATAGTCGACTTGAGGCGATGACGCAGTCGGATTGACCTTTTGGACTCCAACAGTTGTTGGAGTCCAACAGTTGTCCCATCCTCACCTCAGTTTCTGAAGGCTCCACAGCGGCTGGCTCTACATATGAAATCTTTAAGCAGATTTCCATCGATCTGCCAGAAAGCAGCCGTCTGGGTCACCTCAGTCATGTGGTTCACGCAGAACTTGAAGCAGAACTCCTCCAAATCCTGGAAGGCACAACAGAACAGTGAAAGAAACGATTCATTCAATGTCATCTCGGTAAAAACCATTTCACTCTTAGATGACAGCTTTTGTCAAACAAATGATAACTACCTTCTTCCAACAATAATAATAAATAAACTCGTTACGTTCTAAAAATAAGAAATCCATAAAGTAGTCAGCTTTATTTTTTTATAATCCTTCTATACCTTAAGGTTGTAAAACTCCTCAATGCACATTTTATACTTTTTTATACATTTTATACTACTAACATTTTCACACTTTTCTACCCAACCTTCATAGAAGAATAATTCCAGGAGATTGACAAAGTCAACAGCCAATCAGGACGCAGAACACTTGTGTTGTTCGAGTAAGAAAACAGAAAGAAAATGTGCAAATTTACAGGAATTCCCAAAACAGCAAGACCACGATGTAGTGAGGGAACAGAGTATACTGAACTTACAAAAAGTGTCCAATCACTCCTGCAAAATAAAGAAAAGACTGACCTCGGCATCGTAGCGCACGGCGGCAGACAGCAGGGAAAAGGCGTTCTCCACGGTGATTCCCCTCTTGATTATGTGCTGACACAGACGTTTCAGACGATTCTCGCAGTACGAGGTGGCCAGATCCAGCAGCCCTGAGGAAACACGAGCACACCATCACAGAGGAGACCTCAGCAGAAATCCAGCTGTCAGGTGCGTGCCAATCAGACCGATGGCATCTTCGGGAGGCAACTCCACGTGGTCCGTGTAGAGGAACTCCAAGAAGGATCGGTAGACTGGATAGGAGAACTGGTCTACTTCAATCACCTCCTTCATGTCTTCGGTCCAGTGAGACTGGAACATTGACCTGAAGTGTTCGCATCTACAAAGCAGAGGGGCAGAGTCTAAATGCATGCACCTGTTAATGCAGACGAGGAGTTTTGAATTCGAGGTTGAGGAGGTGAAACGCCAACCTAATTTTGAGGACCGCTTTGTGGACGTAGATGTACTTCCCATCAATGCAGAACTTGAGGTCAGCCGTCTCTGGGTTGTCAAACTCTTTCTTCAGAGACTGAGCCACCGTCAAGAAGTCATCGTGCTCTGGTAGGAAAAAAAAACAAGCGCAATTATTCTTTCAAAGCTAGTGAGACTCATTTCTGCAAACGCTCCCCCCACTGACACATTAGCTCTGCAGTTAACTACATGCAGAGAAACTGCATTCTTCTGCATTCAAGTTGATCAAAAACATTCCAGTCCTTAAAAGACCCACTCCGATTTTACAAAAAAAAGTGTTTTGGGTGTTTAAAACCTTCTTGTAGCATTTTTATGATGATGGAGGACATATTTGAGTATTTCTCAGTTGTGATGAACCAGGAGCAAATGAAAAAAGCACCACTGCAATTAGGGGGAAAAAATGTAGGCGTGACGTAAAAACTACAACAGCAAGCAATAAGCTCTCTGCTCCACTCCTTAGGGGTTTGAGGGGTTCTGCAGAAACTATGTCTTCATTTTTAGACTTTGGCTAAAAACTGCACAATCGTAATTAAAACGCTACTGGGAGAACTTTTACAAAAGATCAAAAGCTGATTGGAGTGAGACTTTAAGGAGTGATGATGCACTTTAATGAGCAGCTGCTTTTCTGAGAACAACCTGAATATTGTTTTTGTTTTTCTTAAACAGAGGAACAAGGCGGTAATGAGCAACACGCCTCTCCTCAGTCTCATTGTGCAAGACCTGCTCACGAGGTTGTGACTGGATTCAGCCTCCAGGAAAGAGTTGGCACACTTTGATATTTTAGAGAGAAAAAAATGTTTAAATGAGTAATGGCTGAGATTCCGGTTTAGTCTCGTACCCACAGACAGAAGCCGCCACATCACCGAGGGAGTGGCGAAGCACGCAAAGACGTCATCAGTGCAGGAGAAGTGGGTGAGATGAGGTAGAACTATAGACTGGCCCCGGCACTGGCCCCACATGTACACCTGCCCACTCTGAGTCTTTGCAGCTGATGTGTGCGTGGAGTGACAGGCGGCGACCTCCACGATTCTGCAGAAAGGGGCAGAATAAGCGGCTGCTGCTGCTGCTGCTGCTGCTGCTGCTGCGGCGGGGAAAGGACGGTCGGCTCTCACCTCTCCTTCTCGGACATAATCTGGACCGGACTCAGCTGGTTGCTCTTGTTGCCCGTGCCCAGTTGTCCGTAAGTGTTGGAACCCCAAGCATAGAGCACCCCTTCATCTGACAGAGCCAGGCAGTGGGCGTACCCACAGACAATCTAGAGAGAAACACAATTCTATGTGAAACTATGCAAAAAGAAAACAACCTTTATCCTAAAATGTCACTTTGTGCCGACTAGCAAAGGGTTTCATCAAAAATATAATACTTTTTTTAAAATATTCCATACATGTTCCCTAATATTTTATACCCAAAATAAAAAAATTCATTTAACAAGCTATTAAGTATTTCCTGTCTGCTGTTCCAGAAGAAAAAAAGTATTAAAATCTTTTGAGAACCATCACTAACTCAAAACGTGAATTTTTATTTCTCTTAATGTCTAAAATGGGGGTTGAGCGCTAAAAAAAAAGTCCCTGGACAGACACCAAAATTCCTCTTAAGAAAAAAAAAAAACAACCCTACAATATTTTGAATATTTGTAACAAATGAATGCACTAAAATATTAAAGTAAAACAAAGAAAACCCCTAAAACGGGAGCAGTTTGTAGCACAGTGAGCGCTAAAAAGCGTGATTGTTGTTGAGCTCTTCTCTGAGCTGCACCTTAAAGTTACTGCACATGCTCAGATGAGGCAGTGGGAGAACACTTCCTTTTGGAAGCAGCTCCTACAAATAAAACTGTTGCATCACTTGTCATGGAGGGTGGAACCAGGCCCCCTTTTTTCTGCACCCAGCAGCTCTTGGTATCAAACAAAGCCATTAGACGAGGTTATGTAATCCAACATGTTTAAATGTTTATGTTCGGGATTAGAACAGTTTATGCAGTAAACAGACAGGTTTTAGACAGAAATGGCTTGAGAAGAATTTGATGTAGTTTTCCTTCTTTTATAAATCAATCTATATTTTTATTGTTTGTGTTGCGTCCTAAAGACTAAATTTATTTTCATGACAGAAATTCTATAAACATGACTTAAATGTTGAGGCTTAAGCTGCACCCTTTGCCTGATAAACATTTGATTTAACTCTAGAAATTCAGTTTCTAAGTGAAGACATTTTCCCATGATTTATTTAACTTTAGAAAACGGTTTTTAAACAAGTTGTGTTATTCTCCTGATACACACTGCAGTACCATCTGCATACATTTGGATAAAAACACTTCAATACATGTTAACAATGAAGGACCTAAACTGTGGGATGGATGCCTGTTGATAAACTGGCTACGGGTAATTTTTTTAAGCTAAAAAAAAAGTTGACTTCATTATATCAGTAGACTTCAATGAAACCATTATTATGCAGGTATATCTGTCCAACTGCTCATTAACGCAAATGTCTAATCAGCCAATCCCATGGCAGCAACGCAGGCATGTAGACATGTTAAGACGCTTAAACTGAGCATCAGAATGGGGAAGAAAGGTGATTTGAGACTTTGAACGTGACATGGTTGTTGGTGCCAGACGGGCTGGTCGGAGTATTTCAGAAACTGCTGATCTACTGGGATTTTCACCCCCAACCATCTCTAGGGCTTACAGAGAATGGATTGAAAAGAGAAAATATCCAGCGAGTGGCAGTTCTGTGGGGCAGAAATACCTTGTTGATGCCAGAGTTCAGAGGGGAACAGCCAGACTGGTTCCAGCTGATAGAAAGGTAACTTAACTCAAATAATCACTGGTTCCAACTGAAGTCTGCAGAAGAGCATCTCTGAACACACAACATGTCGGAGCTTGAGGCAGATGGGCTACGGCAGCGGAAGACCACAGCAGGTGCCACTCCTGTCAGCTAAGAACAGGAAACTGAGGCTACAGTTCACACAGACTCACCAAAATTGGACAATAGGAGATTGGAAAAACGTTGTCTGGTCTGATGAGTCTCCATTTCTGCTGCCACATTCAGATGGCAGGGTCTAAATTTGACATCAGCAACATGAAAGCATGGATCCATCCTGCCTTGTATCAATACTTCAGGCTGGTGGTGGTGGTAATAATAATGAATTGGATTTTTCTGTACTTTTCCAGACGCTCAAAGCGATTATTACAATGAGTCCATTATTCATTCACTCCTCATTCATAATTGGTGATGGTAAGCTACTGATGTAGCCACAGCACAGACTGACAGAGGCGTGGCTGCGAGTACAAGCCTACAGCCCCTCTGACCATCACCGGGACATTCGTACGCATTTACACACCAGTGGAGCCACACTGGAGGCAGGGAGGGTGAAGTGTCTTGCCCAAGGACACAACGACAGTTGGCTGGGGGGGGAATCGAACCACCAATCATTGGCCAACCCGCTCAACCACCTGAGCCATGGTGGTGTAGTAATGGTGTAAACACCTTTGGGATGTGGTGGAACGGGAGATTGGCATCATGGATGTGCAGACAACATTTCTGCAGCAACTGTGTGATGCTGTCATGCCAATATGGACCAAAGACTCTGAGGAAGGTTTCCAGTAGCTTGTAGAATCTATTTCACCAAGGATTAAGGCAGTTAATTCTGAAGGCAAAAAGGGGTCCAAGCCGCTACTAGTAAGGTGTAACTCATAAAAGTGGCTAGTGAGTCTATTTTACAGTTGTAAAAATATTGACATTTTATACACGGAACTTGTTTATTTAAAATTTTAAAAAAGAGAAATTGTTGAATTCATTTGCCTTTTAACCGGCTTCCCTTTCCAACTATAAAGAGGCCCCTCCTACCTGAAGCACACATAAGCCCTGCAGGGCTGCAAGCCTGCAGGGAGTGAGCTGGTTCCCATTATTCCCAAGTCCAAGTTGACCGTTCCCGTTGTAACCCCAACCGTACACCTGCAGACAGACAAAGGCGCTGTGAAGGGCGTGGCCGTCAGAGTCGAGTTCCAGTGTCTGAATGAGTCCTTACCTCTCCATTGTCAACAACCGCCAACGAAGACGTCTGACCACAGACGATACCGACAGCCACCTTGTTCTGCAGGCAGCTCGACACTCGGCGAGGCGTGGGCTGGTTGGCTGTGGAGCCTGAGCCCACCTGACCGCAGTTGTTGTATCCCCACGCATACACCTAACAAACGGAAATGTAACCCAAATCTTAGGTTCAATTTTCCAAGTGAAGCGCCAACTGCATTTAAAGACCATAGCAATCGCGGGGCCAATTAAATTGTCGGTGGTCCCACAGCAGCAACGCACAGGAAAATGAAATACAAGAACTCATTCACAAACTTTAACATTAAAAGATTTTCTGAAACCTGTGTAAAAAAAAAAAAAACGTGGTTCAGTTTTTGGTTCAGTAATGACTTTCCCTGCTGAGCTGGTCTGTTTAACATTCCTAACAAATCAGGTTTAAGTAAATCCAGTTTGAGGAATATAGAGTAAAAACCTATTTGTACCTATTCTGCTAAAATGCTGCGAAATGCTTCAGATAATGGTGGGATTTTAGATAAATACAATTTTTTATTTTTGACACTTCACATAGAATCCTTTTTCTATGAAGCACAATAGACTCCTTTGTACTCCCATTTGTTGTGTTTTTCTTTTGACATTCCAGCTCAAATGGATCAGCTGCAGATCTGATTGTACTTTGACTCCTGCTAGCTTCAGAATGATTAGGTAATACCTCTGGGTCATGCCATTAGAGGATTTCACACTGGTTTTCTTCTGTGGGCATTGTTTTGGTTTTTATAAACCTCTAGAGACCTACCTCTCCTGAGTCCGTCAGAGCCATGGAGTGGTGAGACCCACAGGCCACCTCCACCACCTTCTTATTGAGCATGTTTGCAGACACAAGCACTGGAGCCACGCCTTGATTGGTTGTCCCATTCCCCAGCTGGCTGTAGCCATTATGACCCCAGGCAAACAGCTCTCCATCTGAACCACAAAGAGATCAGTCATTCTCCTGCATAGTTTACTCCAACTGTGAGGAAGATCGTTTTTGTGGATACCTTCTGTAGCCATCAGGACGTGAGGTCCACTACCATAGCTGAGGCTCACAATCTTCCTCCCATTTAGGAAATCCAGCTTTTTGGGAACAATGGTGCTCTGGCTGTCCCCCGTTCCCAGGCAGTTACTGCAGTTCAGTCCAAGAACAAACACCTGGGAGGAGCGAGCACGGACAAGAGAGAGGAAGAGCATCAGGAAACGACCAATGACAAGAGTCTGTAGACTGTTTAAGGCTTTACAATGCGATTACATGCTGTGTTTCTGCCCACAGACCCACTCCAATCAACTTTTGATCTATATTCAGAGTGTTCCCAGTGGGTTTTAAATATGATCATTTCGTTTTTAGCGTTATTTAAAAAAACCTGTCATTTTCTAGGACATAGTTTCTGCAGAGCAGCAGAAGTTCATCAGAAATTCACCACCGAGTTGTGGGCGGGACTGTTGGTGCAGAGAAACCCCGCCCTCCTTTCCCTGCCCGTAGCTTAGAGCTCGGAGCAGGGAGCTCGTGTCCCACCCAACGCATTTCCAACATCACCTATACGATCTTTTTCAAATGGCATTTTTTCGTCCGCTCCCGATTCACAGCAATTTGAAAAAAAGAAATCCTCAAATATAAATTTAAGCCTAATTTTTTTTATATATGTCCTCCATCAGAAAAAGAATATGTTACAAACACCATTTTCATCGGAGAGGGTCCTTTAATGAGAGTTAAAAACATTTACACCTCAATTTTTCCTAACCACAAGTTCTGTTTTTCCTCCCCACACAGACTGATGGGGGTTGATATCAACGACCAGGCTGACTTTGCAGAAAACATTTCTGCTACTGCATCACTGACACTGTTGCCTCGCTTCCACAGAGCGTTCTGGTCTGGTTTAGTATAGTTTAGAATGGTCCTGGCAATTCAGGAGAGCGGTTCCACTCAAAGTTGGACCGTCATGGCGCATACAGGGTAAAGACCAACTGTGTAGCTTGGCGTCCTAGTAGTCCAATCGAGCATAAACTAAGTTATCGAAAACAATTATGGAGGTGATCCAGCTCTGGTTTTTGGCATGGCTTTTGGTGCTCCGCATATACAAAGATTGCAGACGGCACAGAGGAATACAGCTGAAAACGTTGGGATTGGTTTGAAGCTTTCTATTTTTGTAAACTTCCACCAATCAACAGGTGTGACTCTCCAGCAGCTTCCAACGTACGTCAAAATGCACCAAAAATGTCAATTCTATCTTACTCATAACCGTACGTACAGCTGAAACATTCTCCTAGAAATCCTACATTTAGAAAATGTTATGTTACTCTATTCAGTTGTTTTAGAAAAAAAAGCATTTCTTATTTAATAAAATGTAAATTCGCCGTCAATCTTAAAATCATTTTAAATTCCATCTTTATAAAATATCTGAAATTGTAATGCAGTTTAATACAATTATTACCCAGATTTTCTCTAAGTTGAACTGTCCTAAGACTCAGACTAAGCTTCATGAACCCTGAGATTAGTTTGACCACAGTAACTACTTCAGAAAATGTAAACTCACCATTAAACTAAAGAACCCTTAATATCAGAGAGCCTGAAAGGATTTTAGATAAAAAGGAATTATCTTTAAATTGTAATTTTCTCATATTCCCATGCCACATGCTGTGCTGATGCGTCTTGTTGGGATTCAGATTTCCATCTGTACATTCAAACTCTTATAAAGTTGCATTTTTTTGTTTTTGGCCACTTTCTCAAATTAAAAAAGCTCCAGAGTGAACGTTTAGGCAATGACATTCACATAAACGACACAACCAACAGTCCAAAAAGCAGGCAGCATGACTGAAGAGCTCTTCTTCCTGAAACAACACAAAGTCATCCCTCCTCCGATGATGGAGCATGGACCACTCTTCCTCCTCCTTTCCTCTCACCTCGTCATCGTGGGTCACGTAAACGGCCTCGTTAGCAGACGAGCCGAACACACAAGCTTTCCGAATCATGGAGAGTTCTTCCAGCCCCATCAGGCTGAAAATGGGCCACTTGGTCACGTCCACCATGATGCGGTGAAAACAGCGAGTTGGAGTGGACTTCAGAGATGATAGAGGTCCGGGGGCGGGGCCAGGAGGGCAGGCTCCACAGACAACGCCGCCAGCGCTGCCACGACTGAGGAGTCAGAGAGTACCAAACATGAAATCAATAAAGTCATAGAGACCTGAAGAAAATAAAAATATATACTTTAAAAACATTCATATCATAAACCTTTCACATTTATATGGAGCAAAAATTTGTGATATTATAAAAGTTGATAAAAATGAAAATTGTTCATTATATTTAGTCTTGTATTTACATCCTCCACAAATTATTATCAGGAACTTTTTTTTAAAAGAACTCACTGACAAAAAATGTGTTTTTAACATGATTTCATAGCATTTTTCTAATGATAGAGGACGTTTATAAAGAAAATTAAGCTTAAAATTGCCTTTCTGGGTATTTCTACATCCAAATCATTGAGAATCAGGAGCTATGGAGTCCCAGAGATGACATTAAAACTTTTTAAATAACTTAAATCTTCCCTGAAATTAACATTTTGTGGCCACAAATTAGTAGTTGGCTATGAAGATACTCAAATACTAAATTGTTTGCTCAAAATGCTAATTTGTGCAAATAAAATGCTAATTTATATACACAAAATGATAATAAAAAAACTCATTTGTGATGACGAAAAACTAAATTGTGGCCACAATTTTTTTATTTAAGGGGAAAACTGTTTCTGAAAAAGAACGCATTGGGACGTAGAAAATACGCTGGGCGGGCGACAAGCTCCCTGCACGGCTCCATTCTAAACCAATGATGAATAGAAATAAAAAGAAACCGAGATAAATTAAAAGGACTTGAATTTTTGACTGAAGGCCGCTCAGCTCTTTTCCTAAGTTTCCTGTCCTCTGAAGCAAAGGGAGCTTCCGCTTCATAGTTGAGCGTTACACTAACCAAATCCTATTTTTGGAGAAACAATAGATTAACCTCAGTGACGTCGCTTTACAGACAAAGTTTGACCAAATGCCCTAGGTTGGTGTCGTCTCAACGTGGTGAAGCCCTCCCGCTACATCACGAGTGGACCCCAACCTGCAAACCCCGCTGTTACGGCAGCACGAACGCCGTTAACTCGCTGAATCACGTTTGTTTTTGTTCCAGACGCCTTTTTCTGCTGACTGTCCCGCGAGAGACAGCACAACCCAATCGAAATCAGAGCTACATTAACACTGATCCGTTCCAGAATCTTAGCTAATCTGAGCTAACTGCCTTCCACTGTTGTGTCTTTAATGGGTTCCTGTTACTTATCATCGTACCAGTAACCGCTTCTTCTTACCTCTGTCGACAAACCTGTCGGGGATAGCGCTAACAGTTGTTTCTGCGCGCGACCACAGGTGAGCTAGAAGAACCGCTGCCCCCGTCAATGGTTTGGACCGTCGAGTCGATTTTTCAGAGGGGAGCGCGTCACGTGATCACAAGACCTAAACAATCGAATCTGCTGATAAGATCAGAGAGCCAGAAATATGGGTCATTCTTCCTTAAAGGAACACTCAGTCGGGTTTGATTTTACAGTGAAAATCGATATTTTTAAACTTTTTTTTACTCTCAAAAATAAAAATCTAAATACAACCTGGAAAAACGCTGAGTTGACGAATCTTTTTCACTGAAATAGGAAGGATTTTCTGATTTTGAATAAACATTACTGGAAAAAAATGTTTAAGGGAGAAGCGAAGCTGCACACCAGAAAATTATATGAATTAGTAAAAAAATAATAAAATAAAACATACCCCTTGGAACATTTTTTTTACATTTATGAATCCCTTAACCACAAAAAAAAAACTTTTCCTACAGAGGCAATTCAAAGTGCTTTACACTGACAGCCATAGAGGAAACATTTTTATAAGAGCCACATATCTCTCGTTCAGGGATTTATTTATTTTTTTGATACTGCAGATTAAATGTGCCAGTTTCTTTGCCTGACTCCACTAATAATAGGATCATGGATTAGGAAATACATTTAATTTAAAACAAATTATATATTAACATATATTAACACTATATTAACATTTTTTTTTAATTTTTTACAAATCTTAATAACCCTTTGAAACGCAATTAGGATAACATGTTTTAGTACCACAAATCTTGTAAACTAAAAATGCACATTTTTATGTAAAATAAAGAAGGTAAAATTGAAATGTAAAGAATAGTCTTTCTGAACTCAAAGGATTTTACAATTAGCGTTAAGAAAATACTAATTCCATCTTAAGTCTCTAAAGGACTTCTAAAAAAGAAATACTCTGGGTCAAACCACTGCAAGTCTGTTGTAGGTACAATGGAAATGTGGTGCCTTCCAATTCTTTAGAATGAGCCGGAATTTGTTCTGCAGATTCTTGCCCTCAAAATCACATAAAGCTACAGAATTGGCATCGCTTGTGATCCGTAGGATTGCCTCCTTCATGGAGATTGTTAAAAAAAACTGATTTGGGAGAACTTTAGACCTGTGAAGAATCCTGTTCAGCAATACATCATTTTTGTATAAAATAAGCCTTTTTGGGTGAAAATTTTGAATTGTAATTTTTGCAGGTTAACAATAATGTCAGAGATCTTGGATGTGGGTTAAGGAAAGCCGTGTTTCACCTAAAGGCATATTCCATTGACTTTTTAGTGCCTTACGACACCCCTTATTTTCTAAGACATTTGGAGATATCTGCACCATAAAGTTTCTAAAACAAGCTCAGAGTCAACAGAATACAGATATTCAATCCAACAACTAAACAGCAAGTTTATTTTGATCAAGATTAGAGACACAGATGATGTCCTGAGGGTAACATGAAAGGAAATCCCCACATCCCGCCACCATGGGAAGGATGACTTCTGGTACTGAGGATGATGGGAAGGACGGGTTGGGCAAAAATGGCAAATGTACATAGTTCAGGTAATGTGATTAAGGACAGGAGTTACTCTGGACAGCAGAGAGAAGCACTGACCACGTTCATGGCTCATTTCCCAACCGACTCACGTCACACCTCCCTCCTATCCGTGGAGATTTTGCCATTTCAATAAAACTTTGTTTAAATTGAAATGAAAAACAAAAGGCACAATGATTTTCAACTCATTCTCATCTTTAATATGCACAGGAGTTGAAAACATCAATGAGCCACCTTAAAGAGAAGAATTCAATCTAAAATTTATAAAAAGATATAAACAATCAGAGGCCAAAATGCTGTCTGTTGCTTTTCTTCTATTTTATTTAAAACAACTTTTTATTAGCAAGTAAAAATCTTGCAACAAACAAGCTTGTATCTAAGATCAGATACAAGGCAACAAAATTGTAAATCTTTAAAGTGGCTCGGTCTGGTCTGCTAGTTCATGACTGTACACCCTCAAAAGTTTTGTTTGGAAATAGAATAAAAAAAAAAAAAGCTAGTCCCATGAGCAAGCCTGGGCTGCTCTCGACAACCCTAATCCATAATTAAAGCCTCTTCGTGACCCCCCGCCCCCAAACCCCTGCAAGTCATTAGCAGCCAAACGAAGGGGCGGCAGATCGGCGAGGACGGCGCGGGGTGTTGCAGGCGAGCGAACGCCTTTAACTCGAACCCCAAAACAGCAACTGAAACACAAGACGGTACATTTTTAACAGCCCGTCACCACAAAGAGGGGAGGCTAAGTCTCTTCCAACTTTTAGAGTGCCACTATATCATATATGCATTTATATGTATAAGTCAACCCAAAAAAATTGTTTTTAAAACAAACATTTCTATTAAAAAAGAAAACACCCTCCTAATCATGACAGTTATTGTCCATCTAATGACTGTCAGCTGCAGCAGCTTTGTACAGGCTTTATGTCAAATATATGTTCATTAGATGGCAAAGAGAAACATTGTTTTTACAATTCTTCAAACCGAGCGGTGACATCTGACCTCACTGAAAGCAAAGGATTAAGTTCTTTAAAGATCAGGACCTGTACACCCCCTTACACGAGCTCTCCGTGAGCGTAGGTCCCTTTCTGCAGGCAGGCAAGAGCGTGCCCGTCAGACGTGTGCATAAGACTGAAGAAAAAGTCGAATAAAAAGAATTTCCACAGACTTAACCGGAAAAAAACCAGGAAACGGAAAGTTCTAGAAAAGAAGAAGCTTTCTTTGAGGGTTAAAAAAAAAAGTCCTCCGTCTGATAACTTCTCTGGGTGTGACTTTTGCGTGAAGGTTTAAGTGGATTGCTCCTTCAAAGTTTCACATTATAGGGGAAGTCCGTTCACTGGATGTGACCAAATGCAGCAAAAAAAATAAAATAAAATAAAAAAAAGCAAACCCAAAATGTCCTGTGGAGGAAAACGAACGCTACAGTTGATGTGCTCCTCCTGTTGAGTCTCTGCGACTCGTCCACACGCCGCCGCCTGTTATTTACATTTAATAATACCAACCAAAAAAAGTCGTCGCCATCAGAAGCAAACAGCTGGCAGGTCCTACAATTACATTATCAAAAACAAAACAGAAATGGCCTTTTTCTTCACATTTCTGATGATTTTTCTAAAATAAAACATCTTGATTATCCAACAGAGGTCACCTTTAAAACTCTGGGGCCAAGTCCGTCACTTTGCCAGAGTCCTCTTTTTTTGTTTGTTTGTTTTTACCTTAGAGCCCTTTCCCCCCTCCACCTGTCCTACGGGAAGGCAGCGAGGGTCTGTGGTTAATCATGGCTTAGCTCTGGGGGAAAAAACTCTAAACTAGACAGAGGGGTGCCATAGTTGTGTATACTTTGTTCACATCTCTGTACGTGTTTATGCGAACCAAAGTCAAAGGGAAAATCCAGGAAGGGGAAAAGCACAAACAAAAAAGCAACATTTCATCCCCGTTAGTGACAGTCTAATAGATGAATGCAGGGCCTTCTAAAGTGAAAAAGAAAAATGGTGTCCACTCATCGTACAAATACGTGTGGTGATCACAATGGTGTCATAACATGTGCTTGGATTTTGTCTTTGTGAAGACTTGACATTTGGCAAAATCTTGCCCAGAAGGCAAATTCTTCCTTTCGTTTTTACCTTGGAGTTAACATTAGGACATGGAAGGAGAGGCCGAGGCCTCCTCATGGTGCTCACGGTGTCTCTTATATAAGCAGGACTCCTGTGAAGGGTTACAATCCTCCGTAAAAGACGGCAATGAAAAAAAGAAGAAGAAGAAAAAAAAAACACCCCACAGTGCAGGAGTAGGTGTGGGTAAATCCTTAAGTGGTGAGTTTGTATGCTGACATGAAAATCCTTCGGACCAAAAGGTGCCAGGTTGTGGGATGGATGGATGGGTTCGTGTCTGTGATGGGGACCCATGGAGCTGGGTGGAACCCCACATCCTGGCTTTTAGAAGTTAAACTTCTTTGTTTGCATGTTAGAAGCCGGGTCAAAATTAAAGGTTCCTCCTTGGGTGGTTTCGGGAATCAAGTTGGGATCTTCATCAAACTGGAAGGCAAAGAACAAAGTAGTAAATTTAGTGTTGGACCGGTATGCAAGAAATGAAAAATCTACAAAAAATGAAAATGATAAATAAACTTACAATATCTCCTGAAAAGTATTGATCAATAATCTCAAAAGCTAATTTGTAGATGTCTTCATTTTCATGCTGCTGCAGCTGTTCTATCTTCTCCAAACCTTAAAAAAAGATTCAAAATTCACAATAATAAGAATGCTTTTCATTTTTTAAGGATGCTACTGAGATCTGTTTCAAGTCCCACTAAAATCATTTTTTTCATCTCTTGTCAAAGTGTTGTGGGGGAGCAGAGTTGTGGGTGGAACTGTTGGAGTTGAGCAATCCTGCCCCCGTCCCATCATCCATTTGTTTATGTGCTTAAACCCCCTCACACTCCAAACCTCACATTACCGGTGCACCAACAATAGTGAGCAATTGGCGAGCTATCCAGCTGTACAGTTTTGATCCAGATACCAGCTTAGACACAGAAAACAAAGATGTTCATGGTTCTATTCGTCTACAAGTGGATGCATCAGAATGGAGCAGAGCAGGGAGCTTGGAGTCCACCTAAGATGTCTGCATTTTACAGAGCCCTGGGGGGTATTCCAGGAAGCAGGTTATGTGAGTTACCACGGTAAGTTTGAGGCTAAGGAAGCGGATAACCTCAGCTTTCGGTTCCAAAAACTGAGGTATGTTTCAGGGTATTTCAAGTTGCCATAGCAACTCATGCTCTGAACATAACCTTGTCTGGAACAGGTTTAGTTGAAGGTTGTTTGTTTTCAGAGAGGTGAAGCAGCATGGTGTGTCCATTTGAAGATGATAATACTAATAATACTTTTTCCACCGTGAGAGGGTGATAAGACCACATATGGATGTTGTAGAGATAAACTTTTTTACATTAATCTAACTTAATTGTTTGCTTCAGTTAAGATAAATCTTAATTTTGAGTTCAGTCAACTTAAAAAATAACACATAGTTATCAGACATTTCTTTTACTTTCATTCAAATTAATTCAATTAAGTAGGTGTAACTTTGGTGCTGCTGTTAGATTGGCAGCGCAAGGAATTGTGGGATACCATTCCCTTTGCCAGTCTGGACGGATTTGGGTTTAAGTGTGGATTTTAGACCAAATGTGTTTAGTTGTTTAGCTGTTTGTGTTTTGTGTAGTTATTTTGTCCTGTTGTGTTTAATTCTCTCTGCACCATGAGTGAAAGGAAGGGAGTGTATGAGTTTATTTAGTATTTAGTGCTGATTATTGTTGCAACAACTGAAGTTAAAGTCAGTCATGTTAGCTGAGTGCATGTTATATATTGCAAATCCACACTGCATTATACATTTTAATGTTATAAAAATGAGAATATCTGGGGCATCAAACTTAGACATTCTCTTTTTTCTCCCCCTGTTTCCATGGTGAATCTGGAAATCAGTGATCCATTGAGAATGTCTATATGTACTTGACTTGCACGCGCATTAACCCAGGGTTACCAAGTCGAGTGTAATTACGCCAACTCATATCCGGTCTTTTGGAACCGACATACCCAGAATAAGAAAGTTCAGGCGGATTTCAGCCAGAGTTCAGGGTTTAAAAGTGCCTTCTGGAATACCCCCCTAGATATGGCATTGGACATAAATAAATAAATAGTTTCCCCTTAAATTAATCATTTGTGGCCATGCATAGGTATTCAGTGTGCACAACTTAGCATTTGGTGGTCACAATTTAACATTTCATCTCACCAAATTAGCATTTTGTGCACAAAAAAGACTAATTTGTGCCACAAAACACTACCAAAATGCTAATTTGTGGCTACAAATTATTCATTTCAGGTTAAAAAGAAAATACTGATTTGTCTTGAATGTCTTGTCCAGGGCTTTGTAGCTTCTGATACAATAAATACTTGATTAAATATGCTCTCTTCCCAAAGGTATTTTTTCATCTGCTTCTGATTACCGTAATGTCCTTAATATGAAAGTCCATCAATAGAAAAATGCCACAAATGCATGTTTGAAACACACACACACACAAAAAAACTTTTTTTTGTTTGTTGGAGTGGGTGTTTAATATAAAACTGCTAACCTCCACACTCCTCTATGATCTCAGCAATAGTGCTGGCTTCCTGCCCCGCCATGATGAGGATGTTCTTCAGGCCGTCCAGGACGACCTGAACCACCTGAGAGTCCTTCACCGACAGCAGGCTGCAGAACGGAGGGATGACGTTGTGCTCCACCAAGAACTCCACCTACACAAACGCATACACACGCGCCACATTCAGGCCTGGTTACAGCACAGGTACACCGTTCCAAGGGTGGAGGACATACATGCAGATCACCTTGTTACACATTTTTGAACCAAGAATCATCTCATCATTGCAAATCTTACTTGTCAATAAAAAATAAAAAGCAATCAAAGATGTTCTGAAAGATTTAAATATGAATTCTGATCAACTCAGAAATCCAGCAAATACAATTAAAACATGCCTGTATTGTCGGTAAAAACAAACCTGATCTTTTCTGCCACTGATGGTGAGGTTGCTGATGGCCCAAGCTGCCTCCTTCTGAGTACCAAAGTCCCCCTGCAGAGAGCCAAGCTGTTACTGAGATGTACTACCACACCCTTGCTGTTAGGGAATAGAGAACACATCCCAGTAATTTTCAGTAAAACCCTTTTGGAGCTTTTTTTCTGGAGGGGGTGATCCCTCCATACAAGTGAAAAAAACCTGCTACTCCAGGATCCACAAACCTTAGCAAGCTGATGAATGATCATAGGAATCAGTCCAGCATCAATCACCGCTTGGACCTGCTGCTGGTTCCCAGCTGTGATGTTGGACAAAAACCAGACTGCTTCCTGCAGACAGACCCGATCGGAAACAGTCATGAAGACATAAATGTTCTTCAGCGCACAAACCAGAACTGGCTTTAGTGTCAGCGGCACAGAAAGCAAGTCAAATGCATAAAACAAGCAAATCTTTCACGATTTCTAAATTCTTAGCAGTGAATTTGAACCTATAAACCCAACTAATAAAAGGTCGCTGTGTTACCTTGTTGATCTTTTCTTTGGGGTGTGAGAGCAGGTTAGGGAAATGTAGGAGGACGTCGCAGTTGAGAACGACCTGCGTCTGTTCGTCTGTGCCCGTTACTATGTTCCCAACAGCCCTCAGAGCTGCCGTCTGGGTGATGGGAGAGAACAGAAACACGTCAGACTAGTAGTCCCCAACAGTTGGTAACGAGCCGCAGAAAAAACAACCAAAAAAATTTAATTTTATTTCCATTAATTTATAATCTGTTTCTGAAAAAAGTTTTATTTTGAAAAACTACTGGATTGTCTGCACCACCTCTGACTCAGGTTAGACTCATGTCACATCACTCTGTCTCCTGTTCCTACAATCGTTAAATGAAAACCCCCACCCAAAGTTTAAAAAAAATAATACAGGTATTTGGAACGTTAAAGAGCCGGTGAGGAAACAGAGGAAGAAGAGTCTTCAACTTCAGAATAAAAAAAACTGCATTTAACAAACAAAAAAACAAATATGTACGAATTCCCACCCTAATCCCTAACTACTAAAAAAATATATAATGCAGGACTATGTAGTGCCCTTGATTTTAAAAGCAATTCGGAAATCACACTCACTACATTTTTTTTTTGGTTAACCTGACGTAAGTAACATCAACTAATTTAATCAATCTGAGTGTTCTATAACTATTTATGAATCCACTCTGTTCTCTAGATAACAATGTTGATATCTAATCTAAAAAATACATTTAAATACTTTTTTTCCCCCACAATAATTGTTCAAACGCAATGCATTGTGGTCTGTATTTGCCAATTTAGTGAGCAGCGATGCACCCTGGTTTTTGGCTGAGACTTCTGGGAAATTTCTAGCGCACTCGATTTTGGAATTGTAGATTGGGACAGCACTACAAAATGGCATCATAACAATAATTATGTGTCATATTCAGGAACCGGCTGTCTAATGAAACGATGATTCCCATTTATTATTATATCTATAAAATGTCAGTTTTAGTGACCGCTTTGTTTTGTATTTATCTGTCGGTTGGTGTCTGATTATTTAGCTTCCACTTGGACAGTATTGGGTTAATTCAGTTCAGTTCGTTTCAGTTTTATTTATATAGCCCAATATTACAACATAGTTGTCTCAACGGGCTTCACTAATGGAAAATCTATATCACATTTGAATGGTTCCTATGTGAAATCTCGAGGAAAGGTTTAAACCAGCTGCAGATATTTTACAGAGTATGAAAATAAACGTTACCCTCAAAAGTTAAGGTAAATTGAAAGCTTTAAAAAAAAAAAAGAAAAAACAGAAAATTGGACTTCAGCCTTATACAGGACAGTCTGGGAAATTATTGTCCGACAATAAGCCGGTCCTTAGCCTATAAAAGGTTGGAGACCCCTCTTTTTGACTGCTTCATGTACATAAAAAAAAAAACATGGCTGATCGACACCTTCGACAAAATTTCGCCTCACCTGAACTTTCACCTCCTGATGGCTGAGGAGAGGCACGAGAAATGGAACGACCCCAGAATCTATAACCATCTGGATCTGCTCGTTGCCTCCATCCGTCAGATAAGACAGAGCCCACACTGTATCTACGAGGATCTAAAACCAGCAAGTTTGGGTTACAAAGGTGAATGAGTAAACCAGGAAATGAGCAGCGATGCCAATTTGATACTCACATTTAAGTCAGTGTGATATATGAGCATACAGAGTGCCGGCAGAATCTGTGGGAAAAAACAAGAACGAAAGATCTCGAGAAGATGAGTTGTAGCCATCTCATTAGATGAACAAACAGGCCTTCAAAGTAAAAGACTTTCTAAGGTGATGAGGCTGATTTGAAGCACAAAAGCATGTAATCAGGTCCAGACACACCCACCTCTTGCACAGTCTCCATTGGTGGGGGAGGATCCTTGTTGCGACAGAGGTTAACAATAACCCAGGTAACATTACGGAGGAAAGTAATGGGGATTGATGGACTGATGAAAGAGAGCAGCGGCTTCACCACACCCAAGGAGATGACATAATCCCTGCACTGTGGCCCATCGCCTGACCGTACGACAGGTGGCATGTCAACATTGCGCTGGACAATGTCAAATGTTGGTACACACCTTTACCACAGGAAAGCACTTACCTATAATATTTCCTAGAGCCCATACTGCTTGTTCACACACGTTCTGGTGAGGAGAGTGTAGAAGGCGCAGGAACAGCGGCACTGCATCTGGGTCAGCAAGCGTCAACGATCAAAAAACCTAATATGACGTGACGTTACCAACACATGAAGATAACGCTGCTGCGTTGGTGGAGCAGCTTAACCCCCGCACAGGCAGTAGCATCAAGAAACACCTTTGATTTCACTTTAAAATCGAAAGTTGATGAAAAGAATGCCAGTAAAGCAGTCCACCTGGGTTTCTTTGATGCCTAAGTGCTGACGGGCGTCATTGTGTTCACATTTAAAGATTATTCTTCTGTTTTCCCCCTCCAAAAAAAAAAGAAGCTAAAAAATTAATCAAATCTATTCAGGTCTTTGCCTCAATTGTGTCTCCATTTATAGTATTTTACAGCACGGATTTTGCTATCCTGATCCATTTGTGACTTCATGTCTTTTTTGTTCCACTTGTGTCGGAATTCAGTTTTAGACATGATATTAATGCATCCACAATCTAAGTTTCACAAATAAAAATAAAGGTTCTGGTCAACAAATGGTTGATAGATGACTTATTTTCATAAATAAAGTAACAGGTAAAAAAGAAAATGCTATTTTTATTTACTTATTACTTATATTTATTACAACGATATGAAATGTAAGTGAACTTTTAGACAAATAAAATAAGATGAAAGATGAATTGCTTAACAGAAAGTCAATACATTTGTTTTTTGCATCCTAAAGAGCTGTCATCACTAAACAAAAGTAGTCTGTTTAAGTGTACTACAAGTATACATAGTCTATATTAAAAGTGAGGTAGTATACTTGAAGTTTTCTTAATATACACTATTTATATATTGTAAACTTAAAATGTTCCAATTTAGTCTGAATAAGTATTCAGTTAGTATACTTCCTACACTAAATATACTTAAATTCAAGAATACATCATAAAATAAACTTCAAGTATACTACTTCTTGCTAAAGGCCTAAACAGTACGGTAGTTTATAGTCTAGTGCAAAATGAGACACTGAAGAAAAGCTGAACTAGGAGAAGACGACCATGCAGACGGTGTCCAGACCCAGACAGACGGGGAAGCATGTGGAGGACAGCGTATGGGGTCGACTTACTGGATTTAACCACAGCCTGAGTCTGTGCCGACGTCCCAGAGGCGATGTTGGTCAGAGCCCAAGCTGCCTCGAACTGTAGAGAAGGGCTACGTGGTGAAAGAGAAAGAAACAAATCAGCACGAGAAATGAAACCACTGGTTTCCATGACAACAAACAAAAGAAGCAAAAATATGTCAAACTAGAAAAGACAAAAATGGCGGCCATCATGTTAAAAACTGATTATTAGGCTCAGTTTTGTCTCCTACTTTTATTTTCTGACAATTTATGCTGATTTTGAATTTTAAAAAAAGCATAAAATGTTTCAAATCAATGTGTACCATAAAAGGATTCATGTGTTCAACAAAGTCACACATTTGCAGATGCTGTTGACTTAAAAAGGCATAAAGATAATAGTCTGATGTAGAACAGTTAGCCATCATTTACATCGTCTGTCAATTCAGTTTACAAGGTCCTCCCTTTTTTATCGTTATTTGGTCATACATCACAGAGTGTACGTCTAAATGTTTTATGAAAGACACTCAAAGTTACCGGTAAATATGAATTTCACTTGAAAATTAAACTAAAACCCCAAATTGAGAATTGTTAAGACAGTTTAGCCTGGATGTTACACAACAGTAAAAAAATAAAAGACTGCTAACCTATCTGGTTTTCTGTTTTCAACATTGCTAGAAATTCTGTTTTTTAATTCCTTTTTAACAATATAAAGTTCAATTTGAAGTTCTTTCTTCCTTCCTCCCATACTTTACAGAACAGATTTGACAGATTTCTGGTCTAAATTCTACATTTTCAAAACAAGAACTAGCTCCTTTCAAGAAAATCATCAACTTTTAAAGGATGGCATCGTCAATAAAAGCCCAACCATTTCTTCCATAAAAGCAGCCCGAGCTTTTCAGTCTGTGGCCCTCGGAGAGCCCAAGGTCCTGGGAATTCAGTGAAATGTAGGAGAGAGGAATGCCGATCTATTTGGATTGGCTGAAGCTAAGAGAAGCAGCCAGCTGCTCTGCAGGCCACCGCACACGCTCACATGTGGACTCGCAGAATAAGCCAAGTAATGCACACGAAGCCACTGCAGCAGAAGCAAAAGATGCATGGAAAAGACACACGGACAGACTCACTTGTCATCCCTTTCCAGACATTTGACTAAAATAGGAAGAATCCCAGACTTTATCAAGTCATCGATAGGAGGGTTTCTGTCACTGGACAGCAATTTCCTAAAACACACAGGCAAAGACGAAGAAGAATTCAGCCCATGGTTAAATCAGTCAAACTTTAACTACACAAAGACAGGCTGACGTGGAATTAAATGTTACCTTGCTGCCTGAACAGCACTGAGCTGTACCACTGCATTGTCACTTGTAGCATTCTACAGGAAAAAAATATAGATATTTATGAGAATTTAAGGATCCAGTTGATTGCATATGTTTAAATAAAAAAAGGCAACAGAAATTTAAGAATATATAATGTCATACCTGTAAAATGTCGTCAAGCGTTACATTTTGCTGAAAGTAAAAAGGGTAAATTAATAAATGATTTGCATTCAACACAGCACATAATTGGGGTTTAAATGCATTAAATTATTTTTATTTTTAATTATTTTATCAAATAAAATTATTTATATATAACAGGAGATACAAATAATGCTAAACAATGATGTAAATAAAACGAAACTTGAAAAATTATGGTATTTTTGTAGAATAAATATAGTTTTACTTTATCAAACTGATTTTATGGTTCTAGGTTGGGGGAGCGAGGAAATGTTAGCTAGCAGGAGAGCGTGTAAACAGATAGCGCTCAGTTATGGGCGATGGGAAGAGTCTCAGTCTCGCCCACAATTCAAGAAGTGAATTTTTAATGAACTCTGCCGTTCTGCGGAAAGTAGTCCTGGAAAATAACAGATTTGTTTAGATACTAGCCTAAAATGGAATCATTATAATTAAAAGAGCACTGCGAATGCTTTTCTGATCAGAGTGGCTCTTTAAAGTCATTCAGCTCAGCTGTCAGGAACACGCCATGGCTCTGTAAACGGTCATGGAACAGGCGTCTACAGCACCTACGACATTCATCACTGAAGGGACTTTCACCTCCACACCTTTCTCACAAACATACATTATTGTTTGTTTTATAGAATTCTGTCAAAAAAGGTTTTTTTTTTAAGACTTTGGTCAAATGTGATTTTTTCATACAGTTTTTTTCTTCTGACAGACAACCTCAGTGCTGTTGAGCAGAAACCCCTCCCCACACTTACTCCTTTAAAGTCTGAGTCGACATCAGAGTCTTCTAGACTCTCCTCCTGAGGGACATTTCTCTTCTTGAGTAGATGTTCGTCCCGTTTGTTCTGACACACACACAAAAAAAAAAAAAAAACAACAATGATCGAGTTAGAAGACAAACTCCTATTGAACACAGAATTTCTCCGTCTTCAGCACATTAGCAATTGAAAATCGCATTTGCCACATTCATATTTGAGCGTTACTGAACCCCCAAGTGTGTAACACCCCCCCCCCCAACATAAAGCACCTCCCTGAGAAGCACATGTTCATTCATGGAGCTTTGAGGCACGCGAGTCAGCGGTAGGAGGAGATTCCCATGCCCTACATTCCAGCGCATCATGCTGATGTGCGTCATTGATGAGTAATCAGCCAGTGCCGAGCTTCTTGCTGCACTGATCCAGATAGCTGTCCAACAGCAAAACCATCGACAGCACTTTCACTGTTTGGGGGTCATTTTATATAAATACTGTATCTGTCTTTAGGAAAACTCACTATTTTACTGCTACAAGAACTACAACTCAGTTTTGTCCTGTAGACGACATGCAAAAAGCAGACAAGGGGATTATTTTGAAGGAATCCTACTTGACCTCTTACCTTCATCAGATAAGTCTAGACTCTTAAACCACGAGGACGCAAAAAAAACCCGACCCAAGAGGAGAAGGATTGTGATGGTAAAAGCTAAATTCGGCCTCCAAGTGAGCTAAAGTTCAAACACTTTTTCTTCAGCTTTACCAAAACCAATGCGAATTAACCGCAATACAAAGAAGCAAACAAACACAGAAGATCAACCAAACCATTTTTGCAAAAAAGTGATAGACATATTTGGTGGTGAAGGATACAAAATATGTGACAAATACAAATATTTGTTTGTCAAGTACTCTCACAAGATTGTATAAAAAATGTGCTAAATGTAACACAATGAACAAAAGTGTCAGAGTGTAATAAGTCTATATACATAAACAAAAAATATAATGTCTCTGATCATATCAAAGGAAATTCTACTTTGTAAATCATTTCAGTTGAAATTTAAAGCAGGAAAGTCCATGAATTCAATACATTAAAATGCATTTTCTTTATGATGTTTTATATGTTTGTGATATAAAACCGTAGCATGCAAATCTTACATTTATAATCTTTTTCAGTGATGTGAGTTTTTCCATGTTTCACTTGTATTTTTGTCTGTACTGAAGTTTACTTCAAACAGGACAATCAGGTTCACCACAAGGTTCAGTGATTTCCTCCAGACTGACCTCACAAACAGGTGTCATTTAGAAAATAAAATGTTGTACAAGTTCTATCTAAATATCAAATGGCTTCCTCATGCCTTTATAAGAGAATGTCCTTTTTGGAGCAGCTGAACTAGTCAGGAATCTGATGCTGGGAACAGGAGTGTCTGATATCACCTGGTGTGATTGGCGTCTTAAGAAAAGTAGAGGTTTCTTACCTTTCTTAACTCCACTGTCACTTCATTTCGATGTCTTCTCATTGTCTGAAAGGAACAAAAATATATGTTTTTAATACGTTTAACCATTTCATGGCTGTGTAATTGAGACAATAAAGCTAGCAAAGCTAGAATAACATAAGATGTGAATTTAACAAACAATAATTTGGGGATTTACACGGAATGATCCAAACATGAACTAAACAAAAGTACTCAGTGGTTAGTGAATTACCAGCTGACTTTTAATCAAGGACAATTATATTTTTAATATCAAAGATTAGGCAACATTTTTGTAGAAGAGGTTTCCCAAAATCCTAAACTAAATCTATCACATCAAAACTAAAAGGAAAAATGAGATAAATGTTTGTGTCCATTTTTGTTTCCCTGCAACAGAAACTGCAAAGAAGCTGAGGGCATTTGGTGTGGTTTTGGAGACAAGGTATACATTCACCGAAACACCAGCTGGTTTTCTGATTTTTACAGAGGAAAGCGGCAAAGTGGGGCCATCTCAAAAAGTCCAGGACATCCTTCGAAACCGTGCAGAAGAGACTCTTCAAGGTGATGCTTTCCATGTAATACAATGCAAAACCAGATTCAGCACCTCTAACTGCCCTTATACTGGCTGAAAAATGGGCATACCTGCAGGTGGCCCGCGAAGCTGTAGACCTTGTGCTCTCTTGTGGGGTCAAAATGACCCCACCCTTACATTGACATGTTATTCCTACTATGACAAAGGTGGATAAAGGTGAAGAGGATTTCAAATAATCCATGGACACCAGTGAAGATCACATATCATTAAAAGAAAAAAGGTCTAGCGCACTGTCTTAAAAATTCTAACAAAAATGAAAAGTTACCCAAAAATCTGTTTGGCAGAATACCAAGACTTTAAAAAAAAAAAAGCTGTAATATTAATAAATCAAACGATTGGCAGTCCTCTTGATTAAATTTGCCACCTCCATGATTGCATGGATGTTTACAGCTAAACAAATTCCTATCAGCAACACGTTCATTCATATGGCTGACCTGAGGCTGCCTGCATTTTATTAGTTTGTATTTTTTGCAGTCTTTGCCTTTGACCACAAACACTTACATTATGTGCTCTATGCTATGCATAAACTAGCCAAGCATAAACTGCAATTAAAAAAAGCAATGCATTCCTTTTTCAAAAACATTATCACCAGGGTGAATTAGAGTCGTTCTACAAGCAAATGTGACATGACTGTACTCTGCAGCAGTGTTTTTAAAGAATCAGGGAGGTCAGCATCAAATAAAGCAAATGTTTAAATCAGGAGTGATAGATTTTACAGCAAACATGACAGAACATGATTTAGGAGTCACATGAAGTGAAACAAATGGAGTCGGTTCAATTAATTAACAAATAAGTCTACAAAGAAATAAGACATTTCTCATACACAACAAACACACCACTATGCGGTTTGTTTAACTTGTTTCATGTACATTTTTTATGGAATGTTGGTGTGTGACTCCATACAGTTTTCCATTCCAAGGCCTTGAGGTGTCGAGTGCTGTAGGGCTTCATGAGGCTTCATTCACTCATCACCTTTTTTCCTACACAATGTTTCCGTTCGTCAGACACTGTTGGTCTCACTTTTCTGCATAATTTTGTTTCTTTTTTGTCTCGTTTCCTAAGTTTCGCTCATCGCGCAAAAATCCCATGGTATTCGCTTAAAACAGAATCTGACTTGCATTCACTCCTGCAGTTTAGTCTGTTAGGATACAGACAGGAGCCTGAAGGTAATATTTTCAGTTATACCAAAGTCATGCCACAGAAAGCACCTAACAGGGAACCACACAGATCTATTAACAGGTTTCCTGTTGTTTATCAAAAACATGGAGATGTTGTGATGCTTAAAAAACAGGTTCATGTTGCCTTCTTAAATAGCCACTCACGTAATCAGGAACTGTTATAAATAAGAGGGCAGTGGAGAAGAGAGGAGCCTCGCAATCACTGCAAACGTACAATAAAATACAATACTTCTTAGCTTTTCTCTACTTCTCCTGTGTTAGTGACAAGAATAAAGAATACATCCAGGATGGCTGACTTAAAAGCAAACAAGCTTAAATGGACATGTCTCTCCCTGATGCAGTATGGGTCACCCACTCAAAACTCCAGTTCATGCTGGGGCTTTAAGAGGCCCAGGGTCAGACATCCGAGATTCCTGAAATAGCATCAGGAATGCAGCAGGCACCGTCTGTGTGTCATGGTAGCCATGTGCTTGTCAGCCTGACCCAACTTTCAAAACAACAACCTGTGTTGGTGTGTTCAGTCGGGGTACTCCAAAGACTGAGGTGGATCTTTCAGACATACTTTTGTTTAGGGATTATCTCAGGATTAGACATAGATCACAATAACGGAATGGAATAATCTTTTGTTTTCTTACCTAACCTAACATCAGTTAATCCAGACTGTTTGCTCATCATGCAGGCCTAATGCAAACAAGAATTTAGAAGGATTTATCCTCCTAATTTCACTTGTTATGAGAATGAATGATGCAGCAACAAACTTGATTATATGGTACAGTAGCCTGTGAGGCCCAAAAACAACAGACTGTCTACCACTAAACCCGACAGAATCAAACACTTGTGTGAAAGTACAATTCTGAAAGCTGGAATTCCAAACAGTCAATACTATGTTAACCAAACTGTTAGCTAGATTAAAAAAAAAACTAATAATTGAAGAGTTATTACGTTTAGAATTTATTTTTTTGTACAATTTGAAACTAAAAGATTACATGGAAACAGTAAACGGATTGTTGTTGATCTGGGGTTATTTCCTTGTAGCCTGGTTTACCTGAACCACCTGGAAATGAATGCAAGCTTGATGATGTTAGCAAGCTAAACGATCAGGACAGGAGGAGGTAAAAATGTGACCTAGACCGGAAATTGATTACAACATTTACAACTGTTACACAAGGTTTGGTGACCGTGTGTGCCGCAGGTAACAGTGACGCAGACTACTGGTGGTTCACTAATGTACGGTAGATATATAACGCTGATGAAGCCGGGCAGGCCCAGCCCCGCCTGCGACCGGTATCCATCCAACCAACCAGCTAGCTAAGCTAGCTAGCTAGTTAGCCGGTAGTGACAGCTTCGTCGCCTACCGTTAATCAGACTGACTCTGTGAGAGATTGCTGTTCACGGCTGCTCATGGACTAAAGTAACACACATTGTGTTAACCAATACCCAATCACTACACTTCACAACAAAATATTATTACACACAATCGAACAGATTGACAGATTTTATAGCGAATTATTCCTGGTGGCTTGCTAGCTGACTTGTAGGCAAACTGTTTCAGTAGGGGCCAGGGCAAACGAGGCCCTTTTAATACCTGAAAATGGTTCCGCTCGTGGTGTTTAAAAACCATGGGTTTGTCTCTAAGCTCACCTCGACATCACGCCCTTTATTCTTGAAGCTCTTGATGCGGTGGTTTTCCAAGCCGGCGTTCTCTGCCATGGCTGTGTGGGCTTTAGCTAATACTCCCGTTTTAGTGGATCTCCTCCGTCAAAGACTAGGCACGCCACTTCTTGTGCTGCTGCTGTTGCCGTTGGCCCCACAGAGGAGGAGGGGGAGGAGTGATCGTAGCAGCTCGCGGAGGGGTGGGAGGAGTCAGAGCATACCGCCCACCACTTACCCCTCCCATCCTGATGGGCTGTCCCTGGTATCCAAGGCTCCCAGGATGCAGCACAGTTGGAATAAAAACCTGCTTTTGGATTATCATGTTCTTGTAGCATTTTTCTGATGATGGTGGACAGAAAATTGAGCTTAAAATAGATCAATATACATCTTTGTTTTCCTCGTCTGAGCTGACATCTTGATCAAAACTGTACACCTGGATAGCTCCAGTATTGCTCACTATTTTTGTTGCACCGGTAATGTTAGGTGGGGCATCTAAGCTAGTGGGAGAGGATGTTGACAGATGTATAATGGGAATAAAAACAAAACCTTAACTGCGGCTGCACAAGACCCAGTACGATCATCTTTTAAGCTATTTGCAAAACGTTTAGAGGGATCTTTTTATCTTGATTATGCCGTTTTTATCCAGGCGTACAGTTTCAAGCCAGATTCTGGCTCAGACATGAAAAACAAAGACGTTCGTGGATCTATTAAACTGCAAGTGGATGCATCAGAAGGAAGCGGTACATAAGCTTCATGATCATTTCTACGTCATACATATATGTATACAGCACAAACCAAAAGTTTGGACACACCTTTTCATTCAAAGAGTTTTCTTTATTTTCATGAATATGAGAATTGTAGAGTCACACTGAAGGCATGAAAACTATGAATTAACACACGTGGAATTATATACACAACAAAAAAAAGTGTGAAACAACTGAAAATATGTCATATTGTAGGTTCTTCATAGTAGCCACCTTTTGCTGTGATTACTGCTTTGCACACTCTTGGCATTCTCTTGATGAGCTTCTAGAGGTAGTCACCTGAAATGGTCTTCCAACATTCTTGAAGGAGTTCCCAGAGATGCTTAGCACTTGTTGGCCCTTTTGCCTTCACTCTGTGGTCCAACTCACCCCAAACCATCTTGATTGGGTTCAGGTCTGGTGACTGTGGAGGTCAGGTCATCTGGCACAGCACCCCATCACTCTTCTTCTTGGTCAAATAGCCCTAACACAGCCTGGAGGTGTGTTTGGGGTCATTGTCCTGTTGAAAAATAATTAATGGTCCAGCTAAGTGCACCCCCACACCATCACACCTCCTCCTCCATGCTTCACGTTGGGAACCAGGCATGTAGAGTCCATCCGTTCACCTTTTCTGAGTCTCACAAAGACACGGTGGTTGGAACCAAAAATCTCCAATTTGGATTTATCAGACCAAAGCACAGATTTCCACTGGTCTAATGTCCATTCCTTGTGTTCTTTAGCCCAAACAAGTCTCTTCTGCTTGCTGCCTTTCTTTAGCAGTTTCCTAGCAGATATTCTACCATGAAGGCCTGATTCACACAGTAGTTGTAGATGTGTCTGCTGCTAGAACTCTGTGTGCCATTGACCTGCTCTCTAATCTGAGCTGCTGTTAACCTGCTATTTCTGAGGTTGGTGACTCGGATGAACTTATCCTCCCCAGCAGAGGTGACTCTTGGTCTTCCTTTTCCTGGGGCGGTCTGCATGTGAGCCAGTTTCTTTGTGGCGCTTGATGGTTTTTGTGACTGCTCTTGGGGACACTTTCAAAGTTTTCCCAATTTTTCAGACTGACTGACCTTCATTTCTTAAAGTAATGATGGCCACTCGTTTTTCTGTACTTAGCTGTTTTTTTCTTGCCATAATACAAATTCTAACAGTCTATTCAGTAGGACTATCAGCTGTGTGTCCACCTGACTTCTGCACAACACAACTGATGGTGCCAACTCCATTTCTAAGGCAAGAAATCACACTTATTAAATCTGACAGGGCTCACCTGTGAAGTGAAAAACATTTCAGGTGACTACCTCTAGAAGCTCATCAAGAGAATACCAAGGGTGTGCAAAGCAGTAATCAAAGCAAAAGGCTGCTACTATAAAGAACCTACAATATGACATATCAGTTGTTTCACACTTTTTTGTTATGTATATAATTCCACGTTAATTTACAGTTTTGATGCCTTCAGTGTGAATCTACAATTTTCATAGTCATGAAAAGAAAGAAAACTCTCTCTCTCTCTCCCTCCCTAGAAATGTAATTTTTAGTTCATTTTTTTTTAAAATATGTCCATCAGAAAAATTATACAAGAAAATGTTAAAAAAGCCCAAAACACAATTTTCATCAGTGGGTTTTTAAAAGCACAAAATAAGAGTAAAAAGACAATATTCTATAACCTTCACGTTTGAAGACTTGTGGTTTTTGTCAAATGATTTAAAAAAATGAAGCCTTCAAACAAGTATTTATTAATACTTCAACAATAACTGGATTTGAACAGGATCATCAGTAGTACAAACAAAAAAACAATAGAGAAGCAGTTTAAATATTTTCACCCTTCAGCAGCAGATATACGCTGCCAGTAGAACAATAATATATATACTTCCAATCGGACACTGAGAAAATGCTGACAGAAAAAAAAAAAAAACAACTAACTGCCAGAAAGGTGAATTAACAAGTAGTTTTTATAGGCATGTTTTTCCTTTTAAGAAGTATTTTACTCTGTAAATGATTTCTGTGCACTCTCCGACAACAGAAGGTGGACTGATTTGCTCAGCCTTACATTTCATCCCTATGAGCTAAAATACTAACAAGGCAGTAAAACGCAGGTGACTATGTATGTATTCACTCAACTCCAAGAACATTGCCACATACTCACCCAACAAAAGCATTTGAAAAGGAGTTTTTCCTTTGATACGGACCCAAAATAAATGTATGAATTAGAAGAATGCACGCTGAGCTAGCAATATATTAATGAAGGCGGGATACAATGTGAAAGTAACTCTGAATGATTAGAAGAAAACAGCTTTTCATTGTGAACACGTGTCATCATTGTTTGGCATCCACATACTGATGGATGAAAGCAGCAGCTGACACAAGGCCATCGTTTTACAGAATTCTATCAGTACACACCTCCACAGCTTTGCCAGAGCAGCATTTAACAAGAGACACAGAGGGGGAAAAAAGGAAACAGAAATGAAGAAATGCACTATAGTCACACATGATTGGCTGAAAGTCACTTTAGTGTCACAGAGGTCGCAGGGAGATTCAGCGGTGAACATAGAGGCTGATGCGCTCGTTCAGAAGATTTGTTGCTCAAAGAGGATCTTCTCAAACCCTTGGGGAGCTGTGTGGTAGAAGTCGCTGAACTGACAGTCTAAGATGGCGCTGTCATCCACTGGAATGAGAGGAGGACAAGGCTCATCATCACACACAGTCTGGATAAACTCTGCTGTTGCATTTTGGATTCTAGGAGGACAATAGATATTTGCTGTAACAACAAGCAGCTTTCTTAGGTTGCTAAAAAACTATTTTTATTATCTTCTTTCACTAAAAAAAAAAGTTCTGTTTATGATGAAGACAAAACAAAAAAACAAATATTTGCTTTAAAAGTGTCCACGTAAATTTTTTAAATTCTTTAAAAATCAAACAATGTGCTTTTCTGGATTTTATTTCTCATTTTGTCTCTCCTAGCTGAGGTCTACCTATGAGGAAAATTACAGGCTTCTGTCATCTTTGTAAGGCGGAGAATTTGCACGATTGGCGGCGGACTAAATACTTTTTTGAAAAAGGACGTTTTTGTGATGTAGAAAATATGCTGGGCTGGCCACAAGCTCCCTCCTCTGCTCCATTTTGATGCATTTACTTATAGACGACTAGATCCACAAACGTCTTTGTTTTCCTCGTCCACTGGGAACACTTTTACAAAAAAGCAAAAGATGACCGACGAGAGTCTTTAAGTGTTTACCACTAAATAACCTTTTACTTCTTCTGGATTTGAACTGATGCTAAGAATTCCAGTTTCCACTTGAAATACAGACTTCGCCAAATTACAATCGCCCATTGAGCTGTATGACAATGCAGCACTTCAGACACATGACTGCAGCCTGAACTGCTTTAGCACATTAGCTTATGCGCAAGGATCTCGCCAAAATAAAATGCTGGATTTCAAAAAAGAAAAAAAAGGTGCTGTTTTTAAATCCAATTAAGATCATGGATTATTTTTGATTTACTGAAAAGTTTTAAAATAAATAACACTTGACGTGTGTAAGTGGTATTGAATTAATAAAACAGAATAAGTTGTGGACAGTTTTTTTGTTCGTCTGCTTGCAGGATTACGAATATGACAAGAGGAGGTTATTTAAATTTTGCTAAAAAAGGTAGCGAGACCTGATGCAATTATTACATGCAATTCATTCTGGGTTTTGTTTCTTCTTCTTGTTTCAGAACCTATGTTTGACATAATATGGTAATCTAATTTTTTTAGATCAAACTTTTAACTGATGAATGGAATAGATATTAACCAAAAATATATGTACTAAAAATAACTAAACATTTTTTAAAGAAAAAGAAAACAATAAAAAGTCTATATTGCCCCCTAGTGGAGCACAAACATAACTGAAAAAATGTGTTCAATCCTCCAGCCCTCAGCAAACAAAACTAAAAACTTAACCGGTTATTTTTCTTCATGTCACATTTTTATTATAATTAGTATTTATCTTTTTGGTAAGCAATCTTGTTTATCAAATAAAAAATACACTACAATTTACTCGATAGTAAAAAAAAAAATCATATTGATTTAAGCTTTTGTTTATTTTCATAAACGGCCTCCTTTCAACATGAAATCTTACCATAAACAACGGGGTAGACTGTACCACGGATCCCTGAGGCCGGACAATGCATATTCTTTCCATTCAGATATAAATTCATCTCCACATGGTCATATGTGATGCCCTGAAGGACACAAGTACACACATTATTTCATCACATACCCTGGTAAAACCCAACAGGTTGTGCATGCACATCAACACATTCTGTGTTCTTCTTCTACATCGTTTCCTTTGTTCAAGTAGATAAGATGAGCTGCTGAGAATTAAATCTGTCCCGCATAACAAAAATGCTTCTAAATCAGAACTTTAAAAAGGTTTAGAAAGAGTTAGTTAGCATAGTTCATAAGTAGTAATAGAAGTTATTTATGGCATGCAAGGCGAGTTACAAAGTTCCTCAGAAGTATTTCAGAAAGACTAAAAATTGCAAATATACCTTCAATAATTAGTTAAGAAGAAGAAATACTTGGGCTAACATGTAGCATGACTTTCTTATCAGGGGTGAGTGGGGTCAACAAAGTACGGCATTATAACTTAATTAAAACGTGAATAAAAAGACCAAGTACTGTAGACCTCAATGAATTGTAGAATTTCTTGGATTGATCAGACAGGCAACAAAAACAAAAAAAGGTACATAGAGCATAAAGAGTAGCACTTTTTCTTCACACATCTACAGTAATACCTGATTTCTCTCTTTATTTGATAGTGTGAGTATTGTAAAAAGAAACATTACAGTTTATTTCCATTTTTCACATCATAAGGAGGACAGACTGGTGAAAGACCCACTCTGATGAAGCTTTTTTATTTAGGCAAAAACGACATGATCATATTTAAACGGCCACTGGGAAATCTTTTAGCAGAGATGATCAGAGTGGGACTTTAAAAAGACAAATACTGTTGCTGTTTACCTGCAGAACAGTGAGTGTTTATTTTGTTTGTGCTTAATCGACTTGTTCTTACTGAAGAACCTCTAACAGAGCAGAAGACTGTTAAAAAATACTAATCAGCTGCGTTTATGTCGGCAAAAGTAATTGGAAAGAATACTCTGCCCCGATCAGACTCGTTCGGGTCAAAATTTCTTTCCGATCGAGGCAGGTGGTTTATACTGATTGTTTATCCGATCGTTGTTCATGTAAACGGTTCATTCCGATCGTGTGTCACTACTGCTCTGGTTTAACGTCACGCATAGATGGTGCAGTGCTTCAGAGAAAGCTTTGGAGCTCAAACAGGACTGACCGGCTGCTCTGCGAAGACCGCCGCTCCGCTCTCTTACACCCCTCACGAGGGGGTTGCGGGGGAAGAGTGCTTCATTCCCCGTGACGTCTGGACCCTGCGTGGTCCGGGTTCGGGTGCCGGTGGACCGAGCGAACTGTTTCTCTGAGTAGAGCAGCCAGACTAACTAATGTGTGTTTTTGAGGGGAAGGGAGGAGGATGCTTTGTTACGTGTGCGTTTTGTTGTTTTGTTATGTGTGGGAGACTTCAAATCAGACTAGGATCCGTACCGCCGCTCTGGGTTAGCGGTTGCCGGATTCAGGAGAACCGTGTGTCCGGACCGTCAGCTCACACAGCGGCTTTGGGGCGGTGTTTGAGCTTTTCAAAGCAGAAATGTGTCCCGACAAAATAAAGGCTGATGTTATTCCCACATATTTAAGTTCAGCCAAGATTGGAGCAGATTGGAGCATTTCCCGCATGGATTTTATGTTCATCAAACAAGGCTAATATTGTTAGCAAGTGTTAGCCTCTCCTGGGAGCTCGGTTCTTCCACAAAAAAAGCACTGACCACACGGATTAAAAATAAAATGATGAGCGAACAGGCGCTTCATAATACCTGGGACATTAATAAAAGCACGTTTGGTTTATCGTCTTGTATATTACTGCATGAATGTATATGGCAGCAAGGTTTGATTACTGTGGGACTCATTTCCTCTTCCGGTATTTCAAACACTACTGCCCAAATGATTTATTCTGACCAAAAGTGAGACCATGTGAACGTTTGTTATAATCTTTGTATTCATGATCCTTTTGAGTTCATGTTTTACTTCGAAGCCCATCGAGACGACTGTTGTTGTGATTTTGGGCTATACAAAAAAAATTGAATATAATAATCGGAAAAGGTTTTTCTGTGCCCATGTGCACGGTTGGATTTTAATCCGACCATTGATCCGATCAAGATAATTTGCGCATGTAACTGTGGCTAGTTAAAATGCTGTATTTTTCCCAACAACATAATACTTTTCTAATAATAACTGCATACACTATGTGCTTCCCTTAGTCTGTTTGCTTCCCCTTTGGCTCCCTTTTCACACACAGGATCTAAATAGTTTAAGAAATTTGTCTTTTTTTCTCTCAAATTTCGTTACAGTTGGAATCCGTTTTTAATATGGAATCAATTTTAGTCCAAACTGTGATCAATTCATAGATTCATACATGAAAGACTAAGAAATTGTTCTCATTTTCTGCCTGAAGGACCAAACAAAACAAAAAAAGCTAAAATATGTAACAGGAAGTGGGACACTTACTATGACATCACCTTCCTGGGGAAGGCTGTTTGCAGGCAGGCGATTTTTCTCTTCATTGTTGTGATAAACAGATCCATCGTGCCTCAGGACCAGGCTGTTTGTGTCTCTGCCCAAAGGCACTTGGTTGAGATTCACTTTCTGAGTGGCCACACCGACTCCCCACACACCTGAACACGCAGACAAGAGCAAAGTAACACGTGGAAGAAGAAAAAAACAACCAAACAAAATGAGTTTCCCCATTAAATTCAAGTAAATGTGGAGTTACAGATATGCTAAAACGACCAATATTTTCAAAAAATAAAGTTCAAAGTACTACTCATATTTAGCAATTGAGAGGATTCTCACCAAAAAGGCTCTAATTTATTTTTCTCATTCAACTTGGGTATTGGAAGGGAGAAAAGCAAGGATAAAACTAGTCCTTACCTGTGGATTGGATTTTAAACTCAAAAAAACTTTTATTTTGGTGTAAAGGAGCATTAGCAAGGCAGCCTCCTGTGCCACATATTCTTCTGCCACTCTTTACAATGACAACATCGGTGCCTGCAAAACAAATAGCAATGTAGACGTCAGTTTTCTATGAGCTCAAATTTTTTTTAACTAAAATATAAAGTAATAAGTATATTGTCATGGTCCCCCCACCTACAGTTGTTATTATTAACATGTTTTTGACAGAATGACTTTTTTTTTTACACATCATGAGTGCAGTGTCATGCCTTCTGCCAAATTTTGGACTATTTTCCACCACTTCCGGGTCTGGGTCCGGGGGCATTGTTTACATGATCGCTTGGCAACAACAAAAGGCTGCCGGAGAAGCGACTAAGTCACATGAGAGGCTGAGGAGACTGGAATCCTTCACGGTTTACAGGAAGTGAACTGCTGGGGAGTCAGATGAAGTGACAGGAACCGGAAGAGGATCGACAAACTGGTGCCGAGTTCCAGCCCCGTTCTGGGATGTTCCTTAGAATCAATGACTGAGGTGGGTGAGAGGAGGAGGCTAGAGAAGCTGGAATCCATCGTGGACAATCCTCGTCATCATCATCCTCTGCATAAGACCGTGGGTGCACTGAGAAACCCCTTCACTCAGAGACTTGAACACCTAACTGCAAGAAGGAGATCTTTTGGTTTTTGTAGCTGACAAAATGCTCTAGTTAATTCATTAATTAGAAATTTTTCTTAGAGATTTTGAGTTTTTTTTAATCAACTTTAAAATAATATAAAATAGCTTAAAACTTTAGGAAACACAAAACGAACAAAGCCAGAAACGTCTGTGAGAGCTTAACGTTTCTGGTCCCTGAATAGTTGAAATGCCTGACAGCACGCCGGAGATTTTGTGTGACCAAAAAAAATGGACAGAATTTAGAAGATGTTGAGAATGCATTTAGAGCGGGGGTCTGCGACCTAAAGAACTGCAGCCACTTGGGGCTCTTTTACCCCTACATTGTGGCTCTCCAGTTAAAACAAATTAAAATGTTTCTTATTTCAAAAAGCATAGCGTTTCTGGAACTACAAAGCACATCAAGCAAAACTAAACAGTCAGATATGTCAAACTTTATTCAGCTCATTCACACACAGCTAAAGCACGGTATGTATCACTCCACCAGACCATAATGCTCCACTAATCCATCAAGCCGTGTGGCTTCATTGTTTCCCTAAGATGTGCTAAAACATTTAAACATATTTTTGAACCCCGTGTACCACAGAAAATCAATGGGAAGTCAGTGTGCACGACCGGATATGAAGCAGATTTCCTGCTTTTGAACCAACTTAAGAATTTTACGTATGCCATGTGGACCAAAAAGTCCAGTAAGGGTCCCTTAAGTAGCTCTGATTGAATGAGTTTGATTGCGTAATGCGATTAACTATTGTTCTGTTTTCTTCTGTAAGTTTTTGTCCGCGAAAATCTTTTGCATACGTCATTCAATTTCTGCCATTAAAGCATCAAAATGTTCTGCAAGTTAAGGACATTATTTCTCCTATTTCTGCAGTTCTTCTGCTACTTTTAGTTCTTCTGCAATTCAACAAAGTTGCTGCAACTCCTGCCATAGAAATACATGGGCAAACCTTCTGCAAAATCCTACCTTCAGCATACTTTATGCTATAAACCTTCAAACATGTATTTATTTTGCACTTTGCTGCAGGGCTCCAGACTAACTTTTTTCACTAGGAGCACAGTGGCCCCTAAATGAAAATTATAGGGGCACAACCAGAAAATTTAGGGGCGCATACCGTAAATCAACATGCTAACCAAATCTATTAATTTCCACTGTATTACTAATAATACAGTGATGCAACAAGGTAAACTGACAGCACCATCGCTGTCATGACAGTACAAATAGTAAAAAAAATACCATTCAGAATGAAAAAAAAAAGTGCTTAGTAAGAGAGTAGCTCCAAAACTGATTGAAATTTATGTTGGTGACACCAAATAAGTGCAGCCAAGATGCACAATAAGCGTGTTTGAGATCACCCAGGTGGAGGAAACGCTGAGCAGATCACCTGGTGTGTGACCTATCTTTTTGCTCCGAAATCACCTGTCAATCATCGAAAAATATCACCAGAAAGGGGCGGGAGCAAGGCCCCAACCTACGTGAACACAGCTGGAAATTTGGTAATGTGCTGACTGAAAAGCGGCCCAAATGACTACAAAACAATGCATTATGGGACATGTGTCCTGATGGGTTTTTGTAGTTAGGTGATCATTTAAAATAGTTTAAAATACGAATTGATTAAAAAAAGGCTACATACATTACAAAACATTCAAATCAATATAACATATATAATAACACAGATCATACTAAGGGGAAGAGGCATATTAAAACTAAATTAAATAAGGACAACTCCAACTTCCTGTTCTCACTCAGTCTCGCTCCAGATACTTTTTTGATACATTTCCTCTTTCAGTATACCATTTCTGCCATTTATGGACAATTTATCTTACTACTGCATTTACTTCTGTCACTCGGGTTTTCTCTGCCACTTGTGTTTTTTTTCTGCAAGGTAACAGAATTACAATGAAAACGTTTTTCTGCAGCTTTACACTTATAGCTCTAAAAAGATCTGTAATCTTTTTGCTAACAGCTTCAGCATTGTATTCAACAGTTTTCCTTTCAATAAACTAACTTTTACAGCTAAAACTTATGCAATTAAGCAATTAAAAGCAACCATCTTCAGCAATTGCGCAATCAAACATATTTCCGCAGGAAATGCTACTTTTGCAATTTAAGTTGGATTTTCACATTTCTGTTTAACCAGAACAAGGTCAAAGATTAACCACAAGATTAAAATAAACTGTCAATATCGCTTTTTTTTTTAAATCCCTGCTGACGTTACACTACCTCATACTATATTTATATAGGATCATCGGATCCAATATTGTACATGAAGTATTATAATTTGAAAGGAAGTCAAGTGAACCCCCGTCAAATGTGATAGACTATTCAATATTTAGGGGGGGGGGGCAGTTATTTTTATCTTCATGCATAATATGTCTTGTTTATGCCAAAAAAAATCATTCATATTTAGTAACAGATATACAAATACAAATCAGTGCATTATCCAAATATGATCATCACGACCTAAGTGGCTTAATTAGGTTGTGGTCATGAGGAATCTACCCTAATGCCTCTTGAAGTGTTGAAGGTTAAAGAGCCCTGGTTTAGACAGTTGTGTAAGCTTTAACCACAAAAATAAGGACTTGAGACTGAGAGGGTTTCGTAACCAGAGAGATGCAGTTAACCTAAAAACTCAGCTAACTCAGCTAACTAGCTATTTTCACGGCAGACGAGGCTAGCCTAAGCTAACCATCATGATGTAGCACAGAAAACCCACTCTGTACATCAACTATCGCGAGAGGCGCTTACCCATGTGATGAGTGTCCAACTGAACCGTGGGCATCTCTTTGAGGGGAACATGCCCCGAACCTCCTTCTCCGCAGCATCCAAAACAACAAGTAAACATCGAAGCCATTCTCGATCCGAGCTAAGCTTCCGGGAGGAAATACGTCACTACCGGACCAACCAATGATCGGTGTCGCAGTGCAGACCACAGCGACACCACACGGCGGACACCGGAACAAGCCAAGCCTCCGGTACCGTTACAGCACCCAATCACAGCGGGAACGATAGGCTGCTGCTCCTGATGGCATGGAAACAACGGAAGAAAATCAAGGTCAATGTTTTTGTACGTCACTAAGGAACATTGGGGTGTCGATGTTACATAACTACGAATCACCAAAAAGTGGAATATAACGTCCTTATTGAATTAATTTAATATATTGCGAATTTTCAAACATAAAGGATGCGACAGAGTGTGTCCTAGTCATGCGTAAAACAATTTTAGTAAAAATCTACAGTTTGTTAATTTATAAACAGTGCTTTGATAGAGTTTACACTGACAATAATGGTTCATTTTGTGATGATGAGGGCTAGTGCTTGTTTTTTTGTCAGCTATATCACTTAAAAAAAACTCCAGAACACTTAAGAAGTAGTCAGCACCAGAACATGTGATGTCAGGAGACTCTGAAAGCCAGTTGACAGTTTTTCCACGCTGTAGTGTTTTGCATAGCAACAGCCCCTCCCCCATCCAACCGTTAGGGATCCTCTGCAAATTACGCGCACTGGCAAAACCGTCAATGTGGTGCATTTTTCAAGTTCCCTTTCAAAATAAATCTTGACTTTGCATTGGTGTCTGCATCAAAACCCGTGGTACAAGTGGCGTAGTTTACATTTGTGTAAAAACAGGGGGACACAGATGGCCTAATTTTCCGCGCGTGGCTGAAACAGTTAACCGTAGACCCGGAAAACAAGGCGAAGTCTGCACAGCAACAAGCGCCATGATTGCGTTGCGCTGAGCGCCTCAGCAGCTGGTGAGTGAATCTCCTGGTCCAGTAGTTGCATGTTACTATGCGCTTGCTAAATCTGTCACAGCCTGCCTTCGGTACCTTGCCAACAGGACCAGCGCGCGCGCAAATCCTGCTGTCGATAACTTGTCGCATTTGATTCATGCAGGAAGGAAGCTGGAAATTTGGTCCCCCCCCCCCTTCTTTTTTGCGAGTGATCCAAGAAAGGCAGAATAGCTGTTTTGCGATTATATTTAAAAGTTATTGACGAGCATAATCACTTTAAAAATCGTTCTGTGTGGTTACTTTTACGCGCAAGAACGTCTTTTATAACGAGGATGTGGTGCAGCCGTGAACGCGTTGGAGCTCTTGGCAGTCCTGGCGCCGTCTTTTTACGCGGTCTTCAGTTTCACTTTCAGGATGTGAGCTCCCGGGACACATCTGGAACATGACAACAAATCTGTATCCTTTGGCGAATCTCTGTTGTTTTGATGTGATCTGTTTGCTGAAGGATGGCACCCATGTAAATGCGGGTGCGTATCAGCCCCCTAAATTCATTGGGATCCGAGGTCTTGTTTCATAATTTGACACACTGTTTTGATGTCTTTGCAGGGAGCCATGGAGGGGCTGGAAGAGGAGCTTACATGCCCGATCTGCTGCAGTCTGTTCGAGGACCCACGGGTGCTGCTCTGCTCCCACAGCTTCTGCAAGAAGTGCTTGGAGGCTCTAGTGGAGGGGAACCGAGGTGTAGTGTTCAGAAATCCCCTTAAATGCCCCACATGCCGCAAAGAGACCCCTCACAACGGCGCAAATTCCCTGCAGGTTAACTACTCCCTCCGCGGAATAGTTGAGAAGTACAGCAAGTTAAAGGTTAAGCCTAGAAACTCTGTCTGCAAGCAGCACTACAGCCATCCTCTTAACATATTTTGCGCAACCGATTCAAAGCTCATTTGCGGGATTTGCGCAACATCGGGCGACCACAAAGGGCACAAATTCAGCTCCTTGGAGGATGCCTATGAGCAGGAGAACGGGGCGTTTGAAGAGATGTTGCGCGGAGCGGAGAGCTGGCAGAGCGCAGACATTCTCTCCTGCCTGCAAACACTCCAAGCCAATAAGAAGAAGGCGCTCCAGTCTGTCACCAAGGACGCGGAAAAAGTGGCGGAATACTTCGACAAACTCATCGGTGCTCTGGAATGCAAAAAAAGCGAGATGCTGTCCGATTTCGAGACTCTGAAGCTGGTGGTGATGCAGGCGTACGACCCGCAGATCGACAGGCTCAGCGCCGCGCTGGAAGACCAGAGGCGCGCGCTCGGCATGGCGGAGCATTTCAAGAGCGTCACTGACCCCCTGTGCTTTCTGCAGCAGATGCAGGAGTTCCGAGAAAAGCTCAAGGTTCTCAAAGAGACGCCCCTGCCCTCCCGGAAAGATATCAACATCGACCCCTGTGTCCGAAATTTCGATGTGAAAAAGTGGGATTCCCTTAGACTGAGTGAAGTCGACAAGATTTCAGTCCCCCACGAGAATGGCTCTTACCGGACCGGAGGCTCACGGATGCCAGGAGCCAGGCGGCTCGTTTCCTCCCTGATTCTCCTCCTGCTGCTGCCGTTAATCCTGCATGCATTCATGCCTCATAGTTTAGTGGCGGACGTGGCCTCGACGTTGGATCACTTCATTAAAGCGCTCGTCTCTCAGACCTCCGCGATTTTTCAGAAAACAACTGATTTGTTCAAAGGTTTCATGGACCAGGAGTACATCAACTGGCCAAACATCTGGCAACTGTAAGTTGTCATATAGACTCTAAAATCCCACTAAGTAACTCACGAGATCTGTGAGGTGCGTAAAGAAGCACATTTTGAAACACTTGTTTAACACTTTTTTTTACCTCAGTGAAGCAGTCCAACTAAACCAGTGTTCTTAGGGTGTGCAATCTGTTCAATTTTTACACTAAAGGTTTCTTTTTATTTTGTCAAAAGTGATCTTGACAAATAAACTCAAACTGATCCCCTTTATATGACTGTTTTCATTCAGGACTGGAGCACTGATGCGCAGTCAGGAGTACAGTGCGATCGATCGCTCCCCCCTTTGAGTGCGTGTGAACCAGTGATGCTGCAGCCTCCTCAAGGTTACAGGAGTTATGTAACCAGGCCTGCTTGAATATTCAGCACACTCAGAAACGCACGTCGTGTTTTTATGAAAGCTGCGCACATTTCCTCTTGAATCCAGCGAACCTGGTTTTAGAGCATCCGATATGTGCGCTTAAATCCGTTTTTGCCCTCATTTCAGATCTTTATTGAATCTATATAAAGCAGGAAGCTTTATAAATAATAATCATTTGGTTTTAGGATGCTGTCACAGGAAGGAGGTGGGGGTAAAAAATCATTCAATCGCAAGACGAAGTAAATCCGTGATGTCAGAACCGATAATTAAGGATGGAGCCGCGTCATGACGCGCCTGTACATATATAGCCCTCTGTTACCAGGGAAATATAGGATGAGACGGAGAAGGCCAACCCAAACGTTCAAGCTGAGACTCAAACATAAATGCAAATATAATCAATATTTTAAAGTTCAAACCCACTCTAATATTACAACAATGACAAATGAACACACTATTTGTTAACAGGAGACAATTACGCACTAATGTTAGAAAACAGGACAGATTTACGCACTAAAATCTTTAAAAAACCGGACACATTTAAGCATTATGATCTTTGAAAACAAGACACATTTACGCACCAAAAACGTAAAGAAACAAGATATATTTACGCCCTGAAATCAAGAAGGGCGTTATTTCAGTTTTTTTAAAATTCTATATGGGCCACACACAAAAATCCCAATTTTTGAGTTGTCTTTCATCACACCACGGTCAATATATAAAGAAAAATAATGAAATTCTTATTTTGATTTATTTAGTGCCCGAATGTCATGCGCAAATGGACTCTAAAGACGCGCAGATGTCATTTTGTTTTGAGGCGACAAAAGACGGAACCAGTTTTTTTAAAAAGAAAAAGCCTTTCCTAATAACCGGACATCGGTTTTTTTTTTACTTTTTCACTTTAAATACTAAAAAAATGCGAGCAGAAAAATAATTACTCTAATCGTTCATGTTATATAAAATCATTTTGGCGTAAAAAGAATCTCCAACCAGTATGACTCCTGCTGTACAGATGGAAATACAGATGACGAAATATATCAAATTATCAACGTGAACCGCCCCGAAATAACATTAATTGAATGAGTTAAAAATAGTTATTGTATTTGCTTCTTTATGCGTGGGAATCCGAATAGTTTTTTTAAGGTTGATTTTCTCAGAATCGCCTGATTTTATTTATATTTTAATCTAAACATTTGATGTTTCAACAAGGTCACCTTCTACACGTTATCCTATCTTTGTATCTTTTGCTAAAAATCTACTGTTGAAATGAAATAAAGTAAAAACGAAAAAAAAAATGCTGGATTTTTCCCCAATCTAAAGGAATAATTCAGGGCCCGGGCTTCAAATTAAAACTACTGGCGTGCCAGCGGGAAAAGAAAATAGAAAAAGCCAATATTTTTACAGAAAAATTGCGCCATTTTGAAGTAAAGAGTATTATTTTCAGAGGGAGCGAATTATTCTTGAATAATCACGTTTGATTGGTTTAACTAAATCCCAGAAAGTGGGAAAAAAATGCAACTTTTTTTTTCTTAATCAAAAACATTTAGTATATTAGTTCTTATTTCAGTCAGACAAAACGAGTCTGACTGAATTATTATACTAAATGTCTTTTTAGTTCATGACCGCTTTGGACACGACGCACGCACAGCGAATGAAACAAAAAAAATCTTCACAAAATAAGTTTGTAAAAAAGCCATATTATTTAAAAATGTTTTATAAACTAAAATAAATGCGCGCGAGCCGAACTGCGCACTCCGAGCTGCAGGCCCGCAGCGCTGCGGCGCAGAGGCTGCGCGCAGGCCGGGATGAGCGCTCGTTCCTCCGGAGGCGCAGCCGCCAACACGTCGCTGACAATGCGGATCATTTGAAATGGCAGCAGTTATCAGGTTTTAACACGCATGTTACATTCTGATTGAACAAATTACATTGAACACAACAGTGACAAAGAAAGTTGAAACTTTTATTGAAGAAAATGGACATTGATGACAGAATGGTCCTGAAAATAAGTGCAAGCAAACGTCCAGGATTTGGGTAAACAGGGTTGTAGCATCACCAAGTCAGCTGTGATGGTGAATGGTCAGCTTTGCTTCAGCAGCACGATCAATACTGGAGACTTCAGTTTGTTGACCTCCAATATTTACGTGCTGCTATAGTAAAGCGACCAGGCAATGGAAGTCCCAAACATCCAAATACCCTTCATCATCATCATCATCATCATAAAATAATGTGAGGTTCACAGACAAAGTGAAATAAGCTGTTCTGTTGTGTAATCGGGCAATACTGCGGCAGCACAGCATGGCCTGCATCTCACAATAACCCACAAACCATTCCGTGCTGCTACAGCATCACCAGAGCTCCGGTCAGCTGCAGCATCTTCCCCCCCCCCTGCATCCTCTGTAGGTCTTCTTTTGAATGCGTATTTACAGACGACGAATTTCAACAAGCATCTGTACAAATAGTGCGATGAAGGATTTAGAGTGTCCACCCTCTTCGGAATACTTCGGAGGATCTCCATCTGAAAAACAGAAAGGAAAGAAAGTTTAATGAAAGTACACCAGGCCATCAAAAAGCAACAGAGAAAAGGTTGATGGAAGCATCCCACCCTCAGAGTTACACCACTTTGAAAACAGTGGCACCCAGCCCTCCTCCTCCCTCCAGCTTCAGTTTGGAATACGTGTTGAAATCGGATCAGAGTTGATTCATATTTGCATTTGTAAACAGAAAATCACTGAATACACCGCCTGTAAGGGGTTCCAAATAAAAACGTAAAGCTAGAACCTTTTTTTTCTCTCTTAATAATAAATGACAGACTGATATCAAATCTTTTTCAGAATTGTGATGTGGAGTCTGCTATCAGCGGGAACTGGAACAACGTTCACAGCAGTGCAGCACGTGCGGTTTATTCCAAAACCACATTAAGCTGAAAAGAATTGACTGTAGTGCAAATTATTCAAAGATGTTAGAAAATGGTGATGCGTTTTAAAGCTAAAGACCAAAGAGTGTGGCTCTCCGCATGCTTCATTTCAATGTGAAAAGGCTTTTTGCTGTATAGGATCATGAGGTTTTAATCGTTGTGCGGTTAGCCTGCTTTTAATGACAAAACAATGGTGTCCATAAAGTTACAGCTCAACACAAAGGAGCAATGTGATGTAAAACATGGGTCTCAGTAACTATTTACACACAGTATTAATGCAGGCACACCACTGACCACTATGCATATAGATTCCACATTAAATGGAACAAAGCTGGGAAAGTGGTAGTTATTTTAGTTTATTTTGTTTTGGAGGAAAATTTAATCAACACACATTTATTTATATATATATATATGTCAAATTTGACACAATCTGAAATGCGCTGCTGCCAGTTCATATCTATTATAAAACATTAGTAATATTTTAGACAAAAGGTTGTTTTTAAACCTTTCACACCACTTACAAAAGGCTGGTTATGGAAAACATTGCCCATCAGCAATGGTACAAAAAGAGGAATTTCCATTTTCAGTGACAAATATTTCGACAGTTTTCCTTGCTGAAAGCTTGATCAAATAAGCTGCTTTGTTCTGCAGAAACCAGGATGATGTGCACACTATAGGGATGCTGCAGTTCTCGGTTTGAAACCCAATCTTATTCCACACCATTGAGCGGAATCATTGGGAAAGTGTAACGCTGCATTCCTCCTGCGTAACAGCGTCTTGTACTAAATTGAAGAATTTTTATTATTACATTACACCAAGGTTGGTATAAGCCAAATTAAAAAGGTTGTTATTTGCTAATTTAAAAAAGGTTTTTCAGATTTTTAGTTGGTATCTTGACGCAAAAAAATTTGAGGTTTGGGCTGAATGGTGGGGGAAGTGAATTGTTGCATCCCTAGTGTACACACGGTGACATTTACTGAAAAAAATGTATTAAAAGCTAAAATGCAGCAAAAAAGAATGTAAAGAATCTGAAGCAAGGTAATTCAAAGCAACTTGGAGTGGATTTCAACACATTTGCCATGTGGTGAGAAAGCAGAGAAACTAATGCTCACTTAAGTCAGGCCTGCTGTTTCACATTTGACCTGGACTATGGGAAACGATTCTGGAGAGGAAAAAATAACCACAAGATTTTATAAAAGAGCCATAACACAAAAGATTTGAACTTTTACAGTTCCTTTAATCTTAAGAAATTGGATGTAACAATTGCACTGCCACTAGAGGTCTCAATGGACCAATAATTATAGCCGTAGACTGAATTGGAGCTGAAAGCTAGAATCTAATAATATATCCAACACACTTCCCCTCTAACAAGCCCTGATAAGTCATGTAGTTCTTTATTTTCCAATCTCTCTCACACACCAGCTCTGTCCTGGCTTACATTATGATTCATTTTACTCAAAAGAATCTACATTTTTAGGGATTAGTAAATTTTTTGTTATCTAAATTAAACCGCTAAAATAAAAAAACTCATTAGGAACAGAAGACGAAGAGTTTCTTCGTCTTTTCTAACAAACACAGAAATCATGTTCTTTGCAACAGTTCAACATAAATCAAAATAACCTGGTCCACAGATTTAACCATTTACAAAATAAAAAACATTAGCAGGAACAAGGAAAAGCATCAGTTTAATCTAAAAAAAAAAAAAAATTTTTGGCAATAAATAAATAAAGGCACCAAAAATGATAAAGACAGTCATGAATATTATGTTGCACAAAACCTACGTCTAAAAAGAGTAAACATGTTAAATTTATAAATGGTAAAAAAAATACGGTTTCCAAAAAATATTACAGATCACAAATCATTAATTAAAAAAAAAAAGAAAGAGGAATTAGCATTAGTTAAAACTGTTGGTTTTATCTAAACACAAATATCGGCAGGTGAAATTTGTTGGGTTAGAGAAAATAGAAAACTGGTGTGAGAGCACAGCTCAAAGTGGAAAAGTCACACACAGCAAGAACAAGCCACAATGCATCTTAATTAAAAAATAAGGTTGATAAGGATGTTTAAGGCTGACCTCACAAAACAACAATCAACAAAATAACTTGATTACATTTTTTTTAAGTTACTCAGGAACACAATACCAGGTAGGCTGCACCATTCCCTTCTCAATTCATTAATCCATTACAAGTCAAGTTGAAAACTGTTGACATCTGGGGTTCTAACCTCTCTAATTTTCTTCTTCTCTTTTAAGGAAGCATGTCCAGACATGCCACCTTCTCCGTGCAGGCTTTTTAACCCGTTCCTGACACTTGCTCCACATAAAATGACCTCAAAGAGTCACCTGACCTTGAGGTTGAAAGGTCAAGTAACCTCTTACATCCTGCCGAGTTCAGGGACGTGGACATGACAGCCCATCGCCTCCCCAGATCAAGCCGTCTAGGCTTCAGTGTTTTACACAGATTGTACTTGTGTTGCACTGACAAAATGACACATTTCTATTGACATCATTCACTTTGAGGGAAATTTGTAGTAAGAAAAAAAAAAACATAAAAATGTGACAAAATATTTGTACTTTTATAAAGATTAATGCTCAAAAAACTAAACAATTTTCTTCAGAAAACCTCTAAATTCTGATTTCCAAGTACACACTGCTAACTGTTAGTTAAAAAATTATAAATAAATGTTTTTTCTTCAAGTGGAAGAACATTTTCTTAATGCATTCCTCCTATCTTTGTGTCAAATACATTAACTGGATATCATTCAAAAGAGAATGTGAATGTGTGTGTGTGTATGAAAGATGATGTTGGCATCTACAAGCAGTTTAAGTGATGTGAAGTGCGCGGGGATGCTACCAATGTAAAACATCAGAACAAAACACAGGTGCTCTGATGGCATATGTTAATCCAAGAAAAGCGGGCTACATTTACACACCCAGTTAAACAAGCACAGCATTGTAACAGGCAGGGAGGGGTTCACAGATTCTCTGGGAGCTGCCGCCAAACTTTTGTCAGATGAACTGAGATACATCTGACATAGCTGAAGATAGGAAGCCAAATGTGCAGATGATCCACAAGTAAGTTCACACAAACACACACCAGCTTTTCCACGAAGGGCAAACAATGGAACACTTCAGGATCATCAGATGTACCATGAAATTTCAATTTAACTGAAAATAAGAGACTACCTCAAGATAATTTGGGGGGGAAATAAATTTGAAAAAATACATATTTTAATTTGATCACTGTTTGCATATGTAACAGCTACTAGGAAGACGGTTCGTTATGTATATTCATAATATTTTATTAAAAAAAGATTTTATCCACTTGTAGGACGTCCTCAAAGCTCAGCCATGTTTGTTACCTTCAACACCCCCAATGTGTTTATTATCTAAAAGTTTTACCAAAAACAATCAAATATTGTGCCTGAATCCACAATAGTGTATTTTCAAGTAAAAATACTCATTGCCATCATTTTTTGTCTACTTCACTTCAGACAAACAGAACTTCCTCAAAATCAGTTTCTACACGACCTTTTAAAATGATAAAAATTTGCATTTTAACATTTTTGTCTAATATTGCCACAAAACAGCCAGCAAATAAATGAAATGTGTGTTGGTAAATACGTGTTTACATGCATAACGGGCAAAAGAAGAAGCAGGGTGGAAAATTGAGAAATGGAACACAAGAATATACACTTGTGAATCAGTTACTGGAAGCCACAGACAAAAATTTATTTTTGTAACAATTACAACTTAAATTCCTCATTCATCCTATAAAGCGTGTTTACCACAGACAACTGGGACGAATGTTAATACAATTAAAGACATGGTAGATTTTGTAGAACACAATTTACTGTATTTTTTTAATAATAAACACACACACACACACACACACACACACAGGTAATTCACAAGAGAAAAAAACTAGTCTTGTTAAAAAAAAAAGGAATTGCATGATTCTTAAAATATATTTTTTCTCTGTTTTTTAATCGTTTTTTTTTTGTGTTATACAATTGTGTAGTGAAAAGTAGAAATGATTCAAATGATTCAACTCATTGATCTTACTGCTGGAAATGAACCAAATTATTTTGAAAGGATGTGATGATTTAAAAAAAATCCTCTGTCAAAACAAAACGTTTCTATTTTTTTGGGCCTGCTTAAAATGAATAGGTCAATAAACAAAATAAAAAACCCACCAAAATCTGTAGGTCATCGTTCGCTAAAAGCCAGTATCAAAAACAAAAAAGATACTTAAAAATATGTTTACCTAATTTAAAAAAAAAATTTAAGGTAATTAGTGAAGAGAAATCTGGTTGCCATGTGGGGAAGGTGTCCAACTGTCAGGAAGCACTCCTTAAAATTTAATTTATGAAGGATGTGCGCCAGCACCGGCACACAAACTGACATGTAGTTACATATGCAACAACCTTCAATTATTTACTCTATAACTACAATCACCTGTAAGCACCAAAAGTCAATTAGCATCTACACACACACATTGAAATGACTACAAGCAAAACAAATCCTATAAGGAAGCATTAAAGGACCTGGCACTCTCATTTGCTGCTCGGCTGTCATTACTGAAATTACCCTAAACTAACTTTAGGGTAAGACCATCATACAAAACAAACAGACTTTTTTTACCCGCCCCCAAGATAACATCCAAATCTGAGGCTTAACGGACCACTATCCAAATGATTGCAGAACTTGAATAATGTGTACAGGGAAGCTAACTGATTATTTAACAGCTTCTGTTTGAAGCTGCACAGACAGCAAACTGACTCACGATTCTACACCTGGAAAACAACCAGCAAGACTCATGAAAACCTGTTCCTATCACAGCAAATTTGAATACTATAGTTTGTGCTGAGTGGTGCAAAAAGGAGGAAGAGAAGGGTGGGGTGGGGGGTGTCTCTGCAGTCTGGCTACAACACATGTAAGCAAGTACATGAAGAGAGGCGCAGTTTCACCAGGAAATGGGGGTGGGAGCCCATTTTGCCAGGGGGTCTGAGAAGACAGAATGATGAGTCACAGAATGTCATGTGGACAATCTGAAACAGCACAATGTTGCATTATGACGAGACTTCAAGGTAAATACTCAAGAGTGGAGGAGAGACATGAACCTGTAGCTTATAAAGTACACTACCAGGAAGACTCTGTATGTAATAAAATCTTAAAAATCCACAAAAATTTATTTGTGTTTTTATTTATAATTTTTTACTATTGCACTTTTTTTTAAATAATTAAAATTAATTGCAGCTATTCAGGCTGGAGTAAGTACACATTACAGGAGTTGGTCAGACATCAAAGTACCAGTGTGAAAACTACTTATAACACATCTACAATTTTCTTTTCAAAATCAGAAGCAATACATGGCATTACTGCAGCTGACAAATTAAAAATAATTTAAAAGATCACTAAAACAGTCGAAAGCATACAATAATTTAATCAAAAATATTTCATAATGCATGTATATTTCAAGAAAAAAATTATAAAAAACAGTTTCAATTTTTATTTTATGATAAATTGCTCCTGTTTAATTTTTTAATATTCAGACTTCCATAAAAAAGTTAACTGAGCTGACACTGCTGTGTGCGACAAGGTCCTTCTGAGTTTTAGCTCAGAAAAGCATATTTAAGCTCATTAGTTCCCATCGATCAAAAACAATGAGTAGCTATCACACTGAAAGCAAACAATAATGTAAGCAAGGCACAAGTGTGCACCACATTACCAAAAAGAAGTACACTTAATTTTCAAACACACACTACACTATTTATTTCACTACAAATCAATAAACTATGATTATCACTAAACAACTAAATTAGAAAAAATTAACAACAAGCGAACAACAATTACATGTAGAAACAGGGCAAGAAAATGTGACCCTTGAAGTAAAATGGAAGCCTGGTGCAAGTGTATCTTGATCATACACTTTACACCAAACATGCTTTTTCCACCCATAAGCAAACAATCACATGCATGACACAATTTATGGTTCAAATATAATAACTTGAAGCCTTTAAAAACACTACCCACAGGTTTACTTGTCAGAACCACCAAATATAATTGTACTGTAATCTACCACTTTAGTATAATACTACTTTTGATATTTGTCTGTAAAAGGTCTTTTCATCATGCCAGAGTAGGTTACATCTTACTCAGCTTAACGCCCGCAAAGATAAAAATAATATTACTAAATGAGCTGGACGGTTTCACAATGTCGTGCCATATAGTTTACATTTTTGCATCAAGAGCACAACCTGTAAGTCCACTAAAACACGTATCTGCCATTTTGGTAGAATTTTTCTCCAGTACACAATAATTAGAAAAAATAAAAAAGAGCAACTCCTGACACTGAAACTGTAAAATATACGCCAAAAAAAAATAAAAATATCCCAGGAGAAAAAAAAACAGGAAAGGAGATTGTCAGATGTCAAATAAAAGCTCTGAAGTGGCAGTAAGACTCTTACAATTGTTTGAGTTCCTAATTTAACCCGAAAAACATTTTTCAAAATAACATTTCTAGATTTTACATAGAGCCACTTATGTGTTAGAACAACAGGAAAAAGTAGAAGATGGGAAGGCCTCGCATTATGTAACACATTAAACCGATCCCCTCTCTACAAGGAAGTAGAAGGGGCGGATTTAGACACAATTATATGGAACCTCTCTTTTCTCTCATAAGCTACATTAGTCCAGTAGTCTTGTTCGTACTAAAAAGTCTAGAAAAATGCGCGTTTTTCCCCTCAACAAGCATAATTTTTAGCACCAGCTCTTACTTTGAAATGTGCCTTCGTCATACGCTGAACTTCAATTTAATCTCAAGGCACAGAAATGGCAACATGGGCAAAAAAAAAGGGGGGGGGGAGAAGCCAGAAAAGCCTGAAAGTGTTCTGCATCAAACAGCGTTAGAGAAGAAAGAAAAAAAAAATCCAACGTCACACTGAGCCAAAAGCAGCGCCAAAAACTAGGTTCGATTTTTTTTCTTTACCAACAAACTTCTTCACTAATGTCGTTTAAGGCTATGACAGCTTCTCGCCTACATCTTTAGACAGCTTTTTTGAAAGTGAAGCTGTTTGAAGTTAGCGATTGTAGTGACTTGGCAGGGAGCCACATCGATCATCTAACGGTCATCTGTTCGCATCTTTTATCACCTCGAAACCCTCCGGAACGCTGGAAAAAAAGAAATGATTAATTTCGGCACCAACGGCTGCCTTCAGCGAGAGCAACTTCAAAACACGGGTATGATCATCGTCAGGGGGAACAACCTCCTCTATCAACGAGAATGTCACTTTAATGCAAAAATAATAATTAAAAAAAAATTGTAAAAATTATCAACGAGCTTTGTCAAATGCATTTGCCCCTCAAAGGCACCGCGCGCGTCCCGGTGTCTTATTTAATTTTTTTTCCCCTCTTCCCTCCTAAGCCACTGTAGGTGCCGTGTGCATTTGTTGACACTGCCGTTTCTCCTGCGCTCGAGCCCGGCTGCTTTGCTGCTCCCGCTCAAACCGGGCTCCAAATGCCAACTAAAAACCTCCACCATACTTTAAACTTTGACACAGTACATTGAAGTTCCCAGTTTTCTTATGTGGTACAATCTTATATAAACATATGTATAGTCTAGCCCCCCCGGACCCCGCTCCCCTCCCCCCGAAACACCCTGCTGTATGAGCGATTTTTTTTTTCCTCTCGCGCACCAAAGTCAGAAATCCCTGTTAGCCCGCTAAATTAGCATGCTAGTAGCTATGAGTAGTAGAGCCTGCCAAAGCTGGCCAAATGGCTAACGTCTCCCGCCACAGTGGGTCTCTTCTGTTTACCACCTATTCCTCTTGTCGGTCGGTCCGTTTGAAATGAGCGCACCGGCGCACGTCCGCGTTTACCTGAGTCTTCGCTGGAAATGAAAGGTGTCCCCCCTCCTCGTGTCTTTTAAAAGCGCAGTTTATCTCTTGGTCTCTCTCAGCCCCCCTCCTCCGTCTCAGCGGCAGCTCTCTACATTCGCAGCATCCTCTCCCCGCAGCTGTTGAGGCAATCGCTGCTCACTCGAAAATGGCGCCGAAAGATACACTCCTCATTCAAATTCGATAGAGCCTCCCATTCTCCTTATTGGCTCGATGCGAAGTGGATTCGGCGCCGCTGATTGGACGCTGAGAATGCACTCGCAGCCCACCGCAGCTATCAACCGGGAGACAAGTTAACCCCTTCAGGCCCGCGGCGACGCAAGCGGGAGTAACTGACACGTAACTGATACAACTTATTTCAAACCAAGGCTTCGATCAAGCACGAATAACTTCGCCAACACCATAGTCAAGTCAAAACAACTTATATTTGAAAAACTGTAAAGATTATAATGAGAAATTTGTTGTCAATGTAGCCTTACTAAGAAAAAGACAGGCTTTTTTTACATGCCTCAAATTGTGTTTTTGAGCTTTTTAAGAAACATGATCTTGAGGCATTTGATGGAGGACATTTATTAAGCAATTAATCTCAAACTTAGATTATTAGTATTTCTTCATTCATTCAAATTGTTGTGAATCCGAGGCAGATGCAAAAATGAAGCTGGAAAACTCTAGTAGATGTGATGTAAAATTTACAAGCAACAAGCTCCCTGCTCCACTCCATTCTGATGCATCCACTTGCAGACAAATAGATCCACGTACATCCTTGTTTTCCTGGTCTGAGCTGGTATCTGGCTCAGAACTGCTTGATAGCTCTAGTATTCCTCGCCATTTCGGTTGCACTTATAATGTTCGGTCAGAGTTATGAGGGGCTGTAAGCTAGCAGGGGAGCGTGTAAACAAAGGGGGAAATGAGCACAGGCTTACTTGTGTCAATTGTAGCACCCACAGAGGTGAACTTCTAATGAACTCCTGCCGCTCTGCAGAAACTATGTCCTAGAAAACCGACACAGGTTTTGGTTTTTGGCTAAAAACAGGGTAATCGTAAGTAAAAGACTGGGAACGCTTTGAAAATGGATCAAAAGATGATTGGAAGGGCCTTTATCATGTTTTTCTTAAGCCTTTCAGATTAAACCATTTCCATATATATATGATAACATGTTACCCTTTGGCACATTAAAGAACGACTATTTATGAAAAATGATTTATTTATGAAAAACCCTTGCTGTCTTGCAAGGGTAGGAAAAGGAACTGCAAAAATAACTAATATTTCATACACAGCAAGACTTGACAAAACTCTCTAACTTCCACACCAGAAATTTGAGGAAGATATGAAGAATTTTCTGGCCCCGAAAGATCTCCAATGAAGATTCATTGTCCTGCAGCAATCAAGAAGATTTGTCAACAATTATCAAAAGACGCTGGACATGGATTGGATATGTACTCAGTGAAGAAAAAAGACAGCTACAAACTGGACGCCGGATGGAAAAAGAAAAAGAGGACGGATGACTGAAGATCCCCTGGCGCTGAACAGTAGAAGCCGTGCTGAAAGAATTTGGACACACCTGGGGAACCATCTTCACCTTGGCCCGCAACCCGTCAAAAATGGAAAGATTTTGTTGCTGCCCTAAGTGTCTAAAGGGCAGTAAGAAGAAGAAGAATCCTCCTATGCAGATGTAAGACAACTCAATCTCTGAGGCAACAGCCTGCTACTTGAGGGTGACCCTCATTTCATGACATCAACCTAAAGCCAGCCCTGGCAGCGTCTGCATCTTGCCCACGAAAACAAACAACAACCGAACTTTTGCAAAAATGGATGTGCAAATAAAATCAAAGCGTTTTTGCAGATTGCAGCAAACTCAGCCAAAAAAAATGGACGAATCGAGGTGTGACGTCACCCATAGCTTCCTGCGCCACCCTGTTGACAATGATTGGTCCAAATCCTTTGGGGGGACTGGTGCTCAGAACACAGATTTTTAAATGTGTGAACGGATCAAAATACCACTTTAAGGTTGTTTTTTATGTCGAATTAACATCATAAGACACGTAAAAGCTAAAATCATAATACAGGCCCTTTAATCTAAGGTCCAACCATGTGTTTGTGCTGTCAACTGCCTTGATTTTAAATGATCCATAAAAACATATAAAATAAACAAACTACAAGTTTTCTTGTGAGAGCGTTTCATGTGTGGTGTGCTTTAAGAGTAATCAACAACAAAACAGCAGTGTGCTGGTTTCATTCTCAAGGTTGCAGCTCTCTGCGCTTCACCATGATGACACCAATTAGTCATCAGTATGCCACTTCACTGCCACTCGCTGAATATTATTCTCTTTTTTTAAATGTGTAGGAGAACCTTTCCAAATGAACAAAACATTTTTGGGGCCAGCACACAATCTGTGTTGAAAGATAGTAACAGCACACCAAGGAAGGGAGATTACAAAACTCATAGTGTTGTACGTGACTTGCCTAAACTTTTCATACAGGCCAAAATGTACATTTATTTCCCAAAATCCTCTACAAACCTAATTCTTCTTTCACTTTCGGCTTCTCCCATCAGGGGTTGCCACAGCAAAACAACCCTTCCTTGAGGATGAGTCGTGTGGTTAACTTGGCAAAGTTTTTACGCCGGATGCCCTTCCTGACGCAACCCTCTCAATTCAACCGGGCTTGGGACTGGCACAGCAGCAGAGAAGGGAATAGGGAGCAGCCCGGATTCAAACCCTGGTTTCACGGACGGCAGGTGCCACAAACCAGCACAAGCTAAACCCCCTCTACAAACCTAACTAAATGCACAAAAATGTGTAACTTAAAGACCAACTCTAATGAAAATGTGTTTATGGTGTTTTTAACATTTTATTGTGGCATTTTCCTGATAATGGAGGACATAAATAAAAAATATTGAATGCATTATCAAATTGCATGTCTGAGTATTTCTTTATTCAAATCATTGTGTATCAGGAACAGATGAAAAAAAAATGCAGTTTGAATAAGGTTGTTTTGTTTGGTTTTTTTGAGCTGGCATCTGGCTCAAAACTGTACAGCTGGATAGCTCCAATACTGCTCGCCGTTTTTGTTCTACCAGTTATGTTAAGTTGGGGATATTAGGGGCTGTAAGCTAGCGGGAGAGTATGTATATGTATGTCTAAAAAGAGCTTTGGTGACGAGGAGGGGAAGTGGGGTTTCTGTGCACCAACAGCCCTGCCCACAACTCATAAGCGAAATTCTACTGAACTCCTGCCAATCTGCAGAAACTATGACACTGATTTTTAATATAGGCTAAATTGGCATTATCATAATTAAAAGACCACTAGGAACACTTTTAAAATTAATCAAAAGATGATCAAAGTGGGTCTTTCAGTATCTTATGGGTGCATTAGAGGAAATATGGAGTTCAATCTCACAAAAAAGATGCTTCGACCAACAACAGGCAAGAAAAGACTTGTAGTCGCATTGTGGGCAGTTTACACCACTGACAGAAGTACTGAAATGTATTCTTTGTATGAGAAATAAACTTCTATTTTTTACTTTGTTTACAGTTGGCTCAACAAAGCTTGTCTTGGGTGAGGCCGGCCTATCAAAGGACAGCTCGCGCAGCATAACATCTGCTGCATATACAGTAATCAGGCCATCATGTAAAATTCTGAAGCCATAGATGCAAACTGAATGATGCTGAAAGAGAGAAAACAACAAAAAAAGAATGTGGTTAGTGAGGCAGAAAGGGGATAGTAAACACAGCCTCCCTTTTGGTCATAGTTTACTGTCTTATTTTTCCTCTTTTGCACAAGAACATTGATTTCTCAAATTGCGCCAGCGTCACATTGCCTTTTCTGGTATTAATTACATTTTCTTTTCTGATGCATCATGTTTTTAAAACATTTTATCAGTAGGCTATGCTTGCCTTGTGCAGGAATTTAGGTATAGCTTCTGTGAGTACTTTCCTTATGAACAAATCATTTGAAATCATCCTGACAAAAACAGACATGGAGAAGTCCCAGCACACATGCAGGCCAGTGCATGCCACTAATTTTATAACTGCATGTCTTTTAAAATAAATCTTTGCACAATTTCAGACCTCAGTTGTCTTTTTTCCCTGGTGGCGATGTGTTTTTTTTGTGCGTGTCTCGTGAACTTGTGAGCAAGAGGAACTTTTTCTAGACTGCTGAAAATACATGTACGACTTTCAGATTCTGGAGCACACAGGCAGGCTGAGAGAGAGAGGGTGCCCATTGTATATGCATTCTGGTGTGGTGTGGACAATAGGGTGGAGAGGAAAAAAACACATTTGTTTACAGATAAACTGGTTTGGACAGGAAGCTCTCAAGGAGGAGCTCCTTGTTGTTAAAAAGGCATGTGGAGAGGCAGAGATGAGCCAGCAAAAACTCAGCAATGAGCAGGAGAAGATTACGGTGTGGGCATCAAACACTAGAATATGACAATTAAAAAAAAAAAACTCAAAGTTTTGATAGTTTACCACAAAAAAAATGTGTTGACATACATGTACGTGTGCCAGAAATTAGCAAGATCGCAACGATTTAGAAAAAAAGAAGAGAAGCATATGGGTACTAAGTAGCTGAGCCAAAACAGTAGCCAACCTGAGCTGAGTGAATACTATACAGTTCGTCCTGCATTGTGTCACCGTCACATGAGCACACACTGCCTTCCATTAGGCAGGAGATCCTTATGACTCACGAAAACACAAGTCACATGTTACTACACAAATGAACCATGCTACTCAGACGGCCCTGCAATCCCACAGGTTTTCTTTTCTTTCCAGAGCTAAATGAACTAACATCATAATGCATCTCTTCATGAGGTTGGACAAGACCAGCATGGCCTTTCCCTTGTCTTCTGGTGGACGAACAAGAGCCACAGTGTCGCTTATCAAGATGTTTCAGCCATAGCTTGGCCAATATGGTGTAGTTTTATTCTCAGTGTAATTTGATTTAATGTTCGATGACTTGCCCACATATTTGGCTGTTAGGGCTCTGCTACTTCTACACTTTTCGGGGGTTCTCCCTCTCTTTTCGTCATCGGTCCTTCACAAGACCCCGAGCTGGTTAACATCAGGCAAAACTGAGCATCTGAAACAGCAAGAAAATGTTTTAGGGTATCTTTCCCCTCTCACATGATTGGACACGCATATCTCAATAAAAATTGATCCATCAAAGAGTTAACTAATTTGTGGTGATACGATCCACTCCAATTTCTTACCTAAACAGGTACAATCTAGATATATATTATTTATTTGGCATTTAAAAGTATAAATGAGAATGCCTATTAAAAAAATAAACAATTTTTCTTACTGGTACTCTTTATTTTAGGCAACAAAGCAAACTGTCTTTAACATAACAGCTTCATACATTACAACCTCACATTTTGGGTCTCTTAGACTGCTTTGTTCTTTGTAGTTAAAAAAAAAGTGTCATTTTGATTTATTCAGGTATTGTTTAGTGCACACAACACAAAAATGTGTAAATGACCCAACATAGTAAAAGCAAGCTTGTAAGTTAACGTCTTTTTGCTTGCATCACGTAAACATAAAAAGGCAGACAGCAGAGACACTTCAGGAAGAGAAACTAACAGTTTGCCAGAAACCGATTCTTCACTTCCCAATCGATTTTATACCTTTTCACCAACATTATCTTGTACGTCACTATGGTTTCAAACTTATACTGCTGTTACTCCATGTGCTCAATTAATTTTTTTCGATACGTACAGTACAGACCAAAAGTGTTGGTCTGTACTGTATCTCTTAGGGGTGAATAGAATCGTTTTAACAATAATAATAATAATGGATTGGATTTATCTGCGCTTTTCAAGACACTCAAAGCGCTTACATTGTGTCCATTATTCATTCACTCCTCATTCATATTTGGTGATGGTAAGCTACTGTTGTAGCCACAGCTGCCCTGGGGCAGACTGACAGAGGCGTGGCTGCCATTTCGCGCCTACGGCCCCTCTGACCATCACCGGGACATTCATGCACATTCACACACCAGATGAGCCACACTGGAGGCGAGGAGGGTGAAGTGTCTTGCCCAAGGACACAACAACATTTTGGCTGGTGGGAGCGGGGATCGAACCGCCAACCCTTCGGTCATTGGACGACCCGCTCAACCACCTGAGCCAGTGTCGCCCCAAATGATTGGCCAATGATTGGTGTGGTGAAACAATGATTAGATTCATATCATAATTTGTGATTGATGATACAATTACAGTCCATATTGGTTCATTTTGAACAACCTGATTCGCGAACCTAAAATCCATCCAGGACATCTTTAGTCCAAAAACCCAGATTCCTTGTGTTTCTTGCAAGATAATCAAGTGTAAATCAAATATGTGCACAAACAAACAATTAAACAAGAATGCATGTCAAATCCATTCACATTTTACTTCAATAAAGTTCAGCCCACTGTTGTTTTTCCACATCCAAATAATCCAAAAGGAACAAATATTAGAACATTCCAGCACCCTTTATGGTCACGTGTCTTTGCTGAATTCAAAGTCAACACACTGGACTGGAATGATGAACTGGTCATTTTATACTGACATCACGTGTTGTCCGCTGTGATGACACTGTCGTTTTTATGTCATAGTAGAACATACCTGCCAGGCCTCAATCCATTAATCATGGTATTTTCCCAATAAAGGTATAATCGTTTTTTCATTTTGAACCGATTTTATAATGGTATTGTCGATTCGATTTGCAACTTCCCTCAGACACATCGATCTGGTTGGATCGTAAGAATAGAAATAGGTTCATCCATTCAGCGGATTAATTGTCAACCCCCTATTTGTCTCTTTTACATTCCTAAAATATCAGCAAAAGGCAGACTGAAATCACCAAACTTTTCTAAATAAGGTCAAAGTTAAAATGTCATTTTTGTCATGCTTTATGTCCATGCACAGAAGAGTTCTCCGTTGTTCACAAACACTCTGGAGGGACGGATCACTTTTTCACCAAGTCTGTCTTTTGAATGTCAGCCCTTGTGACTTTTAGGAACATTAGACACTTTGCAGCAAAAGTCAAATCCCTCTGAGCTCCACTCCGAGTATAAAAGACTACGAGCTTACTTTATTAACACGGCGTATTCCTTAGTCTCGGTCTCTGGAGAATACAATAAGCCCCAAAGAGAACTCCACACTGCAGAGGCTCTCCATTGACGTCTCCGCAGCTCCCCTCCCCCTCTTAGACATCTGTAGCAGCTGCCCCCTTGTGCTCCTGTCAGCAGGGCAGAGTGTGTGAGTTTGTGTGTGTATATACACTGGTCGAGGTGGGGTCGGCTGGGACGTTAGCGTGGGGCGTGTTGTGACACCTCCCCCTTTGGAGGGGTCCAGCCCGCACACTTGTGGGACATCACATTTATCAATGGCTAATAGTCACTAGCAGGTCATCCTGAAAACGCAACACAGACCTCTGACCCCTTTGTACCACAAAAGCTGCAAGGTGGTCACATTAACCCCTGGCTGCTATAAAACACGCACACATGCCGCTTGCTTCTTCACATGTAAATTTGCTGTGTGTGTGTGGGTGTGTGTGTCCACTGAAATGTTGCCTTTCGTTTCGAACAGACATTGCCTTAAAAGAAGTCCCATGACCAGCAAAATGTCTGGCAGAAGCGTATAACAGACTTCTACTGCTAGAGTGTCACATGTTGCAGCAGCAAATTTCACGGTTAAAGAAGCCCCCCCCCCCCCCCCCCTTTGGTTTGCCTCTGTACACTCCCATGCAGATTTTCACACAGCAATCAAATTAAGTGGGCATAATTCATAGAGCGGCCTAATGGGGGTCAATTATGTAGAGAAAAAGTCTGGAGAGTCCACTGGCGAAAAGAACTGATGAGAATGAGCGTTTTGTAAGAACAAAGAAAAGTGTTCTTTTGGCCTTTTCATGTGTCGTAAAACTTCAGAAAGGAGTGACAAAACATAGTAGAAACATTTCTTATAGAACACAGTTCTGCTATAACACCTTTTTCAAAATAAATATCGGGTATCCTGCCAAGACGCTGAAGGATGTGATGCACAAGCATAGACTGTAAAAACAGTTTTTACAGTCTATGTGCACAAGGCCTAAAAGGTCTGAATAATAACCTCAGTGATGTGAGTTTTTGCATCCTGTGTAAAACAGCTTCCATTCTGACTCCAATCTTAAGGAGAGATACTCCAGGACACATTTAAGTCTCACTGGCAAAACACGAGTCGTGATGTTTTCCTGCTGTTGTAGTACTTTTTCCATAACCGAATTATTCACCAAACTCTCCATAAGGACACACATACAAACAAGAACCAGTTCATTGCCACCCAGCAACGGTAATTTGGAAAGGAAGTTTTGGTTAGGTCAAAAGTACCCCCCCCACACACCCCAACTGGAATACAACATTTTTTGATGAAATGATTAAACATTTCAAGAAATTTTACTTTGTCACTTTAGCTTACTATAAAAACTGGCAGAAAATACAAGAGAAAGTTAATTGATTTGAATATAGGATGTGTCATCTAATATTGTGCAACGACGACAAAACAATGCTTAACCCCTAGTGCCTACATTTATTTCCAGTTAGGAAAAAAAAAGATGACTTATGTTTTTGCCTTCAAGGAGATGCTACATTAGGGCAATTTGGGACCAAAAGGGTTGCATCCATATTTGCATCAATAGGCGTCAAGAGGCCGAACAGATTCAGTGTATAGAGTAGTTTAAGGATAAGCAACATAGAGAAATGTCACAAAGACCAGACAAAATACAGGCTCACTCCACAGGTCAAATCCACTGGACTCAGGCAAAAAAAAAATTCTGCACTGCATCTTTTTTCTTTGCAAGGCTTTCTCTGCTGTTTGAGGAGAAACATTGAATTTTCTAAAAATCAGGAGTTTTTTTCCAATCATAAAAGTTGCATTTTGTAAAATATTGACAAATTTGGTCAAATATATCTGGTAAATATTCAGTGTTATCTCAATGTAACAATGCCAGAGGTTAAGTAAGGACTATATGGAGTAAATTGTCCATACAGACTACAAAGTGCTTTGCTTGTTGTGGAAATGTGCTTTGAGTGAAAGTGCAGGTCTTCATTCTTCAACCCATTTTCACATTCATGCTTCACTTCGTGTTTGGAGCTAAACTTTTCTATCTACTTGAGCCGTCAAAGTATAAACATACATATTGTCAAATACTTAATTCATCATCATAGGCATACCAAAATCTTTGCTCTTTTATTTTACAGTCTTGATAAATTTTTGACATAGTTTTGAAAGCCAAATTAGAATAAAAACAGATAATTGTGAAAAAAGGATATCCAAATTTTAGCGAGTCAGATCACACTACCTCATTATGAAGTTTCTGCTATCTTCTTTTCTAAGTATGGAAGAAAATATTTATTTGAATCAAGCGACAGTTAAGTTATTCAACACTCAGCGCTTACTGTACACAACTTCAAGACACAGAGTGTGTTGCCAACAATAGAGATTTTGACTAAAGTAGAGGCACAAAAAATTTAGCTTTAGCTTTAACATGTAAATTTGTGACAGGTATCTCTTAAGTTAATGTTATAATAACACAGCACAGTATGAATTGAGGGGGGGATCTTATTTGCAGGCATTATAGAGTTGTTAGCATATTAGATCATTTTTAATTAATAAAGTAGGATTTTTTTGTATTTTGTGCACACAAATTTGCATTTTTGGGGGACTTACTGGCATTATGTGGGCACAAGCTAGCAATTTGTGTGCACAATTTAGTATACTGTTCACTAAAACTAGTATTTTGTAGGCATCATATTAGCATTTTGTGCACACAAATTAGTAGTAAAAAAGTGAAAACACTAAACTACTCATTGGTGGCCACGAAATACTTAATTCTGTGCACAAAATGTTAATTTGGGCACACAAAAGGCAAATTTCTGGCCACAAAATGTGCAAGAAAATTCTTATTTATTGCCACAAATGATTAATTTGAGGAAACAATACGTTTTTAAATTTGGGGACAATTTTTTTTTTAAATGCCATGTCTATGGGTTTGTACCAACACAAACTCATCTGGAAACATTATGGCTGCTGTATCACACCATCTATGTTACATTGTGTCATTGCTGCTGTTATTTGTACAGAGTATTTGTGCAGTTGCAATGAAATGTAACAGCTCAGCTGATTTGGAGTCATTGAAAACAGCCTCCTCCTCAAAAGGTTATTCTTATAACATAATTTCTTTTCTTTTGACACTCCAGAATTTTATTTGATTAAGTGTTACCCAATGCTTAATTAATTCAACAGAGGAAAACTAGTTTGTTAAAAAAAGTGTGAGTAAAACAAACAAGTCCAGCTAATTCAGAGAATTATTAAATCATCAATAAAAGTCTTCTAACACATCACTGTTGTGTGCATTGTCCTGTTTCTGGACTACAAATTGAGATTTACTGCGGAAGTCCCACCTTAAGCACTCCTCTGTTGTGCCTCGATGATGTAACCCCCTTCCAAATATAGCGTGTTGCTGTTGGCCGGGCGACGCTCTGATTGGCCGAGGTCGCTGTCAGTCGTGGTGACGTCACGACTATCGTGTTATTATTGTAAACAGCCCGCCTGCCCTCCACCGACGCTCCGTGCCGAGTCGAGTACTTCATCCAGCCCTTTGTTCGGTGCCGTAAAAACACCGAGGCGACAAAAGCCGAGTGAACGCGCGCCCCGAACTCCGCATCAAACCGCAAAGTTGCGCTCTTCACCGTCGCGTTGACGAAAGTCTCGTTTAAAACGTCTTGGTTTAATTCACCGGGTTTTGTCTCGGAGCCGGCGACTGAATGTACTGCTGATGTACTATGATTCACCCACACTCCCAATTTACACCAAATCAAACATGTCTGCATAAAGCGACATAAAAGCATTTGCGCACGCGACAGTTTACTCATCACTGGTATAAACGCACTTCAAACGTGTCATATGCATAATGATAACATGCTTAATAATAAACAGGCTTCGTTTATCCACACACGGTTCAGGCTGGAAAATAAAACTTTATCCCGCTGCACAAAATCGTTGAGCCTTTGTGGGGATTGACCCAGCTGCTCACCTCGTGGAGAGGTCACAAAAGTCTAAATGACTCCGGTGAATGTTTTCGTGGCACTTACTTGGCTGCAGATTGGGTGCGTTCCGAAGTGATCGCCCGCACGCATCTCCCTTCGCTGGCAGCCGGTGACACCCTGCGCGCGTCGACGTTTCCATCCATGCCGGGAAGTTTAACAGCACGCTTCCATTCCCTGACAAAGTGCAGTTTCAGCAAAGCTTCAAGGAAGTTGTTTCTTTTGTTCCAGTATGTTTGGTTGCGTCAATGTTGCGGGGGGGGGGGGGGGGCGGAGCGGTGGCAGCACAGAGCGACCGAGAGAGGGAGGGAGAGAGAAAAAAAAAGACAAACAACAACATCTGAGCGCACTTTAACCGCCTAGATCTCCGGCGCGTACTGAAGCCCCTCATCCAAATCGCGCGTGTTGGAGTGGTTTCATCCGCGCGGCTCACGTGTTCGGGGCGCCCAGCATCCCTTCAAAGTGAAAAAGACCGCGCTGCACGCAGAGCCAGGTCCCGATGTGATCGGTGCGTCCGAGCACGCGCGCGCGTATGGAGCTGAGGCATCAACGGCGCGGATTTCTATCCACTGGCTCACACTCCGCGTCGCCTGCATGCATGCATGCGCGCGCCTCCTGTCTTTAAACTCTGCGGGATTCTAAGGCGTGCAGCAGTGCAGCAATGAAAACTTCCCCCAGAAGAGCTCAGGGGCACGCGCGAGTGTCCGTTTGTAGCGCAGTTCGGTAAATGTGACTTTTATCCATGCCCCACAAACTAAAAGTCCTCAGGGAGACAAATAAGAGAAAAAATGCGCGAATTTAACTTGGTTACTCACTGATTTGTGGAATTTCTCAGTTGAAAGCAAATTTAACAAGGTCCAAAATAATTGGAAAATACACAACTAAGCAAGAATTGACGGACAGACAAGTGTTCCCGAGCAGAGGACAGGGACGTCTGAGACGGCTTACTATGCAGAAATAGGATCATGAAGGTTCATCGGATGAAAGGTGAACACCCTGTTTCCCCGCTCTGTTACAGTGGCGTTGCGTCAGGAAGTCGTTCGTATATCAGTGAAGTCACTATCACCACCCACCCCCAGAGTCTTTGCGCACGCTTACGAGCCTTCAGACAATTTCTAAAGTCGCTGCCAGTCTTCTTCCTTCCACTTTTCAACATTTTGACCTCAGAGCGCAGACAGGATTCTTGATGACACGAAGGCCGAGTGAAGAGACAGCGTGTACCTGCAAAAGGGAAGTGAGTTTCAGAGGCCGACATGAAACTATGGAGGCACGTCTGCTTAACGGTGCGTCTCCAAATGTCTTTAAACCATATTTATTTTCAAAGACACGGGTCCATATATAAGTAATGCTTTGCAAAAAGCATTTGAATATATTAAATGAGCTGTTTGACAGCAACTCAAACATGAAAAAAGTATAGGTCCCCAAAGTCTGCATGCGCTTTTAAGTCAACTTTGAGCAGAGGTTCGGTGTGTAAAACACTCTGTATCCGTTAAGCTGCGAAACATAACGGCGCAGAGCTATTCAAACAAGTGTTTAGATGAGATGCACTACTTAAATTCTTTCCCAAAAGATATTTACCTGCATTATTAGAAAGAGGTCAAAGCATCAAATGCCCCAAAATTGGGGACTGACAAAACAAGAGGGAAAGTTTGGCACGCAGAGGCCTTTTTTTCAGATGGATTCTTGTTTTCAGTGACGCGCAACTGTCAATAACGACACTTCATGCTCAATAAAACAGGAGAAAGGGTAACCAGAGTTTATAAACTCACACTGCTTTAAGTATGGCACGCGGACTGATATAAACTTTTTCTCTGTGACAAAAAAGTTAAGAAAATTAGGTTGAAGCACTACTTCCTGTTGCGCCAAACATCGTTTCTCATAAAATGTATTCCAAATTTGCTTACTTTAACTGCACGAGAACATTTAAAGAAGATGCATTATAATGTTGAAACAGACGGAATGATCCGTTACCTTATTTAAAACTGGAAATGTATCATTTTTCCCAGGATTTTTTAAAATTCAAAATTATAAGCAGAAACTGCATTTTGTCAGAAATTTTCATCTCCACATTAGAAATATTTTGCGCAAACAAATGGGTTAGGGGATATTTTTATTTATTTATCTCAATCTTTATTAAAGATCTAGCCTGAAGAAAGCCAAACAAACTGCAAATTTTAGAAAAGAGGCGCAGTCACGGGCTCATTTTACTCACTTTGATTATGAGTTTCTTGGCTTGAGCAGTTGTGCAAATGAACACTGAATGAGCTGAACACAAACGAGGTTTGTGTCCTGTTTCTGATGGTGTCACGCATTTAGCAGGATTTGAATATTTGCGCGGTGTGTGGGAGTCAGGATGCAAAGAAGAGACAGTGATCAGGCGCAATTATCTGATGGGGCTGCGGTTCTCAGCTTAAATGTCACCGATGAGTAAGATTGCTAAATAGTCATGGATAGATTGTAAAATCCAGACACCCGTTTATTTTGTTGTCATTTAGATATCTGTCCATCATCAGTGGGCGAGAACACATTAAAATGAAAACAAATAAAAAAAACTCTACTCAAACTCATACGAGGCTTTGTATAACATTCATGAAAGTTTGTGTGGGTTTGTATGCTTGTAATATTATGTCTCCTTGTGTTTCATAATAGAAGTGTGGTCGCCCAGACACTTTTCGACTTACTGAAAACGCGAGACGCACATGCGCAATAACGCGTCCGCGTAAACCGAAAGATGAATTTCTTCTTGAATGAAAATCTCTTGACGGGGAGTTTGTTTTGTAAATTCTTACAAGTTTTCCATATAGATTAAAAAGAACCTTTAATATTCCGGGTTTGGGATAAAAACAGTTAAAAAAAATGAAGTTATATTGTTCAAAATGTCCCACATTTCCTTCCTGTAGACGTAGCTGCCTAAAAGCACAAAAGTTGATGCTTCTATTTACCTATATAAAACTTTACCACCAGAACATGCCACCAAAGAGTGCATATAGTTGTGCAGGAGTTTAGTTTCACCCAATTTGGATATTAAGAATACGAAAAGCATCTGAAAGGTCATATTGTGTGGGAAGAATCTGTATGAGTCAAAAGAAAGAAAAAAAACGCACAAACCCACGTGTCTGTTTGTGTGTGTTGTTGTGGTGTGTGTTCTTGCATTTTACAGTGTCTCAGTCGGTTTCCAAGCAGTGAAAATATATTTTTTTCTTTTTTAAAGATCTGAGCTACCTGTTTGAAATAAAAGAAATATTAACTTCAGTTAACGACATTTTGGAAGCAAATGACAAATAATTCCAGCTTAGATTTGAGTGGAAGAAGTGCCCTGCAGGCACCAAAATGAGGGAACATTTCTCAAAGTGAATGCAACACAAGTGTCACAACTACACCATAGTTTACACTCAAGTCATTTTGGATGAAAATACTCGACCAGCTGCAAACAACTGCATTCAGTCAATGCTATCCTTGTCAGCTGGGGACACATACAAGATCAATGATGTGCACTCAATTAACCTGATGGATAAAATGCCAATGAAGTTATGGATGAGAATGCCTTTAGCTTTTTCTCTGACCGCTTCTGTCCTTCTCTGTCTCTCAGTGACCATGTTTAAATCCAAAGCATCAATCGGGACCAGAGAGGAGACTTTGGGTGAGGCCTGTCCCTTCTACAGCTTCCTGTGTCCACTGCAGAAGTAGGTCAACAGAGACGGCTGGTTGATGAGTTGGAACAGGGAAAAAAAGGAGGGGAAAAAGTTCATGCCTTAATCCATTGAGGGGATAATTAGAGACAGTTTCACATGTAACTTTAAAGAATCTTTTCCCCCTTTTTTGTTGAAGAACAGTAGAGATCTTGAGCTCCTCCAAACACACTTTATGGAGTAAACATTTCTGCTTAAGTTACAAGCGTGTCAGAGATATTCAGTTTGCAGCTGCAGCAAGTTACAGTACAGTAAGCACCAATAAAGCCTCCACCTTCTGAATTGTTGGACTCATTCAGGGTTTTTGTGCTTCACAAAACAGAACCTAAAGCTTGTTATGTAGTATTACCTTTACAATGATTAAGAAGATCTATCACCATGTAAAACGCATGAAGCAAACTCTGCCTTTTTACATATGAGAGTTCAGAAACAAAACTTTAACACATTATTGCAAAAACATTATTAACAGGTTTGCATTCTGAAAATTTAGAAATTTTATTTTGTTAAAGGCTTATTTACAAAAAAACCCATTTTTTTATATATTCCTAATGATCCTTTTAAAACCATAGGACAGATAAAAACTGGATGCTGTTATATTGATTCTTATGTAAATTCATGATCACTTATGCTGGTTTAATAAGAATGTCTTCTCTCTTGTAAATAAAACAGATAGCAGAACCTGAAACAAGTTGACAGGAAGTCAAACATGCACAGAACCTCAATACTCATTCTGACTTTGCACAAAAGATGCCATATATTCAGAGTTTGAGTCCCTGGGGACACCAGGTTTGTTCTGTGAACATTTTTTGTCCTGCCCTGCTTTGTCAGGCAACACAATAGAAATCAACAGGTAACATTGTGACCCAAGCCAAACAATTTTCAGAGAAAATGTTGACTCAATGACTTACGCCAGGGCCTCCTTTCTGTACATCTACAAAAGGCTCACCTTAATTTATGTGAAAGACATCACACAGTTTAAGTAAACACAGTTTTTCTCTTTCTTTTTACCTGCGATTTTGACAACGTCCCCGGGTCTCAGGCTGGTAAATGACCACTAAAACACCCCTGCTCCATCTTTTTAAGTACTCAAAACTAAAATGACATGAAAGTTTTCACTTGTAAATCTAAGTTTTTATCTTTTTGGACTGCATCACTGTATGCTTTTTACAGTCAGCAACATACAGCAACCATTTTAATCCCATATGCATTTAGATATACAAGCATTTCTGAGACCCCTATCTCAATAGCATGATCCAAATGTTCCCTAAAAACCCATTGTATATAACTTGGTCCATGTTTTCTGGCCTGTAGTTAATCAGCATTCCGCTAGGGGCAGTAGAAAGGCTTTTCCTACTCAGTTCAAAATGGCTGCTTCGGTGAAATCTCCAAAACACATTTGGTGGAAAAATTAGCTAATTTTCAAAACTCTATGGTGAAAATAACTCATCAAATGGTATGCATATTTTAAATGACAACTTGCTGCATTAAAATCAAACAAAATCTGTTGATAATTAACTCAATATACAAGTACATTATGTTAAAAAAGTGTGGATCAAATTTGAGACTGCAGGTAAATAAGGTGTTAATATTTTTTCATTTTAAATTAACATTTTAGTGAGCAAAAACTTAAGAAATCGCCAAATGTTTAATCAGTGATACTGTCTGTGTCTAATAAAAAACAGCATTGGCATCTGTTTCCATCAAAGGGTTTAATAAACACTTTTAATTTCGTAAAAAAAAATAAAAATCTGTTCTTTGATCTACTGGGCTTGACAGGGTTATTACTGAATGAATTCATTTCTAATGTTTGCTAAACTAGAATTCACTTTATTGATATGGTTAATTTTTGAACATCGTCAAATTTCTTCTTTGATTTTAAATTTTTTTTTATCCCTCTGTTTTCCACACATACCTTCTCCCAAGCAGGATTCTGCTAGAGTCTGTCTTCAGGTAAAGGCAGTGCAGACAGGAATCAGCTGTCACAAATGAATTCTACACAGTTGAAAACAGTAAAAGAAATTGTAATGAAAATCATTCCTGGCGGATATTGTTCCTGTTATTTCTTTAGACTAGAGTAACTTAAAAAACTCTTGCAGCTGAATATGTCTTTGTGTTCCAAACCTGCAGAGAAAGATAAAGGCACAGAGGGAAAAATCAAGGAAGTGGCCAAACATGTCATCTGGTGCAAAGCTTCAACTCCTGCCTCGTAAGTGAGGCCCGTGACTAAGATCGGAAAAGAGGAGGAGTGTGCCGGCGTTGCCAAACCAATGCTGCAGAGACGAGAACAAAGGTAGGAATGAGTGGAACGGGTTGTGACAAATATAACCAAAAATGGGCAACGTGTAGCATGGGATGCAATTCAGCAAATATTTACATGTAACTGCGAGTAATCGATCCTCTCAGAGCTTGAAAGCAAAAACCAGTGGGTTAGTTTCTGTGTTCCGTCAAGTAAAAACTAATTTCTGTTGTTGTGAATTATTAACCTGTTATGCATGTGACAGTCTACCTGAAATGAGCTCTCTTTTGTCAGGCATTGGATACACAGTGGTTCCAGTAAAACACTCCATTAAAGTGTGGATACCTTTAGGGGAAGTGTTCACTAAACTCTTCCACTTCTTCTTTGTTCCAAAACCATCTTGCCTAACAACACAGTTTACCAGCACAGCTATTGTGAGAGTAAAGTCTGAGTAATGACAGCTTCTTAAAGCCAGATTGGTTGAGCAGTTTTCAGCTTTATTGTTACTATTTTGGTCAGGTCTTTGCTGACCTTATCTTATTTTTGCCTCATTGTGGAATCACACCCTCACATCACGACGAGCCCTCCTTCGTTCCCTCCCTCCTTCCTGCTCCTCTTTGTCCCACGCAACATGCCTCTCTATTTATACTGTTGAGTCAGTTTGCTGCTAACAGCAGTGAAGGAAGATTAGATCATCGTGTATTAGAAGCTTTCCTCCATCAATTGGCTCTTTAAGGAGCACTTTGAGTACCAGAGGCAGTTCATTAAAGGCATAGTTTTATTTTTTATTTTTTTACATATTTAAATTTTGGAGGGAAGGTTCTATGATTTGATTCTGAGCAGCTTGAGCCTTATCTACAATATCTAGAAAAATGAATTTCTGATGCAGAAAAAAGTCAAAAACAGACTTTGCCTTTGTTTTTAATTATAGTTCAAGATTAATTTTTTTTTAAAAATGCATTATATTTTGGACAGGTGTGCATTTTTTTTTCTTGCAACAAAGAGTTTTGGGTGTCTCATATTTTTTCTGTAGTAGATAAAGACAAAAAATCTACAAACCATTTGCTTGAATTTATTTTGGGAAAAAAAGATGCTGAATTTGCAGTTTTTTTCTTATAAACAGAATAAAAAAAAGGTATTAATGTATAGCACATGTGTGTTATCCCGGGGATAAAGTCCTCAGCATCCGCAGTGGCTCTGGAGATGAAGAGGTGTAATAGGCAGGCAGGATGCTTGGTCCATAGGTGTCTGGTTTCAGATGGCAGACATGTTGGGAGCACAGCACAGCCAAGTGGACAACAATGGAAACATGCAGAGGCACAGGTGGCCCCACCACGAACCCGGAGAGTGACAGTGCGTGTTTATCTGTGACTCCACGAGCATGCACGCTTTTGAGTTGTTGGGAGTATACGGTGCAACCGCTGTGAATGTGCTGCTGCAGTAAACATGCACATTTCTGTGAGTGTCAGTATTAGCTCTCTGGTATTGATTCATTTCCACTATGGCTGCACTTTCATTACCTGTTCTTGCTCCTGTTAGCCTGACTGCACCTGCTGTGCATTTCCTTAAAATTTGACATGTTTTCAAACACCGAGAAGCTCCGATTTTGGGAAACAATAGAAATTATAGTAAGGGGCTTTGTCCCTTTTAAAATGCATTTTCCCCCCCCTCTTTTTTCATTTGCAAATGTCTTACTCCGTCTCTTGTTCTCTCGCTTTAACTCACTGGAGGATGCTAACCCATCAGATCTGCTGGCTGTTTTCCATAGGATGATGTCATTTCAGATGACATCACTGTTCAGTGTGTGTGTTTGTGCTGTGTGTATGAGCACGCCCCCCCCTCCAACACTCTCATTTTTCCTCCTTCCTTGCAGTTTAGCTCCTCAGAGAAAAGGTGATGCTCGCCTCGGACCCGCCATGCCAGATGATTGGCCAGACCGCCTTGCTTGGCAAGAACTAGCAGAGACCCGGGTTTAGTGGATCCAGAGTGGTGGATGTACAGAAGAGGGAGGCGGCGTGGTGTTTGGAGCTGGTCTGGTGTGGAAGCGTAGAGAGGTGTGGCGAGGTCTCAGGGAGGGGATGGGCACAGAGGGGCGAGTCAGCTTAATTATACAACATTGCTGCCACTGTAACACCACAAAGCCCAGTCATTAAGACAAAAAAGTGGAGCATGGAGGAGAGCCACAGACTGTCTGAATTCTTCTTGGCTCTTTTGTCTGTTCTTAACACAGTTATATATAAATCTTAACAGCCTGGTCCAAACTTGTGGTAAACAAATGGATTGAAAGGAGTAAAATATTCCCATTCACTCCCTGCTGTGTGAGCTAATCTATTACAAATCAAAACTCCTAATATGGGAAAACATTTTCAGCACATGGCAAAGTTTCTGATATTGTATGAGTTGATTATTAATACATAAGTATTCATATTATAGTTGATACATGTATACATTATTAGCATGATCAAAACTTTCCCAAAAAACCCATTGTATATAACTTGATCCATGTTTTCTGTCCTGTAGTTCATCATCATTCCACTAGGGGCAATAGAGGGCTTTTCCAGCTAATTTCAAAATGGCTGCTTTCATGAAATCTCAAAAACACTTTTTACGGGACAAAATTATTTTGGGTAAATTCTATATACATAAATGTCGTTTCCTTAAAATCAAACCATTTTTTTTTCTACGTTTCATAAACAACTCTGCTCTTTTTTTCATCTGTAAACTTCATGGAAAACAAACTTGCTATAGAACGTCAAAGTATCATATGTAAATTGCAGCTTTTTGATAGCCCCCTAAGCTAAGAATCATTACAATCTCTATGTGAACCCCCCTTTTTTATTTACTTTTTATTTATTTTTTATTTTTATTTTATTTTAATGTCTTGTATTTATTTTATTTTATTTTTCTGTATTATTGGTAAAAAAAAAAATATTTTTTTATTTTGCATTTGTTGTTTGTACATGTCCAGTACTTTTTTCGATGTTTCTATACTTTGCATAATTGTATACAATTGTCTCAAACTGTTAACCTCAATTGTCTTTTTCAATAAAAAAAAAAAAAAAAAACTTTTGACGGGACAAATTTTGGTAACTTTTACATTTTTATGGTGAGAATAACTAATCTATTGCCATTAATTTTTAAGGACTACTTGCTGTATTGAAAGAATGAAACATTTGTTGATAATGAATTCTTTGTGATGCAGTTACACCATGTCAAAAACGTTTGGATCAAATTTAAGACAGCGGGTCAATAAGGTGCTTTTTTCCTGAACATCCTTTTCAATATTTTTGCATCTTAAAGTCTCACTCCGATCTTCTGTTCATCTATTTTAAAAGTCTCTAAGCGGTCTTTTAATGATGATTATCCCGTTTTCAGCCAAAATGTCGTTTTTTTAGGACATAGTTTCTGCAGAGCGGCAGTTGTTGATTCGAAATTTGCCTCAGAGTTATGGGCCCAGCTTCCCAACATCTCTCTGTTTACATACGCTCCCACTAGCTTACAGCTCCTCACACCTCCAACCTAACATTACTGGTGCAACAAAATGACGAGCAGTATTGGAGCTGTCCAGCCGTACAGTTTTGATCCAGATTCAGCTCAGACGAGGAAAACAAAGACACAAATGGATGTTTTTTCTGTAAGTGGAAGCATCAGAATGGAGCGGAGCATGGAGATTGTGGCCCCTCAACCATAGCACCTACTGTATGTCACTAGCTTTTTCCAACAGCATTTTATCTACTTCTATTCACAACAACATAAATGGAAAAAATACTCAGAAATGCTATTATAACCTTAATTTTCTTGACGTCCCCCATCATCAGAAAAATTGTACAAAAACAGTATAAACAGACCATTTTCATTGGAGTGGGACCTAAAACTAACATTGTTGTAAGCAAAAGTATAATAATTGATACCATCTTATTAAGATACAGTATATATAATGCAGAAATTCTTTTTGGATTTTCTCAATGGGCTAATAAACATCTTGGTCCTAAAAAACAGTTTTTTTATCAGTTCTTTGATCTTGCAAGCTTTAAGGGTTAAAGTTGAATGCCATTTGCCAGATAAACACTTAGCATACTTGACAAGTTTGTCTTTCTTTCTTTTTTTTCGTTTTACAAAAAAGTGATAACACTCATGTGTTAATCAAACATCACAAGATATAATTTTTTAAGATTTCATATTTAACAAAACAATTTGACTCTTTAATATGAGCATTGGTGTTGAATAAATTATAATTGGCATCTGTATCACAGAACAAAGCAAATGTGGTCTTATCCAGCTTCAGGTGTGTCTTCTTCTAAAAGAAAGCAGGGGAGGTATTGTTAGGCAGAACTGAGGTGCTAAATTTGAATCTGATTCGAGGTCTTTCATGTGTGCCTTTTTTGTACTGCAAAAATAGGTGCCCTAAATAGGTACAAAATCCTGAAATTTGAAATATAAGCCAAACTTTTACTAATGGGGTGAGAAAAATAGTCTTTCCAAGAATTCTCATTTTAAGGGAACAAATAGTCACTAAGATATCTTTTCTCAAACTAAGATTATTTTGTTATTTGAAAAACTTCCTTAGTAAGATTTTTCTTAAGAGACATATAATAGAACCCTTTTTCTTGAAACAATATGGCTTTTCCACTTTCATTTTTGCAGTGTGTAATTGCACTGCTTCCCCAGTCCAAAAACATGCACGGTCATGTGATCCTAAACTGAGCATACATGGTTGTCTGATTCTGTTTGTCTTTCTCGGGCCCGCAGGACTCTTCCCAACGTTCAACGTGTGAGACTTGGAATTCTCTCCTGGATCAGTGCTTAGATTTTGGAAATAGGAATCAACACATGATCACTATCAGCCTGTGTGTTTGCGTGGTGGTTTGCTGTGTGGTCTCCAGGTAAAAAGGTTCACAACTCATTGTTGGCTTTTTTTTGTATCTGATGATGCTAAGTTGTGTGTGTTCTCTGAAGCGAGGTGACCCATTCGCTTGTGCAGGTTCCAATTCCACCTTTCCTTTGAACAGATTAAGTCAAATACAGGAAGTAGGATCTTACCCAGCGACTGTTATAAGCATGATCAGATCCCCAAATGAATGACTCAAATCTAGACAAGCTGTAACCATTTCCTTAAAAGTTTAGCAGTCAGAATGATCCTGTGAGAGGTCAGGCTACAACATCATAAACCTGTGAGAACTGACGAGAAACCCAATTTATTACATCTAATTTTTTTAAATCTTTGTCCTCCCTAGTATGTGATCCCCACTCTGTGTAAAGCATGTAGCTGTGGGTATAAGGATGCAGAAGTGGCACAAGCTCATCTAATAACTCCAACTTTCTGATTTATTTCCTTTAGAACTGGTGGAGTTCCATGATTTAAATAAAAATTACATTATAAATACATCATAAATGAGACATTTTCAACCAGTCAGCTAAATGTAGTGTTGTCTATTTCTATTCTCCCTTTTTATTCTCAGTACTGTCTATTTGTTATAAGTAATTATGCTGTTTGGAGGAATCATGTACTTGTTTGGTCTGCTAGAGGCTAACCACAGCAGCTACTTCTTTTTTCTCTGGTTTCCAACATCTGCTAGACTTTAGAAATAAAGATTGTATTTAAACCGATCTCTTTACAAAAAAAAGGTTTTAATTCTGTTTTTTCCCTTTAACTTGTAACTTAACTCATAACTTATCTTAGATATTTGGTTGTTCAAAAGTCCAAAAGTGTTTTTCTCTTTTTGCATGTCACGTTTACAAACTGCATAAACTAGGAAGAAATGATGATAAAAGAGTAGAACCAGAGATTAAAAGACACATTTTGGAAAAACTGATTTCATTTGGGGAAATCTCACTTCCAAATGAACCGATACAAGGATCAAAAGAGTTGTTTGACTTGTAATGATTCATTTTCCTTAATGCTTTCCACCGAACTCTTAAGTAATCCAGTCAAACTTTTAGTAATGACCAATTTTTCACTTTTCACACAAGTCTGTGGAAGAGCCCCTCCAACACTGAATCACGTCTGAGTTTTATTGAGCCGAGTTGGCGCTGCGAGAAAACGTGATGTCATCCTGTACAGTATAGGGATCAGCAAGTTGCTTGAACCAGCAGCAGTGGGCAAAAGCATCAAGAGCAGTAGCACTAAAATCATTATGGCAGTGAGTTAAAGCCGCAGCATTTCTGATGTGTTTTTTCTTCTATCGAGGGGACATTAGTGAGAGCTTTGGAGACTGTGCGCCTGTAAAAGCGGCTCCAAAATTACACGTTGGAAGTTTCCAGATATTGAAGCGTGGTTGGGGCTTTTTAATGTGGCGATGCTTAATAGTGGTTTTACAGTCTGCCAATGAAATCTGTTGTTTTCACCATGGGACCCCAACATGGCATCATAATCATGACCAGTTTAAGGCAGTAAAATACAGGTTTTAATGTGTTTTCTGAGTAGGTGATTTAATAAAACTCCTGCAGCTTCTATAACAAGAGTTGTGGTTTTGATCATGGTGTTCACCCGTCTGTCTCTGGAGTACAGGCCAAGGCCCCCGTCACCTCAACCTGCTTCAGCCTCCAAAGGGGACCTGAGCTAAATATAGATCAACGACGAAGCTCGGAAATGGAGACGAGGCAGTCCAGATTTTCTCTGGAAAACTGGAGCCTGGTTTTTTGCTTAATACAACTGTCTTGGATACAGGTTGTATGCAGGCAAAAAACAGGCAAACCTGTACAGGGCATGCTGGTAGCTCACATGAAAATTTCAGATCAAAGACTGCTCTGTTAGCCCGTAGAGTGAAAATGTTCACGCACATTTTTGCTACAGGCACAGATTGTAGTGAACACATGAAAGAGTACAAGAGAAGTAAGTGAGTGTCATATGGATTTTTCATTTTTTTCAACCCCCCATATCCTGCAAACAGTGCAAGGAACCCGTTAGAACTGTTCAGGTACTGTTCAGATGAGGAAACCAAAAATCAGAGTGTAGTATGTGTAGGCGACCTACAGGTGTCCTACAGGTGTTAACGTATCAAAATATACACCCCATGAACGTATGGAGTCAGTATGGGCCCAATACTACTACTTTACTGTCTACCTTACTAATGACTAGACTCTCGATCACATTCACACATCGTTACGTAATTTCTACCACCGTTTTCAGGATTTACGTACAAAATACGCGGCCACTGAATGTGCGTTGAAAGTTAAACCAGTTAAACTTTGACCAATCAGGGACTTGAATTTGGTAGTGACGAGTGGATGCTGTCTCTTTTCGTTCACGGAAGTACCAACCATTTGTACCAAGTACCATTTGAAAATTGATCACAACGGAGAAATAAAAAATTGTGGTTTGTGCCTGGCCAGAATTCTATGACATTAAGTCTTTCATATTACATAGAGAGGTGAAAAGAAAAGCTTGGAGCAAGATTTAGAAGATTTGCAAAAAAGCCCCTCCCTGCTCGTTCAGTGTGAACACCATGGACTGACTGTGTGTTCAAGAATGTGCATTTAGAGCAGGGGTGTCAAACTCATTTTCACCGAGGGCCACATCAACATAGTGGCTGTCCTCAAAGGGCCAGATATAACTTATACATGTAACTAAATGTTATGAAAATAAATGTAACTACTCCTTAATGTTAAATTACTCATTTATCTATTTATAATAACTTTTTAAAGTGACAATTACAGTTGCATAGAAAACATACGTTTGCTTGTTACTCTAGCATAAATCCTTTTACATTTGATTCTGTCAGGTTAGGTTATATGGATAGTGTTTAAGTTCTAATGTATCTTTCCCATATTTCAAGTCTGATTACCCCTAGATATAAATAAATACACACCAATTTTTATTATTACTTAAAAGCTTTTATGCTCTCGCGGGCCACATGAAAAGACATGGAGGGCCGCATTTGGCCCCCGGGCCTTGAGTTTGACACATGTGATTTAGAGCATTCAAGAAGGAGCGTCACATGAACGGTGTGAACGTAGTTTTACGAGCAAGAGGAAAGTCTGAAAGAAAACAATATCATGTATATTCTGTTTGAAAAAAATTGTCGATTTCTGTGGTTGTTGCAGTGTCCACATTGACACATTCTTCATGTTTTGATAAATAGCTCTGCTCAAAACAGTAGAATAGAAAATTACTCAACCTTTCCGAAACTGATTTCCAAAATTATTGCTGATGTTTTGCCTGTATGACATTCTGCAAACACACAACGAGGCCTTTTAATTCCACTGGTTGAAGCTAATCTCTTCCTTCACTTGAAAGCAGTAAGACAGTGTTTTTCAACCTTTTTTGAGCCACGGCACGCTTTAACCTTGACAAAAATCCCGCGGCACACCAGCATCCAAAAAAATAGATTAAAAAAAGAAAAAGCTCAGTCTGTATTGATCTACAGCCCCTCTGCAATCTCACATGCATTTTTGTGATAATTGTTGCAGAAAAAGCTGGAAGCTGCAGCTGTTTTTTTTCTAAAAGATGTATTAAAAATTAAGTCAAAAGATTCAAAAACTGTTTGATGTGTGTTCGTTTTTTAAGACGTTAAGAGCAGAGACTCATTGTCCACTTAAACAGTCACTTTAATGCATCATGGGAGATGTAGTGCCGATAATCCGCCGACCGCAGAAAGACCAGCGTCTCTGAGCTTCATGGTTTTGTTCACTTGTTCCACGGTCTGATACCAGATTCTGTGGAAAGCTACACCGCTAAAGACGAGCTTTAGCTGGTATTTTTGTTAGAACAGAGAGACTGTTTTGCGCTAAATCGAAACAAGGAAGTGAATACTTTAACCACTATGATTGGTCAGACTGATGGCATGTGATTAAGCCTTCAAGAATGATTAGTGGAGACAGTGAAAGGGGCGGGACTTTTCCTTACACAGTTATAGCTACAGCTAAATCGTGGTATCCCGTTATTCTTATCAAAATGTCTTTAATAGAATCATATAAACACAAAGAAAAAATAATTTTATGATATTTCATATTCTTAACTTCTCAGTGTTTTATCAGGGCCTGTTTGGATGAACAAAGAGCTGATTTCCTGGAGATGGTAATTGCTTTTAGAGATCAGTTAATGAGGGCAATTTCTCACGGCACACTTGACCATCTCCCACGGCACATTAGTGTGCCGCGGCACACTGGTTGAAAAACACTGCAGTAAGAGACACTTAGTAATGCCTGTGAGTTTTTTTCCTTCTTCTTTTCTGGCTTCAATTTGCCCAAAACATAACGGTATGATTAAAGTTTGAGTTGCTATCCCATTTTTGTATTTTTTTAATTAGTGAAACCAAGCTGAAAGAACAGGTTCATTTGCAATTCAATGTTGAATATTTAAAAATGTCAAAAAAGATTTTTTAATGTATTTGTGTATTGATAAAGGTAATCAATATTATTTTGTTTAAAAATGTGTATTTAATTGTTCAAACGAGCCTTCTGCAGTTAATTAATGCTTTTGTGTGACCATGAATTACTATTGCTGACCCTTTTGGTGTGTTCAGGGGGCTGAGCTGTTCTGTTTTTCTTGCAGATCTGAACATAAAGAGCTGCATGTGCACAAGCACATGTACTTTCTCAGACACACACACACCTAAACACACACACATCCACGCACACTGTGCACGTGCACTCCAGCTTTGCATGCACCTGTTGTCCTGCACAGATCATGTAGCTCTCCCTCATGCAGGAGGTGAAGCACTAAGCCGTGTGGGCGGCATAAATGAAACAGTGTGGCAGAAGAAGAGGACAGTCATAACGATGGTGTCAGAGGTGGATAACTCCGAGGAACTTTCACATTTTCAACTCTGTCTCGTGGCCCTCAGTTGATCTCCGCCCACCTCTTACACTTGTCTCCTCCCACTTTTTGCCTATCCTTCACCCCGTGGGCCTAGATGTCCCCCCCTAACGCTGACATGTTTTGGGTCATTTCTTCTGATGGGATCTCCTGGGAGAACTTAACATTTGCAAAAAAAAATTGTCCACAGTTTCAAAAGCTCAGTGTTTCCAATTTGCTCCCACATGCTTTAAATTAGCCACCTATTTACAAAGGTCAGGGACTGGGCACTGTGCCCGAGGGGGAGCCTGCAAAAAGACTTGAGAGAAAGGGAAAGTGCAGAAGTAAGTTGACTTAATAGCGGTCCACAGCTGCGATCATAATTATCCAATTATTCAGCTGGTCTATGTAAGCAAATGCAGATAAGCACAACAGTTTCAACAAACCACACTCTGAGCTGAAGTTTATTGTAAATCCAAATAATATAAGCCTTTTCGTATTTAAATGCAGCACAATATGTTTTTGCTTCATCACTACTTAATGGATTTTTTAAATTGACTAAATTTGATTAGATATATGATTGTATTTGCAATCAGAAGCTCCCTCTGTGCTTTATGACAATCTGCAGACTGGGTTTTGTCAGAAAAACCTGGAGATTATTATTAGTCGCTTTTTGTTCTGCAGATTTGTTTTATTTGTTCTGAGTCCAAATGACATCCTTATCGCATCTGCTGTGTTTGCCTTGTTTATATCACGACTCGGTCTTGGAAGAGGCTTCTCCTGTTTGTGAGCACACATGCGTGCTTCAGTGTGTGGAGCGGCCAATGCGTGTCGGTGTGTGCGTGTGTGCAGTCAGGCCTAAAAGCATTTAGGAGGGTATGGGAGAAGGTCTGGAATCTTGGCATGACATCATTATCCATGATGTCATTTCTGCAGGGTGACTTTGGCACATGTGAGAGCCTGGCTGAGGTCACACATTCACTCCTAACACCCTGTAATTGACAATGACACCACGGGTCACCGCTGCAGATTGAGCCATGTAAAATTTACAAACCTATTATGTTGGCAAGAAAAAAAACGTGTTTCCACACTGTTTATTTTAAGTGCTGTCAATGACACAGGTTTATCAGATTACACTTCAGCATCAACTATTTCAGATAATAAATTGATACCAGGTTTGATATTGATTATATTTATGTCCCACAGCAGTCCCGGACTGCAAGGACCAGATTGTTTTTATAATTCTACTGTCTTGCTGCGTGTTTCAGATCTAATTTAGCCTCTGCCATATAGTCCAAAGAATTTTGGAGATAGTAAATGACACCCCCCCTCAAAAAAAAAAAAGTATGACATGAGAGTGGCAGAAACCATCAAGATATAAAATGGGCCAAATAAAAAAGAAATGAGGCTCCAAATAGTGTTGTCAGAATCTACTAACCAGACCGAAGCACACGTGTCGGGGATATCTAAAGGAAGGTTTAAAAAGATAATTAAGATCAAGATTAAGATTTAACTTTAACTTTACTAAACCTCATAGGAAATGGACAGCTGTTTTGTAGCAAAGTGTAAAATAGGAGCATATTCATATTTTCGCAGTGTATGTATGCGCGTAGTAAACTTTTGATCAAGAGATCTTCACAAGATTTCACACACACAACCAGTCCATAACCAAAGTTTCGTTGACTTTTGACCCCGGGAAAATGCCACCAACTTGGATTTTCAGAGAAACATCTTTAGTAGCTTTTACGAATTACAACTCTTCCAAGGGATTTCAATCAATCGCCTCTTAACTCATTGATCATCATCGGGAAACTACGTGGAAAAATGCTGGAATTAGAAGTTGTAGATTTTTAACGATGTTAGTGGGCTGAGCTTGCAAAAATAGCCTTTCCTTGTTCCTCCCATATGTTTAGCCACAATATTGCTAAAATTAAATACACAAAATTCAAGCTGAATAAAACAATATGATATACAATACAAACCTGTTAGGAATGTGGGCGTGGCTAACAAAAAAACTCTGTTGTCAATAAAATCTAAAAATGTACTTTTGCCAATTCTTCTAAAAATTACATAGACCTGTTCGTCACCCCAGATGACTAAAAAATAAAATGATTCCTATGGAGGTAAAATCAACACAAAAGCTGCCATTTTGAAAAAAAATGTTTTTTTTTCCATGAACGTCACATGCAGCTCTGCCCAGGAAGGGTGGTGGGGTAAAGGGGGAGAGTGAGGGGCGATAGCCAATGGGGTGGGGTGGGGGGGTGGGGATGGCAAGGGCAGACATGATGCAAATTTCCTCTTTGGGATTTTTGTGCTTCTTTTATAAAGTTAGTGGACTGAAGATTGCAGATGATTCAAAATTAAATTGATCATGGAAAAAAATAATACAAACCTTGTAATTGCAAAAAAGTGACACTGAATTGTAAGATGCAAAGAAGAAAACGTGAGAAAAGTTACAAAAAAAGAGATTACACCTAAAATGTGCCCCAATACAGACTCTTTGGAAAACATATAATGGATATAGCAAGTTTTATGGATTTTATTCAGAAAATATTTAAATTTTTTTAAACAAACACAGGCAGACAAAAAACAGAAAAAAATACAAAAGATGGAAACAGAAAAATGTTTGATAGGTTGCACACTATCTCTTCGGGTTTCATTATTTGAAACTAAATTTAAAAAAAAATCACTGGAATTGAAAAAATGAGCAACAAACCTTTTTCAGGTCTGCAAAGGAATCAATGAATAATTTTTGGAATAAAGCAAATCAACATTTAACCAGGTGTTGAGCAACTGCTTTACACTTTAATATCTTCTTTTTTTGTGTTTGCTTACACATATCACCTCTAGATGTTTACACAAACAGCCAATGACTAACTATAATTCAGTAGACACACATATAATACAGCAACTAACATGACTGTGAGAGATTAAAAAGCTTTTCAATTTAATGTTTAAAATAAGATTCTGGTGGTTAAAATATGTGCTAACATGTGGAAGTGAAACATCAAAAATACAAAAAAAAAAAATACAAATCTAAAAATAGATCAGTTTTATTATTGTTCAGCATTATTATTGTTCTGTTAATCTATTAGTGCTGTCATACCAAAATGGATGAAAGTTTTGAATGGATAAAAATTATGCAAAGAAACTTACGTCAGCAGAAAAATAAATCTCTTATTGCACAACTCCTTCTAAACAGCAATACATTGGTTGTTTAGGGCAGTAGTGGCTCCTGAATAAAAACGCTTTTTCAGTATGTTTGGCTGTGATTTGATGTGTTTGTATTGTTGACCTGATGGCAGCAGTTCAGGATGTTTTTTGGCTTTTTGACGCAGTGAGAACTGTGTAGTTCTTCCACTAAAGGAAGAAAGCAGTCAACAATCATCTGGGCCATGCTTGTCACTCTCTGGAGCGCTTTCCTCAGGGCCACTGTCCAGCTGGTAAAGCAGACGGCTGCTTTATGTAAGGATGCTCTCTACGGAGCACAAGTAGAAGGTCACCTGGAGTCTGTTCAACCCATTGTTCTCTCTCTGCGCCTTGAAGACGCTACTTCCTTAGGGTGCATAAATAGAGTCTTCACGCTCCAAGTTTGGTCCTCAAGTATCCAAATTCCAAGAAATAAGAAGTCAGTTATTCTCTCTATACAGACCCTATTTATGAGTATTTGAAGACATTTCTGTTTCTCTTTTCCAACAGTCTATAACCAGCTCTTTTGTCTTTGTGTCTTTGTGTCACAATCTGTTCTCCGTAGATCATTATCACAGCCACTCTACCTCATCTCTTTAAGCTAATAAGGTTAAAGACCCACTCCGATGATCTTTTGATCTAATTTCAAAGCGTTCCCAGGACCCAGCCTAGACGGTGCTTGTCTGGGGCTGGGGGTGCTCTCCTAGGGCGGGGCCACGCTTTGGGCCCTCCCGGTATTGTGGGGGGGCTGCTCTCCTGGCTGGGCTGGGCTGGGGCTTGCACTCTCTGTCCCCCTGTGCCTCCCTGCTCTCTGGCTTTGGGGGCCCCTGCGACGGTCCTGCTGGCCCTGGCCCGGGTGGCGAATGTGATTGCCTGGGGGGTGGGGGGTGGGGAGCTGTTCTCTATCTCCTTCCGCGTGGGTGTTGGGGGGTCCTGGCTGCCGCTGCTGCCCAGGTGGGGGTCTTGGTGTGGGGATGACCGGGCGCTCTCCCTCCTTCTTTTCGTATTCCATCATCCACCTTAGAAGAACATGAACACTCACTCGAGCGTGGGTGCTGTCTAAAGCTTTGCACAGGTGGTTTGCGTGTCTGAATGAGATGTTTCGCATGCGTCTGTCTACATGCATGAGTATGCGTGTGTGAATATCGGTTGTATGGTGTACATGTTGACATGTCTTGTATGTGAACATTTTTTGAGCCGACAGGAATGTTTAACAGGTTATGAGTGTGTGTGTGGACAGGCCCCGCCCCTTTTAAATTTGTATTACTCATAAACCTGACTGTAATGATTATAAACATCCAGCAACTTATTGCTTTATGCTGCTTAATGGTCTTACCCCCCACCTTCTTTAATCACCCCCCACCTTCTTCTCTCCTTTTCTTTTCCATCCAGTCCAACAAAAATTGCCACAAATATGAGTAAGATGACTAAAGTTTGGCCTAAATAAAAAAAAGGGGTTAATTCAAATATACACGTAGTGTCAAAGATTGATAACCCCTATTGTAACAGTAAAATATGTCCAACACAAGAGGCTTTCAGCTCTTATCTATTTGCTCAGCTGTTGGTCAGGACAAGTAGAAAAAATAAAAATAAATAATAAATAAATAAAAGCGTTCCCAGTGCCATTTTTTTTTTAATTTGGATTATGCGGCATTTAGCCAAAATCAAAAAAGCTGTCGTTTTCTAGGACATAGTTTCTGCAGAGCGGCAGGAGTTCATTAAAAAATTCACCTATGAGTTGTTGGCTGTTGTTTGTGCTCTCCCGTTAGCTTACATATTTGAGCTATCCAGCTGTACAGTTTTGATCCAGATAGCAGCTCAGAGGAGGAAAACAAAGACGTACATGGATCTATTTGTCTGCTAGTGGATGCATCAAAATGGAACATAGTGGAGAGCTTGTGGCTCGCCAAGCGTTTCATCTCCTCTTGATTCACCACAATTTAAATAAAGAACTACTCAGAAATGCTATTCTTAGGTGAAATCTTCTTTACATATGTCCTCCATCGTGAGAAAACGACCACAAGAACATGTTAAAAACACACAAAAACCCCATCTTCATGAGTGGGTCTTCAAAAACATCATAAACCAAAACCATTCAGCCAAATTCTGGATTAGAACGTCTTTCATTACCCATTATTAGAAATGGTTACATATTTTTGTTGCTGCCTTTTACCTTTTGCCCTTTTTTATTATTTTATTTTGTTGGTATGGGGATGGGATACAGAGGTTTAAATTGACAAAAAGCAACAAAAAATAAATGAAGGTTTTTTAAATTGTGTAATTAGATGCGTTTAAATGTACTAGGAATTAGGAAAAAACATCAAAAAAGGTCATTTGATATATTTTAGGACTCAGACTCACCAAATTACTCATCTGCTGAGTGGGTTCCCATTGTCTGAAGCAGAATGTGTCAATGGAAAATGAATCACGCTCACGCCACACTCCAGCGTTCTCTGATGTGTTCTTCAAATGTGTTCTTCAAATGTGTTTCTTCCAAAATACACTACACAATTTGCATCAAGCCCGTCTTTACTGCATTCTTTAAAGCACATCCTCCTTTTCCCAACAAAAAGAGCAGACACACCCAGGCACACATGGGTGGCTTGAGGGTGGTCATTTATTCTCATTAGTACCCCAACAAAGTCTGCTGACGGTAAACTGAGAATGTGCCAAAGTCATAAACTTGCACACCCTTCCCGCCATTACCTCATTATAATGATATCAGAGTGTCTCAGAGTGATGACATCACAGCACCAGATTCAAAGATTTTCCTTTTTTTTGTATTAAATTAGAATGGCGCGGCTCATGCACTTTTTGCCTGAAAAGGCAACGACTATGTGCAGACAGCATCCGGCCATGAGAGTAATGAGCAATTTTACTTCTGAGATGAAAGTGCTTGGTTCCACCATGGTTGTCCAAGAGTGACAAGAGCACGGCAGCAGGTAATATTCCTGGCTCACACGGCATATAGCTTGGACAAATAAAGTGTTCATTACCTAAAGTATGGAAATTTGCCAAAACCCTGATGTCATGTTGTGTGTTGGTCGTTTAGGTCATGACTAATAAAGTCTGCAGCATTCTGATGCATATAGATGCTGACATGGCTGATGCTCATGAAGTATTTGATGGACTTTGCGTAAAATGCCAATGTGTTTATTGATTGTGTGCATCACCAAAGTCAGCACATTTAATAGTGATGTCATTCAGGGGGATATGTTTCATTTTCGTGAAAAATGACAGTTCTGACATAAAAGCGTAAATCTATCATTGAGAATATTTTCCGTAAAAGAGCAGTTGCTTACCTAATGAACTGTCAATCCATCTTCTGAGGTAAGATCATGTCTGCATGCAGGACTTTCAGTAATCTCGTACCTGCGCTGCTGTGCCGTTGCGCTGTCTGTGCAGCTGGACAAAAAAAGAGGGAAGGCGTGGAGAGAATTTAATCATTTGAGAGGAGAAACTTATTTAAATACAAAGTTAATTAGATCAAATGTATCTTTCCTCATTTGGTGATGGGCATTTTTTCAAATATAATTTTTGTCCAAAATGTTGCATTTGAATGTTGCTTCATGTAGAATAAATATAACTATGTTGTCAAATGATTGCAGTGTGTTCACAGAGGTTATACATATTTTAAAGGTCTGAGCTGTTAAATGTGATTATGTGGAGAAATATTTGTATATGAAAGTTTGTTTGACTGCTTATAAAAGGAAGAAATGTGTCTGTAAGTGTTAAGGAATGGACAAAGGACTCTTGTTCTGCATATTGCGGGACGTATGCTGCCACATAGAGAAAAATATGGTAAGCTTGTCTTTTTAACACATTTATCAAATTATAATTCTAAGCAAAAAACAAGTAAAAACAAGTAAAAAATCATATATATATATGTGTGTGTGTGTATAAAATTATCTTCCTCTGGAAAACTGTTGTGGTGGATGTAGCAGTGCTGTGATGGCAACATCACGAAGGGGAATTATGAAGAAACTGGACAAACACTCATGACACCCATGACACCCATGACAGACACCCATGAACTGGAGAAAGCATGGAAAGTGAATAGTGACAATAGTGTCAGTGGTAAATATTCCCCCAAAACTGGAGGAGTGGCTACAGCAGATCCCTGGAAAGACCTCAGACATTTAAGTCCAGAAAAGTGCAGTTCTAGGAACAGCTGAGATACTACGCAGGCCCATGGAGGGTGAGAAGGGAGAGGATTTTTATTTTTATTTTTTAAAACAGTTCTATTGTTGTCTGTATGCAGTGGCTCAGGATAACATGAGAAGATGGCTTATGGGGAAGGCCTTATCTGTGTTGCTTCAAAAAATGATCATAAACAGACATTTTTAAGTCATTTTATTTTAAAATGGTTTTAAATGTTCTAGATTAAGAACTAACCAGATGTGAAGCTTGACCTGCTTCATAGCAAGTTTTGATCAGTTACTTGGTAAACTGAACTGGGTTTTTGTTTCTTTTACATCTCATAGTCATACGTTTTTTTTGTTGCCCAGATCAGGGGTTTGAACCAGCAACCGTTCGATCAGAGCTTCATATGTCTCTGATTGGTAGGCCAAATATCGGGGTTTACAGGGCAAAGGTAATCCAAAGAGAAGCAACAAAAAAGTGAAGATAAAGACAGGAAAACCAGGCGTCTCCTGACCTGTAGAGTCAGACGGCGTGTCTTGTTTTAAATTGTATTTGAAGCTCCTAAAAGGTCTTCTTCTTTTGTGCTACTCCTTAGTGCCACTTTTTGAAATGAGAAAGCAAATTTCTGAAATGAGAATTTCAATGATAATTTCAAATGATACAATGTACATATTAAGCACCGTGCTAAAATGTGGGAAAAAAGTTTATAGATTACTCAGTTAATATTTCGTCTTCCACACAACCAAAATGATCTGTTCCAAATTACAAGCCTTAAGCGGGGGGAATTTGTAAACCAAATGTGTCTCTTTAATATAAAAAAAATCACCGTTTTGGGTGATGATCTTCCTCTTGGCCCAGAATGAAATAGCAGTATGGAGTTTATGAGATGTATGAAAACGATGATCACAGAAACACTTCCAGCTTCTGAATTTTACTAGTACTTCTGGTACCAGCACCTCCTGACACGACCCAACCTTGGGCAGCAGAAAGGCTGGGACCTGGAATTTTGGGGTCTCATAAATAAACAAATAAACATGTTTCATTCATAGAGTACTTATTCTAATTACAGCCCTGACTTACGCTGTGCAGCCTCTAATTTTTCTGTGAGAGAGCAGAGAAACTTGTGGAGACGTCTGCGGCAGACCAGCAGTCGGCAGATGTAATTACCGCATCATCTCTGTTCCTCTGGACGCGGGGAGTGAAGGATACACTCTGAGGGACAGAAAGAGAGATTTATCCTGGTAAACAATAATTAAGGTTGGGGATGGAGTATTGTGGGACGACGACGAGGCGGGACAGAGCAAGGAGGAGAAAAAAGAGGATCAGGAGAGAAGCAGCGAATGCAGTCAGATCAGATTTCAACGACTAGTTCTGTTGTGTGGGATTTTTTTAGTTATTCATTTTTAACAGAAAAGATAAAATCAGGGTTAAATCAGGATTAGCCCAAAGTAAATGAAAAAAAAAGATTGTACATTTGAAAAATAAAAATCATAAATTTGAAAAAAGTTTTAAAATGCAAAGTATACATTGTAAACTAGAAGGAAATATTAAAAATTTGAAAAAAAAGGTACATTTGAAATAAAAATCTTTAAACATTGTCAAAATTGAAACTAAATTGAAAAGAAAACATAAACTAAATACTGGTACTGTTGTTTTTTTTTTGTATTTATAGTTCTCACTTTACAGTTTCAGTTCAGACTTGTTTTCAGTGTTTACCCAAATTTCAAGTGGGGGTGTGGCTTTAAACCCCTTTGCAATTTGGACATGATTGACATCAGATGATTATTTCCACTCCCAAACAGTGCCTGTTGCTGCTTATGTCATCAAATTTACAAAAAAATATTTTAAAATCTTCAAAATTTCTTTTAAGTTTAACCCATGGTGACATCAGAGTATCAGAAAAATATCAGAAATGGATTCTGTGGTCCACTTATTTTTTGTGGTCAAATACACGTAATTTTATTTTTAAGAAAAAAATGGTCCAGTGGATGGATGCAGATGGATGACGGGAAGTGGGGGAGGGGTTGCTCCTCGCCAATGGTTCCGCCAACAACTCAGAGGTTAATTTAAAGTTCAAAATCCTTTTTTCAAATTTTCACTGTCATTTTAAAACATTTACAATATGGTTTTTCATGAGCTGTGACAGGCTCCAGCAGCCTAGTGACCCTAAAAAAGGGACATGGTAGGTTACGAAAATGGATGGATGGAGGAAATGAACAGTTTTTCAATAACTTTCAGCGAATCCTGATTTGACCCCATTGATAAACTTCTGTTGGTCTTTGTTTTTAAAAAACACCTTTCCTCAATCCAATTTTATGAAAATGATTTCTCACATAAATTACAAAAATCTAAATATGGATGGACCTTACCATTGTATTTTCAATTTCTTATCACAGTTTTGGTTTTCTTCTTCTTATGAATTTTTTTCATCATTGTTAATATTTCTGATTATGTCAAGGAACTGGGAGGAACCTAAAGTCTCTTATGACATCCTGACATAATGGGATAGCATCATACATTGAAAACATTTGGGTTGTTCCACCAAGCACCCAGAACTGGAACCTAACACATACAGTATGTATAAGTCGTGTAACCCACCTAACTAAATGAATAACAAAGAGAATATTTGAGTTTGAAATGTGTCAGGACAAAACCATGCCTTCAACTTGACTCTGAGTACGCAGCTGATTTTTTCCCATCTTCCCTCATAAATGAAGATGGATTCTTCCAAAAAGGTTCAACGGAATAAATGTTGACATGCTCAGAGTCAGCTGTTGCTTTTCAAGTGGTAAAGATTTGCAAACCAAGTCTGCAAATGATGGTATTTCATCCTAGAAACACTGAAAAGAAAAGCAGTTTTCTCAAGAAGAGAACTTCAAGAGCATTCTCCACAAATTAGCAGATAAAATGAACCTCTGTGAAATAAACTTAAAACTGGAGTAGAAGTAAGTTTAACATCAGCAGCATTTTTTTGTTAGAGGTCTGCAACCTTTAACACTAACTGCTTCTTACTGACCAAAACCCAGCAGGAACTGTAAAGTCCCGCTTTATTGTTTAGAAAAACACACTAATGTTATGTGAAAATTAAGCCATTTATTTAAAAAACATAGCTTTTAAATATGTACACTAATTGAATTAAAACAGTGTTATTTTTTCTTACATATAACTATTTTAATTTATTTTATTATTCACAGCAGGACATACAAGTTCCTTTCAAAATAAAATACAGTGTCAAATACAGCATTTTCCATCATTACCACTTTGGCGCTTCTTCGTCCTTTTTCTCATTTTACTATCGAACATAAACATGACAACATTGAAATATAAAATGTACACATGTAAATGCATTTCTGTACTTTAAAAACTTTGCCTTTGAACCGCAATTAGATGTTGTTAAGCAGCAGAAGATATGAAGTGCTTTAAGTTTAATCTGATAATAAATCACCACAAAACTTTTTCAATGTAACAATAGAAATATTATTATAAACTATTAATATTTTAAAAAATAAACAATGAAAATGTTACATTTAATGTTACAATTTAGAACATAAATTTAAACATAAATATCCCTAAAAATGTACCGGTAGATTACAGAATTAAAAATCTCAAAATATTAAACAAAGGTTCTACAGATCTGATAAGGGGATGTTCTAAAAATGTCATAGTCAAACCTGCCCCAGCATCAACTTTTAAATGTATCCAATCTCCCAAAGAAATTTCTAGAATGGTGTCTTTTCATCATGTGAAAATATCTGCCACTCAAACATTTGGTAAACAAAAACCAATAAAGCACATAAAGTTAACATTTTTACACAAGGGTCAACAACCTTTAAAGCTAAAAGACTTATATTTTTCAGTTTCTTACAAACCAAAACCCACTGAGAGGAACTAAGTCCCACTTTGCTGTGTAGCAAAATTCCCCTTAATGATGTTTTTGCGACTATTTAAGCATGACATTTAGTTTTAAAAAGTTCCAATATTTTTCTATATAAGTTACACAACTTTTATTTCTTTTACTTTTGACAGCAGCACACACAAGTTCCTTTCAAAATAAAATACACCTTGTGTCAAATACGATCCTCCTGAGGCAGCAGATATAGTTGAATTAAAAATGTAAGAAAGTCAAGTCAAACGTGGCATTTCCTATCATTATGATGTACCATCATCCTTTTTCTCCATTTACTATCCAATATGAACATGACAACATTGGTGGAGATTGCCGGCTTATTTAAAACCCTAAAGGTTACATATAAATGCAAATAAATTAGCCTCAGACCAACAACTAGTCACTTTTTGCAGCAGCAGAAGAATATATGCTTTAAGATAATTCTAATAATGAACCCCTCTAACAGTAGATTAAAACCTTTTACTCTCAATTTTTTCAGTTTTCAGACACGTTAAAATCTAAACATAAATTACTAAACTTTATTGACTAAAAAATTTGACAATATCTACCAAAAACATCATTTTACCATTTTCGTAAAAGCCAAATAGCCTCAATGTAGGGATAAAAGAGCCACATGTGGCTCCAGAGCCTCAGGTCACAGCCCCTTGCACCAGCCTGTTAGGACTGTAGGAACAAAGTGATGATTTGTTTTTTGTTTTTTTAAATCCAAGGACCAGGTGACCTTGAAATTTTAAGGTCACCTGGTGAATCCTTGAAGTCTTCTGCGACACCATTTAATTCTATTGTGAGACCATCCATTCACCAATCACAACTAAATGCAAAGTGCTTCATGCAACAGGTCAGAACATTGTGGTGTATGAAAACCTAAATGATTGATAAATTGAGCTGGTGGCTCAGACATAATCCAACCCTTAAAAGGCTTGAAACCAATTCCTCAATGAATTGAAGCAGGGCTGCTGAGACCAGTGTGTGAGAATTCCTCGTTAGTGATGTCAGGGACAGATGACATCCTGCAGAAAGCAATTACTTAAGCTTGTAGCTGCTGAAGGTGCTTCTATGAGCATATGAGTCATACACTCATTTTCCTCATTGTGCTATTTGGAAATATTTTTGGCAAAAGGAATAATGGCCACGTTTGTCATGCATTTTTTACTATCACACATTTCATTTGCCTGATTGAGACCTGCTCTCGACCAGACGACCCCCTCTTCACCCGCTGCATTAACAGCGTTTTCAAAGTCTACCTGTAAAGTAAGGAGAGTGTGCCTATTTTTCAAACTTTAATTCATTTTGTTGCAGTCCATTTACCAAGTACCGATTCTCTGATGTCAACTCAGAGACCTACTCCAATAAAAATTGTGTTTTTAACTTGTTCTTGTAGGGTTTTTCTGATGACGTAGGAAAACTAGGATTAAAATTGAATTTCTAAGTATTTATTTAATCAAACTGTTGTGAATCAGGAGCAGACGAAAAAAATGCAGTTTGAAAAAGAGCTTACCATATATGAAGCATAGCAAATACACTGGAAGGGCCACAAGCGTCCTGCTCAGCTTTAACAGGGAGCTCGCAGCAACAATCATTATTTAAGATTGTTTTTGTCCAGTTCAGTCCAAATTATTCCCAAAAAGTCATAATAGCATTTTAAAGAGGTCTGTAAAAGGGGCTAAACGTTTTGAATGTACCCTTTGAATCCTGTATTTGTGAGAATGTGTAGAAGAACAATCCCTTCAGAAGAAACCTCCGGCAAAACCAGAACGAGTGGGCGACCATCTGCTAGCCTGGGGTCAGAGAGGACAGGAAACTGACACAGAACATCTGTTAAAAGAAAAAAGAGAGATGGCTTGGTAACTGCAACATTGACCGTTGGATGCGAAAGAGAGCAAGCAGAGGAAAAGTTTATGGTGTGGAAAGTTTGGGAAAGCACTCCGAGCATCTTGAAACGACCCCTACCTGTGTTGGCCTTTAGCATAACTACAGGCGTGACTTCAGGTCACCAAGAGCTAATGCAAAAATGCTTTTTTAAAAAGTGAAGTTTTAAACTTAGCCTCAAAGAGGGTGTCTGTGTCTTGAACTAAAAAAAATAAAAAAAAGTTCCACAAGACCAGGGGTCTGCAACCTGAGGCTTTGCAGCCACATGTGGCTCTTTGGCCCCTCCCTTGCTTTCGGGTTGAAGACCAAAGAAAAAGGTTTTAATTTTAAAAAGTAACATATTTTATGAGTATATGGCACATTAAATGAAACCAAATAGTCAAACAAGTGAAACTTCATTCAACTCTAAAAAACACATCTGAAGGGCAGTATGTATCAACCTGCCAGGCTCCAGACCATAGTACCCACAAAACTCCAACACTCCATCAAGCTGTGGGGCTTTTTGGTTTAAAAAGGTTGAACATTTTGACACATTTTGAGCACCTGTACCAGAACAAAACATGAGGTCAGTAAACAGAAATAATTTCTAAGACACAGGGAATTTTAAGGCAGACTGTCTATTACTGAACAATGTTGTATGGTCTAAAATTATGGTTAGGTCACTTAATAAGCTCTGATTTAATTTTTGTTTGTTTCATTTACGAATTTCTGGCTAAGATGAACCAACAACAAACAAACAAAAAAAAACAGTATTTTTTATTTGTTTATCACTGTTAACATTACACCATGTATACCACATTTGCTGCGTTGAGATTATCTTATTTGGTACAGGGTGCCCTTTATTTTAAAAGGAAGTCTTGTGAACCTTTGTCAAAAATTAGATACTATATCATGTTTTGAAAAGAAAAATCTTTAATTTGTACAAAAACAAGTTTATTGACATTTATCATAATAGAAGCATTAAATCAAATGCAACTCGGTGTTTTATTTTTCTAAAGGTTGAAGTCGGACTTTGTGGCTCCTACTGGGCTGTAGTCAGTGAGAAATTAAGTGTTGAGGGTTGCAGACCTCTGCACAAGACATCATGCAATTAATCCATTTAGTTAACACAACTTCATTATGTCTGTTGTTTTTCCATCCTTTTTTTATCCTGCATTTATTATGTCCTATTGATGTTTATCTTTATGTTAATTTGTGTTTTACTCTGTTAATTTCTTATTCTGTTTTATTCTGTTTTTTTTTCTTATTTTTAACCTTGTACAGTGACCTTGGGTGACCTGAAAGGCGCATAAAATAAAAATGTATTATTATTATGACAAAAGCTCTGCTTTCCATTCTTGGAACAACCATTCGCCCTGCAAACAACGTTTGGAAAATATGAGTCCTTTGAGATAATTGGAGCTTGTCCGTGTAAACATTCATGCAAAATATTGTGTAACTTAACCAACCAACACACACAAAATACACGTTTTGGGACATTCTGACAACAAAATGTTTAATGTTGAATTCTGTGTGTGACTGAAAGTCAGGATGTTCCTGATTTGAACAAAAATTCCCTCTGGGAATTAAGAAGCAGTTCCTGCAAGTCGATTTATGTGTGAGTGAAGACATGTCCTCACCAAAAAGGGACTTTCTCCCAGAAGGAAACCCAAGTCATCTTTTGATCTAATGTTAAAGTATTCCCAGTGATCTTTTAGTTATGATTATGCCGTTTTTAACAAAAATATATATAAAAAAAACGTTTTCTAGGACATAGTTTCAGCAGAGCAGCAGGAGTTCATTGGAAATTTGTGTCTGAGTTATAGGCGGGACCGTTGGTGCGGAGCAACCCTGCCTCCACTTCCCCTCCCCATTGCTGAGAGTTCTCTGTTTAGATAATTTGCAGTATTGGAGCTATCCAGACGAACAGTTTTGATCCAGATGTCAGCTCAAACGAGGAAAACAAAGACGTACACGGAACTCTTTGTCTGCAAGTGGATGCATCAGAATAGAGGGGAGCTTGAGGCCCACCCAGCGTATTTTCTACATCCCAGTATGATCTTTTTCTAACAGTATTTTTTGTCCGCTCCCTATTAACAATGATTAAAAAAAAAAAACAAGAAATGCAATTTTAAGCCCATCTTTCTTCACAAATGTCCCCCATCATCAGAAAAATGCAACAAGAAGATATTAAAAAAACACCACTTTCATCGAAATGGGTCTCTAAAGAGTGGACGTGTTTATAAAAAAAAAAAGCTGTCCTGACAGAACACATATCTTCCTCCTGAGAGCATCAAGCCGTGAACCGTTAGGTCATCCCAGCAGTCACCCAGGGAGAGGGAAAACACCGCATTCATCCAGAGGCCTCACACAGAGAACACAGTGATGGTAATGAGGAGTCACAGTTTAATGCAGGGGGTCTGGGAAAGAGAAATCCGGCTTTACGGGAAGGAATATCTCCCCAGTGAGATTACTGGTGATACACGCCGTTATGAAATGTCTGCGCGCACAAACACAGATGCAGGAGTAAATTGCATTTCATTCTCGAATTCCCAACATTCCTTCACGCAAATTTCCAGGCAGAGGGAGACTCACAATTCCTCAGCTCTGACATCACGAGAGGGTTCCTCTGCCTTTCACATTCTTCCATGCGCTCTCTTACAATCCCACCCATATTTGGAAGTGAGAGGAAGGGAATCCCAGATGATGACTCAAAGGTTTCTGCTGCAGTGGGAAAGTCTCCCCACATCTGTGTTTTTTTTTTTTTGGTCTGTGCCTGTCATGCAGGCATCACTGCTGGCATGACATCCTTGAGTGCTGAAATTTCCCTTGTTCTGGAATAAATATGTGGCAAATAGAACATAGAAAAACCCATCTGAGATTGTATCTATGGAGAAACAGTAGCTTCCTTACTGACTTGGAATTTTGGTTTATTTTGAAGTTCCTCCCTTTTGGTACCAATGAAGCTAAATGTGCCCTGATCTTCTCTTAGTAATCCCCAAATCAGAAAAAGAAGGGCAGTAAAAGATCAAATGTAATTCACATGGAGCGACGCAGATGCTCCAGGCTGAGTCATTATGGAAGAAATCAAAAGTCACTTTGCACTGGAACACCATAAATAAAAACACAGTAATAGACTAAACCACTACACCAATTCTCTCCGGAGAGGTTTTTTTTGGAATCCCCTGTAATTTTTAAAAATAGCTAAACATATGGGGAGGGAAAGAACAGCTTGAGGATTGCTTTGCAAGCGCTAGTTTTTCTTTTTGTTTTTTAAATCACTAAATGTGTCAGTGATGGTGAATAAGGATTTAAGTTTTGGCTAAAGCCATATTTAGGCGTACATTCAGATCCACTTTGTTGTTGTCTGTTTGTTGGTGACAGTGTTCTTGGCTGTCTGTGTATCAGAAAGCCGCTTGTTGTTCATTCTGGCAGTCAGAAACACAGACGTTCCCTCCAGCAGTCCAACATGAAAGAAAGGCTTTCATGGAATATTCTGTTTAGCTGTGTGGACTCTTGTGGGTAATACTCCCGGGACCCATAAAACAAGCGTTTCACAGACAATATCTCACCCACTCTTTCTTTGCCACAGACTACTGCAACATGAATCCTACTGAAGCTGCATTCAGAGAACATTTGCTGCTTATCATTGGGCAAATGGGTATGGAAAGAGCAGCTTTTCTTGCTCTGTCAATAAAATCAGGAAGATAGATACACACACTTTTACACACAAATGCACCCTACACATCTCTGCTTGAGCATGCAAGTAAACAGTGCTGTAGGTAGAAAAAAAAAGTGTGAGTCACTAGAAAACCAACTGGGACACAGTCACCGCCTCAAAGAGAGCAAGAAATGCCCCTCCTATCATTAAAGCACAGATGGATTCCTCAATCTGTTATGTGCTCGTGTGCCAAAGGGCAACTGGCCACCAAAACAACGTGCACCTGAAAGCACAACCAATGAAACAATGAGTTAAAAACGCATCAATGTGAAGCAAAGGTAATAACTGTGACCAAAAATGTGCAGATTATATTTATTAAAGCCCTTTAGTGACCTCTAGCGGCAGAGAAGAAAATCTGCATGCTGCAGTGAAGCCAAAGCGGACTGTACCATTCTCTTGAAAAAGGGTGTCCGCTTAGAATCCAAAGTAACGTTTTTTTTGTTTGTTTGTTTTAAATCTTGCTTAAATGCCCATTTCACCCGAAATATATAAAATACATGTTTAGACTTTATCATTGTTTAGAAAAGTTAACTCGTCGGAGTCTTTATTACTTTAATGGGTTTTCCTGAGTCAGATGACGGAAGTGGACTCACAGACACGCGCCTTTTCTGAGCTCGCTCATGTTGTTAGGCGAAAAGAAGCTGCTACATGCTGTTTTGTAGACCGTTGCTGAGTCTATGACATCACATACTTAGGACCTCGGTTTGAAACGAAGCAACCTAACTTGCCCACTTAGTTCAACGAAAACAACATGACTACCAAAAAGAAGCGAACGCCAAACACAGAGAGAAGCGGTTGGGTTGTTATCGCTCCAGGTACGATGAGGCGAGGCACTGCGAGTGATGCTAATTCTGCTCTCCGACTCTGAAAGCATTACACTCTGACGCATTATGGGAAAGTTCATGTTTGTTCTGAGGTTTAATCATACATGTGTACATGTATTGGAGGGTTTGTCACAGCAAACTTCAATCATTGTGATGCTAAACCTCGCAGATTAATGGAATAATTTTGTGGTGTTTAATAAAGTTTTTTTAAAGTATTTTTTTTCTTTATTGACAGACTCTGTCACAGACAAAAACAAGCACGGCAGCGACCCGGTTTTCCTGAGACTGAGGAACCCCTCTACAGGTTTAAACTTTGATTTTTTTGTATATAACAATTAGGTAAACTTTCAGTTTTAGAACATCGACCAGCATACAGCTCTACAGCAGTAAATATTCAGTGTTCCATCATGTTTGTAGCAAAATGTAAACTTAAAATCCTGTGTTTAGTTAAGTGTCAAAAGTAACATTTCCATGAGTAAAAACTTAATGCAATTAAAAAAAAACCTGAAAGTTTTGGAAGTTCGAAATTAAGCAGCCTAATTGAACGGTTTCTGGACAATCAAGACCAAGTTGTTTTGGTACCTTTTTCTTTCATTTATGTTTATGTGAATCGTGTTTAATGTGTAAAAATGTTTGCATAAAATAAAGTAAGAATAGGGGTGGGAATTAATACAATCTTTTTTTACGCCACTCCTTTTTTGAGAACCCTATTTTTTTCAAAATTGAACTTTTATTTTGTTTAATAATTCAATTTCAATGGGCTTCGTACCGGTAATTGTAAAGTGAACATACAATCAAAAGGATCATAGATGCATAGAATTTAAAAGGGGAGTATACTAAACTTGAACTTAACAGACTAAACTAAACTGACCCCCCTTCGCCGTAACGAAAAACTCCTAAAAAAAAGAAAAACCTGGAATCGGAAAAAACGAAGAAACCTCAGGGGTGTCTACATGGACAGGCGATGTACCAAAACTCATAGAGAAGAATTAATTTATCTATCTCTAAAACTACATATTTAAAGTCCAGCTGACGAGCTTCATCCAGATGAAGTTGGGGGACGGCTGGGGGCGCGAGACGAGCCGGAGGCAGGATCCACAGCCAAGTGTAGGAGCAGTACAAAATGAGTAAAACAGAAGGAAATCAATCAATCAGTATTAAATACATACTTGTTATAAAGCAGGGCTGCTCATTCCTGGTCTTCAAGATCTACCACCGTGACTGTTTTCCAGATGTCCAAGTCCTGCTAGCTGCTGATTAGCTCCATCAGATGTCTCCACATTCTGAGTGAATGAAGACACCTGGTCCAGGTAATCAGCAGTAAGCAGTGCAGGGAGAGCTGGAAAACGGGCAGGGTGGCAGATCTCCAGGACCAGGAATGAGCAGCCCTGTTATAATGGATTCTTAAATTTAATCATGTTGAGGTGACTTGAAAAAATCATGTTCAAACTCAAAACCGGAAGACGTGTAAAGGGAGGGAAGAAGACGGAAACAGTTTGACTTTTCACAGATCCCGAGCACTGAAGAGGTAAGCTGAACAAAATCCTCGTGAATTCTTTCGATATCTTGTTTTAATATGCTGTCTAAGGTTCATTCATAAGTTTTAACAACATTTAAATGCGTTAGTTGGTATAAGCAAGCAACTTCTTACACATTTGATCTGAAGCAGACAACGATTGCGATTCTAAAAAAGTGCTTCCATCCTTAGAAAACAGCCTTGCTGGTCTCTCTAACTTACATCAGCCTTTTTGTTTTAGGTCTAAAAATCATACAGGCAACGTGTTAGCATAGTATTTCAATAAAATGGGTGTCTAATTTCATAAAGAAATCTCCTTTACATTTTTAAACCTCATGTTTTTGTGGTTAAGGTAAATTACTGGAGTTCGCCATTTTAGAAAAATTACCCTTTGACCACTTTTTTTTTAAAGCAATGATCCAAACTTTCAGTGCTCAAGAGGAAAAATGGTTTGTGGCTCCGACCAGTTGTCAAGATTTTCAAAATAAACACAAATATCACAAGAAATGTGTCAAGAACATACTCTGTTCCTGCATGAATCGTTTTGTTTTAGCTGAAGTGAAAGTAACACTGTTCCTTGTTTTTTGCCTCTGCAGATGGAGCGTCTCTGTATTTGCTGGGAAGTGGTGATGAGCGGCTGTATGAGGTCAAAGCATTTGAAGAAGAATTCCACTCCTGGTTTGTTGGAGAGGCTGTGCAGAGAGGTAGGTCTCATTTCCCCATCTTAGGCCGCCTTTACACTGCATGGTTCGAGTGACCCAATTCCGAGTTTTGGAAATAAATCGGAAACGAATTGGATACGTGCATTTGCGTGTGCCATGTAAGCAGACAGATCGGATATTCCCCAGTAAATGCGAGTCGTACGTCAGTGACGTCAATTCAGGACACCACCAACTGAGATCACATGACTTGTTAAGGTGCTTTTTGTGCTGATTTTGCTGTCAGCGTGTTACCTTTCAGCCTCAGGCTTCAGACCGTAGTCGGAAACCGCTGTTATGTCCGGTTTGGACGCAAACGGTAACTAATCAAGCGGGACACCGTTGCTATGGAACAGCAGGCTAGAAGCCGTTTATTTCTTTGGGGGGTGTGTATGATGGAGACCGTGTGTGTGTGTGCGCGCGCATGTGTGAGTGTGCGTGTGCAAGGAGAGGAGAGCGGATGTGAGCGCGCAGCGGGGGAGTGTCGGAGAACCGTAAATTAAAAATAAGGTGTCTCCCCCAAAAGTTTTGGAGTCTTTGGGTGAGGCTGAGGGTTCAGAGCGGAAAAGTGAACCCCGAAGAAGGTTCCTTCGGCCCTGGAGGAAATCTCCCGTGCGTTTCTGACCACGGTCGGAAAAAGAGAAGTCATCGAGCAGGAAAGGTTCAACACTTGGATCAAACTGTTAGTACAGCACGTCTGCAAACACTTCTTCGTTCAAAACTCAGAGAGAGCCGAGCAGCCCTCCTTCTTTTCCTCCCCCGTGCATCCCCTCTGGAGCGCCCAAGGCAACGCCTCCTTCCGTCACCGCGTTGCCTCCATGACAACCGCAATCACAAAAGTCTGAAAGAGGTCTGCGGAAGCTGGAAATACTGCTACGTAGTCCTCAGAACGTCTACGTTTGATAGTTTCAGCATTGTATAGTGTAAATGCAAAAATCAGATACGGGTCACTTGTAAAAGATGATGTAAGCGGGTCGTCAAAAAAATCGGATACAGTCAGAAAATAGGATATGGGCATCAAGACCTGCAGTGTAAAGGCGGCCTTAGTGATCTGGATTGGACTGATGGACCCTCCTGTGGATGTGAACATTGTTTAAGACAGTAGGGAGAAGGTATTTGTCACTGATTCTTTAAGTTGTCCCAATAATCAGAAGAGTTCATCATAAAAACACTACATCTGTGAGAGACAGAATGTAAAAAGGAAGAATCCAGGAAATCACATTGTAGGATTTTTTAAAGAACTAATCTGTGTAATGGTGGATAAAATCAATGACAAAAGTTCACTTCAATACTTTTTAATGTAACCCTGGTTGTAAGGGACAGAGGTTACCAGAGATTCCTTATTAGGTGGAGGTCCAGACACTGACTAGATCACTCCAGAACCGTGACATTTTTTTTTACATTGCCACTGCTTTGTCAATCAATATCAATCAATATATACTTTATTGTCCCGTGAGCGAAATTTGTCTTGGATTGAGGAGCCCACAAGAAAACAACAGAACAAACATGCACAATAAGACAACTGCCACAAAAATAACAAACAGAGTCACTTGCCCTAGATTAGGGTTGTGCCGATGGTCCATCGTGATGGGTGAGTGACGTCCCGATGGAGAGACATCTTCGTGATGCCACTCCCCCGCCACGTTGCGAGTCGACCCAATAAGCCCCGGTTACATGTACAAAATATCTTGATGTGATCAATGGTCGGATTAGAATCCAACCATGTACATGGGCCCAGAAAAATGTTTTCAGAATATAAAAACGTTCACTAAGGTCACACTTTCGGTCGGAATAAATCATTCGCACATGCGCAGTAGGGTTTGAAAAACCGGAAGAGGATGTGAGTTCCGCAGAGCGGCTATTTTTTTCCCCAAATTTTATTGAATGCAACAATTCAATACAAAACAATGTTAAACAGCGCAGAGCGGCTACATACATAGATACGTCAGCTCGGTAATATACGAGACGATCTTCTAAACGTGCTTTTAATAATGTAACAGTTATTATTGAATTTTAATCCGTGTGGTCAGTGCTTTTTCTGAACAGAGCCGGAAAGAAGCCAGGATTAGCAGTATGCTAACACGGGCTAACAACATTAGCTTTGGGTGGCGCTGCATCCTGTGAATAACATCAGCCTTTATTTAGTCGGGACACGACTGTAAACACAAATCCACTGGATTGTTTGAACGGTTTCTAAGGACTGAGCGACATTTCTGCTTTGAAGCTCAAACCGCTGTGTGTCTGCTGACGAGCCAAACTGTGCTCAGACACACACTTTTAGACCCGGTTCTGAGTTTGATAGCTAGTACCCCTAGAGCTGCGGGACAGATCGCAGTCTTAAATTTCCCACACATACCGCTCATGTAACAAAGCACCCCCCCCCCCACTTCCATCAAACACAAAGCTGTAAGTCCGCGCTCCGTCGGTCCACTTGACTAAGTGCGGGAGCGGACCACTTCTTTTCTATTTTGTTTGTTACTTTTTTTGTTTAAGTCACTTCCCTCAGTTTATACTGGATCATCGCGGATGAGTCATTAGTTGGGAAATAAAATAAATAAAGTAATAACGTAAAATAACGAATAGCAATTATATAAGAACGAAAAATTTAAAAATAGCCCCCCCACGACGATATCATCGTCCATCTCGATGGTTGACAGCAAACATCGTCAACGGCCAATTTAGGGGACATCGCCCAACCCTACTCTAGATCAGGGGTCGTCAACCAACTCGAAGCCGTCTTCTCTGCCGCTAACAGCTTCACTGTGTCTGTGTCTGTCAGCGGCCGGACACACGGAAAAAGCAGTGACGTCATCGCCCCGCCTCCCCTCTGCTAATGCTTTTCCTAAGTGATTATTGCTACAAGTTTCCCAGGGTGGATGTGAAAATGCAAATGCAATTCTCTCTTTGCATTTTCGTTTTAATTATGACACAGAAATAGCGTATTTAAGTATAAACTGAAAAAGCATTTTGAAATATTGCTTTTTCATTTTAATTTTGAGTCATTTGATGCAGCTTCATTTTGAAAATTAAAAAGCATTTTTGTTAATCCATTTTAATTGTCAAATTAGAAATTTCTAAATGAATTATGCTACACATTTACCATAGAACGTCTTGAAAATGAAATGTCAAAGACCATTTTCTTTATCATTTTAATTAAGTGACAGAATAAGCTGTGTTGATGAAGGAAATGAAAAAGCATTTTGGTTGATTGCTTTTTCATTTTATTTTTGAGTCAAAAAATGCAGCTACATTTTGAAAATGAAAAAGCATTTCTGGTTTTGACTTTGCTTTTTATTTATGCTACAGAATCGCTTCCATACTCACCTGTGACGGACAAATACTTTTTCAGCGGAGTTCATCTCATTTTCTAACTTCTGTTAGACTGACACCTTGTGGCCAAATTCTGCTCAACAAGTATCTGTCAATTCTGTAGAACTTTAGGAAATCGTCTTTTTTCAGAGGACTTTCTGTGCCTTGAAAAGCATTTTTTACATCACACAAAAAAACGTATGCAGTTCCAGCTAAATGAAGCCGCACTTTTTAAAAGTTTAACAACAGAAAGGAAATAGAAGCTCTGAAACGAGGCTCCTTCTGGCCACGCCCCTTTTGCTTCAAGCCAATTTCAAGCATCTCTACTGCATCACCTCAGGTGTGATGGATTCAAAGACAGCAACCATTATAAACAATCACTTCATTTAAATGGCCAAATCTTAGATACGGCTGTGTGAAAATGGTAGCTGGATTATTTTAGATGTTTCAGGTTAAAAAGAGGCTTTTATTACATTTTGCTCAAACCATCTTTTGTCTCTGACTAAGATATCGACATCAAATGAATGGTTCGTGTCCTTCAGCTGGAGGTGTGCTGCAGAATCCAGTATAATAGAGCCAATAATAAAAGTGAATCAAGTCCAATTGATAGTTTTTACCTACTACTTTAATGGCATTAACATGGAGGAATGAAAATCTACAAAGAGGAGCACAAAAGAGTTGAATTTGCCGTCAGCTTCAAAAGATCCACATGTGCTCTCACTGTCCATCCATCAGCGGGCGGAGATGAGGAATTGACGCTTCTCTTTATTTGAAATCGTGACCTTTAACCCTTATTTTTGAATCCTTTTTTTAAAAATTGATTTGGTAATGTTTTAGTTATTTTCAGCATTTTTCTTATGTGATTCTTCCTTTACAGTACTTTGGCTGTGCTGTGTTCAAATTTCCCCCAAAAATAGTTGAAACTTCATTCTTGTATGGAACATTTACTAGAGGATCAGTGAGGTTCATTGCTCCTCTTGCAGAATATCTGAAATAATAAGTTCATTTGAAGTATTGTAGGACAAAGAACATGTATTAGGCCTCAAGAGAAAACAACAGCGTTGACTTTGCAGGCTGGGAGAAAGGCTCTTTTGTCCTGTAAAGACCCGCTGAGATCATCGTTTTATCTGTTGTAGAAGCGTTTTCAGTGGTCTTTTAATCAAGATTATGACGTTTTTAGCCCAAATTATAAAAACCTGTGTGTCGTTTTCTAGGACATAGTTTCTGGAGTTCATTAAGAATTTGACTTTGAGCTGATTGATGCTGAGCAACCCCCCCCCCCCCCCCCCCGTTGCTGAGAGCTCTCTGTTTATACTCTCCCCTGTTAGCTTACAGCCCCTCACACTGCCAACCTGATGCTACCTTCTCTCTGGGATGTAGCTGGAAAAAATAAAGAAAAGCCAATTTGAATACGTTTTTAAGAAAAGTGCTTTTGTGTCCTCTCTCTTTGTACTTTATTTTAGTGTTTTGCCCATGGCTCCGTCATATGAGTTTTTTTTTTTTTTTGCATCTTACAGATGGGCGACTTGTCTTTGTGACACCAATGGATCCTCTTTTTCTGATTTTACCGTATTTGATGAAATCTGGCAGAGAGGTAAGAAGCCGTCGCGTGAGTTCTTGCTGAGTTTAACTTTCTTTCCAGAAAAAAACACTTTTCAAATTCCTCACCTGTTTATTAACCAATACCTTTGTTTTTGTCCTTCAAGACAATTATCATAACTTCACTGTGGCAAATTCAAGAGTTCAGGAACTGATGAATAATGCTGAATTTGTGACTTTTGATTTAGTTTTTTTCATTGATTTTGTAATGAGTGACTGAAGATAGATGTAACACAGCAAAGGTGGGACATTGGAGCCTTTTAGAGTTTAAAAATATCCACTTTACAATTTAACGAACAATAAAAGTAACAGAGAAATGGTGAATTAGTATCAGAATATCACAAAAAACCGATGTTATTGAGGGCAGCTATGAAGACATTTTATTAATGTATTTAATTCCAACCAACAGTTTGACATGTGAACACAGAATTCATCTTTTGAAAGGGTTCTCCTCAGGGATCTTGTCCCATTCTTCCATGGGAAATTGTTCAAGCGTGTCCAGACTGTTTGGTTTCCGAGCACAAACATTAACCTTGAGCTCCCTCCTCAGATTCTGCTCCTGGAAGTTCTCTCCAGGAACTTGATAATGGTGGCCTTCAAAACATTTTGGACCAATTTAAAGAACGGGTTTGTGTGCGTGTGTTGCTGGAAGACTCAGCTGTGACCTTAAATCAGATTGTCAGGAGATTTCTTTACATTATTCCTCAAAACAGCGGCGTGCTTCTCTTTTGTTCTTGATCTTCTGAACCCAAACAAGGTCCCCTGTGCCTGAAACAGCCAAACAGCCCTGCAGCATCACTGTGGGAACTGTGTTGAAGGGTGAAGGCTTTTCTTTTAGTCCTAAAGCAGCTGTGTGCTGGAACGGCTGGAGTTTGGTCTAATATGACCAGAGGACTGATTTAAGGAACTCGCCCTCGGCTTTTTGAATATTCGCATGCAAACCACAGTTGAATTTTTTTTTTTTTACCAAGACCTGAGGGAAGTAGAGATTCTTGTGACCAATTTAGGTCATGTTCTTTCGAGTCATGGTCTGTCAGGTGAGATGGCCGTAGACAGAAAGGATTGTCTGAAACAAACATTGTTGTTCCAAATCTGAAGAAGTCTCTGACTGAAAACTTGATGGAGTTTTCCTATCAGCTCTAGTGGCTCCAAAGCAGAACCCAGAGTGGAACCAGCCTCCTTCAGCCTCTTTTACCACCTGCTCTGATGTCGCTTCCCTAACAGTTCGACTCCCCACAGCAGATCTGCAGACACTGAAGCTTCCTGGAGAATTACAGTCTGCTGTCTATTGTCCAGTTTCCCTCTAATTAATAATTTAAGTGACTGATCCTTTTCTTGTTTTGGTTCTTCAGGTTATATTTGTCTCCAAAGCAAAAAAACAAAAATCGCTTTGATGCTGTTGGTTTTGAGTAACTCAGAGTTTTTTTTTATAAAGAAAAGACAAGATTCCACAGAGATTGATTGACGAGGTCAACAGCCAATCAGGATGCAGATCACAGTGCACTATAGAGTGAGAGAGAAAAATGCATGCAAAACCACACTGAAAAAAATGACGAGACTGCGAAAGATGAACCGCGATATAGCGAGGGGACACTATTGCCTAAACACCCAGTTTGAAAAATCTGAATATTTTATAAATTTTTATGATTAATTATTTAAAAACCCTGAAACTTTTAAGATGTTTAGACTTTTGTTAATGAAAACAAAAAAATATATCCCATTGATCTAATTGTCTTTTGCTTAAAAAAAAAAAAGAAGATCTTTATGTTGGAAAAATACAAATTTACCAAAAGTTTGGTGGATTTTTGTTACAATTTCTTATAAGATGTAAAACCTACAAGACTTTAACCCTTGTGCTATCCTAGGCACTTTAACATTGTGAGTTGGGTCATCTAGACCCACTAGACAGAGCTCTGAACCTTTTTTCTTCAATGATTTGTGATCTTCACTGGTGTCCATGGATTACATGAAATCTTTCCACCTTTATCCACCTTTGTCATGGTAGGGAGAACACGTCAAAGTAAGGGTGGGGTCATCTAAGATAGCACAAGGGTTAAAATGACAAACGCAAAAAAATCCAAGAATCTGAATCTGATCTTAAATTGAGAGAACAAATATTTGAGCTGTTTGGAAATCTGCAGCACATCAAAATTAAAATGAGTTAATTTTCCAGGATAAAACCAGAAATTGCTCATATGTGATTTAGATTTTAAAATGACTATTTTCAATAAAAAAAAGTCCTTTTGTGAAATTGGGATGAATTTGATGTATTTTCAGCTCGATCCGTCTCGTGTGTGTGTGCTGCTGTGCTGCAGGTGGATGCAAACAAACGATTGAATCCTTTATTATAATTCCTCAGGGGAAGTTTCAGCCGGTGGATCAAGTTGTTAAAGATGAAGACTTCCCTGCTTGCTCCAGGCTTCTCAGCTGCTCGTGTTCTTTTCTCCACATTGCAGAAGAGAAAGGTAAAGTTTGTATTGTTGCTGCGACTCAGGTTTATGCGACACACCTCACAAAATGTTGTGTCTCTGTCATTTAAGAGGTGGGGGGCCTAAAGTTTCACCGATACAGCCAAGAGAAGACCATGAACTGGTTAAAGAAAAAGGTGAAGAGTCAGACACGGGACCCTCGGTGTTTGGAAATCTAAGTGGAAAATGAGCATCCTTTTCTGTTGAAGGTGGAGAGAACAGCAGCGGCTCTGAAGACGAAAAATGTCTGTGTGGGAGAAGGAGTTAAATCCACAACATATATCAGAATCAAGTCAGAGTCTGAGGGCCGAGAAGGTATCTCCCCTTCAGTTCTCCTTTCTAATCTGTGTGGATTTTCACCAGTAGATGGCAGTAGAAGTGTGAACCTTTCAAATCGTGGAAAAAAACTTTTTTTTTTTTTACTCCCAGCAAAAAAGTTGAGAGCATGAAGGATTATTCAGGATGAAAATGTATTTGTTTCTTTTTTTGTTGGACAGAAGACTATCTACGCTACGCTCATGGCCTGATATCAGAGTACATTAGTGAAGAGCTGAGCAAAGCCCTCCTCAAGCATTTGGGGTAAAAGAAGCATTTTACACATCACCGTCGGTAACAAATGTGTTTTAACGCTGAACATGTTTGTTGTTGCACTTTAGGTTACCTGAGCTCACGAGCCCAAAGGAGGCGGAGCCTCCAGCTAAGGTATGATGGTGTGTAGTAAGTGTTACTGGTTTTGCTCTGCATGCTGCTCTAACATTGCTGCAGGCCTCATAGGGACAATCCCCGTCTGCCTGCTTGTGCTTTGAAATGGTGGTGCTTTGGGCTGCAGCTTGAGGTTCGTGCAGTCCTGTCTCTGGCTACGTTCACACTGCAGGGCTTAATGCTCAATTCAGATTTTTAGAAAAAATCAGATTTTTTTTTTTTTGCAAGCCCGTTCACATTTCTAATTAAATGCGAACTTTTGTGATCTCCTGTGTGACCGTGAAATGACACAGAAGTGACCCGCATGCACAGAAGAGTACTCAACGGTGAACGGCGTCACTCGTTGTTTGCTGAAGTAGCTAACGTTAACAATGGATGTCAACAACAGTGTTGTCAACAGTGGAGCTCTTTTTGCATTATTACATTTATTTTCACAAAGGAACCAGGATCTTCTCCACTGTGGAATGGGGATGTGTATGTGCTGGGACCGCGCGTGCCTGCCTGCGTGCGTGCGAGCGTGCGTGTGTGTGTCTGTGTGCGTGTGTTTGTGTTTAAGAGAGAGGAAAAGAGCGCGTGCAGCGAGGTAGAGAATGAGTGGGGGGGCAATGGGGGTGCGCATTCATGTTGTGTGTTACGGAGGAAGGAGAACGGTAATAAAAGAAGGCTTCCCCCAGCAGAAATGCTATTGAGTCTTTATAAACCCGCTCTGGAGAATCTGAGGGTCCAAACGAGGAAGTGAACCCCGAAGGAGGATCCGCTTTCTGTCCCCCGCACTTCTGACCACAGTCGGACAGGGTAAAGAAGGTTCAACACCACACTCTGCCATTTCGCTCGAAATTTTTTTCAAAAACCGTCCTGTTGCGATAAGAGCCTTGAGTTTGGCTTGAAGAGAGCTGTCACCCCAAATATGAATCCAATCGGTGACCTCGCTTCCTGACTAGTCACTGACTGGTCTCAGCAGGATCACCCGCCATGGTTGATGTTTATGTTCTCATCCCGTCTGCTTCAACGCAGAATGATGACGTTTGTAACGTATCAATGACGTACGGGTCGGATTCATGTGGCCTGGCCTTTCAGACGGCGGTCGCATTTGAAAAGATCGGTTACGTATCTGATTCAGGACCACATATTCAAGTGGCCTGGGTCACATTTGAAAAGATCAGATACAAAAGCGGAATTGGGTCGTTTCAGCCTGCAGTGTGAACGTAGCCTCTGTGGCGCTCTTTATCATGAAAAGCATGTCTCACTTCCTCATTTGGCAGAAACGGAAACTTTCGGACAAACCGGTGGAGGCGGGAGGGGACTACACCAAATTCAACAGTGCAGACTTTGCAAGGAAAGTGAGTGAATGCGGAGCAGTTAGATTGAATGAAGGAAATCATACAAATTATTGTGCCTGCTTACTGCTTTCTTTAAGCTTTTGGTCAAAACTTTTTCTAAAGAAGAAACAATCTTTACAGTTTAATACTAAACATGACTTTTTTCTGACTAATTCAAAAAAGCTACGTATATTTTACCAGTTGTTTTATTTGTATTTTTTCCTTTTCCTTTTAAAGCCTCCCAAAAAGTTGACAGCCGCTCAGAAAACTCTGGCCAAAGTGGACAAGAGCGGCATGAAGTCGATGTCATCCTTTTTCAGCCCAAAATCCAAATAAAGGAATTGTTTTCCCTTTTAATTTGTACATGCTGTTTGTAATAAAAGAAAGGAAATATTTCTGCTGTGGTGGGTTTTTTTGTGATACTTAAAGGATCCATAAAGTTAATTTTTGACTGTTTTTCTTTTTGTTTGAGGAAATCGCCAACATTTATTTCAAAATAAATTCAAAGTCCCAGTCCAATCATCTTTTCAGCTAAAAGCGTTCCCAGTGATATTTTAATTAATGATGCCATTTTTAGCAGACATTAATAAAACCAGTGTTTTCTGGGACATAGTTTCTGCAGAGCGGCAGGAGTTCATTAGAATTTCTTCTCAGAGTTGTGAGCGGGACTGTTGGAACGGAGCAACCCCACCTCCCTTCCCTTCCCTCGGAGCAGGGAGCTCGTGGCCCGCCCAGCATATTCTCTGCGACACCAATACGCTCTTTTTCAAACGGCTTGCATTTGTCTGCTCCTGATTCACAACGATTTGAATGAGGAAATTCTCAGAAGTGCAAATGTGAGCTTAATTTTCTTCATAAAGTCCTCCATGAGAAAAATCCCACAAAAACATGTTAAAAGCACAATTTTCGTCACAGTCTGGTCTTAAATCTGATATTTAGTTGGACTGCTTAATTGTGTTTTTCCTCAGGATTTCATTTGGCTGTCACGTCAAAGTTGGGCTAGAATTCAAATGAGCCGAACTAGCTGAAGAGGCTTCCTTTCTCTGCCCTGAATGCATAATGCTGTTCTGTAAAATGAAAAGCCTCCACTGGGGCAGTAGAAAGGAAAAACACTGTCTTTGGTTTGCATTTTAATTACATTTAATGAAATCATGAGGAAAAACAGGAGAAAATAGATTGAAAGTAAGACATAAGTGCACTTCAGTAAAAAGTTATTTTTTCTGTTAGTGTAAGAGCTCAAACACTCAAAAAACAAGAGTTTAAACACAAACAGCATTGCCAGATGCCACAGAGGTCTGCAGGTTAATGCAACAAACCTCTAAAGTTGAACTCTGATTAAATTAAGCTAGATTAGTTGTAATGAAGGCTCTGGAGTCTGAGGAGATCAGATCAGTTAAGCCGTGAATTCTGCCACTGGAATAAAACCCTTTTGTGCGAAGGGCTGAGCGCTTAAATGGAAGCCATTTTTGTGTTTTACAGTTGGCATTGACACTTTGAAGCAGAGGAGACGCTCAGGTTGAAAACTTTTAACTGTAATCAGGCAGGACTACAGAGCTGCCACAGTTTTGAATGTTTCCCTTAATTGTTCATCTCAAAAAGCCCTTTGACTGGAAGCTTCCTTTCTTTTTTCTTTGTGCAGCATTTTCAAACCTCATGGCCTCCTTGTTAAAATCCTAATGTTCATGACTGAAATCTAGTGTGAAAATGTTAATTTGTTCAAAAAAGTGTAAAAACTAAGGCCATATCTTTTATGTTCCTGTGCCACAGCAGAGAAAGGCGTAAAACAAAAGTAAAAAAAACTGTTTCAGAGTCTCTGTGTCCTGGATTTGTGTCTCAAAGTGGAAATCCGAGCTCATTTCGCTCATTGAGAGTTTGATTTGTTTGAATCTTTTCCTTTAATTAAAATGTTAAATGTTCACAAAGAAGTTTGCTGAATACAACTCCTGAGCAAGGAAGTCTTCAAGCATTGTGGCGGGGGCTTATGTTTCAGATGCCCATCAAGCTTCACTGCTTTTTTAGTTTGGGCTTGAAGCGCAGCGTCTGGAAGGCGCTCTCCACCACTTTGGGCAGGTGGATGGGGTTCCTCTGAAGACGCAGTCTGCTGCTTGTAGATCCGCTCTGGTTCTTCTTCTTTGGGACTTTTTCAATGGCACTGTCTCTAACTGCTGGCTGTGCGGAACCATCTGCAACTCGAGGGACCTTCAACACCCAGTTGGAGTGAAGGTCGTGCTCAGTCGAGCTCGACGCCACTGTGAGAGGAATACAAAGGAAAATAGTGGTGCAAACCTCATTTTAAATTAAGGTGGAATGTAAAAATCAGCCACTTCAAAGAAGAACAATTGTGGTTTCATGCCATGGGGATAACTGTGTAATGGTTGTGCAATTTTAGTGCTATGAACAATTTCCTGCTCTGCTAGATTATTCTGGGAGGACAGAAAACCCAAAATTAATGCAGTTTTTAATCTTTAGGCTGAACATATGGAAACATGTATATGAAGATAACATTTCAGAAAACACTAAAAGATCTGAGAGAAGGCACCAGTGCATCAAAAAGCAAATAAATGAAATCAGATTTCAGAAGACAAAGCATTAAGCAATAAAATGTTGCAATTTTAACAATAAATTTGAAAACTTTATTAAACTGTGTAAGACAACAAAGAAGAAGTCATAAAAGCAATAAAGACACAGCAGAAAAAAACAAACATTTCATATAAGGTAAACATACTTCATGTTGTATGAAAGGTTTTGATACTATCACCCTATTTTAATCCTAAATCAAAGGTAGTCTGAAGTCTTTAGACTACCTTTAGTTCAAGCGATCTTTACAAAATTGAACACACATGGTTAAATCGGCAACTATAACCAAAGTTTTGGTGACTGTTGACCTCCGAAAGAGGCCACCATCTTAAATTTTACACACAAAAAAAATCAGCTTTGTTGCTTTCTACAAATGTAAACTTTTGGAGATTTTGATCCATTTCCTCCTAACATTTCCAGCATAATTTGGAAGCTACTAGGGAAGAAATGTTGGTTTTCAAGTTTGAATGACGTTAATATGGCAAGCTCACAACGGTGGCGTTCCTCAGTTGCTCGCAGATTATTTACCAGAACATTGTAAAAATGTTATACATGAATCCTTGACTCAAGCTGAACAATTCTGTGTGACATACTATATGTTTGTATTAGAAGTGTGTGCATGGTTAACAAAAAATCCTGTTGCCAAGGAAATCCAAAAGTTTACTTTCGCCAATTCTTCTAAAAATGTTATGGACATTTCCGTCACCCCCAGGCATCCAAAAACTAAAACGGTTGCTATGGAGATGAAACCAACCAACAAAAACATTTTGTAAAAAAGTATGTTTTTGTCAAGGGCAGTCCTGAACAGGGTGGCAGGAGCAGAGGCAGGTAGAAAGGGAGCGTCAGGGATAGGGGCGGGTAGCGCCATGCTGCTCGAGGATTTATTTCAATGTATTTCCATCACAAAACAAACCCTAAAGCTGCCTTTCTTTCTTGTTGAAAAAAAGAAATAAAAAAAGAAATCACATTCTATTTTTGTTTTATCGAAGACAGGAAGCTCACAGAATCGGTAAAAAATATACTGACCTATGAAATCCACATCCGCATGTCCATTATCCATGTAAGGTTTTTGCACAGGTTCCTTGTCACAGCTGGCGATCACTGCATCAAAGAACTGCAGAGTGTCTTCCTCGTTGGGAACCAGAGGGGTTGAGGGTTTGGCTGCTGGTTTCTGTGGTAAAAGATGGAACAGGTCGGACTTTGGTGACTGTCTAGAATTGTTAAAGATTTGCATTTATCCTTACAGGTGGGTCCTTCTGCGGTGGGGGAGGTGCCCGTTTCTTCTTTGTACTCAAAGTAGATTTGGCCTCTTGGCTCTCGAGGTCACCCACACTCTTGTTGTACTGCCTCCTCAGAGCCACCAGTGCCTCCAAGTACTCCAGGCAGTTCTGACTCTGAGAGTACAGCCAGACCCGGTCCTCCTGTCTCTGATAGTAATACAGAGTCGACTCTATGCTCACCGTACTTTTGCTCCTCTTTAAAGTTGAACCTTCGGCTGTGTATCTTTTCTCCCCCACCACCAACATGGATGTGCTGCGGACCAGTCTGACCGTGCAGGCGCTGTGGTAGTCCTGTTTGGCCCCAGAATCCTGGCCCCTGTGCCCATGGTGGTTGGGACGAAACACATTATTGATCTTCTTGAACATTCTTCAAACTGTCTCTTTCATGGTTTGCTCTCAGACTGCCTCGAGTGTGAGAAGAATCTCCATATCATTGCTGTCCAGACTGCTGAAATTGTCAAAGCGGACGTGTTAGCCCTCAAAAGCCAAAGCGGGTCTGAAACAGATGCCACACCTGATCTCAGTGTTGTCCCGTGTTGCTCAGCAACACTACTGCATCAGAAGACTGTAACTCTACACCCCAGCATTATCCAAAGCAAAAACATGCAATTTAGGAGACAAAGTCCATTTAAATAAGAAGAAACCCTTGGTTTTGCTCCATGTGAAGGACATTCTTTCATCAAGAATATATTTGGATTTAAGTAATTGAAGCAAAAAAAAAAGTCAAATTAATACATTTTTAGCAAAATGTATATTTTAAAAGTACAAGTAATTAAACTTAAAAAAAGTTACTAGAAGACTTATAGAGTTTAAAATTAAGTTGCCTTAATTCTTAAGTTTCCTGTGTTTCAATAATGCAGCACTTCCTCTCTGGTTTCCTTCTGTTGTGTTAGGGAAATTTAAAGAGCAGCGTACAACCTAAGCCAGTTATAAATGTGAGGGGTTTTCATGTTGGAAAAACCCACCAAACTATTAATACATCCTGAAAAGTTTCACCACATTTGACACATTTAACCTTTTCTGCTATGATTTGATTGTTGTTTTATTTCATTTCAAAGGTTCCTTCAGACTTCTATGGAGGACCGCAAGAGACTAATGGAATTTTTTTAAATAATGTATTTTCTATAAATAAAGAAAAATGGAAATGAATAAATACATTTTAAATATATGTAAAATAATTAAACTTGTCATGAAATATTTAAATGTGCTTTTAAATGGCTATTTTAATATTTTAATGCCATTTATAAATACACGTTTATTAATTGATTTCCACTTTCAATTCTTGTTTTTATTTAACGTTTATTTACCTTGGAGTCCTGGCTAGGAGGAAACAAAAAATTAGATTTACAAATAAAATGTTAACATTTAAAACATAAAGTAATATTTAGAGGAATGAGTAATTTTAACTTCCATTTTTTTGTAGAGTGATCAATTTGTAGGGGACAGAAAAGACAAAAGCCTTTTTTCCCAGGTCTGTATGAGCAGACGGAACAGTGAACAACAGATGGTCATTGGAAAGCACTATTTATTTCAATTCAAAAATTATTAATAACACATTTTATTTAGGAATTTCATATTGAATATATTTATTTCAATTTGTTATGTTCAGCCTTTACTTGATTATAAAATAATTAAATATTTCATAAAATATTTTCATGTGCTTTTAATAGCTACCTTAATATTTGAATGCCATATATATTTAAATATTTATTTATTGAGTTCCAATTTTATTTAGTGATTTCTAATTTGTCATTTATCAATTGTCATTTATCAATGACAATTTTAAATAATTAATGACATGTTTATTTAATAATTCAATGGGGTATACATTTATTTCTATTTGTCGCTTGAGGACTTCCATACCAGCCCACATTTTGCCATGAAATATTTAAATATGTCTTGAAAACTTTAAATTAGCTTTTAAATGGCTATTTTAACATTTTAATGCCACATATATTAAAAAATTTATTTATTGATGTTCAATTATATATATTTAATGACAATTTTATTAAATATTGACAATTTAATAATTTAATGGCGTACATATTTACTTTGATTTGTCTCTTGCAGGCCTCCACAGACTTCTAGTGAAGGAATTAAAAAAACATTTTTTTACATAACTTAACATTTATAAAACTATTCTTTTGTGGTCACATGCTGACCTTTAATCTGAACTTCCAGTTATAAACAGGTACAGGAGAAATATGTTTTATATCCATATCCAAGAAAATTTCAAGGTTTTAAGGATTAAAATTTTAAGGATGATAAAAGTCATTTTAAAGGAATTATTTAAGTCTGTTAAGATGAAACTTTAGATGGAAATAAAATATAAAAGACAAAGAAACAGCGTAGAAGAAACTTTATAGGTTGCTAGGAACAGATGGTGTTTTCACCCGGACTAAATAAAAACAAGGCTTCTAGCTCTTCTGAGGCCTTCAGGAAGTCTACTCCAGAATTATGGAGCATGGAAGCTAAAGGCAGCTTCTTCTTGTCTGGGTTACCTCTGCAAACTGTTAAAGAAATGACTCAGATGACCTCAGGGGTTTTGTAGTTTCATACTGGTTATCTCTGACAAACAGGCAGCAAGAGTAAAGACCTTATCAAATCTGAACCAATATTATCTATGTTTTTGGTTTGGTGAGAACTTTAATATCATAATTCTGGATAATCTTCAGTCTAATTGACTTTTAGATAGACAATGTTACAACAATAGACTAAAGATAAATGCATGGATTTGGTTAGGTCCTGCTGGGACGTCAAAGTTTTTTAAACCTGACATGATCTTAAGATTATGGTAAGATTATCCTGTTACCTAAATGTTTGTTTTTTCAATTTTCCGGTAGGTCTTTGTCCATCACTACAACCAAATTTCTGGTCTTACTAGTGATTTAAATCATTTTATTAAAGTTCTGTGGTAACATAAATGTATTTATTTTTGGGTCCAAAGAGAGTTATCAAACTTTTGGCATATTGAAGTCCCACCCTGATCATCTTTTGATCTATTTTTAAAGCATTCCCAGAGGTCTTTTCATTATGAATATGCCGTTATTTGAAAAAACAAACAAACAAACAAAAAAACTGTGCCGTTTTCTAGGACATAATTTCTGCAGAGCAGCAGTAGATCATTAGAAATTTGCGTCTGAGCTGTGGGCGGTACTGTTGACTGGTGGCATGGAGTAAACAGAGTGATGGGTTAAATGGAACCTATCATTACCGGTGCGACACAATGTTAAGCAATAATATTGTGGCTATTCAGCTCTACTGTTTTGAGCCAGATACCAGCTTGGACAAGGAAAGCAAAGATGTAGATGGATCTAGTTGTCCACAAGTGGATGCATCAGAAAGGAGCGGAGCAGGGAGCTTGTGGCTTACCCAGCGTAATTTCTACATAACAAATACTTTCCAAAACAGCACTTTTTCGTCTGCTCCTGATTCACATCAGAATCAGATCAGAATCTTTTATTGTAGTGCACAATGAAATTGTTTCCAGCAGCTCTTTTCTAATAAATATGAAAAATAAATAATACCAAAGAATGTACAGTAAAAAAAAAGATATATATTGCACACATGAAATGAGTAAGAGTACTGTACACATGAAATGAAATATTACACAGATGAAATAAATACACATCGATATGAATAAAGAAATACTTAGGTTATTTGAGTTTAATTTTCTTAATATATATCCACCAGAATCGGGGGGAAAAATCCCACAACAATATGTTAAAAACACCAAAAACACAATTTTTACTGGAGTGGGTCTTTAATCTCCTAATTGCATTCACCAAGTGACTGCACAAATCACTGGTTACCTGGTGACATAATGTAAATATGTGTCATTTGCATGTCTTCCAATATTTAGTAACTAATATAGTGAAAGATTGTGACTGAACAATTGAAGCAGTCTTAGGACAGAACCCTGGGGAACTCCGCGCTTCATTCTTGTCTGCTACTGTTGTTAACATGGGGAATTTCCTGTCCTAAAGTTTTTCAAATCAGTTTCTTACAGGACCACAGATACTCACCCTGTTCTCCAGGTGTTAGAGTACTATGATGTGTAGCACGTACATTAACTTTTTTTATATCTGCATTCAAACGAAACTCATAAATTATTCTAGTAAGAACAGTCACAGTGCTGTAGTATTGTCAAAAACCTGACAGGAGGAAGGCAAAGGAGCTGTTGCAAAGACAATTTAGATGATGAAAAAACTGCTTTAGACTACATAAAAAATGAGCACGAAAAAGAAAAATTTCCTTATTAATAATTTCTTAACTATTCTGAATTAGTGGTCACCATTAAGGGAACAAAAAGTGAAATTTCTGTTTGTTACTTTCAATTCACTGATATACTATTCATGTGCAGACTTCTGAATAATCTCTGTGGTTTCTTTCCACAGGCTATTTATTAATGTATTTATTAAGATTCTCCTTGTGTAGAAAAATAAAGTTGATTGCACTGTAAGAAGTGTAGATAATTCTCATAGCACATCAGCCTGCAATGCAATATATTTAGGATAAGAGAATTTGGGTAGAGTCCAGATCAGAGCAGCTGTGATATTGAGGATGCAGAGAGAGCATGAAACCTGAGGAAAAGAACCTTCTCACTTCCTCTAAGCGGGGTTTAAAATAACCGAACAAAGATGCTGTCCTAGGCACTCAGAATGTGAAAACCATAATACAGGCTTGTTCTTTGATTCAATGACTATTTTTTTGTTTTTAGAAGAAGAATATTGAATAATACGCTGAATCCAGATTGTGACTCTTCTTTAAGGTAAGACATGGACAAAGAATTCTGAATTATTATTATTTTTAATTATTATTATTTTATTTTTACTGATTAAACATGTAAAGCCCACTACATCAAAGACTTGACAGAAAATTCAAATTTGTTGGTATTAAGATGTTTTTTAAACCCTTTGATAAAATCCACAAACAATATATGTTCTTGCGAAATAAAGATAGTTAGTTTTAGATAGACCTGTTAATGTTGGGTGATTTATTAAGTTTTGGCTAGATGCAAAAATAAATGACTTCAGGACTTTATTTACCGTCCCCACAGTCTCAAATTTGTTCAACCCATTTTTAACATGGTGTAACTGGATTTTGACGAATTAATTATCATCATTTTTGTATTCTTCCAATACAACAAGTAGTCATTTAAAAATGAATAACAATAGATGAGTTATTCTGGCCATAAAGTTTTGAAAATTAGCAAAACTTTCCCTGTCAAAAGTGTTATTGAGATTTCATAGAAGCTGCCATCTGAAATGAGCCCATCTACTGCCCCTAGTGGAATGATGATGAACTACAGGGCAGAAAATATGGACCAAGTTATATACAATGTTTTTTTTTAGGAAAATGTTGATACAGCTAATGAGATAGAGGTCTCAGAAATGTGTATATCAAATAGGACGCAAATGGTTTAAAACATCTAACATTTTCAATAGTTTTTTATGGTGTATTAAGTAGTACAATATTTACTGACAGGTGGCCTTTCTCGAAACGACATGGTTCTAAAACATTTTTTAAATCAACATTTTCCTTTTCTTTTAGCTTTGACACTTTCCAACACTTTTTTCATGTTAGGAAATAGTTCAGTCTGAATGTTTTATTCTGATAATTTCTTTGCTCTTTCTGCAGCCATGCTGTGTGAAGGACGACTGCTGAGCATGACGTACTTTAACATGGTTGAGGAGCATGACCCACCGGCTCTTCAGACATCCTTGAAGTGTGCTCATGTTCCACCTGAACCAACCCCTGCGCCTGCCCCCATCAGACTCCCCCCACCTACTGTTCAAAGTTCCCTGGTACAAGCAGGTGCCGCAGACAGCACAGCTTCATTGGAGTTCTACATTTCTCCTTTGCAGTCCTTGGATCTCCAGGGGATCCTCATAGCGAGACAGATCTCTCCAAAAATAGAGATCCCAGCCCAGGCTTGCTCGGGTGGGGAAGCCCCGTTCTTGGTTCCTTCCTCTTGTCAGAGCATCTGCAAAAACTACAGCGACCTCCACATTGGAGGAGACCAGGTGCTGCCTCTGTCAGCCAACCAAAGCGAGCTACGAGTCTGTCCTGAAGCACAGGCTGTCCGCCCTTTCCTCCAGTCTTGTGACGTCCCCCCAGATGAGGAGGATTCTCTGCTCGGACAAGCTCTCCAGGCTGGGCAACTGCATCCTTTAAGAAAAGGTTCAAATCGTTGGCGACAGGGAAGCGGTCGAGATTGGAGTGTTTTGTTTCAAGGACATGAAGGGCCATTTTCTAACTCCCTTCTAAACCATTACCTGGAGCAAAAGATCTTGGATCTGTACCAGCAATACATCATGGAGAATGGGGAGAGGCAAGGAACTCTGGCCTCTGAAGCAGGCAACATTTTCCCTCTTCTGGGCTCAGAGCTCGTCCTGACCAGCCTGGACCAGATCACCTTGCAGCTCAGTCGGGAAGGTAACCTGGAGGCCGGCTTGGCCAAGGACATGGTCCTGAGCTGCTTGCTGAGGGTGGCTGGTGACATGCAGTCAAGTGAGATCAGCACTCCCTTTCTGCAGTTTTCAAATGAAGCCTCCGCAGAGCAGCTTGCAGAGAAAAAAGAGGAGTAATCTCAGGGTCAAGGAACACTCAAACAAGTCTCCCTTTCATTTAACTTCCAAGAAAACAAAATGTGACTGCATTTTTTACTCTGATTACCTATTGAAAGGATTTTTAAATCAATCTGAGAGCAGACATTAATCAGTTACTGTGAGGGTGTGCTGTAACCCTTTTAACACTCAAACTTGTGCTGGACTATTTTAATTCTCTGTGAAACTAACGTTACAAAGGAACTGAAAACACAAGCTGATGCTTCTCTTTTTTGCTCGCATAAAAACAGTAGTTTAGACTGAACAACAACAACACACTTTTTTCAGAATATGTATTTAATTTATGTCAGCTATGTACATAAGAATTTAGTTGAAAAGGTTTGTGGAGAAAAAAATTAACATTGTGTCCGTCCTCTAATAGTTTTTTTTTCTGTCTAACAAAATAAATACATCAGTAGTAAAACTTAGAAGCAAAAAACACTGTCAGTATTTACTGGATTTGTTTGAGTCATAACACCAAGTATATTAAAAATATTTGTAAGAAAATATTTTGAACTATTTTTGAACTATTGTATTACAAAAAAAAATCCCCAAAAAACTGACTAAATATTAAACAAATACAACTTTTTGACAAATGAAACATTAATACAGACTTAATTTAATGCAGTGAGTGTCCTTGTATTGCTCGCAATCAACCATCCCCACCCTCTCCTAAACCCGCCCTCCCCCATCCCTCCCCCTATGCCCCTGCCACCCTGGTCAGAGTTGGATGGGACAAATCCATAAAAATGTTTTTTTTTCTTTCTTAAAATGGCAGCTTTTCTGTTTGTTTTATCTCCATAGCAACCATTTCAATTTTTGTCCCCTGGGTGATAGCATAACAACTGCGTTTTCTTTTGCTAACCACTCCCACATTCCTAATATGATCATATCATATGCCATATCATTTCGTTGAGCTTGAGCCGAAGATTCATGTAGTAACCCTTGTGCTATCCTAGGTATTTTAACATTTGGAGTTGGGTCATCTAGACCCACTAGACAGTGCGCTGAACCTTTTTTCTTCAATGATTTGTGATCTTCACTGGTGTCCATGGATTACATGAAATCTTTCCACCTTTATCCACCTTTGTCATGGTAGGGAGAACACGTCAATGTAAGGGTGGGTAACACAAGGGTTAAACTTTCAAAAAATTTTGGTAAAAACGTGTGAGCAATAGGGGAAAGCCACTGTTTCGAGCTCACCATGCCAACACCGTTCAAAATCGACAACTTCTAAATTCAGCATCTTCTTACCTTATAACGCTCGAGGAGTCAGGAGGCGATAGATTAAAATTCCTATGAGGAGTTTAAATTTGTAGCTGGTATCCTAAAGGTGATTATTTTTGTTGTTGAAAATTCAAGATGATGACCTCTTCCCAAGGTCGAAGGTCAACGAAACCTGGGGTGTGGTTGTAGACTTAAGCTTGTGCTTGTAAAACGTGAAATTTTGTGAAGATCGCTAAAAAAAACGTTTTTTTTTACCCTTTATTGTGTAAAATGGGAACATCAACAAATTCCACAATTGTTATATTTTGAGCCACATAAGAAATGTTGGTCCCATTTTTTTGACGGTTTCTCCTGCTGTGATGTCATCATTCTTTTGGGGAGGGTTTCATTCACTATGCCTAAAATTAACTTTCACCAGATATTAGGTCCGTGATGATTTTGGTGAGTTTCTGAGGATGTGACGGGGGGCTTTTTCTTTCTTCTTTTTTTTTGTTTAGGGATTTTGCTCAACGGCACTATAAAAAAAAATGCAAAATGTAAGATGCAATGAGATAAGTTTGCTGCGTAGTGTTTGCTTTTGCAGGCACAATCATAAAAAAATACACATTAAATGAAGTAAAAACGACTTTTTGGTAGCTTTGATAACTATATTATAGAATTTGTAACACCAAAACATGTGTGAACTTTGATAGTGAAAATTGAAAATTGAGCTATTTGATATTTTTGTTGTCTGTTTAAAATGACTATTAAAAGAGTTTTTGGGTATTATTATTATTGATGATGATCTATCCTGGAAATCTTGCACTAACTATCTTAAAACAAAACTAGCAAAAACAATTGCTATGATGTATAAAGTTAAATGCTCTTGAAATACATATGCATTTTTATCATGATAATACTCCTTTACTATTCCATACCTTGTTGTTTAACTTTTGACCCATCTATTCATGGGTTGCCACAATGAATCAGCTTTCACTGATTTGCACAGGTGGTTTGTCAGATAATTTTACACTGGATGTCCTTCCTGAGACAACCCTGTCTTTTTTCCAGGCTGGGGAGCGGCACAGGGGAACCCAGACTTGAGCCCACTTGTGGCTACACAGTTATCCAGTAGGGTGAAGGGTCGTGTCTAAGGACCCACACTGGATGAAGCTCATTGCACCTTCTGGGAATCAAACCCTGGTTTTTCATATGCCATTCCTACATCCACTTGATGTATGGCATTGACATTAAGGGAAACACAAACAAAACATACATAAATGTAGTTTTCATTTTACAAAAAAAAGGCAATGAGATTAATTACAGGAAATACATATTGGAACCCATTTACTCCACATGTTTTTAGATTACAGATACTAAAATACACAGACTTAGTCTGATATCGTATTTTTTTTTTAAAGAGTTAAGGAATAGTTGAAAAAAAAGGGCTGCACAGTGGTGCAGTCCTCTCACAGCAAGAAGTCCCTCTGTTCAAGTTCTGGCTGCGGGACCTGAAACAGAACACCAATGGGGGACTTTTCTGTGTTGTTTTGTAGACATAGTTTCTGCAGAGCAGCAGGATTTCAACCGAAATCAGTTACACATTTTACCAAACCTGACAATTTTTTGGACTTTTATTTAAAGGATTATTTGCATTTCCCAGATGGTCAAAAGGGGGCGCATTTTGACCTTAAATTGGGAGCCAAGCTGCTCTGACTCACATCCTCTGCCCTTGTGCTTGTTTTATTCTCCCTCCATGTTCAGCTACCATCTATCCATCCAGTTAATGGCTCTTATCATGTCCACCCTTCTAAGATGTCATAAGCACTAGGCTGTAAATCTGCTGCTCACAGCCAGCAATGCAACCTCTCACTCAAATTTCACACATTTTTAAGATAAGAAAACCTACCAAGTATGAAGTTTCTGGGGAAGATGGAGCCGAACTGTACGAATGAAGCACTGACCGAATGTTTTATTTGAAATTCAATCCCCTCCTACAGTATCTGAAGTGCTTTCAAAGACGTGTAACTCCATTCCAGCTGAGCTTGGCCGTGACCTTCTGGGCTGCTGTTTGATCAGCTTCCTTGTTTCCTGCCCAAACACAGTGCCACAGGAGGAAACTGTGTTTACCGAGCTGAGTGCCACAGAGTCGGAGTCCTGTGAAGTCTCAAGGCTGCAGAGACACATGTTTGCTATTTCTGCTTCCATCAAGATGGAAAGTTCCAGGTAGATGTTGAAGGAGGCGAGTCCTTACAGATTCAAACAGAAAAGCTCACATAAAGCTATGATTCACCCAATGCCATGCCTGGCGGAGTGAGAGAATTAAAATAATCTGATTTCCACAGACCTTGGGAAAATGAAAAGCAGTTCTTCCAGTAAGTTTATTGTTTTGTTTTAAACAGGATTTGATTTAAGATTGCATGCATCACTTTCAGAACAAAACAAGTTTGAGTTCATTATTTACCTGCTTTTTTAAAGAAGCTCACCAACGTCTACATGTGACTGTGCCAACACAAGAAATTAAGGAAATCCAAAAGAAGGTCAAGTGGCAAGGAAAGGATGCCACAGAAAAGCAGCGACAATGCCAGACAGCATGAAAGGCCGATTGAATTAATATATAAATTTTTTTAAAGACAGATTCTCTCATGGTATATAGTATTCAAACAATAATTGAAGGCTGAAGCGATAAAATCTCTCTCAATGGATCATAATCTTCTTGTTACAAAGAGCTTTTAACATAGATGGCAATAGAGGCAAGGCCGCTAGATTTCAAACCAAATCCAAGGTTCCAGATACACTCGCTTTGATGCCTGTTACCCTTTGTGGCTTGCTTTTATTTAAGAAAAAAGGTCTCTACTATGCAGCCTTGTTATTCTTCACGTGGCTTGTAAAGTGTAGCTTTACTTATTTATGACTGATAATAAAAAGAATTACAACTGGTCAGTTCTTATGAATAGTTAAAGGATACCTTAACACCCCCTCTTTCAGTGTAATATAAACAACTTGAAGCTGTATCCCACATATTCTCCTCTGTTTGCATGAGTGGCCTTGTGTGACCGTCCTTTGTTTTCACATTAAATCTACTGGAGTGACCCAATGTGGCGGTGGCGGCGCTCTGTGTCTGGCTGATTGGCACTGGGACACACAGGTGCTCGGACAAGGAGAACACACATTTCCCGGTCAGTTAGCCGCTCAAGGTTGCCGGGAGCTTACGGCAGAGCGGCTGACCTTGGTCGAGCCGGGGCAGACAGGGAGAAACCTTGAGAGACAGCGGCGCAGCAGAATCTGTGCTCTCAAAGAGCTGGGAAACATAATGTGTTCATGTTTGACTATATATCACAGCAAATAGTACCCATGTGGCTGGATAGCAGCTCTCTGCAAACACTGAATGTCTCCAAAATTTTCCTTATTCTTACATGTCGATGGAAACGTGAACTTTTGGGGTATTTTCAGACTCCATTATTATTATCATATTCATTTTTAGATAAATACCTTATATCTTCCACAGATAACTTAATCATTCAAATGACTGATTATAATTGCTGTCAACTCCCAATTGACAAAATCTGACGTAATGTCCCAGACTTCTTGACACAATTACTTTATGTACGGCTTGATAGTGTTTCAGAGCATCTCAGAGGCAGCTAGAAAGAGCATTAAATTAAAAAAAATCTTCTGTTAATAACATTGCAGCAGAAAAGCTTTTGTGCCTGCAGGAGGACTGCAGCAATACAAAAACACTCCAAACTTAAAAATATGTAGCTCATTGTTTAATAAGGAAACAGGAGATGAAAAATATGGTAAATTATATCCATTTCTACTTTAAGTATCCTGATCCTTTTCCACTCAAACATGTTCCTCATTAAAAAATAAACTGTATATAAACTGAATTATAATCTTTATCAAGGAAGCTGGGCTGTTTTCTATGCTTGGGGGCAAGAGTACTGCTGAAGATTGGCTGATTAACAAACGCCTCACGAGCGCTTCATCAGCCACAGGTTTTTCTTCAAATTTTGGTCACACCTTTTTAGAAACACCTTAAAATAATGTACCGATAAGCTAAAGCTGTTGTTGATGTGAAATAAAAACTGGTTTTATTTAACCAAACTGCACAAAAGATTTCAACATGAAAGATTTTCATAGTTTTTTGACAACCAGATAGTTATTTTAACCTCACCAGATAAACTGCCAAACATGACGCAGCTCATCAAAACCATAACTTTTGTTAAGCACCACTGTGTTTCACCTAAAATTAATTTAACCAGTAATGGTTTGGACAATACTGGATCTAACATTTTAATGTATTTTTGATCTAATTAGATTTGTTTTAATAGTTTTGTTTGTATTGCATGTTGAAACTTAAAGACCCCCTTTGATTAAAATTGTGTTTCTGGTAACTTGTTCTGGTGGTATTTCTCACGATGAAGGTCATACATTGAGGAAATAAATCTTATAGTTGCATTTCTGAGTATTTCTTTAATCTAATTGTTGTAAATCAGGATCAGACAAAATAATGCAGCTTAAAAAAGCTTGAAGTTGTGATGTAAACTACAGTTGGTGGACCACAAGCTCCCTGCTATGCTCGATTCTGATGCATTTGCTTGTAGTCAACTTGATCCATGTACGCCTTTGCTTTCCTCATCACAGCTGACATCTGACTCCAAACTGAACGACTGGATAGCTCCAATACTCCTTGCCATTTTGTTGCACCGGTAATTTTAGGTTGGTTGGTTTGGGTTGGTAATTTTAGGATGGCTGTAAGTGTGAGAGCGCGTAAACAGATGGATGACGGCAAGTGGGGATCGGTTACTTACTCTCTGATACTTACTCTCTTACTCTGCACCAACAGTCTAAACTACAACTCAGAGAAGAAATTCATCCTGCTGCTCTGCAGAAACTATGTCTACAAAACAACACAGGTTTTTAGATTTTGGCTAAGATTTGGTACTACTACTCTTATTGATACTGCTTATCGATCCGGTATTTTAACGATACTCTTATCGATACTTTTTGAGGACGAAAAATTAATTAATAACAAATTAAGAACACAAAGTGTTTTATTTCCTCATTATGCCACAACAATGTTTTTTTAATGAAACATTTTACTTTATACATTTTTCCAACTTGAAAAGTAAAATACATGAAACAAGAAGTTATTTAAAGAAACATAAACAGCAATGTTTTGACATATTGCTTTTATGATGTAAATACATAACAAATTAAATGAAGGTTTGAGTTCATAAAATCATCCCAGAGAGAGTCTCTGCTTCAACTTCCTCAGTGAAAGCTGCATCTTAATCTGACGCCCGTGTTTCCATCTCTTTGACAAAGCCCCTCCCCTGCCTCTCTACCTGCTTTTCCTCTCTACCTGTTCACCTGTCCACATCCTCTGCAGCGGAGAGTCGTTTTTTTCCCGTGCCCCTCCAGTGTATTCTGCACAGAGAGCCCAAAATACGGTCATCATAGCAGCAGGTTGACACGATAGTCGGGGCGCTCTGGCAGATTTAATTAATTTTATGCGTGCTGTCTGAACAACAGCCAACCCCCCCGTGCACACAAATAACCAGACAGACCTCTCCTCTTCAGCGAAAATAACAAAATTAATATCATAATTAATTAACAGAAAATTGACTGACTTGGTGAGTTAAATATGGCAGATAACGTTTATATCTTGTGGGACACAAAAAAATGCGACTTCTCCAGTACCGATAGCAGAACCATTGAGGTTAGATGTTAACGATAATGCGGTCTTGAAGAATGTGGCCCCGGGGCTCGTTCAATACCGGGGCTCGGTACCCATCCCTATTTACAATATATCAGAAGACGATTGGAGTGGTACTTTAATTATTATGTTTCTTTGGTCAATAAAAGTTAATAGCAGAGCCATTCTTTTGGCAGCAAAAGGATTATTAACACATTGTGGTTGTTTTAATTTTGTATTGTAGTTAATCTGTTGTCTGATTCTATGTTTATTTATAGGAAAACTGGCCATTACTGTTTTGCCCTGACCATCACTCAACTCAACTCAACTCAACTTTATTTATAAAGCACTTTAAACAGAACAAGGTTCACCAAAGTTCACCTTGACACTTGGCTGTTATTGATGATTGAACATTTTGAACCAGGTGACTGTTGATCTAGGTACTGTATATTGGAGGTCTGATTTTAACTCTTAAACTTTTCTTACAGCCTGGCTGTTGAGCCTCACGTCATTGCTAAAAAAGTGGAGAGATTTCCTTCAAAGGCTCATTTGGTCTATTGTCAGAGAAGTCTTGCTGCTTTATTGATTTAGTTTGATATTTTAATTAGATAAAAAGTGGTCTGTCTTGCTACAGGCAGTAATCACTTTTTCATTATACTTAGAAATCTTGCTTTTAATTCTTTTTAAACTTTAATATGTCCCATAAAAAAGGCTTTTTGATGTGAACAGGACAAAAATGTTTGTTTCTAACAGATTTGAAATGTCATTCAGGTTTTGAGTAAAAACACAGATTTTATATACATCTATGCAGTCATTATCTTCATGCTGTGTAGGTTGAAGTGGACCACTGGAGCTCATCCCAGCTGTCTTTGGATGAAGACACGCAACAGTCTGGTCGTGTTGTGAGTCCGACACAGAGTAAAATACATGGAAAACTACACAGTCACACCGATGGGGCATTATGGAGCCACAAATCATTCTATGAATCGGGACTGCTGAGGAAGTGAATTGCAACAAACTCCACAGAAAACAGAGGCGCCTGGAATTCGAACCAGGGCCTTCCTAGCCAGAGTTGTGATGGTTTTGAATTAGGGCTCTAAGTATGGCTTCCATGTTGGGTTGTTTGTAGGTTTCCTGGTGGCCCCACCTACCCACTTTTAATCCTTGTGCTATCTTAGATGACCCCACCCTTACTTTGTCGTGTTCTCCCCACCATGACAAAGGTGGATACAGGTGGAAAGATTTCATGTAATCTATGGACACCAGTGAAGATCACAAATCATTGAAGAAAAAAAGGTTCAGAGCACTGTCTAGTGGGTCTAGATGACCCAACTCCCAATGTTAAAATGCCTAGGATAGCACAAGGGTTACGTGGGACCAACCAATATTGTAGGTGGAGGTTTGTTGGATAAGCCAAAATACCCAATATTATTTCATTCATGTCCCTAAGGGATTCTGTTTTTTCACTTCATAGGACTTCCATGTTGCTGAATTAACATGGGACCCATATTCTTCTCCAAATCCACTTTAAATGTGGTGGTCGTAGCAATTTTGATCTTTATATACCAGGATTTAGGTGCACATTGGAGATCCTTGATCACAGCAGCATCATGGATGAGGTGAGCAGTTTTAGTTGAGCTACTCTAATGTTACTGCAGGGCTGAGCACAGTCTAGTGTTTTTTAGACACCAACAGCAACATATCTGTAAACAGGAAGTGATAAAAGTTCAGCTTGCATTTAGTGAAGGCCTTGGCCTTGGCAATAGCAAACATATACAGAAAAGCAAAAACTGAAAAGAGGGAAAAATACATTTGCTGTTACAAATGAATTGTGTAGAGGAGGCAGAGTGATGTGCAAATTTTATTTAGTTTCTTTTGCAAAGCAAGGCCAACGTTCAAACTTGAAAGAAGAAGAAGAAGGCATAATTGGAACAAACTTCATGTTAAAAAGAATCTCAGATCAGACTGAAGCTGGTGTAATGTGGTCTTCTTTGAATTGGAGTCTGCTGGTATTGCACAGGACCCTGACATGATTCACGTAGAATTTTTTTTTACAGCAAAATGGCACAAAAAGTCAGTATTGCTAACCTCCTGTCTTGTATTTTGGATTGTTGCCCTATTACAAACTGGTTCAAAGGCAGAAGTCTTCCTGGTGTGGCTCAGAATAGGTTTAGGAAAGCAGAACTATTATTATTGATACAATTATTGAAACAACCACTTTTTTCCTTAGATTTTTCTACTTTTTCCCCCAAAAAACGTTATCAAATCTGTCTCCAAGTTTTCAAGTTAAATAATGTGTCACCTTTCTCAGGTCTAGTTTTATTGAAAGTTCTTCCACACAGGTATTTTTTTCTTTTTGCCTTTGAAGTGGGTACAAACAAAACTTCCTCATTGAATGCATGGTGCTTGTTAAAAAGCTTTTCTGAACCATGGTTTTGTACTTTTTTTGAGTCATATCCCACCTCAAAGTAACAGCTTTATTAATGGCTGCCTTGCCGAGTCCCTCTGGTAAAAACATTAAAAAATTTTAAATGTACAGCACAAACCAAAAGTTTGGACACACCCTCATTCAAAGAGTTTTCTTTCTTTTCATGACTATGAAAATTGTATAGTCACACTGAAGGCATCAAAACTATGAATTAATACATGTGGAATTATACACATGACAAGAAAGTGTGAAACAACTGAAAATATGTCATATTGTAAGTTCTTCAAAGTATCCACCTTTTGCTTTGATTACTGCTTTGCACACTCTTGGCATTCTCTTGATGAGCTTCTAGAGGTAGTCGCCCGAAAGGCTTTATCTAAAGCATTGCTTTGATGTATGTTTTTAACTTTAAGTTTTCCCAGACAATAGAGGGACAAATGATTCAATAAAAGTTCTTTGTGTCTATAAATTATACTGAGTACTTAAATTATTTTTCTATCAGACACTGGTTTGTTTCTGTTAAACGTACCGACATGTTTATGGTGGAATACCCTCAGTCACAATCATCTGTCGTTAAAGACGTCACACACTAACACCTGATGACGACCCTGACGAAGGCGGAAGGTATTCCACCGAAACATGTCGGTACGTTTCACAAAAACAAACTAGTGTCTAAAAGAAAAACAATTTAAGTACTCAGAGGGATAAATCCTCATAGAAGTGGGGTTATCCGAGCTCCCAGGAGTAAATTATAGAACTTCTCTCCATTTTTCTTTAATTAAGACTGCTAAAAACCAAATCCCTTCAATAGTGTTTACGTTACTTGACATTTTATCACTAAATTATTTTTTAATAACCTTTAATTTGATTACAGCATTTAGCAAATAAGATGCACTTTTAGAAACTCGACCTCTCATGTTTCTGAATGAAGTGGATTAATGTTGAAAACACCTAGAGCAAAGAGGCTCCTGCTGTTATTGCTCAGGGTTAACATCACTGTCACCCCTCTCCACTCAGAGAAAAAGCTTGTTCGCTTCAGGACCGATGCAATTAGCTTTTTACTCTTCTTGTTCTGTCCTTATTTTTTAAATACCTGAACATTTTTTGTTATAGCCACTTTCAGTCTCACTCAACGTGCATTTGGCAAATGTGTTTGCACTGATGCAGCCTTGCTGCAAACATGTGTGTGTGAGTTTGCATTTTTGTGCATGTGTGAGACAGGTGTAGTGATTCAACATTTCACTTTTAATAGCCTAAATAATGATTGAAAAATGCTAAATAAGGATCTCTTTAAGAAAAATAAAGTTGATTCTTCTTTCCAACTGTAGGCGGCGGACATGCGTTAGTAAACGCCAACAAAACAAAAGAAGAACAATTCTTTCCCTGCCTGCCCAGTGTAAACACCATGGGCTAAACACGGGTTCTCAAACATGCGTCAAATGATCTGGCCTCACAAGCAGAAGAGAGCAGGAAGATAAAACTTACAAGGAAGTAGCTATTAAGAACAGTCCTGAAGCAAACAAGAAAAAACAAGATTATTTATTAGTTCTTAGTATCCCTCTAGAATAGAAAGAAGTCCATGACCAGATTATTAGATATATAAGGTCCCGCTGGGAAACCAGATTCTAAAATAATAAGCAGGAAAAGCAATTGTTTTAAAGTTGTGAATGAGAAAGACATTAAAAAAACATGCATATTTTCATCTGGAAAATCTGGAAATGCGCAAGTCTTCTGCGTACATAAACATTTTAATTAGATTGAACACAGACTGTCTGCATCTAAAACATACATTTGATCGAAAATCCACATTTTACAACCCAAAAAATGTCATACATTTCTGCATTGACTGCATTGTCACAGTAAATTCTCTATGTTGTTAAAATTAAATTTGAAATTATTTAAAAGATAAACATTTTGAAGAAAGTGAAAAAAATTCCATAATTTGCTTAGACTTGTTCTGTTAAATTGAATAGAATTTTTCAACTGTACCTAATGACTCTGTGCTCCATTGACTCTGTCAAGGATTTTAAGACGCACCCAAAGACCTCTTTATTTCAGCAGGCTTTTAGTCAAACGTGGGATTTGTGAGATTTTGCATTATTTACACAATACTATGTCTAATTTCTTGTTCTAACTTGATGCAGTTTTGACCTTTGTTGATAAGCACTTTTTGTGTGCCTCATCAACAAACTTTCCTTACTTACAATTAACTTCCCTGAAGCGAGTTTCTTCTTGAGCGACCTATCAGCACTTCAAAAGAGATAAATGTTGAAAGAAAAGAAAATAATTTTCAAGGCTTTGTGGCTCTGTGTTCCGTTAGTTGTTAAGGCAATGTCCAACAGTGACTCACTGAGGAGCCGGAAAACAGTTGCAGAGACTAAAAAAAAAAAAAAAAAAAAAAAAAAAAGGCAATAGTTCTTGTAAATGACAAATCTGAGCAGGAATTTGAGCTGAAGGCTTTAAAATATTTTATGGTCTTATTTGCTTTTCATTGTAAGAAGATGTTTCGGTAGCAAACCATTTGAGCTCCTCCTTGTCCCCTTCTCACCTCTCCCTGGCACTTTTGTTGCTGGTGTCATAATTTACCTCCTTATGCAAACATGACCCTGTGTTTGATATACTGGAAGGCAAAAATATTCATGCTGTAGTTACTGAGGAACCAATAAACACTAAGATAGGAGGGACGTAAGTTATTGCTCTGCACCTCATGTATATTTCACCTTCCATCACTTTGTCCTGCCGACATTAATGTATGCATGTCATACCTGCACATCTAGTCAAGTTATACATATAAAAAAGGAGCAGTATTTCATGGAGTGACATACGTTTGGTTAAGATAAACAGAACAGCAAGGACAGGCAGAGACGTGGTGAAGTCTTAACTGTAGTGAAGATCACAGTGGAATGGAAGAAAGGCTTCAGAGTGCTGCTGAAGGACTCCTTAGCACAGAAACAAATGTTCACTCCTGGGGTTTTATCTTGGCAGCTTCTTCTCCCATATTCTCGCCTCCTAATGCATCTCACATACTGTATGCCTCGCACTGTGTCACTGAACCTTGGCTGATTAGCTCACATCCCACCGGCACATGTACCTCACACAATTTTCTGCACAACAAGGACAACCCAGCTGCTCTACCTCACCTTTGCAACTGCGGTGTCGCTCTGAGTGTTAAGCTACAGTCACACTGGGCGTGTGTTGCGCGTTCAGGAACACAAATTAGTTTTTCTACTGTTTACAAGCGCTTGTTCGCCTTGCGAATGCCGCAAATCTTGCTCCAGGCTTTTTCTTTCACTCTATTCCAATACATGAAAGAGTCATACTCTAATCCCAGACGAGCACAAACCCCAAGTATTAATTTCTCCTTCGTGATCATGTTTATAACGCTTAGTACTTCTGCGTTTTGAAAAACACGACATTGCCAGATCTGATTCCATGATTGGTCAAATTTCAGTGTTTTTGCGATTTAGCAGTTAAAAGTTTAACTGGTTGAGTTTTCCGGCCAAAGATCAATGAACCCATGATTTTCATGCAAAGCCTGGTACCACTTTTGAAATCTTGTATTGCGATGCATGAATGCCAGAGTTTTGAATTTGGATGTGGAGTTTATGCAGACTTTCCATTAAAAGTGGCCATCTAAACTTGAGTCAACGCAACTGCTGCGAATGCCTTTTTAGACACTTTTGCCGCCCAGAGTTTGGGTGATTTGTCACTGATCAGATTACAGCCTCGAAATTTCACTATGGTGCACTGCTTCAGACAGTCTCTTAAGACAACCTCATTTCATGCTAAAAAGCAAATTTAATTAAAAATTCAAAAATTCTATCTTTTCTTTCTCTTGGCCCAATTTTTTGGAGTTTTCCCATGTTTTTTGTAAAATGATCAGTCATGATTTTTGTTATGTGACCAGTCAAACATTTGAAATGCCCTAAAGGAGAGTGGTGAGTGGGGGTGAGTGCTGTGCACAAAAAGAGGAGCTGGACAGAAGGATGTGACCAATGTTTACATTTGTCTCAACACTGTCTTACAACAGCTTATGATGAGATGCACTTGTGACACGCTGTAGCAAAACAGCCCCATGAAGACCTTCAGGAAGTTTTACCAGAAAGAGCATTGCTCTTACTTTCAAAATAAAATGCTTATTACTGAATATGAGGTTGTCTTTACTTGTTTTAAACAGTCACTTAATTTTTTTAAAGGACCATTTCACATCTGAGGTTGACTCAAGAAAGAGCTTTAGAAAGAGCTTTATTGTTATGACTAACATAATCTCACTATGTGCAAATCATTAAAAAAAAAAACAGGTCTTAATTGTATACTACATACATTTGTATGTAAGTGACCAACAGTATGAGGCTTGTGCCCTCTGGTTCGGGTTTGTCTGTTTCTTGATTTTGCTCTGATTTGAGCAGTCCTCCGAACAGAGTCACACCAGATTCCGGTTGTCAATCATCCCCAGCTGTCTTCATTTAAGTTAATGACCCTCTGTTTGTTCAAGTGTCTGGATAACTATGTAAAACTTAAATAGGTCTGAATTCCTTTACATTTCACTACAAAGTGCACTATATATTGCGTTTGGCATTTTGTATAGCTGTCAAAATCAACAATTCCAAAGTCCAGTGCCCTGGAAATGTCTCAGAAGTCTCTGTGAAAAACTAGATTAGCGAATGTAGATCATAATGCACTGTGTTTGAACACATTTTTATGTGAGGTTTGTGGATTTATTATGTCACAAGTTGCACTTCTGCATTTGCTGCATTAAAGGTTTCCCGTTGCAAAATTAGCTGCTGGAGTTAATTCAGAAGAGATCTCATTCCTCTGCATTCAAGAGAAAAAACAACCCAAGCTTTTTAACAAATCAAATCTGAGCAGCAGAATTTTCTGTTCTTGGTGTTTTTTTTTTATTCTATGGGATCATTATTTGTCTCTGTACTGGTCCGTGGAAGTTCTTGTTTGGTTTGGTTTGCAGTGACATAACATATGTTTTCAATAATGGATTTATAATAAAATAAATCTTTGTTCAAGTGGAGTTTGTAATAAACAGCAATAATTCAATTTATTCTTACATTTTTGTTACTTAAACATAATAAAAGGATGCTGTTGAGTTTAGAATCCCATCTGAATTAATTTAATTCTGATTCAGAAATTTCAATTTTAGTTCAATTTCTCAACAAAAACATTAATTTTTATTACTGATTTTGTTTATTATTATAATTTTTTCTCTAAAAATCTTTTTGTTTTGCTATTAGAAAACAGTGACCTGGCAGAATTGTAAATTCTTACATAAAAACTTACAATGAAAATTGTTCTTTTAGCCTTATTAATCCAACATATACTTTAACATAATTTTTGGTTTAAGGAACCAATACTGAATACTCTAATTTAGTTTTATCTTTATCAATATATTTTTTTTACATTATATTATATTATAATACATTTTAAAAATGTATTATAGATTTTTTAAAGAACAATTTTTAAAACATTTTGACATTTTTTTAAATCAAAAGCTCAATTTACTTGAATAAACTGGTGGATGATTAGCTTTTCTTGAATTTATGACAATCAACGCCTCATGATTAAAGCAAAAGTTTTACAGTTGATGTCAAAACGCCATAATAACTCAGAAATATATGTAAATGTTTACATTATTTACTAAAACTTGTCAAAACTGAATTTGTGATGTCAAGTTTAAAAAAAAAAAAGATGAGAATCCACATTTTGATGAGCTTACAGTCTTCTCTTTTTATGAGTAAAAACCCTTTTCACTTTGCTGTCAGCTTCTACTGGGTCAACTTTCAAGACTCTTTTGATGAGAGCCGAACCGATGCTCCACTCCCTAAACCATAACACAACCAACACACACCACAAATCTTGGTTTTATGCATGGGGAAAGACTTAGTCTTTGAGCAGTATAGAATTGTTATTTTTTTCATTATACATGATGAATTCAACAAACCCTGTTGTAATAGTCCTCATTGCTTTTATTAAATCTAAAATTTCTTATGAGCGGCGTGTGTTCAGAACTTTGAACACAACAGTTGCGCAGAGGACTGTTTAAGGCAGTGTGGTTGCCAAGTGTTCTGGTGCATCTCAAGACTCCCAGGCTTGGCTGTAGAGCAGCCTGAGGTTGCAGATTTCAGGGCATTGTGCCCCTGATGGAACATACTGCAGATCAGAAGTCCTTGTTTCTATCATAAACTGGAATCCACCTCGAAAGTAAGAGCTGGTGTTGCCCTGGTTTCTGTGAACACAGCAGCACAGATTTGAGCTGACAGAACATGGAATTTAACCGTGAGAAACTTCTTTAAAAGCAGTGGGGAAAACACTTTTTCTGCATGGCAGCTTCAAAATGACAGAACGAGTCCCCACTCCTCCTACATTTAAACCTGTTTTCTCAGTCACACCTCTTTGACTGCAAAAAGAGGTAACCTAAAAAACATGAAAGGAACCCTAATCTTAAGAAGAAAAGGAAAAATGATTTGTCCATATAGCAGTTCATTTTACTTAGCAAGAAATCTTTTAACAAGATGTAAAAATCTAGCAACATACTTTTTAAAAAGGGAATAATCAGCTAAAAATGAGATTTACTTCAATTGAATGTTATACAGCCCAATAATAAGTTTTTTTTTTGCAACTTCTAAAGAAATGCTTTGTATTTTTGTTTTTTTGTAACACAATTGTAGTTCAAAGCATCAAAAAACAAGTGTTACAAGTGGAAATGACTCATTTTAGAACAAAATTGGAATACTCTCTTAGTTAACAGGTTACCAGTCTGTTTCAGGGCCATACACCTACATACACACCTAGGTACAATTTGGAGACACCAATTAACCTATGAGGGATCTTTATTTATTTATTTTTTACTCTGGGTGGTGACTCTTTTTGCAATGAAATGAGAGCACTAAACACTGCAACACTGTACAAGCCCTTGTTAACATTTGTTGAACTTTAAAATGATGTATTTGAAATTGATCCAAAAATGACAGTGCTTCTTATATACTTTTAGAAAATAAATACAATTTCAGCACTTGAAAATGTAAATAAAATGGTATGGAGCTTTTGTGCTTTGTGTGTCCTTCAAATAAAAACATAGAAACATGTATGAAAGGGTTAAGTGACATGTTAAAACTTTGATTAAATCCAACTTATTTTTAGATTTCTACGGTTTATACTAAATAAGCAAAATTCAATTTCCCAGGTTTTCTTTCCTGTTTAGTAGTTTTATATTTTATAGCACTTTGGTTCCTGTAGCAATCTTTTAATTGAGCTATGGAAGCTGTGAAAGCTTTATTACCTTAAAGCCTAAAATAAATAGGAATTTGACAACAGGAAGATGAGAAATGTATTTATAGGTCTTTCACATGATGAGAGCACATCATTTTATGAAGAAAGGTATTGAGGGAAAATTCCTCTAATGTGAGGGAAATATAATTTCAATTTGATCTGATTTCTAAAGAAAATTTATAAACAGTGGAGGATTTTGAGCAAAAGAAGGAGGAAAGAAGGTCTTGGATTAAAGAGTCATATACAGTTAGTTCATAAAAACCACGTGTTCCAAACATCAGTAAATGTACAATGTCTGTAATACATCTAAATTTGAAAACCTTCTCAATATTTATGGGTTTCTATTCATTTCATGTTTTCTTCCTATATTTTTGGAGATGGAAGAATGGTAGAAGGACTTTAACCCCCTCATGCCACTAATGCAACATCCCATGTAATCCAGGGCTCTTCTTAATTTAGCATTACCTGAAACGAAATAATATTTTTTCTGATATAATTGTAAAACAAAGTCAGGCGAGAAAGGGTTCAAACCAACGTGATGCTTTATCAAAATCAATCTATTTCCTTTTTTTTTTGCTGTAACAGGTCCCATCACAGCAGCGCCCTGACACTCGTGCCTGATCTAAACGCCTGCGTATCAGCTACTTTGTTTGTTGTATCCGAGTGACCTTGTGATTGTGCGCCAGCCTTGAACACTGTTACAAGTTGAGAGACAAACAGACTATGAACCATATCACAAGCATTTTGTTACGTATGCTGTTTACCCACATCCAGTGAGAGGCTCACAGCTGAGGTAAACAATGAACAGAACTGGGTTTGATCGAACACGGTGTGTCACTTGGCTGTGCAGTACAAAAAAAATCACAATACAAAAGAACTGTTGTGAAGCCTCCTTCTTTGAGAGGATTCCAAACAACTGGACTGATGCTCCAAAGATTTTATAAACCAAAACCCAGCTTTTTTTTAATTTTTATTCAAAAAGTTAGAATTTGTTTGAAAAACAAAAAAAACCTCAATATTAAAGTCCCACTCTGATTTGATTTATTATTATTATTTGAAACTTGAGTTTAAGGCACTTTTAAATAAAATGAATTATTATTATTAATAAATGGCTTCCCAGTGGTCTTTTAATTATGATCATGCCGTTTTATCCAAAATAAAAATAAAAACCCTGTGTCGTTTTAGGACATGGTTCTTTGCAGAGCAGCAGTAGTTCATTGAAAATTTAACTCTGAGTTGAGCGGCGTGTCGAGACTGTCAGCGTGAAGGAACCCCTACCCCCCCTTTTGTCTCCTGTAACCCTTGTGCTATCCATCTATATCTATATATATATATCTATATCTAAGATAGCACAAGGGATAACTGAGACCATTCATTTACACTCTGTCCCACTAGCTTACATCTCCTCACAACCTTGTCCTAACATTACCGGTGCAGCAAAAAGGGTGAGTAATATTGGAGCTAACTACATCTTCAGTTTAGAGCCAGATTCTAGCTCAGAAGAGGAAAAGAAAGAGGTTTATGGATCTAGTCCTCTACAAGTGGATGGATCAGAATGGAGCAGAGCAGGGAGCTTGTGGCCTGTTGATTGTTGCTCCTACCTCACAAATGCAGTCTTTTTCCAATGGCATTTTTGACTGCTCCTGATTCACAAGGATTTGAATAAAGAAATCTTTAGAAATTTAGTTTGAAGATTTTTTTTTAAATACATATCCTACACCATCAGAAAAATGCGACAAAAACATGTTAAAAACACCAAAAATATCTGCTTCTGACTTTTTCTACGGTACTTTAGATAAATGCTGCTTTTAAACCCAAACTACGACTCCTCCACTGCTGTGGCTAACAGTTGAACCAAAGCTTTTTCTCCTAAAATGATGGATTTGGTGGGGTTTTTTCTGCAGATGTGACTGCTTTTAAATTACAAAACAATCTGAAGTTAAAACATGAAACACATTGCTGTTGCTGATCTCGAGTTCTTTCACAAATGTGTTTTTTTAGCCTCTTTTCTGTTGTTGAAACATCTTTTTTCTCTCTTAAACCCTTTTTTGTATTTACTACAGTTTAATGCTTGTTAAAATTATCTGTGTTTTTTAATTGTGTTTTATTTCAGGGCTGCACTTGAGTTAGAATCTTTGATTTGTTTTTTTTTCCATTTTAAGATTATGTTTGGGGTTTTGTTTTGAGATTTAGTCTTTGCTGTTGGTGCCGTGTTCTCACAGGTTTTATTTCCCTATAGCGATTATTGTTTCTGTTAATAATCCCTTTGTATAAACTGTAAGGTCATGATTTTATTTGTTCCACACTAGATATTCAGTTTAATCACCTTATTATTTCTTACTGTGACCTCCGTGCCTCTGGTTTTGTTTATTCCGCATAAACAAAGGAATTTTCAATCAGCTGACTCCAGGCCTCCTGTCTTTCTCTGTAACACTTATCTCTGACAAAAGGTGAAATGGATTAGTCTCATTAAGACTATTGTGACAGAGGTTTGGTGTCTTCTGCAAATGAGGTCTGGCATTCTTGTTTCTGTTCTCTGGCGTCCGTTTTTTGATGTTCTTCAAAAAACATTTTTTTCTGGCATCGTTTAAAATCTTAAAATTTGGCGGAGTCAAAGGCGGAGGCGTTTTTGTTTGATAGCTTCCAGACTTTTGTACAGTTTGCAGTCAAGAATGAATTTTTGTTGAATGCTTTCTCATTAACTTTGCAGAAAATTTTCCATTAAAAAAAGTAACTGTTTTACATCAGGATAGTTAGTTATTGTGAAAGAAAAAATAGTATATTTTGTATTTTCTTCTAATTCATGCTTTAACATTTATCATGGCTAAAGACTTGATGTGTTGTGTTTTTTCTCTCTTGATATGTAAAAAGTTTAAATAGAATAGAAAAAAATAGAATAGAACTTCATTGATCCCACCAGGGGTATAATACCTTGTTTCCATAGCTCAATTAAAAGCAGCAGATAGATAAGAATAGAAGATTTATAATTGATTGTTAATTGATAATTTATTATTTTTTAAGAATATATTATTAAACTTAAATTAGGTTAGATATTGAGTAGATTCAGAATTATGTTATACTAATTAGACCATTATTATAAAAATAAATTATAGTAGATAATGCAGATTACTTATTTTTAAAAATGTACTCTAGTAAATATCTGGAATTTCCAAGATTTTATTTTATTTTATTTTTTTTTTATTTTACAATTGTAGAGGATTGACTGTTTCCTACTAACACAAATTCAGGGGAAAGGCGTTAAAGAAATGTGATTTTATTTGAGTTTTTCACGTTACATCTTATAAAACTACTTCACAGACATCGTCACAATTAATTTGTTCATTACAAACGTAATTAATTAAAACAATATTCGGTCAACATTACTTTTCACATTTTTTTTACACCAAATTAGTTTAAAGCATCTTCTCTGCAACAACAACTGTCCATAAATAAAAATAATGTTAAATTGCCAAATTTCTCAGCCTCTCTGCAGCTTTCCATCTTATTATTTGAAACCCACATTCAAATGTATTTATGTTTCATTTCTTCTCAAGCCAGTTTCCCTAGAATCGTCATTTTGGACACACAAACCCACGTTCGAGCACATAAACTTTCCCCATGCTCTAAGTTGATGACATGTGTCCTTGGAAAGTGCAGTATTCAATTTGTAACTATTATGGAGACAAGGACAAAGTCCTTTATGTGAGCAGCCACAGAGAGAAAATGGAGGCAGTTGCTATAGCAACCGCCAGAAGAGTGCCCAACAAATCAACAAACAATGCAGTACAAGACTTTTCCCGGGAAGGCATTTAATGCAAAGCCTTGAATCATACAAAGTTGTCCTGTTAAGTTTTTGAGACCTGTCTTTGAACGTCTAGGTTGCAAGTGTTCTGTTAAAAACCTTCTGTTTTTCTCCATACTGTTTCAAGGCCGTTTGGGCTGAATGTGCCAGAGAGCTGTCATCCTGGGTCACGGGAACCTCAGAATTAAAACTTCTACGATCAACCTTCATGGAATGTTCACCGCTGCAAAAACTGTTGGCAAAAAAAAAGGCATTTACTTTGGTGACTAGGGGACTTTGAAAGCTTCCAAAAAAAATGAGCTTTTATACAGAAATATTCATCTTACTTTGAATGCCTCTTCATGTTGTTTTCCCTTTAGTTTTGTTCCCTGCATGTTGGCCTCACTTTCCCACAGCTCTCGTCTGAGTAAATATCCTCTTTGGTTCTGACCTTGTTCTAAATTTCACTGCGAGACACAAAACTGCGGCTTGGCCAATGCCGGTTAGAGTCTGACTGGAACTGTCTGGGTGTTGCAGCAAATGAAATAATTAGAAGAAAGAGAATCAGTGGTTTAGAGGCTTTAACAAATAGACTTATTTCATAATATTAAGCAGATAGCCCAACATATAAATTACTAAAATTGCAAAAGTTGGTCCAGACTTGACATTGTTTCCCTTCTCTTTTCCTTTCTCCTTTTCAGCTTGTTACCAGCTTTGAAGCCTTGGATTAGAAATGCTTGGAGCAGTAAAATAAGTACATCTTACATCTTAAAATGTGGAAAATTTGCCCAAATCTTTTAATTTTTTATTAAATGAAAATACAAGATGATTTATTGTGTTACCTTTTGTTTTCCATCCTGACTACACTATTTTTACAACTTTTATGTTAAAATCTATAGTAAATAAAATGCTAAAATCAGGTTAATACTTTTTAATTTAAAGCAGGTAGTAAATAGAAATTCAACCCCTAACCCTGCAACCTTTTAACACTTAAAGAGCAATCGGGTCAATTTCTTCCATTTGCTTCCTAGTAGGAACCAAAACGTATTACCTCACCCTTGAAAAATAAATATATAACATTGCCTTGTATTTTTATATATACACAGTACAGACCAAAAGTTTGGACACGCCTTCTCATTCAAAGAGTTTTCTTTCTTTTCACAACTATGAAAATTGTAGAGTCACACTTAAGGCATCAAAACTATGAATTAACACATGTGGTATTATATACACAACATAAAAGTGTGAAACAACTGAAAATATGTCATATTGTAGGTTCTTCAAAGTAGCCACCTTTTGCTTTGATTACTGCTTTGCACACTCTCTGCATTCTCTTGATGAGTTTCAAGAGGTAGTCACAGATTTCCACTGGTCTAATGTCCATTCTTTGTGTCGTTTAGCCCAAACAAGTCTCTTCTGCTTGTTGCCTTTCTTTAGCAGTGGTTTCCTAGCAGATATTCTACCATGAAGGCCTGATTCACACAGTCTCCTTTTAACAGTTGTGTAGAGATGTGTCTGCTGCAAGAACTCTTTGTGCCATTGACCTGCTCTCTAATCTGAGCTGCTGTTAACCTGCTATTTCTGTGGCTGGTGACTTGAATGAACTTATCCTCCACAGCAGAGGTGAGAGTGTGCAAAGCAGTAATCAAAGCAAAAGGTGGCTACTTTGAAGAACCTACAATATGACATATTTTCAGTATATATATATAGCACCTTGATGGAAAGTGGGCTACTGGAACAAGATGGAAATGGACTAGATATGGGAACAAGGTTTTGTTAGAACGCTACTACACAGGTAATCGCACCCAGAGGGGTTACATGCAGAGAATGTGGAATGAATGGAGGCTTCGAAACCCACAATCAAGGCTAACTGCCAAACAACTGGTCGCCCAATGCTCTAACATCCACAAACGGCAACTTCTATCACAACTTGAGATTGAAGCGATACAATACAATACCACCGGAGAGCCAGAACAACTGGTCAGAGAAGATGTTATACCACACTCCCAGCCTGAGATTGGGTACACAGCCCCAACAACCACAATTACGCTGAGCGAGGCAGCAACTGACCTGAAAGACAAGATCATGTCTACAATGAACACTAGGCAACCAGCAGGCTGGAAGTGACTTCGATATGACCTGTGACGTCACGAAAGGCATTGACTTTCGCAGTTCCGCTTCGGACAGCATGTAAACAAAACAGGTAGTCTTCGTTTCTCTCGTGTTTAAATCTGTTAATCATCAACATGCCAAGTCGTTGTGTGGCAGCTGGATGTAGCAATACATCTAGTGAAAGTGTATCTGTGTATAAAATTCCCAAAACAAGAAACGCTGCTGAAAAGGGGAAAGTTTCAAGAAGGTGGACGGCGAAGGATTTTCCCCTCCAGATCTGCAGGAGAGAAGTCTGCGTTTTCGAAGGGACAAAAACCGGGACACAAACGAAGAATTTTGAACGGAGAGTTGGGAGGAGGATCTTGGCTTCTGAGTCGAGGAAAGGCGGGTGAGCTGGAAGCGAGCGAGCCGTTTTCTGGGTCGGAGGGACGGCGCTGGAGTCGGGCGCGGAGGCTGCTAAGCTAGCTAGTGTGCATCACGATGGATCACATTGAGGCGAAGTAGTCGTGTTTTCTGTTGTCCTTGGATCCAACTGGAGTATTTCAACGCACTCAATGTTTTGCAAGAGAAGCAACAGGCCTGCAACGTTTTTTTTTCTTTTGCTTTTGAGGTGCCGGTACCGTGAGTAAACTGAACTGGGTGTGCGTGTGTGAGCGCGCGCGCGCACGAGAAAAGGTTTCAAACTGGTTCAAACAGGTAAAACTGTTAATGTTCCACAGTTGTTAATGGTATACAGTGACTTTGTTAACTAAAGAGTAGTAATATCTGGGAAACTTTTATTTTGTGACATTTATTTTGTAAATTGGGTTGAAAACCAGTGTTTACCTTTGTTTAGATTAGGCCAAAAGGGGACATTTTGAGTATATTTTAGGGTAAGTGGAGTAATTTAATTTTATACATTTTTTAGACTTACTGGAGTCTAGCCGAATCTTCATGCTGGCTATCGTCATCGGCATCACTAGACCTACTACTTTCTGCTATATCCTCCTCACTTTCGCAAAAGGGTTCGAATCGATACGGTTGCAAAAGTGACTCATCATCATGATAATCTCCGCAACTTTCCTCTTCATCTTTCTGTTCATCTGATGATAAATCGCTAATAGGTAGCATCACTCTGTGCTTCGCTATCGGTGCTAGCCATGTTGTCTGCCTTTCGTTACGTCACAAACATGGCGGCGCGAAGTCGGCGGAATGCGTGAAGCCGGCGGCCGTCCTCGTTGTTTATATTGCGTTTTCCGCTATTTATTCTTTTTCGAAAAATATTAAAAACAATCGCAACATGAAATAGAGACTATTTACTATATTTTGGCTTATTAAAATAGGCCATGTCACCCACACTTTAAACTCGCATGTACTGTGAAAAATGTTTCAGAGGATGTTTAATTGGCCATTCAGCATGTCAATCAAGTACTTGGTGAGGATTTTGATTCACTGATGGATTTTTTGGAAGTGTATATTTATTTTTTTGTTTGTTTATCTTTGCTGGCCTGAGATCTACCCTCATATCCTTGAAGATCAACCGGTCGGTTGCGATCGACATAATGAGCACCCCTGCTGTACTGCATAGGACCCTGTATTTTATCCTTGCTGGGGACAGGTAAAGGGAGACCCAGACTTAGGACCCCTTGTGGCAACATAGTTAGGCAATAGAGTGAAAAGTATTACCTACAAGGACTAGGGGTGTTAGAAAAAAATCGTGTTGGTGATATATCGCGATAGTTCATTTGACGATACCAGTATCGATTCAAAATGCTGTCTGAAGGATATTTATTTAATTATTTATGAGCGTCCATCAGCGTCGGACTCTTGTTTTCCACTTAGACCCGTGACCTCTAGTGGGCAGCAGAGCACACAGAGCCTCTTTGAGCAGATCTACACCACACAAAACAACCAACTACTCGTTGTTATGAGACATGGACTACTTAGTTTTTACTTTGGATGGGTACCGAACCAAAATTATGAGCCATGTTACTGCCAGTATCATCTATAAACGATTGCAGTGCTTTTTAGCAGGCGGCCTCAGATAAGAACGAGTGAAGCAGTGCAGCTGAGCAGCGGCTCATGCATGGACCATCATTCAAAATGCTGTTAGCAAAGCGGGCAAAAGTTCTGCAGAACTTCAACGCAATAGATTGTAGTGTAGCAACCTTATTGTTCAGAGTGATGTGTCCAACGCTCTGAAAAATGGCCAATATCATAGCGATGAGCGGCGCCATCCATGCGTCATGACATAATCCGAGTTTCTGACTGGTCAAAGTTTGACCTGGTCTGACTTGCAATGCACGTTTAATGGACGTGTTTGATAGGGCGCGAAAACTTTTCATAGAAACTTGCATATATGCATGAACGCTGAAGCCCAAAACCTGCAGCATGACAGGGTGAAGGAGAGAACTTTAATGTGGCTAAGTAGCTTTATTCACATGACAGTTTGCACTGCAGCTGATGCTCCGCTTTCTCATACGTGGAAGTAAACACAGATTTCACCGCTCATCGCCACGACGTTGGCTTTTTTTCGACTGATCCATCAGCTCGCTAAACAAGAATCTAAATGGTAAATGGCGTATACTTATATAGCGCTTTCTACCTTCTTAAGATGGCCCAAAGCGCTTTACAGTCACAGTCCCATGCACACACATTCACACACTGATGGCGGCTCCGCTGTCAAACACTGGCGCCAACCTCCCACCAGAGGCAAGGTGGGGTTCAGTGTCTTGCCCAAGGACACTTCGACACATGGGCGTGCAAGGCGGGAATCGAACCTGCAATCTTATGATCATGAGTCGACCGCCCTACCGCTGCACCACGGCCGCCCAAAATCTATTGCTGTGAAGTTCTTCAGAACTTCGGCCCGCATTAAAGACACCATTTTGCCCGAAACTCCGTGCACTGCTTCACTTGTTCTTATTTGTGCCCACGCACTTATGCCTGTTTGTCCCTTGTGCTATCTTAGATGACCCCTACCTTAATATGACGTGTTATTCCTACCATGATAAAGGTGGATGAAGGTGGAAAGATTTCATGTAATCCATGGACACCAGTAAAGATCACAAATCATTGAAGAAAAAAGGTTCAGAGCACTGTCTATTGGGTCTAGATGACCCAACTCCCAACGTTAAAGTGCAGAGGATAGCACAAGGGTTGCATAGATTTTTCATTGGAAGGGGTTACTTGAACGCATGTTGCCGAGGGCGGTGTGAACGTGGGTCCAGTAGACGGCACTTAATGGATTACCTGTTTGGATGAAAACTAATTTGTGGCTCTTTGTTTTATTTTATTTGGCTGATGTTTATTGAAAGATGCAGCGATGCAATCTATAGTAGAATAGAATAGAATAGCATAGCATAGAATAGAATGCCTTTATTGTCACTATTTACATGTACTATGAGCTCTCACCATAATCAGTGTAAAATAAAAGAAACATAATATAAACATGTACATTGTGTGCTCATAGTATATTGAATATGGCAAATGGCAAAAGGCTTATAAAGCACTTTTTTCTACCTTCCTCGAAGGCCCGAAATGCTTTACATTCACAATCCCATTCACACGCCAATAAAAAAAGGAATAGAAGCCATTATAATCAATAAGAAGGTAAAAGAAAGATATTGGAGTAAGAAAATACCTAAATAAAGAAATATATATGTATACATATGTACATAATAGGAATGCTGTCACGGTGGAGGGGTGGCTCGAGAGCCGGTTGGACCCAGATGCAGAGGCAGGAGGCACACAGTTCCGGGGCAAGGGGGTTTAATTACAAAAACAAACAAAAAGCGCTGCAGAGCAGGATGACAAAAACAAAACTCACTGTGGCGTGGCGATGGACAAGAAACGAGGAACATGGCAAGACATGAACACCAGACAGGAATAACTAATGGACCAACACAGGAGGAAGGCAGAGACAAGACTTAAATACAGACAGGGCAGACAAGACACAGGTGAACACGATCAGGGCAGATGGGGACCAAAGGAAGTAAAACTCAAGAAAACAGACAAGACAGGAGACTTTCAAAATAAAACAGGAAACAGAAACAAGACAGAACAAGGACAACAAATTCAAATCATGACAAATGCAACGATTCACTTTCCCTACAATTCAGTTCAAACTTCATCTTTTGAGTTACAGTTTTGTTTGGGTTTGATATATTAATAGAGTATCACAAAACATAACAAATAAAAACAAAAACATAGAAAAAACGTTTTTAATTTGCTAATAAGCAAATAACAATGAAAAACTCAGTTTGCTTATAGTAAGCCTGGTGTAATGTAACAAAACAATATTAAATGTAATAAATTCAGCACTGCAGGTTTGACACTTACAGGGTAAAAATGTGCAAAGGTGTTGGATGCAACAATCGCCTTTCCCCACAGTGGTGTAACATAAACTTTTGTTTTAAAACAAGAATTGTGCCATTCCTACACACATTGGTCAACAAAATTGCATTACTAAAAAGTAAGTTTGAACAGTATTCTCCACAACAAGATATTTAAAATGCAGTTTAATATTTATCATAAAGGTAAACAGATGCAGCATGTTTGAGTGAGAACTGGCCAAAATATTACAGAATATTGAATGTTTTAAAAAAATGCTAAAGTGTTTTGAAGATAATCTTAGGAAAATTTTATCCAATTTATTTGTAAAAATATATATATATATATACAACCTTTGTACAACCCTGCCAGTGAAAAGGTTTTATTGCAAAAGCTAATCTCCCATTAAATGCAAAGCAGAATTACATTTAAACAGAAACTGCTGCTGCAGATTGAAAGGCAAAATGGTGGAAATGAATCATTCGGACAAATGAATAAACACTAAATTTAATATAATAGTGGGTAGCTGGAAAGCAGAGTCCAGAGTCGTAATTTCCTGGAACAATTTGTACTTTAACATTTCTACACAGGTTAATGAGCTGAGCAAAAGAGCACATTAACAAAAGAAGGCTGAGACAAAAATGTACAGAACAGGCAGTGAAACTTTAAAACCTCAAAAACATCACATCTTGATAATAATTTTAGTGAATCAATGAAAGAAATTTATGTTATTTCGGTGGAAGTTTTTTTTTTCTTTCTGACTCAACATTAATGGGATTGAAATCTGATTTTCCCCCCAAAAGAGAAAAGAATTTTCCTTCAAAAACAGTTTATCGACCGTAACCTTTAATAAAAAAACATAAAAACATTGATGTGGTTACATGAGCTCACAAAAGTTTTACTTGACCCATTCCAGCATGGTATTTGGCTGCACACTGTGAACCTGGAGGCAGCGGGAAATTATTTAAGACAGTTTGTGTTTAGCTCGCCAAGAGGAATTTCTGAGAACAGAGTTGATGAAATACATCTTGCACAAATCTAAAAGATAAACAGAGCAGAAAAGTGAGGACCCAGGAAGAAAAAAGACAAAAAGCAACACAGAGAGTCGTCTTTTCGACTCTTTGCTTTTGCTTCAAGACATAATGTAATGTCTCCTTGAAACGGAGGGATTTTTTATAACCTGTGCTGCACTGGCTTTGAGCGGGAGAACAGACGGGCTGAGTGAAGGCTGTTTATCCTGTGGTGTCCTTGATATAAACATGTGAAAAATCTTTTTTTTCTCTCTGCGCTAAATCAATACAAAGACATTTGGCCTCTCAACAATGTTACAGCACTACAGCAAAAGTTTTTCATCTTCTATTCAGAAAGGTGTCCTTCAAAGCAATAGAGGAAGGACTCTGGGGTCCTACTTACTCCTGCCTCATGTACATTCAAAGGTAAAGACAGCATTCTATGAAAGCCTCAGATCTGTGTATAAATCAGACATTATACATTTGCACTACCTACAGACACTTTGGCCCATTCTTTCTCCTCTATAATAGGTCCTGATGTTTGTGGACCTCCCCTTCCCTTTCCTGTTTTGGCGTCTGGTAGCAGCCATCCCTAACCTCTGATCCCTCTTAGGAGCAATTAAGATAAACCTCTAATTCGTCTGCTTGATCCTAACCTGTCCTTCTCATCCTCACTGACCTTCACTCCCCCCTCCCCTCCTATATCCTTCAGCATCCTGCCTCTGTGACACCGGCAACGTGGGGGGCGGGGGGGGAGCACTGAGTCATGACATCATAATTCACCAGCTCAAGTTTTCACGGTTAAATCAATATCAGTGTGCCCCATTCAAGGATGGAGGCTGGCCTTCATCGCTCAACACTTCCTCTTTCCTTTTTCCACAGAAAAATCTGATTAATGGTTCCCTTAATGATTGAGCTTTCAGCTCCACATCTGCTCAGGAGTTTCAAGCTGACTGGAGACTGAACTTCTCTCTTTTGTTTTTTTCTGCACCTTTCTTTCAGTGCGTAAAACGCTCCATGTTTGACAGAACAGGTCAGTGTAATTCTGTGCTTTTTGTGTGATTCAGCCAACAGGCTGAGGCGTTCAGGTCACAGAGTTTCATTTGATGTCTTTGATGGGTGAACTGTGGAGATAAAAGTTTCACAAGAGGAAACCGAATGGAAAGACGGGAGGTGGAGAGAGGGAGGAGGCGCGTGAGGTTTGGGAGGCGGTGAGTCTGAATGAGGTCTGAACGAGCGGGCACAGACAGCAGCTGATATAAACGGGCTGCCCTTCACTCAGGGGCTATCAGGGGTTACGACAACAGCGCTACCTCTGCCACCGAGCCGCGCTTCAAAGAGACAGCGGTGCGCGCAGCGGCGGCGGCGCATGAAGAGCGGCGGGTGGTCATGGCCACGCTGGAGAGCTGCCGCTGCCGGGGGGCCAGCGGCCGGAGCAACAGCAGCATCCTCTACAGCATTCTGAAGAACGAGAGCGCGGAGGAGCAGCAGCCGCGCTCCCACCAGCACGCGCTGCAGCACCTGCTGCAGAAGACCTCTTCCTGCGCGCCGACCTCGCTGCTCGACCCGCACCAGCAAGCGTGCTCCTGCGGCTCCACGCGCCGCCGCGGCGTCCTGCGCTCCCCGCAGGTGACCTGTAAAGCCGCGTCCGCCGTGCTGGTGAAGACGCTGCGCTTCGTCAAAAACGTGCCGTGTTTCCGCGAGCTGCCCGAGGACGACCAGCTGCTGCTCATCCGGAGCGGCTGGGCGTCTCTGCTTGTGCTGGGACTCGCGCAGGACCGCGTGGACTTTGACACGACGGAGACAGTGGAGCCCAGCATGCTGCAGCGCATCCTCACCGGTCTGCCGCACCGGCAGAGCGAGCCTCAGCCCGGCCACAGCAGGACGGCGGCCGGGGTCTCTGTGGTGGACATCGAAGCTATCAAAGCGTTCCTGAAGAAGTGTTGGAGCGTGGACATCAGTACAAAGGAGTACGCGTACCTGAAAGGAGCAGTGCTGTTCAACCCAGGTGCGTCAGGCTGTTTGGATAAACAAAGAAACTTGTTTTGCGCATGTTTCAAAGAAGGCAAACATTTACGCAGATTTGTGCGTAAACTTATATTTCTTCTTCTCCATCAGATCTCCAGGGTTTGAGGTGTCAGCACTACATCCAGTCGCTGCGTCGAGAGGCGCACGAGGCTTTGAATGAGCACGTCAGGCTGGTCCAGCGGGAGGACACGACGCGCTTCGCCAAGCTGCTGATCGCCCTGTCCCTGCTGAGGACCATCAGCCCGCCGGTGGTCGCCCAGCTATTCTTTAGACCCGTGATAGGGACGGTGAACATCGAGGAGGTGCTCATGGAGATGTTCTACGGAAAGTAGACTTTCCTGGACTTCAACTTGCACGTCCAGCAAAAGTCCAAAGAACAAGATGAGCAGGAATAAGTTTAAAAGAAGGTGGACTTTTTTGGGTTTGTTTTTATATAGACAAGCGTGCGTGCGAGAATGAAAAGATGTGTGATGGAGGCCAGAGGTGGTATAAAAGAGGAAACATAAAGAGCAGCTGATGGAACTAATAAATTATTTGTTTTTATATAAACTATTTTTCTAAACATGACTGCATGTGTGTGATATCTTCTTTCCCCCTTCCTACTGACACACTTCACGGGAAAGTGTGCCAAATACAATCTAACCGAACAGCACTGATAACTAGCGTTTACTATGAAAATCCACACTTATCATTTTCATATCAGCCACAGACGTAAATGATAGAAAACATCTGACGCTCCGGCTCCGGAAGGCTGTAGCAGCAACTAAGTTTGCTCCCGAAGTACCACATTTGACCACAAGAGGGCGCCGACAGCATTGGTGCCTTTGCAGCTTCAGCCAGACTCATCAACACAGACAGTATTTTTTTTATTTTACTATAATATAAATGACAAGGCACCAAAGTGATGAGGTTATGCTGAAGTATTAGGTGTGACAGATTATTTAATCTTTCTTTGTTTAAGTGAAGTCAGTGTTCTATTTTTCAGTGTTCTTGAGTACCTGATCCTTGCTAAGTTTTAATAGTTCGTTATAGGGTCAGACTTAAAACTGGCTCTGACGTCTGTAGAATATCCTGCAGATTAATGTGTTGCACAGAATATTAAAAGGTTGTGCAAATTAACAGAGAAAACACATTTTAGTTAAGTCGTTTTGTGGGAAAATCTAAAATGAACTGGTATCACAAATAAAACACCCCACATCATAAATGTTAATGGTGAATTACTGGATTATTTCTGTATTTTTTTTTTATTATAAATGGGATTATTCCTGTCTTAAATCAATCTTCTCTGCTTTTTTCTCTTCTCTTTTTATTTATTTTTTGCAAACTCAAAGTGATAATAAACACAAGAGTTTAAGATAGACATATAAAACAAAACAGTGTGCTTGAAAAACATTCACCTTACCTTTGTAACGCACCTATGCAGAAGTGACATTTGGTTATTTGTTTTACTTTTTCTAGACTTTTCATTATAACTTAAAGTTAAATTAATGAAAGCGGAGCCAAGCTGCTAGTAATTTTCACAGATTTGATAAATGGAGCTCCTCAGAGCATAAAATAAAAAAACGTAGTGTTCATATTTTTTGGTAAAATTGATATAGTTTGTGGAAAAAAATGAGAAAAAGCGCTTGTAGTGGTGGTGCACTGTGTGTTTAGTGTGCAACTCAAAAAGCAAATTCTTCATAAGAACGTGGACTTAAAAATAAAAGCAAAACTGAAAAAATGTCCTGTGCTGGAAATCAAGATGACTGTCAGAAGTCAGAGCTCTGTTTCCCCCTCTGTTCACTGATGGGAGCAGTCTCCAGAGCACTGAACGCACTTCATCTCCCAGCAACTCCCTGCTCACACATTCTGGATGCCGATCACATGACTCATTCATTCATCTATCACAGCATACTCAAGCACTGCACTGGGCTTAGCTCAGTCATAAGTACTGTTTGTGCCTTACTGAGCGTATTTGGACCTGATCTTCTGTCTCCTGACCTTGTTTGCCCACCGCCTACCACAAACACCCTGTCTCTCCTCTGTTATCGACTCCTGCCTGCCTGACCCTGATTTAACTTTGTGTACTTTTATCTTTGCTATCAAACCTGCTGCCTTTGGATCCAGCCGTCTGCCTGTTCTTGTGACAATGACCAATGACCGAAAAAATACCCAGGAACAAACCTGCTGTCATAAAGCTGGTGTTTGGAGCTTGCATTGTGTGGGCTTGTCTCATGGTATAATTGTTGCGCATGTTATTGCTGAATGAATTGAATTCATTTATTTGCGTATTTGGAAATCAAATCATGCTGTTAAAAACACATGGAGTTGAAATGTGACATCTTCATCACTGAGTTTACATGCGCTAAAAGGGCCTAGCCTTAAACCATGCAAAATCCTTTTTGTTTTATGTTAAATATATTACTGCACGGTGGTGCAGTGGTTAGCACGCTCGCTTCACAGTAAGAAGGCCCGCACTTCAAGTCCCGGCTGGGGGACATGAAAACCCAATATCAATGTTCTCCCCGTGCACGCGTGGGTTCTCTCCGGGATATCCGGCTTCTTTCCACCGTCTAAAAACATGCTTCATAGGTTAATTGGCAATTCTAAATTGTCCATAGGTGTGAGAGTGAATGGGTGTGTGATTGTGGACATTCTACCCTGCGACAGACTGGTGACCTGTCCAGGGCATCCCCTGCCTTTGCCCACAAGTGGCTGGGATAGGCCCCGGCAGCCCCGTGACCCCGAAAGGGATTAAACGAAATAGTAAATGAATGAATGAATGAATACATTATAATGTCCATTCCTTGTAAAAAAACAACCTCAGAGTGGTATTTTGATCAATTCACACATTTCTGAGCATTCCTCTAAAAACCTGCACTCTGAGCACCAGCCGCTCCCAATCCACGAAGACGAGAGGATTCTCACATTATGACGTAGATAAGTGGATGACAGCCCCATCCAGGAAGAGTCTGCGCTGCCAGCACCGCCCCCAGGCTAACACACACACACACACACACACACACTTTCTCCATGGATAGTGGATGGATAGTGGTGATTGACAAAAACTCTTTCCCTTTGTATGCAATATGCACATCCACCATCCACCTAGAGGCAGACTCTAGGTTGACGTCATAAAATAGGCGGCACACACAAGGAGAGGATGGCTGTGCCTCGGAGATCCAGGTTTCTCACTGAATAGGAACTGGAAAAAAAACAACTCATATTTCATGAAAAAATTGTTCTGTAGTGGGTCAAAAATATTATCACATATATTGATATAGTTTACAATAAAAGGCTTAAGAACAGCATGGTATAAGCTCTTTAAGAAACAAGATAATAATTCACTACATGTCTACTATGTGTAAATGTAATCCTAATCCAAAAGCACTCTTACATGAAAAAAAACAGCTGATACTCAAAGTAACTTAAAAAAAGAAGTGGATAAAAAGGAGATGATTCAAATGTTTGTGTATGCCTCTTAACGTGTCACGTTTCTCCAGCAACAAAAACCTTAATCGACGTAGAACACCCAGTAAAGAGACAAAAGCTTAAAAAACATACATGTTTAAAAAATGGAATCAGCAATAGAAAGGACAAAGTTTCAAAATAAAATACTCCAAACTTAATTCATAAATAATTTTGTGAATCTTTATACAATGGGGTGATTGTAGTAAACAAGAAATCCTCTCCTCTTTAATCATTAAAGGGAAATTCCATTTTGCTGCAATTTCCAGGTTCTTACAAACTATGACGCTTGTTATTTTTGCACAAGTTCATATTATGGCCAAATGAAGAGAAATATTTGTATCAATTTTTCAGTGTAAAAGATGACCTGCAAATAATCATTGTTAGCATTTCTCTTCAAAGCCAAAGAGCAGCAATAGGAGAATCCTTTGAGGACCAGAGCTGGAGACCATCGCTTTTAGTGATAGAGAGAATGTAAAACTTTTTTTGCATGAAATCTATCATTTCTAGTCCTGCAGGTTGTTGCCAGATTTGATTTCCTTCTGTTGTTGTTCACCTTTTGGCACATCCCATCAGGGGTCACCACAGTGAATCGGCTTTCACTGATTTAAATACGTGGTCTGGCAGAGAGTTTGTATGCTAGATGCTTCTTCTGATGTAACCCTGCATTGTCAAGCTACATGGAGACCCAGAGAGGCAGTCTGACGGGTGGATTTGAGCTTTTTTAGCTTTTTAGCAGGTTTGCTCCTCTGGGAAGCAAACCAAGGTTTCTTGTGCAGCAGTCCTACACTCAGCCAACAGAGCTGTAAAGTGTAAAGTTTGTCTTCAGTTAGTGTAACTTTTTGTTTATAGTGAATTCTTTTGGTCATTAGGGGATGCAGCTGCTTTGTTTTGGTCTGATGTTCATATTTGTTTGGAATATTTTGGAATTTAAAAGAAAGCATGTTTATATATTTGTATGAGGACCATTTCCACTTTTTACATTACTTTTTAAAAGTTCTTGTTGTGTGTGATTACTGTTTATCACCGAGATATAAATTGATTTTAAAAGCCACTTTTTAAGATGACTTTTTCCCACTAAAACAATCAAAAGTTCCATCCATCCCTTCCTCCCTCCCTCCCTCCCTGCTGAATCCCTTTTAAGGTTCAGCAGGGATGGCCACTCTGGAGCTCTTAGTTTCCTGACTTAGATGGCCACTCGTATTTAGAAATAATGTGCGAATAGTCACTTTCTCAATCGAAATATACAAACTACCATGCTAGCAGCCACACAAGCAACCACTTCACATTTTCCAGCCAGATTTCCTTCTACTAAAATGTGATTACTCACCTGCACAAGCTGATTCCTCTCCATCATGCAATTTTGCTCTCATCATTTTTGCAGTTAATTGTAAAACATTTTTGGTACGCCCCCTGATGGTTTACAAGTGTAGCTCTGTGTTGGTGGAACCTGCCGGTATTTTTCTCTGACGTTAGAAGTTTCCTCCAACAGTAAAACATGTGAATCTTTGTGTGCCTGTTTGGACCTTCTCATTACTTCACTCGGCAAGACGCGCAAGGCTCAATGCATAGTAATGGGGCATGTGTGTCGCGTCGTATGTTGCGTGACGGTCAACCCAGTAATATATATCCATGGCGACTGCTTTTATGCTACTGAGCAGCATCCTGCACCTTCAGCAGGGTAATTGTACGAGGAAGAGGGCAGTTTTGCTCCAGTCCAAATGTACTTCTTAACCTCTATAAATCTCTTAAATTTTCAACCAATGTAGTACTTTAAAAGTTTTGAGTAAGAACTGTGAAAAACAGAGAATCAAGCTCTTCAAGGTTTTGAGGGTGGCTCTGAAAAGAGCCGTTGTGGGTTGGTCCTTGGAGGACAGAAAACATGATTCTGGAGCTGCCATGGCTCTGCTCCCTCTGCAGGAAAGTGGATCATGAAGGACTTTCTCAGCTGGAGAGAGTCTCTGTTGGCAGCAACCTATTTTATCCCGTATAGCGGCTCGTCTTCAGTTACCACAGCCTCATCACTGCATATTCCTGTGGTTCCAAAGGACCTGATGAAGCTGTGCAGAACATGAGAACTTCACACTCTGTTGGTCGTAGTTAAAGATGCACCTCTATCGGGAAAGGGAGCGTCCAGGGAATGACTGCATCGGGTTTTTCTGCAGTGGGAAGGCCTCATCTGTCACAAAGACATGGGGAAAAGTTCCTTTTATTTGGGGGGCCTTCAGGACAACATGCTTGCTGTCCAATGCCCCACTGTCCACTGCCCCACTGTCCACTGCCCCACTGTCCACTGCCCCAGAGCACTTCAAAGCCACCAGACAAGAACTGACTAGTCTGGCTCCAGTGTGGGGACCTGGTAACTCTTATTGGGGGGAGTAAGTGGATGTATTAATGAAAAGGTTTTTGTGTGAATCGCCCTTAGTCTGGCCCGTCTCCCAGGACCAGTTTGAGGTGGAACACCATCCAGCTACCGGCTCCTGGGATCCTTCGGGCACGCAAACCCCTCCACCACGATAAGGTGGCGATTCAGGGAGGGGATATTTATCAGTCACTAGCCAATCACTAACAATTGATGTGGGGAAGCCGAAGAACTCGGAGAAAACCCACAGGACTGCCAGGCTTTAATTTGGTTCATTATCTAAATATTTTGGTGACTGATATTTATTGATTGATTGATTGATTGATTTGTTTGTTTGTTTAACATTATTATTAATATTAATATTATTATCATTATTATTATCAATATTATTAATGTATAATTATTATTTTATTATTAATGTATTATCATTTATTATTTCTTTTTATAATATTTATTGTTTTATTGTTTTTTTTATTGTTTTATTTTGTTTTTTTATTAATGTCATATGATATTATTGCTTTGTGCATTTTATTCTTTATTTTTAACTGTCATTTTCGTTATCATGGCCCACAGCAGTCACTGACATCAAGGATCATGTAGTTTTCACAGCCTGTTAAACTCTATTTCACTTTAAAAAAGTCTTTTTTAGAAACTAGGGAAAGCCGGAGCACCCGGAGAGAACCCACTAATGCACAAAGGAACACAAAAACAATTTCTGCACATAGAGATTTGGGCAGAAAAGAAACACTTCCAGACAACTAACTTTCCATCCATCCATCATCTTCTGCTCATCTGGGACGGGTCGCGGGGGCAGCAGCGCAGTGGGGTGCAGAAATCTTGTCTAGTACCTCCACTAATCAGGCGTTGCGCCACAACCGCTTCTGGTTGGAATTCTCAGCATGTGAGAAATTCCCACTCACACATACATACACACTTTATTTATTAAAACAAATTTGTCATTAATTTTACACGAAATTTACAATCAGCTCAAGCCCTGAACTGGAATTAATTTACGTCTTTTTCACCCAGTTCTTGCCCCGCAGTTGGCTAGTAGAAGTCAGCAGGTAGAATGTTAAAGAAAAAATTTATAGCCAACATTTTTTGTAAGTTTTTCTTGTTTTTTAATCAGGCCTGCCTAAATAAAAATAATAATAATAATAATGGACTAGTTTAATCTCTGCTTTCCCAGGCGCTCAATGTGCTTACAATGTGTCCATTATTCATTCACTCTTGGTGATGGTATCTACCGATGGGGCCACAACTTCCCTGGGGCAGACTGACAGAGGTGTGGCTGCCAGTTCGCGCCAACGGCCCCCCTGACCATCACCATGACATTCATACACACACACAACAGTGGCTCCACACTGGGGGCAGGGAGGGTGAAGTGTCTTGCCCGGGTCTTGCCTGGGGGTAGTGGGGATCGAGCCGCCAACCCTGAGCCTGAGCCACTGCCACCCCATAATTACCCTTCTTGAAGGTCCTAGACCGGCCGGGTTCCAGGAACCGTCTTTGGTACGGCACCCTGATAGTTTCTGAGTGCAGCTCTTTGTTGGTGGAACCTGCTGGTGTTTTCTGTCATGGCAGGAGGTTCCTCCAACACAGGCTGACTGGCTTTTGGAGCAGGAACGGCAGCGCTGGCTGGAGCTCTTGGGGCCCTCAAAGCAGCGTTTGGTTGTTGTTCTGGGTACTTTGAGGCTTTGTCTATCCAAGCTAAGTGTTCAGCTTTCTGCCTGAAGTCCTGATATTCCTGAGACAGCATCATGATCCTTTCCTTGAGGCTTTTGACTTCCTTCTCCAGAGACTTTTTTTCATCTTTCAGAGTGGAGAACTGGAGAGTCATTTCAGAGTCTTTCTCAACTTTTTTCTGTATCTCCAAAAGCACTTCTTGTAGAACAGCATTTTGTTCTTGCTGAGCCTGGAGGCGATCAGTTTCCTCTTTGCACTTTTGTTCCAGAAGGTCAGCAGAAAAGCCATAGTCTCCACGGAAGCCTGCCTTTTCTTTGTAGAGCGCCACTCTTTGGGCCGTCAGCTTGGAGGTGAGCTCTTTCTTTTGGTCGATGGCGGTTTTCTGATTGGCTTTTATTGCAGCCAATTTGTCTTTTCCTTCAGCCAGGTTTTTCCGTTTCTCCTGGATTTCTTCCATTTCTTTGATCATATTTTGATTTTGCTTCTCCAATTTCAGAGCCTCAGATTTTGCTTTGAGGTGTTGCTTTTCCAATTGGAAGACTTGTCCTTGCTCTTTTTTAAGGTTCTCCTGGAGGTCTTTGACTTCTTTAGAAATGTTTTCCTTTTGCTTTTCCAGATGAAGGGAATGTGTTTTTGCTTGGAGATACTCTTGTTTTCTTTTGGAGACTTGTTCCTGCTCCTTTTTAAGGTGGTCCCGTTTTTCCATGAGTTCAGAATTGGCTTGTTTCAGTCCCTCGAGGTCAGTGGTGACCTCGTGGAAGTGCTGAACCCATGGTTTAGCCTCCTCACACTGCAGAGTAAGTTGAAGGATTTCAGAGTCCAGGATGGAGTTCTGCTCCTCCAGAAGCTTGGTTTGGTCCAGGATGGAGGCATAATGTTGTTTCATTGCTGTCTCCTCCTCATGATGTCTCTGAAGGTCTTTCAGCTGGTTCTGAAGATCAAGGTTTTTCTCCTGCAGTGTTTGGAGGTGGTCTCTCGTCTCTTTCAGCAGCTTTTCTTGAGGTTCTAGAGCTACGATGGTGGTTTGGACCCTTTTAACCTCTTTCTGGAGCTCTTGGTTCTCCTGACTCAGAGCTTTGGCTGTGAGCTTGGTTTTCTTTAACTCACTGGACAATTCTTCAGGATCCCAGACTCTCATCTGGAGCTCCTGAAGATTCGCCTTGAGGTTGGCGTTGCTCTCAGTCAGGAGATGGATTTTTTGCTGCTGCTTCTTGCAACGGTCCTCCAGGGGTTTTTGGGCCTGGATTTTCTTGGTGACACGTTGCAAGTCTTTTTCCAGCTGCTTGGCTAGTTTGGAGGCTGATTTCTTTGCCTGGGAAAGTCCAGCGTAGGCTCCTCTAAGGCTTTTCTTGCCTTCCAGCTCAGCGGCGAGGGTTTGCAGCTGGCTGGTCATTGAGGTGATTTCCTGGACTTTAGTTTCTAGTTCGGAGAGATTCTGTTTGAGGGAGCTCTCCTCAACCCCAGAGTCTCTGAGACGACGTAAGAACATTTTCAGTGATGATTTTCTTTAGAGCAATAAAAATTTTGAAAATGTCCTTGTCAAAAGGAAAATAGATGCAGTTTTTTGTGATGTGAGTAAAAAACTGCGTGTTCCTCAGTGGAAGTGGAAGTCACTTGACGGGAATGCAAGGCTTCTAGTAGCTGGGGAACAGAACGTGTGCTCTCTGGTAAAACCAATTGGGCATTGAGAACGAATGCTTTCTGGGGTCTATTTAAGGACTAAAGATAAAAGATGATGATGCGTGCAAGTCTGATGTCATGGGACATGTCTGATGTCATACTGATGTCATTTTTGGCATACACAAGCTCCACCCCCACAGTCTCTAAGCATGTGACATGTGTGATGTCATACCGATGTCATTTTTGGCATCCACAAGCTCCACCCCCCACAGTCTCTAAGCATGTGACATGTGTGATGTCATACTGATGTCATTTTTGGCATACACAAGCTCCACCCCCACAGTCTCTCAGCCTGTGACATATCTGATGTCATGCTGATGTCATTTTTGGCAAACCGCCACAAGCCCCCCCCCCCCCAATGTTTAAGCATGTGACATGTTTGATGTTTGAATTTCTGAACGCTGCTTTGAGGCGTCCTCTACTGGCTCCAGCAAGAGCTGCAGCAGATCACTTTCTTGCTCCAAAAGCAAGTCAGCTCGTGTTGGAGGAAATTTCTAACATCATAGAAAAGACGTACCAAGGAGGGTTCCTGTTACCCGGCAGGTCTAGGGCTTCTATAAAGGCTTTTTTATGCAACAGGTTTCCTAACAGACGGCACTTAAAAAAATACAATAAACATTTAAATGTGTTTTTAAAACGGACCCCCAACTCAACTCAGGATTCCCACTCCACAATAACAAGGGAGATTTTTCTGCAGTTGTGGACGTCACCAGTGGCTTCCTGGTGATTGATGTTGGGGCAGGAAGAGTGATGGTGGGAACTCCACCTTTGGTAACACGCTCCACAGTTGATCATTTAATCTTCTGTCTCCAATGAGTCCCAGTGTCTTTGTGTCTGAAAAAAGATTTGATGCAGTCATTCCCCAGTGCCTCCTTCCCAGAGAGAGGTGCATCTTTAACTACAATCTCCCCAGCCCGGCTGGTTTTGAAGAACGTCTCTTGGATGCTTTCTGTGCAGAGGTGTCTGTATCAATGTCTGGATGAAGTCCACCCAGAGGTTGTGCAGAAGAGTGTGAGGGAAGCATGTGCTCCTCAGTGCTTCATCAGGTCCTCAGCACCACAGGAACCTGCAGGGAGTGAGGCTGTGGTAACTGAAGAGGAGCCGCTGCACAGCCTCAAACCTGTTGCTGCCAACAACTCTTCCATAGAGGCTCTCCAGCTGAGAAACTCCTTCATGATCCACTTTCCTAGAGGGAGCAGACCCATGGCAGAATCATGTTTCTGTCCTCCAAGGACCGACCCACAACGGCTCTTTTCAGAGCCACACACAAAACCTTTAAGAGTTTGATTTTCTCTTTTTCGCTGTTTATAGTCCTAACTTTTAAACAACTATATTAGTATAGTAGTTGATAGTGCAAAAAGATTAAAACAGGTAATATACAATAAATCAATAGTTATTATCTATACTATGTTTTTACCTATTTTTTATTTTTTTGTGTGTGTTTTTGCAATTTGACAGAGATAATCTGCACATTCTTTTATCAGATCAAAAAAATTAATTTCTCTTCTCGTGTGGAAATAGGCAGAAGGTTTTTTCAACGATAATCAGATTAAACTTTATTTACAAGCCCTAACCAACTACAGGAGCCAGAGTACAACCCCCTCCCGTCAGAAAAATTGAACAGCTTCTTCGTCCGCTTTGAAACCTCCCTTCAACTACAGCCACCACACCCCCACAGCACCAACACCAATGCTCTACCCATCCTCCAGGATTATGAGGTGACAGGAAGCTGGAGAGCTATGAAACCAGGAAAGCTGCAGGACCAGACGGCATCCCGGGCGACATTGTCAACAGTCACTAAAAAGTTTAACCTCTCTTTGTCCCATGGCTGCGTTTCAAGCTGCCTTAAATCCTCCACCAACCTCCCTATCCCTAAAAAGTTGTCTATATACAGCGTCAACGACTGCAGACCCTTAACCCTCACGTCTGTAATCACTAAGTGCTTGGAGCGACTCCTGCACTGTCCCCTAACTCCCTTTGACCCTTTGACCCCCTCCAGTTTTGCCTACAGGGTGAACAGTGTTGATGCGCCTACAATCAAATAGAAACATGACAACATTGGTGAAGAAACTAACTTAAAAGAATCTTTACATGTAATTGCATTTGTATACTGAGCTTTAAGAACTTTGCCTTTGAATTGGAACTAGACACTGATGTGCAGCAGAAGATAAAAGATAAACTTTAAGCTTATTCCTGTCATGGTGCCTGTCAGACTCCTCCCCCTCCAGCTCTGCCAGCTCTGCTCCCTGATTGCCACCAGCTGATGCCACCCACCTCATCTGCCATGCTGTTTAAAAGGAGTCTTCACTCATCAGTTCAACGCCAGTTCGTTACCCCTTATGGTGACTAAGCCTGGTCTACAGTTTATCCTCTCATGCGCTTGCGTTGCTCTCAGCCTTGTATTAATCCTTGCTCTCTGCTTCAGGATCATCATCTCAGCGTTTCCTGCCATTCTGCTGCTCAAAGAAGCCAGAAGACTCCACGGCTCACAAACTGCACTAAGCCCTCCAGCCACTCCACTAGCTGTCCTAAAGTCTGGATTTCCTCCTACTTACCACAACCATCTCTGGAGAAACAATAAATCCGCGTCTTGTCAAAAACACTTACCTGTCATCCTTCTGGTTTCCAGCGTCTGGGTCCTCACGCTAAGAGGAACATGACAATTCCAATCATAAACCTCTCTGACAGTAGATTAAGTGTGGGTTTTTAACCAAATGTGTTTAGTTGTTTAGCTGTTTTAATGTGTTTTGTGTAGTTATTTTATCCTGTTATGTTTAATTCTCTCTGCACCATGAGTGAAAGGGAGAGAGAAGAGGATATTTAGCACCACTAGATTATTGTTGCAACAACTGAAGTTAAAGTCAAAGTCATGTTAGCTGAGTGCATGTTATATATTGCAAATATGTACTGCATTATACATTTTAATGTTATAAAAATGATATCTGAGGCCTCAAACGTAGACATATGAGAGATCAAGAATTACAATAAATTAAGCTGGAAAAACATTTTATTGAATTGGAGTAAAATGACATTTAGTTTGATAAATATGTAAATTTGAGTTGTATAAACAACTATTGAGTTGGATTGACATAATAAATTAGGTTGAATAAATTGAACTCAATTACTTGTTACCAATTGAAACAATTCATTTTAGATGGATAAGTTGGATAAGTTATACCGGTGTATATACAGTTTATGCATCAAAATGAAAATTGAAATGAGAAAGAAACTCATGCATTTGTCCGTTCTTTTTCTCCAAGCAAAAACTCTTTCTTTTGATGATGGAGCCGTATTACTTTTTTAATGCCTGTATAATCTTCATACACCATCATTAAGATCTCCGACTCCGTCTCACTGAAGTATGGCGCTCTCTTTTTTTCTCCACGCGTTTCCATGGTGACTCCACAAATCAGCGAGCCATTGAGAATGTCTTTATGTACTTGCCATGCACGTGCATTAACCCAGGTTTACCAAGTCGAGCATCATTACGGTAACTCTATCTGTATAATTTCGATGTCTCCAAATTAAAATCTTCTGCAAGCAAGGTTTGTTGTTTTCAAAGCAAGAAGTTCAAAAGTTGGTATAAAAATCTGTGCGTGGATAAAAAGCAACATGAACTGAGTCGTAATGTTGTCACTTCCTTCCGTCTTTTTCTAGAATTTTCCCCTTTTATTCGGTTTTAAGCGTCACTTCACTTCTCAAAGCATCTCTCCCACAGATCCCACAGACTTTTAAAATACTTTTGTATTGATACCTTGATGTTTTATTACATACACTTTTATAAGAATGTGCATTTACTTTTTAAAATATATTGGCATAATGTATGTATAATGTGAATGAACAAGCTCGGGTCCATGAAATATAACTGTTTTATGAGTCCCATGTTTTATTGCTGCAGATTCTAATGACATGATCATTTTTGACAAGATCTATTATGACACACTTTTGTGTTTTTCACCAGTAGATGGCAATGTTCGACAGCATTTCTTCTCCAATGACTGCTACCGTGGAAACATAAAACACAACTGAATTTTAATTTAAAAAAATCTGCATCCTATTTTGTTTGTTTTTTGGTCTGCAAAATTAATAGTTGCTTGTTTAGGAGGTGGCGGCCCGATTAGTTATTTAGTTAGTCGTAATAGCTGTCAGTACCTCCTTTTTTGTCCTTTTTCTGTCACACCAGTCCTCTAAACTTTCTCCTTTACTCCTTGTCCCCATCATATTTAAAAAAACGTCCTGCTCTTTCATTTTTCTCCTCTTAGTTTATAGTTTTTTTTAAATCAATTCTCTCCTTTTTGTCCCTTAATCTTGTACAGTATGTATCTGCACAACACCTTCACGGTTAAGGACATAACACGTCAGTTTGGTTAATGCAAAGCTCATTGCATGTCTGCTTTTGCTCATCTTGAATGCTATCATGAATTTTTAATGCATTTTTTCAATAATTCAACACAACTTTGTGACACAACTTTGCTCCAGTTCCCCTTAATTTTTTCCCCCCATACTTTACCGGCTCTGTGACCTAATGACTGTGTAGGTATCTTGTCATTTTTGCACTTATTAAGACATTTTCAGCTTTTTTTTGCTGATTTTAAATTCCTTTTTGCTAGTTTTTCTTTTATATTTTATGTTGTGTTTGTTTTCTGGAATACTTTAGACACCACAGTCTTATTTTTGAAATCTTTTAATATGTTCAAGGATGATGAACATTACATATTTTGAGTTCCATTTGTGTTTATGAGGCATAAATGAAGGGAAGCAACCCCTTTAGGACTGTAATTCAGCCTAAACAGGTACAAACATGAAAAGTATTTTTAAAAATGTGATTGACAGCTGTTTTTCTTTAGAAATATAAATAAGACTTCTATGATCATCTGTAAGCTGGTGTTTCTACTGTATTATGCAGACATAGGCAAATTTTCATTGATACAATCAAAGAACATGAATCATTTTTGTCCTGTTGGAGGACAAGGAGTTCAATAACACAAGTCCAGCCGCTGGGCTTCAAACCTGTGGTGTCTCATTTAAAATTACAACATGAATCGTAGAAAGAGATATATTAAACTAAATTAAATTAAAAAGTGGTGGATTTCTCATGGTGAGCCAATACTTTACAATAAAAATTTTAGACAAATAAAATGACCTTATTTTAGTATGGTGCTTTCCCCAGGTTTAAACTTTTGTTTGTAGTGTAGCATCTTACCTTATTTTCGGAATGAATTTGGACCATTTTTGGAGTTTAGGTTTTAGAATTTGGTCACAATGTTGACTAATATTGCTGTTAAAGAGTTAGTGGTTGTCTTCTGAGCAGTTTTTACTTAACAATGTGTCAAATGTTCTGCAGGTAGACCAGTTTCTCTTCTGGGCTCCACCAGGACAAAACAGCACTGCTGTTTCAGCTGCAGTGTGTGGTTTTGCATTGTCCTGCTGAAATATTTAAAGCTTTCCCTGAAGTAGATGTGATTTCAGAGTGGAGAACAGTCTACCAAGAATGATCATTAAACACTCCACTTTGATGCATATCATTTAAAACGAGCCTTGAAGCACACAGACACGAAGGCCCACGTTCAAATATGGCTCCCCTTTGGTATTTTACACCTTTAGATGGCGCTGTGGACCACGTTTACCAACAGTGATGTCTGGAAATGTTCCAGTGCCCGTGTACTAATATCACTGACAAAATGATTCAGTATTGTTTGAGTGTCTGGAGATCACAAGCATTCATCAAAGGGAATTAGTTTGGTCCCTTATGCACAGAGATTGCTTCACTTTCTCTGAGTCTTTCAGTTGGATTATGATATTGTGACTTATTGAAGTTTGTTTCATGTTTGAAAAGTATTTCACAATGTTTTCATGCACATAGGTTAATTTCAATTAACCTCAATAATTCCAACATGTTTTTTCCCCCAGCTATTTCCTTGTCGTCTGAACCATTTTTAAAAACATTGCAAGGATTAGTTATAAAACTATCCCCTTAGTATAAAATAGACTTAAATCTGATCAGTCTCTCAGATTAGCTGCATTTGTCAAACTTAAAGTGGGTCCAACCAATCCTTTAAAGGTCATCTTTATTTCCAATTTATCGTCAGACTCTCTTGCGGGCTACAGAATCTACCTTGCTTTTGTTTTGTCCTTTTTCTCATGATAACATCTACCATCACCTTATCATAAGCAGACCTTTTATTTATTTATTTTTCGTGATAACAAGATGTATGATGTATTATCACCAGATAATTATGCTATGTCATGATAACAAGATAACAAAGAATATAGTTTAAAACTTTTTTTAAATTCACAGCAAGACAAAACAATTGTTCAGTAATCAATAAAGTAAAGTAATCAATTAAAAATTGATTGCTCTTAATTTAGTGGATATTTTGCTGATATTTTCTGTCAAAAACATTTTCCAAATACGTCATTGGGTTCATCCAAATTCTTTTCCTAATCCCTAACTACTAAAAAAACTATAGAGTGCGGGACTATCTAGTGCGCTGGATTCTAAAAGCAATTTAGACACCATGCTAACAATTTTTTTTAAAACTGCAAATAAGATGTCACCGATTTCACAAGGTAAAAATGTAATCAATACGAGAATTTTGCAACTATCTATGAATCGCCCAAATTGTTCAATGCAATCTAGTGAGCATCAGTACACACTGGTCTTTTGCAGAGACTTCTGGGAAATCTCTGGGGCTCTGGATTTTGGAATTGTAGATTCAGACAGCACTACAAAATGGCGAACGCCCTACATCAGTGAAGGAATTCGGACATAGCCATTGTCACTCGAGGAGAAGGTTGGCCCGGCTACAGTATCTTGTTTCTCCATGTCTACAAGTAAATATACAGTGATCACCAGTAAAAATCAACTTTTCAGTGTTCTCGTGTTGTGGTCTTGTTATCATGAGAAAATTTTCCTGTGATAACGAGCAACCAGATGTCATTTTCACCAGTAAACGGAAAATAAAGCAAGGTAGGTCATTCGTGACTTCTGTAGCCTCCAACGAAATCTTCGGTTTTAATTCATAACTCACACAGAAAGTGAAGGCTTTAACCCTTGTGCTATCCTAGGCACATTTACGTTGGGAGTGGGGTCATCTGGACCCCACAAGACCTTTTTTCTTCAATGATATGTGATCTTCACTGGTGTCCATGGATTACATGAAATCCTCTTCACCTATATCCACCTTTGTCATGGTAGGGAGAACATGTCAATGTAAGGGTGGGGTCATCTGGACCCCATAGGATAGCACAAGGGTTAAGGCAAAAACATCCCAGGACTTCAGAATTACTGACATTTAAAAAAGTCAATAAAGGAAACCATCAAAAGGAAATCAATGCATTTAATGTGCAGTGAGAAAGTATGGGCAACTGATCATGATCGTGTTTCTATAAAGATAGACATTTCCTTCCAAGTGAAAATTGTGTTTATATATTTATATAAATATCTATATTATATATAGAATACATATCTATTTTCTATGCATACTCAAAAGTCACACCTTCAAATATATTTAAAAATTCTTCCAAAAGACAAATGTGTTTTCTTTTTCTCCGCTTAAACATGAACTATAAATATGAGTCAAATGCCATTTATTCGATTGAGAGTAGAATGCAGTATGTAAAATAAAGATTAAAATCAAAAGATGAAAAAAAAATTTCACTTTTGATTCTGTAACAGCAGAGGTTGTTTTGTCGCGTGTCATTTGTCTCCGAACGAGCCCGAAATCACGTTGCTAGAGTACAAAACTGGCATAACATCAATCCACGGGTCCTCTCTGGGTGGAAGATGAGCGGCAAAGAAGTATGATCTCTCAAGCAAACTCTTTTCTGTTATAAAAATAGATTTCTTTTTTTAAAATAATCTACATATTTTTTTTAAGGTGAGGCATTTTACTATCACTCTAAAACAGCAAGGCTGTTTGTCTGAATAGAAAAAACGAAGCTTTAGAGATAGATGTGCCAGACTATCGGTCTGTCTGATTGAAGGGGCTCCTAAATTGATTTCCAGTCCCACAGAGCGATACACACATGTATATATATTTTACCAGCTTCTCCTTCTTTTTGCATATTCTATGATTTTCTTTTTTTCGAAGAGAGTTTCCTTATAAACTAGATACACCTTTTACAAGAAAACAAAAGCAAACCCAAGCTCATCGGAGCTCCTGAAAAGTCCAGGGCATTTGAATAATCATCCAAAAAAAAAAAAAGGAACAAAAGTTCTTTAAAACAAGAAAAATTAATCAAAAGAAAAAAAATGAAATGAAAAACAAAATGCATCCTCGTAGGAGCATCAAATATCAGCTTTTTCATCTAGCAAACAACATAAAAAAAAATCAATACAAAATATACACTTTTGTGCAGCAAGTTAAAGCAAAATCCTACAATAGAGATGGAAACAGATTTGACTGAAGTAATTAGACAAAATAACAAAACAGGAAAACACAGATGCTACAAAGAAATTCAAATATATGTACAGACCCTGTTTTCCTTTCACTTGTATGTATGCACATTTGTGTTTGGGTGCACATGTAATCATTATGCAGAGTTCTGGGTCTATTTCTACTTGTTAAATCAGTGTTTTTATTATCTCACTCTGAGGTCCACATAGAAAACGTCCTCTATAAAGGAGACTGAGTCCTTTAGAAGGCCTTCCACCCTGCACTTCCAGAACCGGGATCTGGAACACGTCTTGCCGTCATCCCAGGTGATGTTCCTTTGAGCTGTGTCTGACCTTGACCGGTCTTTCAAAAGCGGCGCGTCCTCGTCACTACCAGATGACGCTGGAGATGCTGGTCTCTCTTGGCAGTAGGGGGAGCATGGCGTTGTTGGCGTGAGCCTCCTCCAGGCTGTGCTCTCGGCTCTTCCCAGGAGGCCTCTGTCCGTTCAGCAGTGTCAGTGGGATGTTGCAGTAGGTGTGCTGGTTCCCTAGAGATGACAGAGGCGGCAGGGTGCCCCCTGGGGGCAAGTCATAGTCGTAGCTGCGATAGTAGTGTTTCTGCCTCATGGTGGTGTGGTAGGTGTTGTGGAAGGAGGAGCGCAGTTCAGGGTGGGCGGTGGCCATGGCGGTGGAGGTGGCTGCTGCCATGGAGATGGCAGAGACGGTCTGCAGCTCTCCGAAAGGGCCCTGCTCGCTGACGTCCAGCGCAGGCTCGTGCGTCAGCATGGGCTCTGTGCGCCTGAACGGCATCTCGTACTGCAGCTGCTTCCAAAACTTGGAGTTGAGCTTGTTGCTTTTGGGGCCGCGCCACTTGATGACGGAGAGCGCTTTGATGGTGTGTTTGAGAGCCTCCACTTCCTGGTAGTTCATGATGCCGCGCAGCTCGGCACACTCAATCAGGATGACTTTGATCTCACCCGTCACCAGCATGTTGCGCAGTCGTGTCTCCAGCTCAAAGATGCTCCAGCCTCGCCGGACCACGTAGTTCGGCGTCATGACGATGATGAGACGCTTGCTCTGGTCCACACAGCGAGCCACGTCCTCTATGTAGGCTGAAGCAAACAAGAAGATGCTCATGAATCCACATGCAGGATTAAACTGGTCTCAGGCCGTGTCACAGAACCCCAGTGTACATTTCGTGCATTTTCCACATTTTGGTCTTTTGTGATACATGCGTGATATATGTAATTCTTACATGTTTTTTGCGTTTATCATTCGTCGATGTGCGCAGATGTCCATCGAGGGTTTCGGCCAACGGATCTTTATCTGAATTCAGTTTTGAACTGTTCAAAATGTTTTGTCTCCAGTTTAAACGTGTTTTATGTAGTTTATACGACATTTTTACGTTATAATATTATGCAATTGTGCGTGATTTTTGTGAGATATATTGGCAAATTTTTGGCTTTCTACGACAGTTCCACGTATGTCAAATGGCCTTTTCACACATGTACCACCGATGTTTAATTTTTATATCATGTGTACGGCGCACATATCACGTTAAAATTATGTTATTGACGCACCAATCACTAATGAACTGCATATAAACAGCCAACAATCACGCATCGGTTCATGTTCTACATTGATTTATGTGGTTTTTGCGTGACTTATTTGTATTTCTTCCGTGGTTTTAACATGGTTCAATCGGGATACATGTGAAAACTTCACGAAAAGACCACAAATTTTTTACCTTTTCCACATATATTCACGTATGACCAATTTTCATCCGAGGAAAATGTCCAAAATGGACGTAGAGGCTGTGTGACCCGGCCTTTCACTCATGTCAACACACCATGTTTGATGCATAGTCAGCCTCACCCACACAGGACAAGACAACGAAAGGTAACACAGGCTTTAGACTTCACGGGTAGACACTTATGTGGGCTTCAAACTCGGCTGTATTTACTGATGAGAAAATATAGGAGACTGCACCACTGGGTTCAATAGGAGTGAAGTGTTCCCACTGCATGGGTGCAGCAAAGCGACTCCAATCCCAGTTTGCAGCTTCAGTTGATGAGAGATCATCAAGAAGCAGAACATACACAGTGTGGTTTCTGGAATTTTGCCCAGATTACAGCTTCAGTAGCCACATCTGAGAGAACAGCACAGATCTGCTGTCGAATCTCTGAGAACCTTTTTTCCAGAGGCTTCAGGTTTGTAGGGTACTTCTGAATTGCAGATAAACTTAAAAAAAACACTCAAATCTTCTGTTTTTTTCTAATGTTTTGCTCCACATTCTGTTGACCCTGACAGGGAATGCCTAGCGGCTACAAACCAAAACGAGAGCTACAGTACCTCAACATTTCAGCAAAGTAGAAGCATTTTGCTGGAAATTTAAACTTTGCCTTGTTTTTCCAAAAAGCAAAGATCTCTTTGTAGGTGAGAAGCAAACAACAGACAGAAACGAGTTTGAGTTTTTCAGTCCAGGGAGCACCGGGGGAAGTTTAACCTTTAATAAGCTGTGTTTTTTTTCCTCATGGTTCTGGTGAAACAACTGCAGAATATCGTCAGAGTTGGCTGTGATTGGATTTATGCTCTGAAACTTTCATCACACATCTATCAGGCTAGTTTTGTGACATTTGAGATCTTTTTCTTTAGTTGTTTCAAATAGAAATCAAAATATCTAGTTAAGTTAGACATTCAGACCCTTAATTAGTGTTTGTTTTTAAGCTTTAGTGGCACAAGCGTAAAAGTTGAAAAGAAGTAGTCGTAAAGCCTCTGTTTATGGGATGTTAATTTCCAGACCATTTTAATAGTATTCATGAGTTAATATCCTAATAGGTTTTTCCTTAAAGCAGAGGTCTGCAGCTGGAGGCTCCCAAGTGGTTCATATGTGCCCCCATTGTGGCTCTTTGGCTTTGAAGGAAAAGCTAACAATCAACATGTCCAATTACTGACCAAAATAAGAGTAGAAGTTTAAGTATTATTGTTTAATTATTATTAGTTTAATAATTACAAGTATTATTAAAATAATCTTAAAGTACATATTCTTATTTTCTGCTGCACAACGCTGCATAACTGCATGTAGATGAACAAATGAAAAGAATTGTATTCTGAACCAATATTTTACATTTGACAGTAAAATGAGAAAAGAGATAAAGAAAATGTCATGTTTGACTTTCTTACATTTTTAATTAAAGTAAATCAACTAAAGCGGGGGGATCCTATTTGACACAATGTGCCACAAAAAAAAGTTTTTTTCTTCTAAATGGTGGAGTTAGACTTTGTGGTTCTCACAGGGTTTTAGTCTGTAGGAAGCTGCACCAAATAACTCTTCTAGCGTCAAAGGTTGCAGACGCTTGCCTTAGACCAAAATAATTTCATTGTCAGCGGTAAAGAGCAGTTCTGGTTCTGACAAACTCAGAGCACTCAGCTGCAGACTTCCTAATTAACCATGGACTGAGTGGTTGAACGCAGCAACAGTGGTCTACTTTTGATGTGGTTATTCTGTCTGCTTTCTTCTTATAAATAGTGACAAATGAGTTGTAGGTTAATGATGTATTCTATCTGTAATCAGCTCCCACTGAATGCAGGGATCAGCTCCAAAAGCCTTTGTGTGAATTCCACCACACACTCTGACATAATTCTGTCTGCAGTCTTGAAGAGAGTCGTATTTATTGGAGGACGTTTTTTTCTTCTTTTTTTTTTTGCTCTGAAAATCCGCACTAATTAAGATACCATGTTTAGAAAGACTATTACCCTGATTTTATGTCTATCACAGTCAATTTGTTCCAAATGGGCCCCAATTAAGATGTAAAATCATCTCAAGGATCATTGAATGACATAAGATGCAGCAGATTTTAATTTTGCATGTGCAGAACGACAGGCTCAATTTGTCATTTTGATGCCGTGGAAAAACCCTGACAGGTCTGAAGAGTTCAAGATTTCATCACACGTGTATTTATTTTACAGCTTAAGTGATTCGTTTTGAAAGGAGCAGATTTGGACGGCTGTGGGTGGGCATCAGGGATGGATAAGGAGTTTCTCTGCAAAGTTTGGGAACTCTGTTGATGAAAGCAGCTAGATGCATGAGCGAGAAGGCCGAGTACCTCCAAAGAGTTGTGTGTCATCCTGGTAATGCTCATTGGTGAAACCTACGCATAAACACATCAACATTCAGATGACAATCAGGACACAGACACAGAAAAACAATGCTGCTCAACACTGTCATAAAGCTAGCTTTGATTCCTCTCACTTTATTTCACATATAATTAATCACATACCATGTTTCCCTGATTGGACATTCATCTGCAATAATTCTGCCTGGCACTGTTGCTGGCGGCAATTTTCTTATGATTAAAGGAAGGAGAGAGGCGGCTCAGTCAGCGGGGCTTAGAGCCTTCACACATTTCCCACTGATGTTTAATTCTGTCTGGATCAACTTAGACGTGTTTGCGTTTTATCTGTTCCACATGAAGCCAACAGTACAAACACACGCCGTTCGCAAAGTCGAGCCACTGCAACGACGGACTGCGAGTTAGCGCGCGCGAGGATGCGTTCAGACAGAATTTTCATTGATTTATTAATGCTGATAAAAAAACAAAAAGGAGGATAAATATCTTCAATATTTCAGCCCTCAGTGCATGCGAGATCCTGTAGTCCCTCATCAGTAGCTCCCAGTGTGGGAGCAGCCAGCAGGATAAGCTACGGTCTTCAACTTCTACTGTGAAGTTTGAGATGCCAGAAGAAAAAAAAAAGGATTTTACTGCCTGTTTTTGGATCTAATACTTTCACTTATGTTGAAAACATAAACTAAATGATTAGCATGATATTTTTCAGGAGTAATCGCTTCAGCTTGAATCAATTCATCTTCTATGTTGCATTAACACTGCTATTTGCGCCTCCTGGGCGTCCAGTTTTCAATGTTAAGTCAATATACAGATGCAATTTGAGGTCCTGCAGTGAGTTTGGAGCATCAGGCATGGCACGGCGGTCTGGCAGCAGTGGGTTTTGAGTGTTTTGCTGTATGTTTAGAGTTCAAATATCTGAAGTTTGACAAAGAAAACGCAGCACGTCAGCCAAACTGGGACTAAGGTTTGGCCCTTGATGTGTTGATGGCATTAGGGTGGAGTCCTATCCAAAAACTTTACGATATTTTTTTATCTGTGCTAACCACTACACCACCAGGCTGCTGAGCATAAATGAATGGTTCCAAACACATTTAACAGTGAAGGAGGAAAGACGACAATGAAGACAAAAACAACACAAACAACACTTTACAAAAAGTACACACAAATCTACCTAGGGACACAACCGTAATATTCTATAGCAAAATGTTTAACTTATACATTTATAATGTGCCTCAAAAGTTACTATTGCATGAGTACTGCTTTAATATTCAGTAATCCTTTAGAAGAACAAGAATCTAAACCGACAGTAAAGGTTTGACTGGTAAATATAGGTTTTAAGCCTAGAACAGCTGGTAGATTGTCTTACCTTTTTGTTAACTAACCCTTAAATAATCTTTTCCAAACAGGGATAATTCATGAGTTGACTAAAAATTAACAGTTAACCATCAGATAAGCTTACTTCCTGTCGGAATCAGGTCTCGATCTGGGATGAAGAGTTTGTAACCGTAATGTTTCTCCAGGACGTCAGGAAGGATCTCCAGGGCAAAGCGCTCCTCCTCCCTGGTCTCCTGACTCCACTGGTCAGGGTCCACTTTTGTGTATGAAAGATACGCATCATAGTCTTTGTTCTCTGCAAAAGAAACAACCATATTTTTGATTATGGATGAGGACAAACAAGCTGTAAACAACCAGTTTGTGGTTGTAATGTGACACCAAGGCAGTGCCAGTTAAGACAGAAAACTGTTCCCTACCAACAAAAAAAAGACAAAAAAATATTTGAAGGTGATGGGAATGCACTTTAAAAAAAAAAACATTTTGTCCCAAAATAGGAATTGCTATAATTGTCCTTTTTTTTAATTTAAACATGTTTTTTTGTGTATTTTTAGTCATAAACAAAATGTTTTCGCTTTTAATTGCCAAAGGTTTGATGTTTTTAGGAGTCTTTTATAACAAAGCTTTTAACTACTACAACTTATTACATGTTCATTGACTGTGTATGAGAACTGGACTGAGTGAGTGTGACCCCATCCATAAAGACTGGCTCACTTCCAGCTCCAACCAAATTAAGTCAATTCAGTCGCCATTTATTTGTGATACAGTTGACGCCATGTTGGAACCAGACATTGTCAGTATGCAGAGATTGGTTTGAGTCGGTCTGAGTCAAAGTTTCTATGGCAACTACCCCTGCCAATCAACAGGGAGCTTGTTGGAAGGCCACATCCCTTCTATTGAAAGCAGGCTTAGGAGAATCTGTCAATCAAATGTTTGACATGAGATCATATACTTTTATTGGGGCGTCTGATTGATCAGTTCATACCTTGAATAACCAAAGAAAAAAATAAAATGAAATAAAATGAGTATTAGCGAGAACATGTAAAGACAAAAGGTATCACAGCAAGAATGATTATTCTAACATACATACATATGGACTGAGTAATAGCTGATCTTTTCCCTCAGTAGAAGTCTATGGGATTTTGGCTTCTTGGAGCCAGCAGGGAACTTTCTGTTTGGAACACCTGTGTGTGGGGGGTGGGTTTTCTCATTCCAGGTCCAGATACAGTCAATGCTTACAATGAATACATGGGTCAATATTACCATAAGGTGCCTTAGAGACTTCACAATATCCCACCAAAAAGTATGGGATTTTCCATTTAAGATCATGATAATGGATATAAAATTGATATTTTCAGAAAGCTACTTAGTCCCTTTGTCAAAACAGTGTATTAGTTAATAAGAACAATAATTTATATAGTAATTAACTTAGGGCAAACAATTTGTCACTATACAAAATCAGCAAGAATTGCACTTTCTTTTCTAAATAAAATCTAAGAACAAATATATCTGGTGAAAATTTAAACCAATACCACTTGGCCCATATGTATTAATAAAGGAATCACACAGATCGTTTTGCTAACTTGTGAAAATAAATTGATTATTTTCTGTGAATAGGAAAATGACAGGGTGGACCCTGGTCATGACAGGGTGGGCACATTTTTAAAAGGTGGTTAAATTACCTCATTTTGCAATTAATGAAAGAAAATGACAACCAGAAGTCCCTTTCCCATGTAAGGTGAAATTATCAGGTGAACAGACTGGTTTTGATCCACTCTTCCTTTATGTAGCTATACACCAAAAATTAGCCATGTGACAAAAATTAGCCCATTAGCCATGTGGCATTATTGAGATAACCTCTGAACATCAATGTGCACAGTGAAAGTCAAACATTCAACTGTAAGATGAGAAGAAAAATGTTGTTTTAAGCGGAGAATGATTGGTTTGGAAAACACTAAAACAAAAAACCCAAAAACAATATCACTGAGACACATCCCCAAGCAGTCTTTTTTGGCAGCTATTGTAGGTACCTCCGTCTTGGATTCAATATCACTCTCTGGGACATAGAGCAGCTCAACAGATGTTTCCAGGCTTTTCAGCTTTTCATCCAAGCTCTGGGCATCAGGAATGTCTCCTCCATGGGCTACAATCCGGTCTGCTGACCTTTTGAGGGCTCCATCCAGATCATCTGGTTGGTGCACCCTTCCCATAGCCTCAAAGAAATTCCATGTTATTTGTTGGAACCCATACTTGTAGGGTTCTGTTGAGAGGTAGAAGAAATGCCCTTTAAGTCGATGCTGTGTTGCAGGCCTATCGCTGTAAAAATAAAGTTATGCTAGCTAGTGGGTGACGTTCTCTCAGTATCTTCAGAACTGAAGCAAGGTGGGCCCAGATGGCGACAGCTTCATGTCTTCTGGAGGGTGATATGGAGCAGAAAACGTGTGGTGCTTGTTCACCAGTGATGTAGAGCACTCCAGTGTGCAGACTGGCCTGCTTATGTGAACCAAAACATGTTAAGCTTGACATCTGACTACACACCTAATATGATTAAAATTATTAAACAAAAGTGTAAATATTTTACTCTGCAACTAGCCACTGTTTCAGTCTCCAGTGAAGAAAGACAAAATGCTGGTTGTGGTGTCACTTAAACATTGCAGGTTTTTTAAAGAGACAGTTCTCCCAAAATGACAGGGTGGACAGCAATGTCAGGGACGAGCAAAAAATGTTCAATAGCATTATGAAAATAACATTTGCATGATCAAAATGACTTGTTTTATCAAGTAATGTGCTGTTATACGAAATATGTAGCAATTCTTTTTATATATTTAGCATAATTTAACCATATATTACACACCCCGAAGTTAGCAGAACAGCGTGTGGGACATACCAAAATCGCATACATCCAAAGAAAAAAAATTGCATAAACTAAAGAAATCACAATTTAAGAACCAAATTATTTTACTGATTTGTCTTTGGTCACTTATGATAAGAAGTCAGAGTTTAGTTATTCTGCTCCATCTAGTTTATGAATGAGTAATACTCATGGGGACACCAAAGGCACTTTATAGTGATAATGCCCCACACCTGAAGACAAATTATGGTAATCCAGCACAATGTTTGAATTAGAAACTCAGTTTGACTGTAAAGGTTTTACATGTAAAGTTTCAAAGCCATAAATGTAGTTGAGGTGAAATACAAAAAGACTATTTCATTTTAACAGTGTGATGTGAAACTTGAACGAGAAAAGAACATTTAAACCATCCAACTCAAGTAGGAAATTTGCTACATCTGAGATGTTGGGGGCAAATTTTATCCAAGTTCACATCTCAAAAGGATACCAGTCCAAATATCTAAATCAAAGAAGCGGAACTCCATGCTTCAAGGGCTGGTGTGTCTGCAAGTTTTCCAGATATCCCTCTGATCCAGCTGATTACCTGGATCGGGTGTGTCCAGCCAAATAAAACATGACAGAGCAGGACAGGTTGGAAAACAAATGGGAATGAGGCCCTTGGTGCTAATCACTACTCTAAATGCAACACACTGCAAAAACAGTTCCCATTAAAAAAGGTCAAAAATATAAACCCCATTGGTAGACTTTTTTTAAATAAACCAAAATATCTGCAAATGGGGTAAAAAATGGTCTTGCCTAGAAAGAAAACAATTCTAGGCATGTTTTCTTAAACTACGATTATTTTGCTATATTGAAAAGATGAAAATGAGACAAATATTCTTGAAGCAAAGGTATTTACTTTCTTATGATTTAGTTTTTGCAGTGAAGCTGCTGCTGCCCCAGCGGGTGGAACTTTATTCATGTTGAGTTAGAAGTCCTTCCACTTGTAAAAGCTGAACAACTTATTTAATTTAACTTTGTGCAATTATTTCTGTAGAAGCTTAATTAACCCTATTTGTTTTATAGTTTACACGCTTGTCCCAGTAGTTATAAAATCGTTTAATTTATTATTTTCTTGTTTGCTTGCTGCTTGGTTAGGTTCACAAAATACAACTTGTGAAAGCCATAAAGCAGAAAATTGAGGTAATATAAACTGTAGAATAACACTTTAACTTAAAACTACATAAAAAAAATACTTATTACTTTCATTCTAATTTAAAGCAAAATGATTCAACCTACGTATTTATTGCCATATGATACACAAAATAAATTAAACATTAAAGGGTTTTCTCTTTAGTCACCTCAGTGGATCTTCTATCCCCACTGTCTTTTGGTTTTTGTATCCGCTCCTGTAATTCCAACCTCCTTCGTGCCCTCTTTTACAACATTCCAGAACCCTGTCTTTGCTTTTCCTCTTTAGTCTCCTTTCTGGTAGTTTTAGATCCAAATCCTCTCCTTCTAGACTTACTTATGCCTTAGTCACATGCACCCATACTGGGGTTTACCTACTGGTGCTGCAGGTTTTGGGGTTGTTTGGGTCTGTAGAGGGTTGTAGAGAGGAGTGGATGCATCCTACCATTGTTGTGCGTGCAGTAAGTGTATTGTGAAGTATTTGCAGGTTATTTTAAGTTACAAGCACTTATGACCCTCATGTGATGCTGTCATACGGTGTCCTTTATGCAGCACTCCGCTCATAAGTAATGTGTATTGGCTCCTTACTCACTCCTTACTAGCAAATACTACACGCGCAGGTGATTTGTAAATGGTTGTAGGAAACCCACACAAACTACACTCTAATAGTCTTACTTCCTAATATCTAACAGTCAGGCTGCAAGCATTAAAACACAAGCAAGCACGTATAATTTAAACAGCACTAATAAGCTCCTTGCGCAGGGTTCTGAAGCATTGAAAAAAGGAAAAAATTGTACGACTTCCTTGCAACTCAGCTACTTCAGCCCTACTTACCCTTACATGTTGTTCAAGTGATCGCTATGACCTGTCGCCTGCAGCATGCACGTTGAAAAAAAAAAGGTGCATGAATATTTTCAATTTGCGGGCTCACCGGATGAGGGATACGATCTTTAAATTTCGTATGGGCCACCTGTGTACCAGGTTTCCCCCTCTTTTGCCCGCAGATGGCCTGTCCACCCGGAAGGGAGATGTAACTAAGGCATTACTTTTCCTACCTGTGCTGCCTACACATTCTTGTCCATCCTTACATTCAGTCTTTACAACATGGACTGCATTCTTTATATTCTGACTAATACAAAATCACACATTACTCAAGTAATTAGACTTAAAGGAAAATGAGCACCCTTTCATGGAACAGGGTGGCTCAGTTGAAAAACGTCCCTGTGGATTCATTTCCACCTGGCCTTGAATCATAAGTAGGTTAGACACAAACATACAAATCAAGACTCAAGCAATATCCTCTTCCCCAACACTAAATGATTTCCCAGCAGACAGCGAGAAGAACTGAAAGAGCTGAACACAGAGAAAAGGAAAAAAAAAACTGCTGGTGACATGTTCAGCAAGTCCTAGTCATTATTCTCTGTAGAAACCAAAATGTGGGCCAGCTGAAAAAGAGAGAGAAGCTCTTTCAAAAAGCCTTTGAGGAGGATGAGCGGCTTTGAAACGAGCTGGGAAGGCCAGAGCTGCGCTCCATCAGATCTGAACATCCAACAGCGGCTTTAAATTAGCAACCAACCTTGCAAATTAACCACATAGCAAAAAGTTGGAAAATCAAAAACAGCTTGCATCAGCGGCCCCTTACTGTATGACTTAGTCATGCCGAAGTGTAAGTCAACAAAAGCATGTCTAATAGATAATTCATACAATCGCGGAGACAATCTGATGAGTTCACTGTTTCCACAATGTTGGAAAACAGAGTTGGAATACAAATCTTAAAGGAATGACACTGGGGAATAAACAGACAGCAGTGAGGGAAAAGTTTAAAAAATAAGGCACTGACCTACAAATTCACTCTGGTTTGGCTTTTCTTTTTATTTCAATTGGTGCTTTAAATGTGTCCAGTCTTTATGTGTAGCTACCTGGCAGGTACAGGATGAATTCCAATCCACAACACATTGCTATCTTTTAGATGAGCAACAAATTGAAAACTTGCTCCTCTCTTCCAAAGATTGCATGCAGAGAAGAAAAGGGACTTCCCTGTTGTTCAAACAGAAGTGGGGGACATGTTTTTATAGAGACAAGAGTCTGTTCAAGACCAAGTTCAAGCCAAAGGAAAGCAGAGCTGCAAAGGCACATTTATAGTCATCTCAAAATATCTGAAATTGACTCGTGTGAAAAGATTGGTAGAAAGAAGTGAAAACATAAAGTTAAAAAATTACATGCAGCAAACGAGAGATGCCTTTACCTCCATCTATGTCTTCGCTACCAAAGTGTCTCCTATAGAAAAGCATCAGTTCAATCTTGTAGCATTTGTAGAGGGAAATGAGAAAGATGAGAAGCAGCAGGATCGCTCCCAGCCCTCCTGCAAGCTCCACGGTGTACATGAGCTCTGCTGAAGACAACACACACACACATGAACAAAGGAGAGAAACGTCAAAACTGCACATTCCCTTTTGTCTTTTTTTTTGGTACAACGTTTCATTAAGAATCGATGGACTCACAGGGTGAATTTACATTTGCTGGAAAGAAAGAAAGTCATAAGTATTTTATTAGTTCAGCTCAAAACAAAGCACAATCGGCCTTCAGAGGCACGAGGCTTACAATGTGTTTAGGAAGAATGAGTGGGCACTGAAGAGGAAACAAGAACTAAAAAGGGGGTTCGTTCTTGAGCACAGTTGAGTAATAAAGAGCTCTGCTCTTTGGCTGTTATCCATCGCAGGGCTTTGACTCTCTATGGCAGCATTCTTGGTGGTATTTTTAAAACGTGTTTTAATTTATGCATTTCATTGCCAGCTGGATCTCCGTCGTACCTTTTCTGGTTTCTTTTTTCTCAATCACTGCTTTTTTTGAAATAATTGCTCTTCCATCCCATGAGATCAGGCTTGGAGAATGATTAGTTGTGCTATCAGGTACTGTATCCACTTTATAGCAGTGAGCTGTGCTGCAACAGATTTAGATTCTGTCACTGGGCTGTGAATGTTGAGTTGCCATAACAATCACAACACTGAGTGCACCAACCTAATGATCAACAATGAAATAACCATCCATCCATTCATCCATCCATTTTCTTAATTCCTTTTGGAGTTACAGAGCCTAACCTGGTAGGGTACACCCTGGATAGGTCCCCAGACAGTTGCAGGGCCACACAATGACATACCAAAACACATTCACAGTGACACGTTAGAGTAACTAATCAACCCTTGAAGATATGACCTTAGGGATTTGAACCAGGGGCCCTCTTGCTGTGAGATGAAAGCATTATAGCAGTATAAATGTTATTATTCATATCATTTTTATGTGCTCAGCCAATACTGACAGTTTTTCAGTTCATCCCCGTCTGAAGAAACAACCTTGTATCACTTTCTTTTAGGCCTAGCACCTGCAGAAAAAAAACAAAAGGGATCAGTGCAGAGTAATTTGAGTGCGTTCAAAGGAGGGTGCCTCAGTGGCCTAATCAATGGACTTTAAGACCATGGAAGACAGCTGTATAGAAAGTAGAGTGATACCACTGGATATAGTCAGCGGACCCTGACTGTATGACTGTAAGAGTCAGTTTGAGACTACCTCAGAGAGGTTGAACTTTATTCCTCTTTGGAGTTTGATATGGTAAGTGGCAGCAGGCCAATGTGGGCTTGATCATGTTGGTGTCCACCGCAGTTAATGATAAGGCCGCATCCAGCATAGATTATTTGGATTAGGGAAAAGTCTCTTACTTGATTTATACACACTACTAAATGACGAACTGGTCTAATTGGAATTTATTTTGTATATTTGAAGGGACTCCTTCTGGGAATTTCATCTTACTGGAATGAATTTCAGTAGAGATACATAGGTATTCAAGAAATAGTGGCAGAATAGAATTAGTCTGGAGTGTTTAACATGTTTTTAAGAATGAAAAGCCGGAAGAATGAAGGGTGCCCATTTTAAAGGTATAGTCAAGTGCACCCATACTAGGATTGACCCGTACTGTTTGTGCTGTTAATCCACAAAATGTTGGTGGAAATTGGACTACTGTTGGTCAAAGAAGGGAAGAAGAGTGGCGACTGGTGCAGATATTAACAGATGAAAAAAAAACCAGAGGTGATAGAAGATATAGTAAGTTTGGTGTTCAAGACATGAATGCAGAAGGACAGATGGTGGTGGATTCAGCAGTGGTGAATATTTTTTTTCAGAAAAGAGAGGATCACAGGGTGACATTACAGAGTATAGCTAGACAGCATATGAACGTGGTGTGTAGGATGATTCTGGTGGTGAGGAAGGTGAAGAGAGGACCAAGTGATGGAAGTTGAAAAAGGAAGAGTTCCGTGTAGGTTTTAGGAAGGAGATAAATTGAGCTTTAGGAGACCAGGTGATTCTTTTAGGTGACTGTACAGATACAGCTGACATGATCAGGGAGATTGGGAGGAAGGCAGTGGGTGTGTCTTCTGGAATGAAGAAAGCAGATACAGAGACTTTGTGGTGGAATGAAGATGTTCAGAACCGTTTGAAGAGGAAAAGGTTAGCCAAGGAAAAAATGGGACCCAGAGGACAGAAGACAGAAGCACAGGGAGATGCAGCACAAGTTGAAGGTGGAGGTGGTAAAGGCCAAACAAAGGGTGCCTGGTTAGATAGAAATCAGGGAGAGGAGGATCTGTATAGCAGAGAAAGAGAAATAGAAGGATGTGCAGCATGTTATGCAAATCAAGGACAGGGATGGTTTAGAGGTTCCACAAGTGGGATTGAAAGATGGAAGGAGAACTTTGAGGAGCTGATGAGTGTGATGGTCACATGTGCTGCTACACTAATGGCGAACCACCATGTACTCCACACCTTGATTTCTTTTCTAATCGTTAATGAATTGTTAACAATTAATAATTAATAATTTGGGCAGTTTTTTCCACTGACATACCAAGACTTACAATTAGTCTTGCCTGTTGAATGTTTCTGGAGAGAAACTAGGACTAAAAGAAGGGGCTGCATTGTGTCTTTGTAGATCTAGAGAAGGTTTTTGACAGGATACAGAGAGAAGAGCTGTGGTTTGGATGAGGAAGTCCTGAGTGAAAGTACATACAGTATCTACGATTCAGGACATACTGTATGTGAGAGCTGGTGCTCAAGTTCTCAGATGAATTGTTAATAGTAAAAGAGATGTTTTGGATATAAAAGGATGCTGAGGTTGTAAATCCCCGGAAAAAGACCTAGAGGAAGACGAAAGAGGAGGCTCATAGATATAGTTAAGGAATCCCTGTGGGTGATTGCGGTTGCAACCCCTAAAGGAAGCTGCCGAAGGGCAAAAAGAAAGACGACACGAGTAAACCTGAACAGTCACATGTGAAAGCTAAACTTAGGTATTTGTGAGCAGCAGCATGGATTCAAGCAAAGAAAAAGTACAGCAGAGTCAATATTTGCTTTGAGAATGCATCGCGAAGAACAGAGAAGGTTAGAAAGAGGCGGTTTGTGTAGATTTAGAGAAACAGAACATGTATGATAGCTGTAAGACAATACCGATGTATAGAGTTTGCTGCAACAATATAATCTTTATTAGGAGCAGGAACTTTCTGAAGAAAAGTCCAGAAAGATAGAGGTTTGCTTTGAAAAGAGAAGAAGAAAGATTGGATGCAGCTGGATGCATTACATGTGTGAGCAAGAGAGGGGCTTAAGTGAAGGATGAGTACAGGTGAAGAAGGAGGACAATTTCAAGTTCTAAGATCAATTGTTTGTAGTTACAGAGATCGTAGGAAAACAGGAGGAAGTGGCAGCTGAAAGCAGGCTGGTACAGTGGGGGGCAATGATATGTGTCAAAAGAGTGTCGGCAATTGAGATCATTGATGCTGATTGATTTCCACAAACTAAACCCAGGTTTAAATGGAAGAAGATGAATTGCTGTGGCAACACCTAATTAGACCAGAGGTAGCAAAATTTCCAACCCCCCCCCCAAAAAAAAAACAAGCTACAGATTCTGCACTGTATAATGTGCGCTGAAAGCCTACATTTTTTTTAAATGACTTATAATCTGGAGCGCCTCATATGATTCATTCTTGTTGTACTTGCTAATGTTGAAGCTAGTTTGAGAGGTACATGGCGCACTGCCTATGTGTTTGGTTGGTTGTTATTGTGAATATGCTTTCCCAGCTAACATGCAATGGTGTCTGACTGTGATTTTTTTAGATCTTACTAACAAGGTTGGGAGTTAGCGTAGTCACAGTAACATTTATTTTAGCGGTATCCGTCTGGTTTTTCCCATGTCTCAAACATGGTTGGCAGTTTCAGGTTTTGTGAACACCTCAGCACGGCTATTGCTTCGAGCATGGTTAGTGTGTAGCTTGCCAAAATCAAGAATACAATGAAGTCTAACTTACCGACAGACATATCTCTGAAAGTTTTGCCTTGCTAATTGCACCTTTGAGTTAGGTTCACCTTACATATGCATATATATATATACATATATATTAATTTCATCATTCATTCATTCATTTTCCATACCGTTTATTCCCTTTCAGGGTTCAAAAATAGACTTCTCATTAACTGTTTGCCTTATAGCAGCTGGGTGGCTTAGTTGGTTAAGCGCAGGACTGGCACATGAGAAATCAGGATTTGATTCCCAAGGGGTGCAGTGAGCTTCATCCAGTGTGAGTTCTTAGGAAAAACCCTACGTGCTCTGTCCTCACTATGTAGCCACAAAGGGGCCCAAGTCTGGGTCCCCCACTGTCGGTCCCCGGTCCAAATAAAATACAGGATTATGACACCTGTGGTGAACTCGAAAGGGACATGGTGGTAGTAGTAGTTGCACATGAGGACAGCTTGTTGAGGCTAGGTAGTAGTGCAAAAAAAGCTCCAGTAATTTGTATCAAAGTCCAGTGCGGTGTCCAGTGCTCTACAGCAGTGGTCCCCAACCTTTTTGTCACTGCGGACCGGTACAACGCAAGACACGTTTACCGCGGACCGGTGGGGGGAGGAGGTGCAACGCAAGACACGTTTACCGTGGACCGGGGTTGGAATTTTCTCTTTAGTAATAATTATAACAATAATAATAATGAACGTAAATCCACTGTGTAATCATGCAATCATGTGCAACTTTATTAGCGGTGTCCTCGTAATGTCACACCAACAACAGAACATCTCATGAGCAACATCGTTTCTACGGCGACACACTCTGGTTGCTATGGTAAGTGTGACGGATGTAACAGAGAGAATCCGGTCACTTTTCAAAATAAAACCAATCAATCAATTTTCCCCCCTCAAAAAAACGCAAAAAAAATCGAAATTATTTTTTCTTTCTGTGCGTCCCGGTGCCGAAATTTCCCGCGGCCCGGTACCGGTTCGCGGCCCGGTGCCAAGTGTCTCACGGCCCGGTACCGGTCCGGTGGTTGGGGACCACTGCTCTACAGCCTATTTATGTCCTTGAAAATTATTCAGGTAGTTTTCATGGGCTTTATTTTTGGTATGAAAACAATTTTCTAACTCACCTTTAATCTAAGTTTGCTATGTTTAAGTCTTTGACAAATCCTCACTTGTCTAAAGTGCACATTTTTTCATAATTTGATCCATTATTTTTCCACAAACAGCAACATACAGTAAATCTAAACAGCACAGATATGCTTTTCTTCTCTAATTGGCTATTTATTGGCTTTCTCCATAAGCGCAGTGCTGCTAACTCATTATCAGCAATCATTTTCCCTCTTCGAGTTGTTAATGATTCATTGACCGCTGCTCTCTGCCACATTTTTTTTATTTCCTTACGATATAAAGAAAGGCAGCTGCTGTGACATTGGACTTGCTGCAGCCTCTTGAGTGATGCATTCTTTGAAGGGGAACATAAAACAAACATCAGCTGTGGGTGTGAGAGGCAAAAGAGAACTTGACTTAGTACCCCTATCTTCTGACAGAAAATGAAGCTGTCGGCCTCCTGCAAAGGCCAGCCAAAGAGTGCGCTTCCGACATGGTTCGATCACAGTAACAAACATAAAAGGGAGGAAACTGACAAATAAAGAACTAAAAACATATTTGTGCGTTAGATTTCCCCAGCCTTTGAAAAAGTCAAGGATCAGTTTTCGGTTTAAATAGCCGTCAACTGACCTCTGTTCTGGGATAAGAGTAAATGCTTTATAGGAGCTTTAAACAAATTATGCAGAAAAGCCAGAGCAGAAAAAGAGCTACTGGTGCAAATGAAGAAAAATATGATGCAAGTGTTTTGGGTCCCAAACACATGGTAATTATGCACATAATAATCCATAAGATGCCTGCACATGTCAATTTGCCAAAAAAATGCAGCTAAATTTGGTGGATTCTATTAATTATTTAGACCAAAGTCAGATAAAAGTAAACACAGAATATAATAATTTATAAAAATGAAGGAAAAACAAAGTTAAGCAACGTTCACACTGAAGGCAAGGCGCGGACAAGTGACCACTTCCAATGAGAAGTCTCGTTTCAGGCTTCCACGTTCAAAAGTCTAGCATTAGCTACACACATTTTTAAGACAGTTTTCAGGCTCTATGAACAAAACATGCCCTGAAAGTTAAACCAGGTTGACCAATCAGGGACTTGGATTTGGTAGTGATGTATGAATGGCGTCCCCTTTCATCAGTGGAAGTGCCAAACATTGAAAAAATTGATCACACAGGAGAAATTAATGATTGCGGTTTGTGCCTGGATGGAATTACATGACGCCAAGTCTTTCCTGTATCGGAATGGATCTGTGAAAGAAAAAGCAAGATTCGCAACATTTGCACCGCTTTTACATTTTGCACCAAACCTCTTCCAACTGTAGTTACATGTGCTAGTATCAGGTAGCGACAGTCCAGTGTGAACACCATATGCTAAACGCGTCACATGCCAGGTGTGAACCTAGCTTCAATCTAAAGCAAATAATAGGAGGTATTTCTTAGGATTAGACAGGAAAAATGCTCGTTCTTACCCCTCTTGAAAAGCTGGACGGTGGCATGACGACGGCCATGACCATTTTCCACGTAACAAGAGTAATTTCCCAAGTCCTCCTCCTCCACGGAGGTAATAGTTAAAGATATTGCCACTTCCTGCTCCCCAAGGTGCTCCTTTACAATTCTGCAAAAAAATAAAATAAAACACAAATTTCAACAAGGTTTTCACTGAGTCTTCCTTTTTAAATGCTGGATGGAGGGGGGCTCTTCAGACGATTTGAAAAACTATGTGAGATAATCGAATTGCGTCAGTAATTCAGAGTAATGAATGCAAGAGCATCGGACAACAATACAACACAGGCAGTTAAGTAAATTTAGAGAGTTGAGGAAAACACAATATCTCTAAACAATGTTTTTCTTCTTAGAAAAAGAAGCTTTATGAAGCCTCCTTTGAGGACAGTTAAGTACGTCATGGTATGTTAATTTGATTCTCTGCAGTCAAAACACATAAGAAATAAAATCAATAAGGGATATTCCTCAGCTTGAGTGTGTGTGTGTGTTTGGGTGGGGGGGAATCAAATAATGGTGATGTGAAGAAATCTTTTTATACCGGCTGCCATGGCAACGGCAAAAAGGAGAGAAAGTAATATTCCATAAAATAAATGAGTGTCCCCTGCTGGGCTGGTTGAGCCTGACGGAGGGGAGGATGGGGAGATAATACTCCCTCGTACCTTAGACTCACTACTTAGCCTACTTTTAGCGCACCCTCAGCACAAATGAGGCTACGCAGAAACACAAAGCTCAGATGAGAAAAATCAGCTCCACGGTTAGGAAGAGTGTGCCTCGGAGAGCATGAGGGTGCTACCACTTTACCTTCTCAACCAATTGTTGTGGGATGAGGGGAGAGTGTGCTTTTGAGTGTGTGTATGTGTATGGGAGGGGGGTAATAGCTCTCTAGCATTTCACTTCCTTTGGATTCAAGTCGATAAACTGCACATGAGGACAGCTTGTTGGAGGGATTTGGCATCGGTAATTGAAAGTGTATCATGGGCTGTGCAAAGAGAGCCGGCGCTGGCAGCGCTGTGGATTTTGAAGTTGTTGTGCAGTGGGGTGGATGGGGGGGCTTGGAGATGAAGGCATGGGAATAATTCATATCTCTCCGGGGAGTGGTGGGCACTTTGAAGCCTCCCATCTCACATAATCGCCCTATATGAGCAAACTCAACTCATTGCCAGTGAACTTGGTGGAAAGTGACTGCTTACACCTCAAGTGGAGATGATGGGCACCTGGAGTCTAAGGAAAACAGGGCTGTGGTGATCATGAAGATACAGATGAGAGCAAAAAAACAAGAACAAAACAGGAGCAAGGTTAAGTGAGTTTAAAAATAAAACTCTGCTCCACCATGACTTTAAAATAATTTACTATAACAATGATTCAATTCATATCATGTTTTGTGGTTGAAGATGTCCCTTGGTAATTTTTACGCTATAGTAAAACAAACCTACTGTGCCTTAATCCAAATGGTATTTAACATTATTAATATAATCGATTCATTTCATTTTTTAAATGATTTAAAATGTTATAGGTCGATTCGATTAACAACTTGCCTCAGATCCATATGGTTGGATTGCGGGAATATCAATCGATTCATCAATTAAATCAATTAACCGCTACACCCCTATTACTTTTCACGTCTCAATTTTTGATCAAATCCTGCTCTCTTCTGTTTATATTCTCTCCATCCTCATTGAAATAACTTTTATTTTTTCTGCATCAATTTTGCCTCATGCATTCCTGCCTCAGGTGCAAAACACCAACAAAACTAGGTCAATAACCCATTGATTACCTCTTTCATTATGCTGAGCCAAGATTTGTTTAGCTAATTTATTAATCTCTGCATGCTATGCTAATGTCCAGTCATCCATGCAACAATAACAGTGGGCAACCTTGTCCTGGTGGGGCAAATAAGAATTTATGAGCTCAGGTTACCAAAAGAAAAAGAGAAAAGAAATCCACCTAATCAATAAGCTGAGTTAGCAAGTAAAGCAAATGCCTGTCTGTAGAAACTCTGATCTCTGAGTACGAGAGCTCCTCTCAAAGATCACTTTGGCTGCTGACACATAAGTAATAAACCTTCAAATGCGTGTGGCCATCAGCTCCATGGAAACACATACGTCGTGAACTATGTCATCCCAGAGGCTAAGGACTTGGCTTTATGGAAGACACATCACCTTTGAGTTCACTGACTAAGCTGTCTGTACTTGATGAAAGCAAGATACAAGCAGGATGTGAAAACACTGAGAGTTCAAGAATCAATAGCAAAATTGGATAACTGTTGATAATATTGATCCTCTGTGTGAAATATGGATATTAATTATTGAACAGAAGACCCATTGAGGGGAGAAATTCTGTTGTGAAGGAGCGCTAAAGGGGGGGGGGGGGGTAAAGCTTTCGTTGAAGCAGGGATTTGTTTCCATTGTGATTATGAACAGGAACATGGATTATTGCAGACGCAGCTTTCTCACTTGCCTCCTTAGTGACTTACTGACAGTTTTTTTCCTTTTTCTTTTTCCGACACCTCTCACTCTTTCCTCTCCTTCCTGTCCTTTTCGGCTCCTCATTTCCCATTTGCATGCTGCCATAAACTGGAGGTGCAGTCAGGGAGACAGGACCAGAGTTATGAAAAATGGCAGCTGTTAACCAACTGACAGCCCTGTCCCCTGCCATGCAACATCCTCTCCAAACAGCCTTAATGGAAAACAAGTGCACGGACCGCAGAATGGGCTTGTTCCAGGGGGGTGAGATGTGGGGATGGGCCTGTTTAGAATCCCTGAAACCTCTAAAAGTGGGGCTCATTGGAAAAGTTTTTCAATTTAAACAACAAAGACACCATCAGGAAGCTGGAGGCTTATTTAAAGTGGGTTCAGTAAACTTTTAGAAGAGATTTGGGTTCAGCCAAGTGGCTTGTTCTTCTACTTTTGATTGATCGTGAGTTTAAATAGGTAGACAGGTACCCTAAACTAATGCAGACAAAGAAAGAGCTTTAAACAGATGAATTTTACAATTAAGACACTCCAAACCAACCAGTGAGTTTGTATTATTAACAATTTGTTTGCAAGGATCTTTGGATTTACCTGTTCTTTTCTTTGATTTTGTAACTTTTGATTTCTTTCTATGATTTATGTTTATTCAAGGTTGACAAAGCCTGCAGAGATAAATTAAGATGATTTACACCAATGTTTTTTTGGTCAAAACTGACTTGTTTGACAATACAGATTTTTTTTTCTGAACCTACATTTATACCAAAACTTTATTGAGTTGCTGTGAGGTAATCCTTTGCACTAAATGCGAATGAATAGGATTCGGCTGTTTTGTAGGGGTCTGAAACTAGCATTAACACAAAAAACATAAAAATCAAAAGCTAAATTCTTTTGCACCTTTTGGCATATCCCTTCAAGGGCTGCCACCACGAATCAGCTTTCACTGATCCGCACATTTGGTTCGACAAAGATTTTTTACGTTGGATGCCCTATCTGAAGAGAACCCTGAGTTTTATCCAGGCTGTGGACACACACATCCAAACCGCTTTGCTGTGACATAGTCCAAAGTCTAAATATTTTAATTCCTATGGTGTGACCTCCTCGTGTCTCATTTCCTCCTTCTTAGATTCTCTCCTCTCTTTCTCTAAGGTATGACAACATGTATCATGATAAAAAGAAGTTCTTTGTCTATATTTTTTGGATTGCTCAGAGAAGTGTACCTACTGTTTTGTGATATGGTAAATTAGAACACTCTGGACGTGATGCTTTTTTTGTTTGTTTTCCTTAATTGTTTGAGATTAAAAAAATGTCCCCATGTTGGTGTAAAAGTAAAGGTTGGGAGGTCTGTTATAGTAAAAAAAACGTCATAAAGCCAGCTTTTTTAGTTACGGTAAATTTTGATCTTCTACTGCGCCACAGTAAAAGAATAACAATAAGGCTTTTTACATTTATCAAGTCAAAAACCTTTGTGACAAAAATTAGCTTAATCTGTTTAGTTAATTATAGGTCACGATTAATTAATCACAAAAAAAGAACCGAATGACAGCACTAATTTTCAGGTGAGACTGCCCTATAAGGCACCTTCTAAATTTGCAAAAATGCAAATTAATAAAGCACCTGAACACTTCAAACACCCTCCGATCATCTTTTGATCTATTTTCAAAGTGTTCTCAGTGTTTTTTTTAATTGTGATTATGCCATTTTTAGCTAAAATCAAAGAATCTCTCCTAGTTAACAGCCCTTCACACCCCCAACCTAAAATTTCAGCTGCAACAACAGTGGCGAGGCAATGTTGGAGCTATCCAGTCGTACAGTTTTGAGCCAGATTCCAGCTCACACAAGGAAAACAAAGATATACATGGACAAGTCTTCTACAAGTGGATTGGTCAGAAAGGGGTAGAGTAGGGAAACGGCGACATTAACAAAGTGTTTTTTTCTACGTCACAAATCAGCTCCTTTTCAAACTGCATTTTCTTTGTCTGCTCCTGATTCACAAGGATTTGAATAAAGAAATTCTCCGAAAAACAGATATAAGCTTAATTTTCTTCATATATGTCCTCCATCATCTGAAAAATGCCACAAGAACTTGGCAAAAACACCAGAAAAACTGAATTTTGTCAAATTTAATTTCAAAAGCAAGAACTTTGCAACAGAAATTAGGTCTGCTATTTCTTTGTATGTTTTACCATGTTTTTACACTCTGCTTATATGTGATCTTTCTTGGAACATGCTTACAAAGAATGGCCATTGCATGAATTGGACTCCACTTATAACCCTACTACACTCAGAGACTGATTTTCCTCTTGCTATTATTAATGAGCTTCATACAGTTCTTCAGGCCAGCTGAATGAGCCTCTGGTAAGTTTTTCTTAGCCACCTCTATGGCGGTGATGCATGCTGTACAGGGAATTGTCCCCCTGCAATGTTTCTTTGCTCTCGTCTTCTTCATTTCAGCAGCTTGAGGCAATTACTTAGCAGTTTATTGAGGTATATCCCTGCTTAAATCTTGCAAATTATAGTTTCCTCTTGCAAACAGTTTTTCCAGAAGTAATTTAAACTTTAAAACAAAAGCATAGAAAATGAAGCATTTTGTGCACTCCCTGCAATATATTTTAAATCTTTGGAAAAATTTACATTACCGGTAGTATGATTGAAAATGAGTCAGTGGGTTGAAAACAGTAAATAAAACAAGGAATACGCTTCATTTAGAGTTTTCTATTTAGGGCTAATGGACTAAAACAGACAAAGCTATTGCCATCATCATTTTATATTTTCGTGCAGCTGCTGCTGGTCCCTCATTACTGCCAAATGCAGTGCAGTGATCTGAACTCCGGAAACATTTTCTCTTACTTGATGTCGCTCTCCTGGATTCTCTCTTCATCCAGGTCCTCAATAAACCTCTCCCCCTTCATCCAGTAAATAAGCGGGCTGGCGTCGCCGCTGTAGCCGAAGAATGCCCTGCAGGTGAGGTTCAACGGGCTTCCTGCAAAGACAAAAGAGGACGTGCAATCAGACTTAATCGTCTTTCTGTCCTATTATGCGCAGCCTGATAACACTGCAGAGGAGACATTGAAGTCTACAAGGTAATTGTATTTTTGTGCACAAAGAATGTTCACATTTTCGTCACGTTTTTGTTTTACAATCTATGCATCACATGCAAAGCCATGTATCTGACAATAAAACTAAAAATATCCTTGCTTTATGAATAGGAAGTTGTTCACAGGCAGGATCTCAATTACACAAACATACAGCCGTCTCAGGATGCACTACAATCAAAAAAATATTAATAATAGTAATGGACACATGAGGGCACTCATGAGTTACTTAAAATCCCCAGTGAATTTGCTTCAGTGAGTACAATATGGCAGGAAGAGTTGCATGCAGACAGATGATAGCATTTTTACTTTTTTTTTTTTAGTTTGGAGTTTCTGCCGGTATGAAGGTCAAGAGTCAACAACTGCAGTTTGCTGAGAGTTGATCTGTAAAAGGAGGAACAATTGTCTCTGGGGACTAAATGGAACTGTTGCTAATTGGATGAATGGTGCAAAGGAGATTTTAAGTCTTCATTAGGTAAAAAAAAAAAAAGAATCAGATGTCACACTTAATAGGTAATTTGGCACATTTCAGATATGTTATTGCTATTTAAAAAAGCAAAGTGATTTAATGCAGAAATAAAAAAAAGAATAAATACATATTTTTTACCTCCCTGTGCGTATTTAAATTAAGGAATATATCATGTTTACGTAGAATTCTAAGGAAATGCTGTCGGAAGAGGCTCTGGCTTAAAGTAATCACATGCTGTCAACTTACAGTTGGCCAATTTGGCATCATGTAAACAACAGGGAGGTTCATCAGGCAGCAGAACATACTGCACACTCTGGTGCAGAACTTTGCTACATAGGCGACTAACGATGTTTAAAGTCTGTGGAGCACAAATGGAATAAATTGAAACGTTTCTTTTTAAATAGGAATGTCTCCGTGCACCACATTGGAAAAAGAAGTTTGCATCCAGTGCAGACTGTGGACAACAGCCCTTTTTCCCCTATGCCACATGCTCTGCTTATCCCTTGTCACCAACCGCATGTCTTCAGAGCAACATTGTTTGTTGAAAGACTGTCTGTGTTTTGAACCAAAGCCTCTGTGTTCTTTTCTGTCCACAGCCAAGACACAGCTTCAAAAGATTTTAGCGGGTCATTTGCGGCACAGGGAAAAATTCAAGGTGTGTAGGGGAAGCAGGATGGGTAGAACACCCTGGAATGAACTGCAAGTTCTCTGTGAGGAGCAGGGGCTGACATTTCCAAAGTTCAACAGCCTCTCTCAGCTTGGTATTTGTGCACAGCCAGGCTCTACAAAGACTACACGCTGTACTTACAAAATAGGAACCTGCTGCCAGTCATTACACCCATACAGTCAGTGTTGGTGCTTCACTTGTCATATCAGGTTGGAAAATTTGTTTGGCAACTTACGTTTGCATCTACAAGCTTTGGAAATTTTCCCCTGTTTACACCGTTGTTTTTAGTTTATCCTTTAGATCAATTGTAACCTAGGAGTGTCATGCTACCGGCATCCGCTACCTGGAGAGCCGGCTTCCACTGAGCTGCCTGGGAATCACAGGAAACGCTTACAGCCTCCTGCTGTCTCATTCTAATCCAAATGCAGCAGGCCCTGCATGCTCTCGCATCCACCTGTGTTATGGCTTAATATCAGTGTGTGACAAACGTCAGCTCCTTCACTTTAACAGGATGATTGGGAGAGCTGGTCAGTGGGGTCCTAGATAGCGCTTTTTCCATCTAATAAACTACCGGTACTCCAGTTTTGTCCTCTAAAGCATATTTATGTCCAACAGTCCTGGATTGCCATTCTTATTTCGTAGTGCCATCTTGAATTGAATCTCTTTTAAAGAAACATTTTTTAAAGTAACCATTTATGGCTTAAAGTACAGTTTTTTGCCCAACTCTTCTGTAATAAAGGGTAATGCTATAGTGCCAACTCTACTCAGTGACCAAACTATACCGCAGGTTTTTTCACGAACTTCACATTTTTGTTGGAGCGTCTCTGTTTGAGAAACCCTGTAATACTGTAAGGTGTTATCAATCTTATTGGTTTATTATTTCGTTAATACATTTTACAGTATGTGAACTGTATCAGAATAATATGAATATCTCCAAAACGGATATAGCTTATTATTGTATTTCTATGCAAATTTGTCTAAATGTGTAAACAGTGTACATTCGAATCGAGTGGATCAAAAGAATCCAAAGAAACTAAATATATCTTGAATCGAATTGACCCAGGCTCTTGTGAGTTGAATCAAATCGATTCTGGAAATTATTGGTGATACCCAGCCCTAGTATTTAAATATATTTATTAAAAGGTAAATATAATAACCCAAATAATAATAAATCATATTAAGACATTCAAATTCGAAAAAGGAATTAATAAGGAAACAACTAGTTACTAATTGTAAGAATAGGCCAAATTTACATTTTATAGTATAGAAATTACTTTTAGAAAGGGAAGGAAACGTTTGTGTATCAATCTAATAGCCAAAGAACAAAAGGTTAAAATTAAATCTTTCTTTTTATCAATGCTTCCTTTTGAATAAGCTTTTATGAGAGCTGGCTCGACGAGGCATGAAGAATCTCCCTGGCTGACAGGTCTTGAAGGGCACTGGAGAAGGATTAAGTGTTTCTGGGACTGTGTGTGTCTGTGTGTGCGCGCAGATCTCTGCGTGTTGTTTCTGCTTCCACACATGCGTGGGTATGGAACACATCCATGTAATCTGTGTGATTGACTTCCTCCCCCCAGCTGAGAGTTTGTCACGGCGCCTGATGGAAATGAACCTTAAGTCGCAGTCTTTCTTCATTTCTGTCCAGCATCTCGGAGTCTTCTATGAGCTAATCATGTCAGTGTTTCCCCATGAAACCTCTGTGGAGAACAGCATCATCTAAGTAGAACTGAGGACAAAAAGACTACAACTGAATAGGCAATGAATAAAACAAATAAAGAACCCCAGACATCTTTAAAACTACAGTTTAAATTCCAGTCTTTTGTGATGAAATGTATAAAAGGGCACTTGTGAAACATATTATTCCGATAAGTGGCATTAAAGCATCAAAGAGTCTTTACAATTCAAATCTTTAAAAAAAGTCATCACAGTTCTCTTGAAATGTAAAGAAAGAATTCCACTTCTCAAATTTGCTCATTATATCTCATTTGCTGGAGGCTGTGACTTACTAAAGTTAGCCAATCATTGTGAAGTTACCAAGCAACCAGCTGAGTTTTGCAGGAACTTATCCTCAGTTCCACATCAGTCGAAATGAAGCTGCCAATTGCGGGGAATTGCTTCACAGCAGGTAGATATGCTGGCATCTTTAAAATTCACATGTATCCATTCATCTGTTTACTACATAGTAAATACTTGCTGCAATGTTTCAAAGATGTAATTACACATGTGACAACATATCTCTAACTTTTTCTAGGATTGCTGCAGAAAAAAGGAGATTGTGCGTTTGTTAGAGTATAAATTTGTTTTGTCTTAGAAAAAGCTGTGAAAGGAAAAAAAATATATAGAAAAATATCTATGCTAAAATTGGAATTGGAAACAAATCCTTTGGCGAAAGTGTAGTACGGTAGTCAGTATTGTGAGCACATGTATTTGTGACATACAGAAAATTATTTATGGCACTGTTTTTCAGCAAATGACTTAAAATCAAGTAACACTTTATAGAACCTGGTTCAAAGTTGAGTTCTGTACAAAGTTTGTGTGTTCTCCTTATCTGAAACCACAGAGTATATATACGAATGCATGTCTGTGTGTGAACCTCCCAAATGCAGCTAGCCCTGATTTTGACAGCAGTCTCCAGGGATAGTCTGGGATGGTCTCCAGCAGACCACTGTTGTTCTGATTCAGCAGAAGCAGGTCCCCAAAATGCATGCCACAATTTAAACAAACTTTAACATTTACTTTAAAACAGTGACGGAGCTACAACATTTTATATGGGGGGCAGAAAGGGAGCCAAAAGGGTGGCCAATGAGAACATATTATTATTATTTTGTTATTTTTGCAATGCTTTAAGAAGCTTGGTTAAGCATTTCTTAACCTTTGTCCGCAATGATACTAATATTTGCTAAAAACATAGCCTGGTTTTAACAATAATTAGCAATTTTCTGTTGCAACATTAATCCTTTGGAACTGTAACTCTTTTGAAAGGGTTGCTGTGATGGAATTCTTTTTCTTAAATCAATAATCTATAATTTTATTCACTGAACTACCTAAAACTACCAGTTGGTCCTCTGGTTGTTCCAATGGTACTCTCATTTTACAAAGTCTTACAAATTTTTGTAGAAAAAGCTGACACGGGCTGCACGGAAACCCAGTGGTTAGTGCTCTTGCCTCACAGAGGGGGAAGGTTAAAGTCCTGGCTGGGGGACTTGAAACAGAACATCAACGGGGAACCTTTCTGTGTGGAGTTTGCATGTTCTCCCTGTGCATGCGTGGGTCTCTCCAGGGTCTCCGGCTTCCTCCCACCATCCAAAAACATGCTTCATTGGTTAATTGGAAACTCTAAATTGTGTGAGAGTGAGACTGAATGGGTGTGTGATTGTGACCCTGGGACTGACTGACAACCTGTCCAGGATGTTCCTTGCCTTTGCCCATAAGTGGCTGGGATAGGCTCCAGCAGCCCCGTGACCCCAAAAGGGACAAAAATGGAAGAAGATGAAAAACAAAACTGCGACTATTTTTCAGTTATGATTAATAATCACAAACCTGTCATCAAAATGTAAAATATAATGTGGTACATTTGTCACTGTAGATTGTTTGGCTCTACTTCTGCAGGCATAAAATCTGCACAATTTCTGCTTTAAAAGTAAAATTGGAGTTGTGTAACATTAAAATTCAAAGACAGTAATAATTTAAAAGAAGAGGTTATTTTGAAAGACAATAACAAGTAATAGGTAACGTACCGTATTAGTTACTTTCATAATACTGGTTGGGCTACTAATATTTTTGCCCATATTGCAAAGACACTGATTATAAAAAATAAAAAAACTTTCTTAGCCATTAGAAAATGTAAACAATTGCTTGTTTTATTTTATTTTTACAAATGTACAGTTAGGTTTTTTTTTTCCACTCAGCAGCCAATTTATTGCAAATGAAATTACTGTAATAAGAATTTTTTGTTCATTTGATGAAAAAATATAGAAGTTACAAAAGGAGGAGTTCATCCTGATGATTGCTGGTCATCTGTGTGATTTGCAATCACAACAGCGACCTTTGTGGGAGGTACCCCACCGATCTCTCACCACTGTTTGTCTGCTGTCTGGAATCATGCTTTTTAACACCATACGTCAGAAAGCCACAGTGTTTGGTCATGAACTGCAGCGTCTCTTATCTGCTGCTTTACATCTGTCCGATTCTGTTTTGTTTGATTAGAAAACCTGATTTCACATTCAAAAGCCTTATGAAGAACCAGTCAGTTATGCACAGCAACAGAAGGCAGTGGCACAACTTGCATATGCCATTTCATCTGGATTGACCTCCCACTAGCAGCTTTTCTGTGTCTTTATGTGATTTTGTCCTTTTTTTTTACAAAAAGAATTATTGAAAAAAATAAATGAATTAAAGAAAAATGTTTGTTTTTTCATCGTTTCTTTTTAATATTTGAGAAAAAAAATGAAGCACAATTGAGAGAAAACAGTTAATGAATTCAAATTTCTTTTTATGCCACAAGCCACAATTCTTAGGATTATTAAATACATGAATAAATAAACTGACATAAAGTGCAGTCTATGTAATGAAAAAAAATAGCTTTATGACTTTTAAATTGATTGTTAACTTTTAAAATATACTGAATGACTTAATGATAGGAGGAAAAATACTAGCAAAAAGTATTTCTTCATTGATAAATGAATGAATGAATAAATGAATGAATGAATTTGTTTGTAAAAGAGAAACCACAATTTAAAGCTCGATTTTCAGATAAAGATCAATTATGTGGGTGTTTTGCTCAGGGGTTAAATTCGATTTTACTCCATTTTGGGTTCATGTTCTGCTGATTTTTCTTTCATTTGGGATAATGACATCTCACAGAGCTGGCACTCAAATCCACACAGACAAATCCTCTGCAAGCCCAGAAGACCTTGCAGAGAAAACCCTCGGCAGAGTCACTCCCAACTGTACAGTCAGACAGTAAGGTTGACGGATACTCAGGTTGCGCTATTTAGGCCGTTCGCCATTTTGCTAGGGTGTCTAAATCTGGAATTCCAAAATCCAGTGGCCTGGGAATTTCCCAGAAATCGCTAAAAAATACAGTGTACTACCTCGAAGCTCTCTGTTCTCACTAACAAACATCACATTACATAGCCTTTGAACGATTTGTCATTTAAAAGTTTTCATTTAATTTTTCTATAAGCAATCCGAATTTTTCATCATCAGAACACAGTGGATTCATAAATAGTCTTTGTAAAATGTTCATATTTATAAGGGTTTCACTTTGGGAATTGGTGATGTCATATTTGCCTTTTAAACATTTTTTTGGTGAGCAATGTGTCTGAATTATTGTCTATGAAGTCCTTTGGGGTTTAGGGAGGAGTGAGGAACCTTGTAAACAGTCTCAGTACAAAGAGGTAAAGATTAAATGATGCTTAAAGAAAAAAGAACATGTATATACCTGATCAGATAGACAAGGTTGTTATGAATTTTTTATTAATGTCCTAAAATTTATTGGTCTGCTCATCATTTTATTTGCAACATTGAATCCATTTTTATGGTAGCCAAAAAAAAGAACAAATCAACAACCTCTACTACCCATTCTAACCATGACCACCACTGGTCATGGTTTATGTTTCCATCCATCCATCCATCCATCCATCCATCCATCCATCCATCCATCCATCCATCCATCCAAATCTGCTGTATCTCTTTCAGGGTTACGGGTCTACCTGAGCCTTTCCCACCTAGTGTTGGGTGACGGCAGGACAACCTGAACAGGCTGCCAGCCTGTTGCAGGATGACACAATCACACACACTCAAATTCATACCTAAAGGCAATGTAAGCTTGATTTTCACCGAGGGGTATGATCCGGTCCACTATTTTGAGCATTTTCACTATAAAATGAACCCATTTAGCTGGCCCGAATCATACCAGTTTTGGGCCCCCGTTGGTCCATAGAAAAATTCAGTGGACTGGTAAGGGTGGAGCTACTGTTTAAACCCGTTGATTGACTGAAGGTCAATATGAAAATACAAAGCTCCAAGAAAGCAGCTGTATTCTTCTTCGCTGCCCGCAATCTTCTCTCAGACCACATTAAATGCATTAGACATCAGACACAAAGTACCAAAAGCTAAGTGGAAAAAAATGAATTGCTGGATGACCTCCATTGTTGTTGTTAGCTTCACTCTGCACATGCTGTGACGGTCAAACTTTGAGTGGAAACACTCACCTGAATTGCCTGGACCATTCTAAACTAAAACGGACCGGACTTTACCGCTTTAAGTGGGATGGTAGAACATACATTTTCACAACAAATGGAAAACAGTGAAAATTTTAAATTTATTAAAAGAAACGAGCAAAATTCCATTATCTGACATCTTTATTTGGTACAGTACACTTCATTTTTCTTTTTGACCTAAAAAACTCAAACAAATCACTAATTTTAAATTTTTCCCAGTCTTTCGATTTTCATTTAATTATTGAAATCTTAACTAGCGTTTTTAAAAATGCTTTTCTAATCTGTCTATTACCCTAATGTTCAAAAAATAAAAATGCCTCATTTTAATTCTTTCAGTCATATTTTTTAGATACTTTTTCAAATATGACAACAATTTTAATTGGTTTTTATTGTAACCCTAAGTTGAAGGAAAATGCAGTTTCATGTTCATCATCCTGGTTTTGTGAAACAAATTGTAAATGTATAAAGAAACTATTTCTTAGTCATGTGACAAACCTTGACATTTTTAATCGCAGTTAGAAATGACAGAAAGTCATTTTAAACCTTGAAATGTGGTTCAAACACCAAACTGAGCCTCATATTGGGCATGCACAATAAACTGCAAATTTATCGACATTGTGATATTAGCCTGTGCATCACACATATTTTGAAAAAATTGTGGAAATTGCAATAAATGGTTAACATAAGTGTGCGCAAATTTGTGGCTATTCACAATCGTTTCACGTATGTCTTAGGGACTTTTCACGCATGTACCACGATGTATGACTTCTATATGGTGTTTACCGCGCACATATGTTAA